>OZ012679.1:73178937-73900187 GCA_963942445.1 Argyra leucocephala
CGCTGCACGGCATAAAACTCGTCTGATTCAACATGTCAATACCGAAGCTTCTAGCTTAATTGACAATCAAAACTTTGTTAAGCGAACGAACAAGATCTCTTGAGTTAGGTTAAAACCTTTTATCTATTAAATCTTATTGTAGATCAAAGGTATCTTAGTTTCTTTGAGTTAAATGTAAATTAATGGTTAGTCTATAAGACTAGTTTTAATGTTGTAATAATGATAGGAGTTTTTAGTGGGCTAAAGTCCCACAGTCCTTCAAACTGCCTTCCCCGGTAATAGGTAGTCTCTGAAGCCTATTTCGATGATTTACTATTATTTGGAAAAACAAAAAAAAAAAAAATTATTAATTTAAAAGTTTTTATAAATAAAACGATTTTAGCAGAGTTAAATTTTTCAGTTTCTGATAGTGCTAAAAAACTATCAAATTGCAGGGTTAAAAAACAAGCCAACATATAGTCGGGATTACTCCAATCCACTGCATTTGGAAGATCATACGTATATACATGAAATTGATGAGTTATTATCGACAAAACTTAATTTTATTAACAGTTTTGATCAAAATTTCCTGTTAAATAACATTGTTTTTATAGATTTATTAGAAAAATTAGGATAAAAATTAAAATAGCCAATAAGTAACTGCATATTCAGATGCTGTGCGGTTTGTACCAAGGAAATGATTTTCATGTCGGACTAGCAGGTCTAATTTTTTCTGTTATGTTTAAGGAAGTTTCATATAAAATTTGCAGTTTATACTTATGTCCAAAATGGACCAAACTCCATTACGCAGTACAAGAAAAAAGTCAGACAAAAATTATTTTTATGATTAAAGTAGAATTACTGAAATAATTTATTTACACTAACTTTCATATTGCAGTTTGTTTGTAACTGGCTTTTCATTCCTATTAAAATTTATTTCAAAACAAAATAATTATGAAGAAAAAAGTAAATAACTGCTAACATTTCAACTTTTAAATATATTTTGCTTCCAAAAAATATCGCAAATATAAAACAAACACCAGGTGTACAAGCGACACTCTTTTATTTTATCCTTTTAATTAAAAATTGAAATAATTTGTACAAAATCTCTCTTTCGATGTCTCTTTCGAGATAAAATTTTACATCGTTAAACTTTATCGATTTCGTCGACAATTTCTGAACGATATCGAAATGCATAATGGCAATTTTGCATTTGGACATTTCTTTCGATCAAATCGTAATCGTTATCGAAATCGTACAGGCACCTTAATTTTAATAAAAATTAAATTACCATATTTAATAATTTGTACCCTTATTAAATTATAATGATGATATATACTTCCGTCCGGATGACAATTTCAGTATCGCAACATTCGTTTTCCAACTCAAAAAGCGAGTGTAAAGCGGATAAAGTGAAAAATAATGATGACATACATATTATCATTGATTAATAATACTATAAAGATAGACATTTTCATACAACAGAAAATGTTTAGCTCACTTTTTCCAAATTCTCTTCATTATATATATTTTCCGGCGTATATTCAATGTGTAAGTGCATTCTTTATTTTCAATTTGAATTTTTAAATTTTTGAACGTTTTATACGACTTTATTTTCTCAATAATTTGTATGTGTTCAGTTTCTCTATACTGTTCTTGAATGTATGTTATTGTTTTTAACTTTTTGTTATTTGAATTTGTATAGGTAATTTGAATTTTTTTTGAATTGATAGGTACAAAAATTTCAAATTGGATAGCATTTTTATCGGTTAGGTTTTTAAGAAAAATTGTTTTTTTATTTTTCTCTCAACACATTGTAATAAACGGATTTTTACAATTGTTGATATTGTGCATGTATATTATTTGTAATAATCAATTATAAAATTATAATATTTTTCTTTTTTTAATTGAATAATTTTCAAAAATAAAACAATTTCAAAAAATTCCAATAATAGCAAACATTCATTCACGTTATGATTTCTAATATATATTCATACATACATATACATATATGTATAAATTTACAAATAGAATCAAATTTTTGTTAAAGATGTTTTAAATACAATTTCAAATTTTAAATTCAATTCAAATCGGTTTTTAGATATATACTTATATACCTACGTTCAATTATTTCATCTCTAATAATTCATTATGAATAGCTATTTAAATTTCGTTTTCAAATTTTGTGTTAATTTTTTAAAAATAGTATAATGCACATGTATGGCAATTTGATACTTTTTATGTGCAAAATCCAGCAAAATATCTAATTGCTAATTCTTCAAAATTACTAACTGATTTACTATGTGATTGAACTGTATTTGAAGTTGAAGCTAAAACATTTTCCTTCTCATTTCTTCAGGACAATTTTCAATAATAAAATTTTCATCAGCCAAATCATTGGCACCAATGTGATCTGTTTCACAATTTGAGGATGTATTTTCGTTATATATACTCGCCTCATCTTAGCAAAAATATTCCCAATTTGTTGTGCAGATGGATTTCTGCAATAATCACCAGCAGATCTTATATGAGAAAACATATTTTCTAACGGATCTTGATTCAGTCTGCGCGTCATCAATAAATTAATATTCTATCAATTTGATCTTTCGATAAAGATAATACAGCAGTTATTGTTTGGGGCATTCCATTAATGGAAAAAAATTTTTTGGTACTTTTTTGATTTTTGAAGATATTCTAGCAATTCCTCTAAGAATAAAAAAGGAGAATTTTTAACGATTGTGAAGTCAAAATTTTAAATTTTTTGTGTTAAAATTTGAAGAATTTGAGTGATCAATTAACTAGTTAGCTCTTAAAACAAAATCAACAGTCAGATTAGCTTTATTACTCAATAAATTAAAAAAAAATCGATCAGTGTTATTTATTGCTTTTATGGCTGCATGTGTACTATGACTAAATAATTGAAAAGCTGATTTTACTGACATTTTTTCAAATTTGTTAGAATTAATATGGGTGCTATGAACTTTAGGTAAAATTGTTGAAAGGTAATAATATCATTATTCCAGTTTTCAAAATCGGGTTTTATAAAAGAATTTCTGACAGATTTTATAAGATGCCATATCAAACAAAGCATAAATTTTATTTCCATTCCAATCATAAAAAAAGGGTCTACCTTATTGACACCAAGTAATTCATAAGTATTTCGATTTGTACTGCATTAGTCACAAGCAGGTGCAACAGTTTTAGAACCAATCTTTGTTAGCTCCTTAAGATATTTTAGTAGTAAATTGATAAAAAAATGAAAGGTTTTAAAGTTTCTCTTTTCAAATTATTTTTGGATAAATTGTAACCCTATGCGTACTTATAATTTTCATGTAAACCTTTAATCATAAAGAAATGTGCTTCTGTTGCTAGTTTTTGTTTTCTATCCCCATCTAAATCTTCCACACCATCTATACAATTCCTTTTTATACTGTAAGATGGTTCTTTTCCTTTATAAATTATTTCTTTTAAAAATTCATTTATATAAAAAATGATTTTGGTAACTAGCACATTTTATGAAATTATTAACTGAGATATAATTCAGAAAATTGTTTCGAAGAGGAAAATGCTCATCAAAAATATTGTCCAAAACTGGAAATACTAATATCAGTCCCAGTACTTTGCAAAAAATCTTAGCTGTTTTAACTTTTCAATTAATTACATATGCAAATATGCAGCTACGAAAACAAAATAATTATAATTTTAATTTTTCCATATAATAATGAGTAATAAAGTAAACCTGTTGTTGTGAGTAATATGTAAACTGCTGGTCTTTCTTTAAATTCTTCAAATATTTATACTAAAAATACGTACAAACAACTATTAAAAATTGTCCATATTTGTTCGTAGAGATTATCTTAACAAATTAAAAGTTCTAAACAAATCCACCTGCAGAATAAGTTGCAAATATTTTTACAAATATATTACGAATTTGATGAATTTTATTTACAACAACAATATATTTTCAAAGCTGGAGTAAATCATGACAAGCCTTTGGATATTGATATTTAATGCTCTTGTTATGAAAATAATGACAAAGTAGAAAATTCTGAATTTGAAAGATACCACTGTAAAAATGTGCGTTGCAAGCTTTAATTATCTTATAAATAAATTGTATGCTTACTGCAACAAAAAACATATTAAATATACTTTTCAATTTACTCTACCGTTAAGATTTTTTATAAATTTTACAAAAATGAATGATGAGTTTTTCAAATATTTTTAAATTCTGTTATAATTTTAAAACCCATGCGTACATACATATCCACATATTGAAAAAACGAAATAGAAAGCCTTTTTAAAAATAAAAATTTGATTCTATTGTAAATTTATACATATATGTATATGTATGTATGATGAATATATATTAGAAATCATAACGTGAATGAATGTTCACTATTATTTGAATTTTTTGAAATTGTTTTATATTTGAAAATTATTCAACTGAAAAAAGAAAAATATTTTTGTTTTCTAAACATTATAAAATTATATTATAATTTCTAAAAATTTTATAATTTCTTATTACAAATAATATACATGCACAATTTCAACAATTATAAAAATCCTTTTGTTACAATGTATTGAGAGAAAAATAAAAAGAAAAATTTTCTTAAAAGACTACTCGATAAAAATACTATCCAATTTGAAATTTTTGTACCTATCAATTCAAAAAAAATTCAAATTACCTATTCAAATTCAAATAACAAAAAGTTAAAAACAATAATATACATTCAAGAACAGTATAGAGAAACTGAATCCATACAAATTATTTAGAGAATAAAGTCGTATAAAACGTTCAAAAATTTAAAAATTCAAATTGAAAATAAAGAATGCACTAACACATTGAATATACGCCGGAAAATATATATAATGAAGAGAATTTGGAAAAAATGAGCTGAACATTTTCTGTTGTATGAAAATGTCTATCTTTATAGTATTATGAATCAATGATATTATGTAGGTAAAAATAAGTTTTAAATGTTTCTATTTATGTAATTTTCTATAAACACTATTAATCTACTAAGCTTTTATTAATAATATATTTTTTCAGTCAAATTCAACATTTTCTCAAACAAATTGAATATTTCGTCAAACAAAATAAATAATTTCTTTTTCAAATTAAGGGAGGCGAATGTTAGTAACAGGCCCTAGACAATACACATCCCCTAACGTGTGTAACAAAATCTAGGAAATACCTACTGCTGATAATCTCAGCTCTGCCAATAAATCCGACTCTCACTTCCTCGAAGGTAGAGAGTGGGTGCATGCGAGAACTTTGCGCATTAACAAAGTAGTCAAACAGCTTAGGAATCGTGCTGAGGAAACAATATTTTCGACGGGCGTGAACGATAACGAAAATCGACTTAGTAGGGTGGAGACGGACACTCCGATAACAAATGACCTGGCACTACTCGTAGGGGAAACAAAACTTTTATGGCAATTAAAAAACAAAAAAATAATTACCCCAGCAGCTCAGTTATACTGGAAAATTCACTCTCGAAAGAGATCGGTCCTACGGATTCTGGGGAGGGCCATTTATTGCTAATAAATAACCCTTTTAGCAGAAGTGCTATGATTCAAAGGTCACCATCAACAGGATCAGGAATTAATGCAAGACAAGCTTTATCAACATCAACGAGATAAATAAACACGAATGCATCAATACAAGGTAACGTTAACAACAGCACAGGTAAAACTTTACACTACCTCTCATGGTGATAGATAATTATACTGGACTAATCAAACTAAATAACTTAATATTCCAAGTAATCTGGATGAAAACGAGAAACTTCGCACAAAATTAACTCAAATTGAGAGATTTGTAAGATAGAAAATAATGAAATGCAGTAGTGGTAAAAATAACATCAATGAAGCAAAGCCTCCAGGTATGAGCAAAATACTGTGCACCCAATTATGCCATAAAAAAATAACTCTTTAAGGATATGCCATTAGAGAACTGAAATGTCTCTTTTACTCCACTGGCAAGCCAACATATTGGCCTACAGACAGGAGCAAAACTCCCGATCTAAAAGACTTCATAACGAAGACGATATCAGCAAATATAACTGTCGAGGAGAACTATGATTTGGATTCCCACCACTCAGCAAAACTTTTAAACTTATACGAATCTGTGTTGAGAAAAGCTTGCAAACCAATCTTATGCAATCCATTAACGAACTGGTGCAGTTTTAGATCAAGTCTAGAAAAATGCATTGATCGGGTTATTTGAATAAATAACAATGAACTAGAAGAAGCTGCTGAAAATTTTGTGGAGGCTATTCAGAATGCTGTATGGAAAAGCACTCAAATTTGCAGATCCAGAAAAGTTGGACATATCTTCCCTAGAAATATTGTAGAAAAGATAAAGCAAAAACGAAGAGCTAGAATACCACCTTCTTCTGACACGTGATTCAGCTGATAAAAATATCCTTAAATCCAAGTTTCAATAGTTAAAAAGGGAAATAAAGCAACTGAAAGAAGACAAAATGCAGAACTATCTACAAAACTTATCTGCTACTAAAAAAAATAAATATTCACTGTGGAAACCAACCAGTAAGCTGAAAAAACCTATTGTGCACTCTGCTCCACTTAGCAAAAGTGACGGAACGTGGGCGCGTGATAAGGAAAAGGTGATACTTACGCTGATCACCTCTATGAAACATTTAACCCAAATAATATAGAATCTGATATAGACGTAAATCTAGTAGAAAATACCCAAGTTAAATAACGCTATTTAGGAGAAAGGACATAATAAAAGAAATTAAAAGCTTAAAATCAAACAAGGCTCCAGGTCTCAATTTGATCACAGCTGATATCTTAAAGAAACTCTCACCAAAAGCTTCAATAGTTCTAACTAAAATAATGATTGCAGTACTCAAACTAAAATTTGTCCATGTAACTTTTGATTGAATCTGGGAACATTATTCATCAATTTGGATTTAGAAAACATTATTCAACTGTCGAACAAGTCCATAGAATAACTAACTTCATTGAAAAAACATTGGAAGGAAAATGCATCTTCTCTTCAGTGTTTCAAAGTATGGCATGAAAGGTTTATCTACAAGCTACGTCGATTGCTCCCTGAAACATATGTCGAACTGATCTCGTCATATTTATCAAAGCGATTATTTTAAATTAAACAAGGAGAAGATTACTCTGCTTTACAAAATATTAACGCAGGAGTACCACAACGTAGTATAATGTGCCCCATACTATATTTACTATACACTAGTGATATTCCAGAGAAAATGCGACGGTAGCTACTTTTGCAGATGACACTGCTATATTAACAGTCGGTAAAAATATAAATGAAGCTACAAATAAATTGCAACAAGCTAATAATAAAATCTCCATTTGGTGCAAAAGGTGGAGAATTAAGCTGAATGAAGCAAAATCCATGCACGTTAACTTTATAAATAAAAAAGTTGAGTCCCACATTCCAGTAAGATTAAACAATGTCATCACGTGAATTTGTAAGATTAAACAATGATGATACCATATCAAAATTTTGTAGGATGAAGTCATTTCAAAATTTTTCAAAATATCTTGGTATGTCGCTTGACGCAAAACTTAGGTGGAAAGAACACGTTCAGAAAAAAAACTAGAACTGGATCTAAAATACAAACAGTTGTATTGGCTAATTTGGTGAACATCTACGCTTTAGACGTATAAAAAAGTTTTGATCTGCAATCAGATATTAAACCCAGTCTAGGCATACGGTATTCAAATATGGGGTTGTGCTAAACAACTACATATTCAAACTATCCAAACGTTCCAAAACAAAGTATTGCGAAACATTGTCAATGCCCCATTGTTTGTTCGCAATGCTGATATTCATAGGGATCTCAGGATTCCTCTCATAAAATACGAAATAAAAAAATTGGCTGTACGCCATAAAAGTCGTCTCTCTCAACATGTCAATGTCGAAGTTTTACGTTTAGCTGAATGTCAAAACTTTGTTAGAAGAATTAAATGGACGAAACCGTTCGAACTGTGTTAGGATAAAATCTTTTATCTTACAATAATTGCTAATGGAGTTTTGTTTGATCAAAGATATCTGAAGTAATAGAGCCTAAATTGTATTAATGGTTAGTCTTAAAGACTAGTTTTAATTTTAACAAAAGGATGGGAGTTTTTAGTGCGTTAAAGTTGGCACAGTCCTTCACTTCGTTCTTCCTCGGTTCAAGAACAGAAGTAGAAGACTCTTTTGATGATTTTCTTCTTCTATCTGAAAAAAATTAAACAATTTTTTAAATCAAATTCAACATTTTTTCAAAAAATTTCAACATTTTTTCAAACAAATTTTTATGAAGTTTTTTTATTTTTGTAAAATAATACATTTTACATTTAATAAATTAAGATATCAATAACAGAGATTTGTTTTAGTAAAAAAAAAATAAATTTTTTTAGATTGATTTTTTTTCTTAATTTATTATTTAAAATTACATACATAGCATAATATTGAATTATGTTTAATTTTTCTTTCGGACCTTAGCCTTAAGATGGTTTTTAATTGAGCAATATTTAAAGACTTAATAATTTTATTGGATCTAAAAAGGGATATAATAGCTTATTGAATATAGCTATTTGATATAAGAAGATAGCTTATTGAATTTTTATGTAAGAAAAAGTAGACCGTTGCAAAGAATTCTCTAAATTTCTATTCGGGAAATTTATTTTATACACAAAAAAACAAAAATTCAACCGTCAAAACCATCTGTTGAAAAAAACTATTTTTTTATATACATTTACTCAAAAAAGTGTTGCCGGTATAAAGAAACCATCCCCGATATTTTAAAAATATACTTTATCAAAGTATAATTTCTTTAATTCTTTTTTTAAGTGGATAAATATTAGTAATAAGTTTAATTTCCGTAGGTAATTCATTGTAAACTTTCAGATAGTTATACAAGCAATTATTTTTTTGGCTTTGTGTTTTGAACAAAGTTAAGTAGAAATTAGATTATTTCGTGTATGAATATCGATGTTTCTATTTAGTATAAAGTTTTGTTTAATATAATCATTTACTATTTTTTCATTTATTATAAAGCTCAAAGTTGCATATGTTGGTGAAAAAAAGATCTTTGTCTGTATATAACATATTGGTGGGGTGTAACCTAGGGTAATGATGCATTAATTTTATTGTTTTTTTATGTAACATGTCTAACTTGTTTACAAATATTTGCGGAGCTCTACTCCAAATTGGGTTTAAATATCTAATGTGGGATAAGATATACGAATTATACAGAATGTACATGGTATCCTTAGTAAATAAATTTCTAAGTCTTCTCATTATAAAAATATACGGTGTAATTTTTTCCATTATATGTTCTATATGATCGTATCATTTAAGCAAATATTATATAATTACTTAATCTTTGATTTAAGTAATTATATAATCTTTGATTTAAGTTTTCTATCTAGTCCTAAGTAATTAAAATTTCTATTGTGGTATTTTTGAAAACAAATTCAGAATTAATCAATTGTCTGTTCTCAAAAAACATTATCTTGGTTTTTTTTTACGTTTAATACAAGTCTGTGTTTTTCTAGCCACTCTTCAATTATTCTAAGATCAAGATCAATGCTTCTTCTTATTTCTTCCTCCGTTTTTTTAGAGTATTTTAAAACTTTTTGTTAATTTAGTTCTTTTAAGAAAAATCTTTTTAAAATTATAATGTTTTCAGACTTTTGTTACATGCTAGTATTAGCGAATTATGTATAATACTTATTATTTTTAAATTATTATTTTTTCATTTCATTATTTCATCATAAGAATTGATGAGAAGACGAAACCGGTTATCGAATCAAAATAAATAAAGCCATAAAACTTAAGCTGAAATCAAAATTTTTTGTTTAAAAATAATAATTTGAAAATAATATAAGTATCATACATAATTATTCAGTAATACTAGCCTGTAACAAAAGTCTGAAAACGTTATAATTTTAAAAAGATTTTTCTTAAAAGAACTAAATTTTGCAATCCAAAACAATTATTTATTTTTTACTAAAACAAAATCTCTGTTAAAATTGATATCTTAATTTATTAAATGTATCATTTTACAAAAATAGAAAAACTTATAAAAAATTGTTTAATTTGAAAAAAAAAGATTAATTTGATAAATGTTTAAAAGTGGCGAAGTGGAAAAATGTTGAATTTGACTGAAAAAAAGTATAGTTAAATTTACTATTATATCTAAAACATTAATAATTTTAATATATTCTTTACCTACCTTCTTCCACTTCTGGGACGCTTTTTCCATTTTGGTGGATCGCCAGACTTATACCAAAAAAATTTTCTTGCAAATTTCAACTTTTGTATGTTATTCACATCAAAAAATCAGCTGGACAGTATTCAACCGGATGATTTGTTTCACTTTTTTACTTTTACTAGACTATAAAATCTTTTAACACTCTTTCTTATGGTAAATATAAGAACTTTACTCAATAATGTCTTAAACTAGCAACATTCATCAAAGAATATATACAATAAGAAGAGGCACTGCTCCCAATTGCTCCCAAAATTTTGTGGCCTTGAAATGGAAAAAAAATTATTTTTTAAAAATCTTCCAAAAATTAAAAGAAAAAGATGGTAATTAGAAAGTTTCATGTGAGAAAAAACGGGTGCTTCAAAAATGTTAAATTAAAATTAATATTTTTGAATTATGATAAATTTTATATTGCTAAATGAACTTTCTGAAAGAAATTGCAAAATGTTTACCAAGAAAAAATGAAATTCCAAAATATTTGTGAAAAAGAATGTTCACAAATATTTAATTTTTTTTTTATAATTTTTATTTAGCATTTTTCATAAATGTGTTACACTTAGCTATGTTTTGTATTGAATTCTTTAACGTTTTTGTTGAAATTTTTTATTATGTAATAAATTCTTACTCTAATATACAGTTTTATAAAATAATTTTTATCAAATTTATTACAAAAGTTTTTCTACATAAGTATATATAATCAAATAAAGTTAAAAAATTTTGTTCTAACTTACCTAATATAATCACAAAATTATTCGGCGGTAATTGTTTTTATTGATATTTTTCGATCAATTAAACCATCAATCAATAGCTTTTAATCATTTTTGTCTCCTACAAATATTACAAATATTTAATATTAAGATTACATAATACCATTGATTAAGAATACTATAAAGATAGACATTTTCATACAACAGCGAATTTTCAATTAAATTTTTCAAAATTCGTTTCATTATTGTTTTTAACTTTTTGTTATTTGAATTTGTACAATTTGAAATTTTTTTGAATTGAGAGGTACCAAAATTTCAAATATGGATAGCATTTTTATCAGTAGTCTTTTAAGAAAAATTTTTTTTTTTATTTTTCTAAATCAATGCATAATTGTAATAAAAGGATTTTTATAATTATGTAGGTGAGAATCAAAGTGAAACTATTCCACTTTTCAAAAAAAAGTTAAGTACGCAGAACTGTTCTCCAAAGAAAATGGAATATTTTGCTATTGTCAATTTGTTTCTAGCTGTAACCATTCCTGAGAAAATTAGTTTTAAAATATGCTTTTTTTTCAAAGTTGATCTATTCCACTCACATGATGTAAACAAAACAAAACTATTCCATGCAAAATTATATCGAAACAAAACAAATCTATTCCTATATCTCTTATTTGCAAACACTTCATGTATTAATCAAAATAGAACTAAGTATGCTATTTGCTACATATGTGTATAATGAACTGAAATCTATTTTGTTTTTATTTTTTAATATATTTTGTTTTAATACTATGTTCCTGAAATATATATTAATTTGATTAATTTAATTTTTTAATTTAATTTAGTAATGTTATTCAATGAAAAACAAAATTTTGTTCGTCTATTATTAAAAAATGTTAAATAAATTTTATAAACAAAATAAAACTATTCCCTTATGAAGAACCATAGAGCTTTTTTCAAAACAATATGTATTTTCAAAACGGAACAACTCCAAATTTTAAAGCTCGATAAAAGACAAACCAACAGCCCGTGAATATGGATGTTAATAACACTTATTCCGAGCGTTAAATGCTTATGTTTAGCTTAACTCATTTGTCAAAAATTTGATGCTGAAAAGAATTAAACGTTTTTTTTATTTTACTCAAAATTTTTCTAAATGGAATAGTTTCACTTTGATTCTCACCTACACAATTGTTGAATTGTGCGTATTATTTATAATCAGTGTGACCATTTTTTAAATTCTGCTAAGTTTTCAGATCGACTGCTAACGTGGCTATCTAATGATACAATTCTGCTAAAAATTCGGCTAAAGAGAAATTGCCTTGAATATCGGCTAAAATTTCCGCAAAAGTAATTTTTATCAAATTTAAATAAGAAATAAAATTTTAGCCAATATTGCAGATATACGTTTAGGAAAATAAAACTATTTATCATTACATGTTACTTATATTAACATGTTACGTCTTTATTTCATATTATAACTAAAAGAATTAAAAAAAAAACAACAAGAATCCCATGAAATCCATTGTATTCATCTTAAATTCATAATTCTATAAAAATTATGGAAGCTTCTTCAATTAGATAATCTACACATTAAATTAAATAAATTTGACAATTTTTCATAAAAACAAAATAACCAAAATCCGAATCACGAAAAATCAATTGGACCCATTTAAACCTATCACGAAGAAATTGAAATCGTTTCAAACCAAACCTTACAAGATATGGCTTTCTGTTATGCAAGAAACTTTAGGTTTACGTACACATAATATTATTAAAAAATATTATCTAAATCTTGCAGACTTCGTTTAAAGCGCTTTCAATTTCTTCATAATTTTCCTCATGATATAGATTTTGGATGTGCCAACTTTTTTAAGTATTTCGTTAGGTATTGCAAAATTATGGCAACACAAGTCTGTTTTTAATAGATTATAATAACAAAAATGTTTTGTTTGCATCCTGTTTCTGGATTTGGTTTTAACCAGATTCATTTGACGGAAAATATATTCCACTTCTTCATTTGAAATCGGTAAAACCAAAAGAGATGTGACAAAATTCGCGAGTTCAGAAAAGGCATTTTCATTTGAAGCATCCTTATAATGCTAACTGCAAACCAGAAGGAATTAGTATCTTCTGTATTTTTCCATTTTATCAATGTTAAATATTTCCACTGAGTTTGAATTTCGTTAATTTTTTCTTTATCAATATTGAAGCTTATAAGTAATTCTAAAATGTCTGTCTTTCACGTTTAAGCTATTATCAATTGAAATGAATTTTTTTTTTTTGCAAAATCGTTAAATTCGTTGGCCAGTTTTTTTTACTCATTGATTAGTTTAGTTATGAATAATTTACATTGATTTCTAAATACTTCTTCTTGTAATTTTAATACGTTTTTTGTTTTTATTTCTTGAAGTTTTTTTCACATTCATAACCCAAATAAGGACATGGATTCAAATATTTTTCAAAATTAATTGCAATATCAATATCTTTTTTAAGAGGACTAGCTATAATTTTTTTCATCAAAGATCAAATTAGGTAGTGCAAATTATGAAAAACTTTAGTGCGCTTAGCACTTGTTTTGAAAAATTTGGTTTACCTTTTGAACTTGTATTGATTTAATGAGAGTTAAGTGTACAAAGTTAAGCTATTTGTTTTAAAGCTATTTAAGTTAAGCTATTTTCAAATTTTATATGTCCGTCAAATATTTTTTTTGGCAGAAAAAAATAACACGGCTAAAATCAATTTTTTATTGCTAAACCGAGTACTATTGTTTTCTTCGGCTAAAGATAAATTTTTATAGCTAAATTTAGCCGTGATACGACTAAAATGGTCACAGTGTTTGTAATAATAAAATCATAAATTACGATATAATGGCTTACATTTTTCGGCCCGACAAATTTTGGGTTTTCAACGACAAATTATGTATACACAAAGATAAAAAAAAAACTAACTGCAGTTTGTGTAATTGAACAACATAATATTTCAGTAACGACAAAATGTGTAGTATAGCGACCAAAAGTGTAAATGAGCAGGAAAATATATATTTTAAAGACAGTTTAAATGAACGGTTATAATATAAATAGTGGTTTTATAATATTGTATTATGTGTGTTTAACACTGTATTAGAGCATCAATTATATTTTTAGCTGTATGTAGATTTTGTTAGTCAGGTAAATACATAGATATACTAATATTAAAGAAGCGTCAGTGGCTGAATTATGTATTAAAAAAGAACTGATATGGAAGAAAACTTCTAGAAAACACACCTTAGATGGCGAAAGGGTTGAATATAGATGTAAACGTGGAGAATACAGAAAAAATGAATGTCCTGTTGCAATGTATTTATTATATCATTCTACTGATATGACTGTAACACTATATTCAACAGAAAATCAACATCATAATCATAATGTTATCCTACTTCGACGCTTAGATGATAATTGTAGAAATAATAGAATCAAGATGTTAAAATAGTACTATCTACCAAAAATCTTTTGGAAAATTTAAACAAATCTAAGATGATGCAAATAGATGCAACTTATAAATTAATTTGGCCGGGATATCCAGGGGAACCAGTGATAAAAAACAAAGTATTCCACCCATTTGCTATATTAGTATGCCAAAGAGAAAACGAAAACGACTTTGCATTTATATTATAGCGTTAAAAAAACACAATATGGATTGGGAAGCCAATATACTATTAGCAGATGGAAGTGCAGCAATTGCAAATGGATTTTCTAAGATTTTTAGCCAACCTATTCGCTTAATGTGCTATTTTCATGTGACACAAACAGGTGAAAAGAGATTGAAATCTATTGAATATGCAAATGATATAAAAAATTATATCACCATGTTACAAATTTGTAATAGTGTTGATATTTTTAATGACGCTTCAAATTTTTTTAGAAAAATGGTATTTAATAGGGAATCAAAATGTTACAGATTTTTTAAATTATTTTACAGAAGAATGGTTAAAGAATAACAGAAATTGGTTTGAAAGTGCTGCTTTAGGATATCCTAGTACAAATAACGGGCTTGAAGCTACAAATGGAATAATCAAATTAACATACAATTAGAGAGCGATTGCCAATAGGTCAGTCCTTAAATAACTTAAATAATCTTTTAATGAAATGGTCAATGGATCGAAATCCATTATCGAAAAATTTTCAAAAATTTTACCTAGAAGAAACATTGTCTCTAAAAGACTGGACCGAAGCATATAAATGGGTTCAGTTAAATAAACAATTCTGCAAGTATATCGTAAAAATTTTACACATTGTCTACAAAATCTAAATATCAGAATATTACTCCAGAATTGTTTTCTCAATATGTATACTAAAAACGAATGGACTACATATGACGAATTTCAAGAACTTTTTTTTGGCATTTGGGTTATTAAATATGAAAACAACAAATTTGTATGTTCTTGCCCAGGGTATTGAAAAAATTACAAATGTAAACATGCGCTGGGTTTAGAAATAAGAATTAACAAAGTTGAAATACTTCAAGAAGCTAAAAATATTCGCTGAAGTGAAAAACGGAAGAGAGGAAGACTTTCTAAAGCCAAAAAAGCTTTAATTATTCATCAATAATGGATTATCTAATTATTTTATATTGTTATATTTGAATTAATATTTTATTTTTTATTTTTTTTCTTATATTATTGTCATGTTTCTTTTATATAAAATAAAACAGTTTTTTTTATATTTGAATGTTTATTTTATTAATAAATTTTTGCACTATTCCAGTTCTAAATACAAATTTTAAAAAATGTTAAAGCAAGTAAAAATTGTCGTGCAGAATTCCTGATTTGACGGGCTGTGTACATATTTTGCCGTGGAGAAGTTTTCGCGCAAAATTCTGAAATTGCCGGGTTGAGTACATATTCTGCAGTGAAATAATTGTCGCTCCGTATACCTAATTTGACGGGCTGAAATATATTCCCCTAATATAATTTTATAATGTTTAGAAAACAAAAATATTTTTCTTTTTTTAATTGAATATTTTCAAAAATAAAAAAATTTCAAAAAATTCAAATAATAGTGCACATTCAATCACGTTATGATTTCTAATATATACATATATATCAGTGACAGGGCGTGGAATTTTCCACTGGGGAAGCACTATAAAAGGAAACATCAGTTTGCTATTGCTATTGAAATTTTTGCTAAATTCGACATTTAAAATTGTTCACATCTATTTCTCAAAGTAGTTTTAATTCTGTTTAGGCAGAAAAGGATTGCTCTAGTGAAATAGTTGTTATAGAGAAAGTGTTATTATCAATTAACAAAGTTTAGACTATTCATTAAAAGGGTTGTTTAATTCTGTTTCAATTCAAAATGTTAATATTTCGAAAATACTGTTTTTGTTATTAAAAATTTCATCTGAAAATATAACTTTAATTTAAGCTCTGACTTTAAGAAAACAATATAAAAAAGTATGAATTTTCTATATTAATGTTGGAAATTACCTCGTATACGAATTATAAGATTCTATTGAAAAATGCTGATTACACCGTTTTATTGTTGTTGTTATTAGTAGAGCAAGCATTGGTTTACCATTCTTAAGAAATAATTATTTTTCCTCAAAACTTCTAGCAGAAAATGATTTTTTCTTAAGCTATCAATAACACAATTACAATTTTCTATTTTAATTATGTATAAATAATAAAAAAAAATGTTTTAAATTTTTACAATGATTTAAATTAATTGTTTCAAAAACTCCATAAAACAAAATTATGGCTCAAAATAAACAATGTAGCATTCAATAACAAAAACTACAGAATTACTTAACACAAATTAATACTTCTCTCTAAAAAACCCAAAACTACATACATTATTTATATGAATATTAGTTTTCATTTAAGTCAACAACCTTAATAATGCACAAAATTAATTTATTCCTTTCTACTTTTTTTGTTTGTAAATTCATTCTGTGTCATGCGATATTTTGTTGTTGTTTCCCTAGATAATCTATTTTCTATCAGATATTTTCTAATTATATCAGGTAGATTTGGAATGAATATCAGCGAGTCATTCAACCCTTGCACGATTTTATTTTATTGTCGCTTCAGCTATTATTTTGTTGCTGTTACTAGGAAACTGAATAGAGACAGTGTGTTGGAGTGTGTGCATATTGTAAATGAGGGAGGAGATAGAGAATGATATTTAATTTCTCATTATTTTGGGTATGCTATTGCTATGTATAATTATTATAGCTATATTGGTAAGAGAATAATGATTTTTAATAGGCATTATTTTCAAATATTTTAAATTTATGATTGTTGAATATCTCTTGTTGCCTTGTATGATTGAAAGAATAATAGTAAATAATGATGTTTATATACGCATTAAATATTAATATTATATAATTTTTGCTTGAAATTTTTTTTCATTCGATTTGAATTTTTGTAGTTAAGTAATTTTTATATTAAATTAAATATATATTTTATATTAAGTTGTAAAAAATAATAAATAATATTTTATTTTCGTAAGCACTCATTCAACTCAATATATGGACGTATAGTATATATATATATATATACAGGGTGGTCCAGTTTAGAGCAAAAAGTTTTTAAGGGGTGATTCCTTGGAGTATTTTAGGAAAAAAATTGTTCTATAAGAGGGATCTTTAAACTTACCTGGGCTACAGAGGGTTAAAGAAAATCGGATTAGAAAAATTATGTCTAAAGAATATCAACTACAGCTCAAAATAAACTGAAACTAAAGCAACGGTAATTAACGGTATATGTTGAATGAGTATCAGACTTACCGTTTTTGAATAATAACTGCAAAAATTTAAAAATTTGCTTTTAAAAACTGAAAATTTTGTAAAAAACGTTGATTATCTCGAAAAAATTCGCTTTTTTTTTTATTGTGTTGATGCGTTACATCGTCCCCTACAACTTTTTTATACACAACTTCCATATCAGACTTGCCGTTTTTCAGGTGCCATCTTAACGGTAGAATATTTAAAAATTATATTTATTATGTTTTTTGTTGCAGTAAGCACACAAGATAATTAAAACTTGCAACGCACAATTTTACAATGGTATTTTTCAAATTCAGACTTTTCTACTTTGTCATTATTTTCATAACAAGAGCATTAAACATCAATACCCAAAGACTTGTCATGATTTACTCCAGCATTTGAAAATATATTGTTGTTGTAAATAAAATTCAACAAATTCGTAATATATTTGTAAAAATATTTGCAACTTATTGTGCAGGTGGGTTTGTTTAGAACTTTTATTTTTTTAAGATAATCTAACATTTTCTCTACGAACAAATATGGACAATTTTTAATAGTTGTTTGTACGTATTTTAGTATAAGTATTTGAAGAATTTAAAGAAAAAATTAAATTAACCAGCAGTTTGGTTTACTTTATTACTCATTATTATATGGAAAAAATTAAAATCAGAATTATTTTATTTTCGTAGCTGCATATGTAATTAATTGAAAAGCTAAAACAGCTAAGATTTTTTGTAAAGTACTGGGACTGACATGAGTATTTCCAGTTTTGGACAATATTTTTGGTGAGCATTATTCTCTTTGGCAACAATTTTCTTAATATAATCTCAGCTAATAATTTCATAAAATGTACCAGTTACCAAAATCATTTTTTATTATATAAATGAATTTCTAAAGGAAATAATTTATAAAGGAAAAGACCCAGCATATTTCTTTATGATTCAAGGTTTATATGAAAATTATAAGTACGCATGTGGTTACAATTTATCCAAAAATAATTTGAAAAGAGAAACTTTAAAATCTTTCATTTTTTTATCAATTTACTACTAAAATATCTTAAGGAGCTAACAAAGATTGGTTCTAAAACTGTTGCACCTACTTGTGACTAATGCAGTACAAATCGAAATACTTATGAATTATTTGGTGTCAATAAGGTAGACCCTTTTTTTATGATTGGAATGGAAATAAAATTTATGCTTTGTTTGATATGGCATCTTATAAAATCTGTCAGAAATTCTTTTATAAAACCCGATTTTGAAAACTGGAATAATGATATTATTAGCTTTCAACAATTTTACCTAAAGTTCGCAGCATCCACATTAATTCTAACACATTTGAAAAAATGTCAGTAAAATCAGCTTTTCAATTTTTTAGTTATAGTACATATGCGGCCATAAAAGCAATAAATAACACTGCTCGAAATTTTTTTAATTTATTGAGTAAAAAAGTCAATCTGACAGTTGGCTTTATTTTAAGAGTTAACTAGTTAATTGGATACTCAAGTTCTTCAAATTTTAACCCAAAAAATTAAAAGTTTTGAATTGATAACCGTTGACCATCCTCCGCTTTTATTCTTAAAGGAATTGTTAGAATATCTTAAAAAATCGAAAATTAAAAGTACCAAAAAATATTTTTCCCTTAATGGAATGGCCCAAACAATAATTGCTGTATTATCTTTATCGAAATATCAAATTTATAGAATATTATTTTCTCGATGACGTGCAGACCTAATCAAGATCCGTTAGAAAATATGTTTTTTCATATAAGATCTGCTGGTATTGCAGAAATCCATCTGCACAACAAATTGAGAATATTTTTGCTAAGACAAGGCGAGTATTTATATCGAAAATACATCCTCAAATTGTGAAATAGATCACGACAATTATTTGAACATTGATGCCAATGATTTGGCTGATGAAGATTTTATCACTGAAAATTGTCCTGAAGAAATGAGAAAATGATTTAGCTTCAACTTTAAATACAGTTCAATCACATAGTAATTCAGTTAGTAATTTTGAAGAGCTAGTAATTAGATATTTTTCAGGATTTTGCATATAAAAAGTGTCAAATTGACATACATGTGTACATTATACTATTTTTAAAAAATGAACACAAGATTTGAAAACGAAATTTAAATAGCTATTCATAATGAATTATTAGAGATGAAATAATTGAACGTAGGTATATAAGTACGTATGTACCTAAAAAGTGATTTGAATTTGAATTTAAAATTTAGAATTGTATTTAAAACATCTTTAACAAAAATTTGATTCTATTTGTAAATTTATACAAATGTATGTATGAATATATATTAGAAATCATAACGTGAGTGAATGTGCACTATTATTTGAATTTTTTGAAAATGTTTTATTTTTGAAAATTATTTAATTAAAAAAAGAAAAATGTGGCCTAGGTAGCTGAGTGGTAAAGCACTCGAGTGTAGTAATGAAGGAGCACGGGTTCAAACCGCGTGAGAACCGAAAAAATTTTCAAATGGTAAAAATTACTGAAAAATGTAATTTTCAATACAACCACATCGGTTCAAATATAATTTAAAAATAATTAATAAAGATATAATATAACTAATAAAAAAAAATAATATAAATATATAATATATATAAATATATTCCAAATAATTAATATAATTTAATAAAAAGGCCGGTGGTCCGGCTTGGGATTGACAGGGTAACATCTGACCGGTCGCTGACCCAGATGCGCAACTGTCAAGTTCCTGAGCAAGTGCTTACATTACCTCCACGTGGTGACCTCCGGAAACTACCCTATACAGCATCCGCTTATACGATAGGCCAAAATTGTAAGTGCGCAAAAACAACCCTTCAGATTGAAGGTTAGCGTTAGGTTAACTACCTAACCCATAAAAAAAACATAGTTATGAAAGACTTAAAACAAGCCTCGGATATGGATGGATTAATTGGAAACAGACCCGGAACTCGTAAGGATTTTGATTTTAGAATTTGTACCTGGAACGTTCGAACACTATACAGCCCAGGTGCATCTAACATATTGGAAAATGTCCTCACGCAGTATAAAGCTGACATCACTGCGTTACAGGAATTGCGTTGGACAGGAACCGGAATAATAAGGAAACAAAAATGCGATATATACTATAGCTGCCACGAAAAACACCACATATTTGGATGCGGTTTTGCAATCGGAGACAGGCTGAGACGAAATGTTATTGATTTCAAACCAATTAACGAACGTCTGGCCATAATCCGCATTAAAGGCACCTTCTACAACATCAGCCTAATATGTGTGCATGCTCCTACTGATGAAAAAGAAGAAACAGAGAAAGAGGACTTCTATGACGCGTTAGAAAAAGCATACGAAGCTTGCCCGCAACATGATTCAAAAGTTGTGCTAGGGGATTTCAACGCTAAACTCGGTAGAGAGCAAATTTTCGGCAGAACAATCGGTAAACATAGTCTCCATCAACACACCACCGATAATGGTTACCGATTGATCAGTTTTGCAGCGGCGCATAATACGGTTATAAGCAGCACCAAATTTCCCCATAAAGATATTCATAAAGCCACCTGGCTATCTCCAGATGGCCGTACAACCAATCAAATTGATCACCTTATGATTGACGCACGCCACTCATCGTGCGTGCTGGACGTACGGTCATACAGAGGGGCTAACATCGACTCTGATCATTTTTTGGTTATAGCACTTTTCAGAGCCAGAATATCTAATGTTAAAACAGTGCAGTCACATCATAATCCCAAATTTAACATTAGTAGCCTGCAGTCGCCCGAGATAGCCAGAAGCTTCAAAGAGCAAATTAGCCTAAATTTAACAGCCACACCTCCTTCAAACCATTCTTCGATTGATGATCAATGGAAAAACTGTGCCAGTATCATCAAAGAGGTAGCCGCAAACACAATTGGCTTCAAACCACGAAATACCAGAAATCCATGGTATGACGAGGAATGTGCATCAAAAACGTTGAAGAAGAACGAGGCGTATAAAAAAGCGCTGCAACGGAAAACAAGAGCAGCGAAGGAAGAATATAAGGCTAAAAGAAGAGATGAGAAGAAACTCATCAGGCGGAAAAAACGGGACTTCGAAAAATCTCTGCTCATAAATATCGAATCTCATAAAAATAGAGGCGAAGTGCGGAACTTCTACAAAAAAGCCAAGCAACTGGCAGCTGGCTATAAACCCGCTACACACGCGCTAAGAGATAATATGGGAAATTTGGTTACCGAAACGCAAGGGATATTGGAGACATGGAAGCAGCACTTTCAGCAGCTGCTAAATAGAGAGCAACAACAACAACAAGAGCTAGCAACACCAGCACCAGTCATTACCAGCAACCCCCCACCACCCACTGTAGAGGTTGTTGGCCAAGCCATCAGCAAGCTGAAAAACAACAAAGCTTCTGGACCTGATGGACTCCCAGCTGAATTATTTAAAGCTGGAGGCGATGTTTTGGTTAACTGCATGCACCAAATCATTGGCAACATCTGGAAGGAAGAAAGCATGCCAAATGACTGGAGTACCAGCTCTATATTTCCCATTTTCAAAAAGGGCGACGCCATGTCCTGTAAAAACTATAGAGGAATATCCCTCTTAAATATTGCATATAAGATCCTGTCCAACATTTTGTGCGAATGTCTGAAGCCCTATTGTGACGCTGTTATTGGCAGTTATCAATGCGGCTTTCGCCCCGGAAGATCAACAAGCGACCAGATGTTCGTACTTAGACAAATCCTGGAGAAGACCCATGAGTTTCAAATCGATACACACCACCTATTCATCGATTTCAAGTCTGCGTACGATTGCATATACCGCAGCGAGCTATATGCTGCTATGTCGGAATTCGGTGTACCAGCCAAGCTCATCCGATTGTCAAAAATGATACTGGAAAACACAAGATGTGCTGTGGTGATTGGAAATAACACTTCTGACTATTTCCAGACGTGTACCGGATTTCGACAAGGAGATGCACTATCATGCGACTTCTTCAATCTAGTACTGGAACGTATAGTGCGACGAGCGGAAGTAAACACGGCCGGTACTATATTTTTCAGATCTGTTCAACTACTAGGGTATGCCGACGACATTGACATCATCGCCACATCACAACGGGCGGTCGTCGAGGCCTTTACCCAGATTGAAGAAAAAGCGAAACGAATGGGTCTCAAAGTAAATGAGGATAAGACAAAATATATGTTGTCGACAAATAAAAAGACCTCTCAACATCATATTGGTCAAAACATCACTGTCGGCACATATAATTTCGAGGTAGTTCAGGAGATTACCTACCTTGGAACCAGTGTTAATCCCACAAACGACATCAATGTGGAGGTACGGCGAAGAATAACCCTTGCAAACCGTTGCTGCTTCGGTTTGTCAAAACATCTCGGGTCAAAGCTCCTCTCTCGAAACACCAAAGTACAAATCTACAAAACGCTCATACTCCCGGTTTTGCTTTATGGATCAGAATCATGGACACTGCCTAAGGCAAGTGAGCATGCACTTGGTGTCTTCGAGAAGAAAATTCTTCGTCGGATATATGGTCCTGAAAACGTCGATGGGGTCTGGAGGAGAAGATATAATGCCGAAATCTATGAGCTGTACAATGAGGTGGACGTAGTCACAAAAATTAAAGTCAAGAGACTACAGTGGCTCGGACACCTAGAGCGGATGGACGAAAATGCTCCAGCCAAGAGAATCTTCGATTCCAGACCCGAAGGTACAAGACGTCGGGGCAGACCAAACCTTCATTGGAGAGACGAAATATCGGCGGATTTAAAGCAATTTCGAATCTTCAACTGGAGAGAATCCGCCCGTGACCGGCAAAAATGGAGGATGTTGATGAGTCAGGCCCAGGACCTACATGGTCTGTTGGCCACCTAAGTAAGTAAGTAAGTAATAAAAAGGCCACATTTCGAAAGGGAAAAGGACCTATAAAGTTGGCCTACAGATTTATATGTAGGATCAACTGTTAAAATAAATAAATAAATAAGAAGAAAAATATTTTTGTTTTCTAAACATTATAAAATTATATTATACAAATAATATACATATACACGCACAATTCAACAATTATAAAAATCCTTTTATTACAATCTATATTGATCGAGAAAAATAAAAAACATTTTTCTTAAAAGACTACTCGATAAAAATGCTATCCATATTTGAAATTTTGGTATCTATCAATTCAAAAAAATTTCAAATTGTACAAATTCAAATGACAACAGAGAGAAACAGAACACATACAAATTATTTAGAGAATTAAAGTCGTATAAAACATTCAAAAATTGCAAAATTCAAATTGAAAATAGGAAACGCACAACACATTGAATAAACGGGGGAAAAGATATACAACAAAGCGAATTTTGAATAAGTAAGTTGAAAATTTGCTGTTGTTAGTTTTGTTTGAAAATGTCTATCTTTATAGTATTATTAATCAATGATAATACCTAAATTTTATCTAGATTACTATTTTAAATAGAACACCATGAATATAATTTAATAAAATTAAATATAAACGTACAATACACAATCCTTCGGTAACTGATGAAATTTAAATACATTATTACTATCTGCCTTTTTCAAACTACACACTAAACATTTGTAATAATGTTGACCCATTTCACAAAATTTTATATTTTCTACAATATAATAAATATCACTTTCAATTTAATAAACTAAATTTCGTTCTTTATTTGCACTAATTTCGAATCAACTATATTAGAAAAATGTCTTTATTTGCAAACACCTTGCACTATATTGTAATCAACTTAAAGATGGATTTTCATTGAGCAATATTTAAAGTCTTAAAAACTTTATAGGCTCTAAAAAGGGAGATAGCTTATCTAATTTTTATGTAAAAAAAAATAGACCGTTGCAAAGAATTCTTTAAATTTCTATTTGGAAAATTTATTTTATACACAAAAAAACAACAATTCAACTGTCAAAACCATCTGTTGAAATAAATTATTTTTTTTTATATACATTAGTCAAAAAAGTGTTCCCGGTATAAAGAAATTATCCCCATCCCGATATTTTAAATATATACTTTATCAATGTATAATATCCCAAATTTTTTGAAATTATCCCCAATTTTTGTGAAAATATCCCCGGTAAATGATTTTAATGTAAACGCCTTTGAATTTAGACGTTTTATTTAAATCATAAAATATTAGGAAATTGTGTACCTGTAGTAGTAATTCCCATAAAGAGTTTTTGTATATAGTGTTTATCTCTTTTAACCAACGCACTCTTTTTATTTAAGTAGTGGTAAAAAACTATACAAACACTATGTTAATGTTGGAAAATTGGAATCCTTGGAAGAGTGCCACTTCTTATTATAATAGATACTTTGATATTTATATTTCACATAGAGTTAAATATTATTAAAGAAAATTTATATTAACATAATTTCTTATCATTAACATAAGAAAAAAAGAGACAACTACTCAAAACTAAGCAACATTTTTTAAATGTTGCTCAACATTGTTTCTTGTATAATAAGTGAGACTTGCGATACCGATTTATTCATCATACGGGTGAAAAATGAAGTGAAAAAACAAAGCGAAGGTTGCGATAGGCAGGTTGCGAAGGTTATTTTTGTTATTACACATAATTCTTTTCATCAATCTTCTAGTCAATGCATTGATAATTAAAAACTTTATTTGTATTAAGTAATAAAAATAGAGCTGAGGCATATACAGCATTGGGCCGATCGATCGATTCAGCATTGGGCTGTGATATACGTACATAGGATATTAAATTAATATGGGAAGTTCTTAAGGAATGGTCTAAATCATGTGAATCGGTGTTATTAGGTTGTGTTGAAGAACAAATAAATCGTGCTAATTCTGAGAAAGCTAGACGAACCAAACAAAAACAATTTATTGAACAAGAAATTATAAATGTCAAGATCGAAGAGAGACAACATCTGGTAAAGAATGCCGTAAAAAATCATGTAAATCAAAGTCTGGTCGACCATCAAAGAATTCATAGTTCAAACCATTTACATAAATTTATTAAATTTTTTTTTTAATATGAAAAGAAACTAAAAATTAAGTTTAATATAAATAAATTTTAAATAACCAAAAAAAAAAATGCATAGGTATGAAGCGCATATTGTGAATTATAGATTTTTTATTATAAATATCTAGTTTTTTTAAAAAATACTTTTAAAATTTTAAAATGTTTATAATAATAAAATGTAATAGCTAATTTAAAAAAAAAATAATCGGTGTTTTATTTTATATTCTTAAAGATTTTTGGATTATTAAAAATTAAATTGGAAAAGTTAAGAAGTATCAATAAGAAAATTGACTTAACTTTTTAGAAAACTGATTGGAACTTTGAAGTGACGAATTAAAAGGTTACAACTTCAACGAATTCTTTATAGTTTTCGTTACAACAACGTAATAAATATAGTAATTGTAAATATAGTAATTTGTTTGGTCCCAAAAACGTAATTAAGGACTTTTTATTCAGCAAATCTAAAAAACAAAGTATTCTGTCACTTTAATGCTAGTTGGGATACTATTGAGAAACGCAAATATCAAACGCGACCTCTGCAATGGGACTCGATTAGCTGTAAAAGCTCTAAAATTAAATTTAACAATCGCGGAATTCTTTCTCATAAGCTATAGGTGAAACTCGTATTTATTCCTAGAATAGATTTAGCTACAACGACCACAGAACTGCCATTTATTCTTAGACGTTAACAACTCCATGTTAAATTGACATTTTCTATGACCATAAATACATCGTAAAGTAAAACGTTGTAAAAAGAAGGAGTTTATTTGCCTGAAATAGTATTTAGCCATTGGCAACTGTATGTTGCAATTTCCAGAGTACGCCGGTCTGGTGATATTCAAATAAAACTTACTGAAGGAAGGGAGCAAGCCAAATTCCAATCAACTATATATTTATTATAAATATTTCGACCTTTATAGCAAAAAAAAAAGATTTTTGCACCTGACTTAGCGAATTACGCCTAATATTTGAAACAATTTCTTCGAATTCAATTTTTCGTGCAGTTTCACAAGAATTTTTTTTTTTTTGCTAATTAGAACACCGTCTTGAGACGGGCTTTACAGCTAGTTTCTAATATATGGTATACATACATATAGCCATGTATGTATAAATTTACAAATAGAATCACATTTTGTTTTCCTAAAAATTTTTTTTCAAAAGTATTCAATGTTTTCTATATGTATTGAAATTATAACAGAGTTTAAAAATATTTTTAAAACTAATTATTAATTTTGATACACTCATAAATAAAATATCTTTACGGTAAATTACGGTAACGGTAATTATTTGAAAAACTTTATTTAATATTTTTAGAAGTTTTACAGTGGTTTTTTTCAAATTCAGAATTTTCTACATTTGTCATTATTTTCATAACGATAATTTAACAATAAAGTCCAAATGCTTGTTGTGATCTGCAACATCATTTGAAAATATATTGTTGTATTAAAAAGGCATGCTCGTAATATTTACAAAAATATTTCCGCTTGTTGTGAAGATGGATTTCTTAGAACTTTTAATTTTATAAGATAATCTAGCATTTCCTCTACGAAGAAATATGAACAATTTTTACCTAATAGTTGTTTGAGTATAACTATTTGAAGAATTGAAAGAATTATTTTATAATTAAATTAATCAGCAGTTGGGATTACCTTATTACTCATTATATGAAAAAAAATTAAAATCATAATTATTTGTTGCGTTCATAGCTGCATTTACCTACTATGACTAAATATTTGAAGAGCTAAAATGTGTGGGAAATTGACATTTTTGGAAAAGTACTGGGATTGATATGAATTATTTCTGATTTACGGCAATATTTTTGTTAATACATGCATACTTTTAAATGAATCAATTGACTTGTTTTAATCAAAAAATTTTGGATCTTTCTTTGAGTTGTACTTTGTGACGTATTAACAAAGTTCTTAAAAAATTACCCTGTCTAAATTAATCTTTAAATTAATCCAAAATTCATACAAATCACGAAATTTTAGGTCGAGAAAGTTTGTTCAAAATAAAAAATTTTCCACCAACAAAATTCATCTTTGTGTTTTTGCATCTTTAATCTGAAGGTAATATTAATGAAACAATGAAAATTAAGGAAAAATTTGTAAAATTTGCGTCCACAAATCTCTATATGTGTAGTGTTTTGTTTATATCATCCAAATCCAATCCATAGTTAGTTTTTATAAGAACTTGTTTTATAGCGTTAGAGTAAAATTTTTGTATAATAGTGAAAACAGTTGAATATTTTCCTTTTAATTTTACTGATATGCCTCTATATATTCTAGCCTGGCCTCTGGGAGAGGAACTTTAAAAATGGGATCTTTTTTTCATATAAATTTTTTCTTATGTATAGGGATCTTATTTTACTATATGAATAACCTGTAATTATGGTATATTGTTATTTTTGAAAAAATATTCAATATTTTTTATCTAAATTGGTAAAATTTTTAAAAAAATACAAAAACATTTTGATTCATAATTTTCAATTTAAAAAAAAAAAAATGTATTATCCGACATGGAACCTACTTACTTCTATCAAGTTCTAATGAACACTGAAGATAAAACTGGTGGATAGTGGATACAGTAAAATTTTTGTGACGAAATTAAAATAGCATATCTTCTAGAAATTTTTAAAAAAATCAAACTTAATGCTAGTTGATGATGTTAAGAAAAAAATTAGCATAATCAAAAGTAGCTATAGAAGGAAGCTAAAAAAAATTAAAAGTTCGAAACATCAGGTGCAGGTACTGATTAGTTATATAAACCGTCCATATGGTGGTTCAATTTGATGTATTTCTTAAAGAATTTAGAGAAGCCGACAATAAGTATTTCTACTATGGATTTAGTTGAAGAAGAATATGTAAGAAATTTCAAAATATATTTTTCCATATTTGTTGAAAATTAATCAAACTTATTAAATATATCCAATTATAAATTGTTGTTAATTTTTTGAAATTTAAATTTTCAAGAATATGAACTACATATAATTTAATCGAATATGTAATTAATTTAAAAATTTGTTTTGCCAAGGAACCGTATTTATTGTGTTGAAATTTCCACAAAATCTATTCCTCACTTGCTTAGCATACTCATATGTGTTGTTAGATTTTGTTGATTGCAATCCCGTTAAGTTTCTACCAGACCTTTCTCTTCTGGTTTCGATTGTTCCGTTTTCAATATTTTCAATACTTTTTACTGATTGTGATGCATAGTTTTTTTTATTGTGTTTAATCAAAAAAATATGTTAGTAACAACAGCTTAAAGTAATGGTTGCTGCCTTTTCAGGTGTTAGTTTTATTTGTTGTTGAAATATTTCAAACCGAGATGCTAATATTCCAAATGCATTCTCCACCACACGTCTAGCTCTACTCAATCTCGTCCATTGGAACCAACATCGACCATTATAAGCTCATAATTAGAGTTTACTATTCCTATTAGAACAATCCTAAAAAACTTCTTGTAGTTAAAATATAAAGACCCTGAAGCCGCTGGTTTTCGTATTGCTATATGTTTTCCATCTCCATTCAGCTTCTTCAGTGTTCAGTATCTAAAAACATATTAGGATGTTCAAATATTATTTTAAATTTCAAGTATTAATATAAGTATAATTTTTTGAATTTTTATAGATTGAAGAAACATTTGCATCGCCACTGACAAAAAAAATTAAAGAATCGAAGCAAGAAAAATTGTTGTCTTTAGCCTGTGGGTATTTAGAAAAAGATGATAATGAAGCATTAAATATTGCAAAAGTTTGGTCAAATAGATTAAGTAAATTAAACAGCCGCCAGAGGATTAAAGTTGAAAAACAAATAAATGACATTCTTTATGAAGCAGAGCTTGAATTTTTAGATGCCCTTCCCTCAACCTCGTCATCAATATATAGTGTAACACGTTCGTCTTCACCAGTTCTAGTACCTTCCCCATCAACCCTCCAAGCTTTGTAGTGCCTATTTGACAGAGCTTGATAAATGCTTAAAAATGGATTGCCCATGGAAAATGAGTGTTTATCATGCTTTGTCAAATGGAACAGGTCTATCTATAAATTTAATAATTTAATATAATAACAAAGAATATCCATAATAAGAAGGTTCACTGGAATAAAATTTTATAATTTGTTAATGTGTTGGTCACCATTTTTCCAGTCGATTTCCAATATTGTAAGAAATAGATAGTCATAAGAATTTAATTTGTGAGAGAGAGATAAAAATTCAAAATACAAAGTGGAAAAAAAATGAACGAACGATTTTTTTGTATGAAAGAAATATTGTCTTTATTTTTAGTTAGTTAGTTTAATTCCAAATTAAAATTTGTTTCATCACCGCACATCAAACACTTAACAAGATGATGTTTTCTCATTTTCGAAATGTTTTTAAAAAATTGTATACCTATATAATAGTTTTTATAAAAACTTTTTTTGAAGCGTTATAGTTGATTTATTTTTAAATATAACATACACTGCTTAATTTTGATATATACTCTGTATTTATATTTTTCTGAGTACTTTCTTAATATACTATTTTTTTTAAAAATGCAGAGCAATACAAAATATTATTTATTCAAATTTGAAATGTTAATATTATTAATATTCAACTATGTTACCTATTTATAAAATTAACAGGTACCTTAATGCATTATATTACTTATAATATAATATGTATTATTAGTTCATTGATGATTAAAATGCACAATTTAATTTTTCAGAAACTAAAAAGGCATCGGATTATTCATAAAAAAACAAATCGCTTGATATTCTTTTTAACTACCTATTTCAATACCTGAAAAACTGTGTATAATGAAAATACATGAATGATAAAAAATATACTTTCCTTATAAGCCAATAAAATAAAATAATATGATATTTAAGAAATAACATATGTTTTTGAAACGAATATTATTTTATATAGGGATCTGTAAAAAATCAATCATTCAAAATTTATTTATTCTCATACCCTTATAAATTTAATACGTTTATTTTTAAAAAAATTCGTACACAAAATTTCAGACGACTGTATACATGAAAAATCTCTAGTGGGCTAAATAAATAAACAAAAATCTCCCGTGGGCTATTTAAAATTACATTTCAAAAGTGAAGTGGTTTTTTAAATGGTTTATATCGCACTCTTTCTTTCTCACAACTTCTTACATAAGAAAATATTTACAGTTCTTTGCTTCTTTAACTAATGGTTTTTTTTTTTGTAAATGTGTTTGTGAAAATATTTTGACTTCCAGTGAACCTTCTTATTATAGATATTCTTTGGCATAACACTAATACAAACTCAGGTTTAGTAAAAAAATTTAGTTAATATTGACACAAATACTAAAAATAATAATAATTTATTTTCATTTGAAGAGATAAATAATCTTATATATAAATAAATCAATATTAAAATTAGGTAGTTGTTAGTAATAGGCAACAACAGTTTAATGTAATAATGCAACTAACAACCAAATATCTATATGACTTCAATGTGTAATATGAATAATATAAATATTGTAATTTGGAATGCAAGAGCTTTCCATAAAAAATCATTAGAATTTTTTAACTTCACGTTACTAAATGTTTATGAAGTTGGGTTACTGTGTGAAACATGGCTTGACAATAGTATTAATATTTCTCATCCAAATTTCTCAATATACAGAAATGATAGACAAAAACATAAGGGTGGTGGAGTTGCCATAGTGGTGCACAAAAGTATAAAACATAAGTTGCTGCCACCTAAAGAAACTCACATCATAGCAAATTTAGGGGTAGAGTTGTATTTAGTTAACAACGAAAAGGTTAAATTATATTCAATGTATTTCCCTGGCAATAGTGCAAATTGTATTACCAACTGTGATAAAGGTGACAATAATATCCACATAAGCAAAAAATGAGTCACATAAAACAAATGTATAAAACTGATTTATTGAAATTTTCAAGGTGTAATACCAAATATATTGTTGGGGGGATTTTAATTCTAGAAACCAACAATGGGGCTGCAAGAGCTAATTCGTACGGCAATATATTAAAAGATCTCTTGGTTATTGACAAATTCAAACTACTTTATCCAGCTGAATCAACGTACATTCCATCAAATTCAAATGTAAATCCATCAACATTAGACTTCTTTCTAACTAATATACCAGAATATATCTGAGAACCAATCACTAGAACAGAGCTTTACTCAGATCACTTGCCTGTACACGTTAAGATTTTAGCGAGACCACAATTATACGAACATTCCCACTTAGACTTTAAAAATGCTAACTGGGTAATGTTCAAAAACATCTTAAAGGACAAATTCTGTAGCCAAGATTATTTAGATACTACTATACTTACAGTATAGATAATAGGCTATCAACTTTAAATAGTACAATTAACGAAGCAATAGAACAGGTGGTCCCTAGGAAACAGTTTCACGCTTTTAAAAAAATGTTACCTAAACATATTCTTAACTTAATAAGTAAAAGAAATTGTGTCAGAAGAAAATGGGTTCGCACAAGAGCTTTTATATTCAAAGCACAAATTACATGAGAGTTCCATGATTGAGAACGAAATAAAAAAATTTAGAAACTTGAAATGGAAGAAGTTATTAAAATCCTTTACAAAAGGGTCAAAGCAATTTTGGAAAATTAGTAAATTAATCAAAAATAAAAATCAAACTATTCCACCATTAACTATAAACGATAAGAAATATGTTACCAACTCTGATAAAGCTAAGGTAATTTCTAACTATTTTTCATTAAAACACAAACAAAATGATCATTTTAATGACACTATTACAACAACAATTGTAAGTAATTCATTACACATCTTAAATGAAACTGAAGTAAATCTTACAGACTCAGAGAAATTTTTTGAGATCGAAGTTAAAAAAATGGTTACCTCCTTCAAAAATAGAAAAGCTTCCGACATTGATAACTTACCATCTAAATGTATCAAAGCCCTACCTAAAAATATCATTACCTACCTTACGCATATCTTAAACTCTTGATTAAAACTAAGCTATTTTCCTGATAAGTGGAAAGCACCAAAAATTATAGCTATAGCAAAACCAAACAAGCCACCAAATTGTCCAAATAGTTATCGGCCAATTAGTTTACTTAATCATTTCTCAAAAATATTTGAAAAAGTAATAAAATTAAGGTTAGATTGTTATATAGTAGCAAACAACATCCTACCAAACGAACAATTTGGATTTAGATCAGGACACAATACGTTGCATCCACTACTTCGAATAAAAAACTACATTAAAAACAACTTAAATGATAGCAAAAGTGTAGGTATGGTAACATTAGATGTAAGCGTAACATTTCACTGCGTTTGGCATGATGGCCTTATTTACAAGCTAAATAGATTAGGATTTCCGTTATATTTAACGAAACAATTAAAAGTTTCTTATAGGATCGCAGTTTTCGAGTTTACATTGGTACCCTATGATATTCCAAATAGTGAAAACTGTCTGTTATCAGTATTCGCAGAAGATACAGCAATTATTACTTCAGGCATCCTTGGCGTCGAAGTCGAAAACAAACTACAAAGTGCTTTGAACATTCTATCCACGTAAACAAGGAGAAAACAAAGTGTATTCACTTCACTCGAAAACGCAAAAGCTGCTTCAAGCCGCGAAACAATTTAATAATAAATCAGGCAAAAATTAACTGGGTTGATACCGTCAAATATCTAGGTATAACCCTAGACAAAAAACTAACATTTAAAAACCAGGTCAGTAATACAATCGATAAAACCAACAAGACCATAAGGACACTCTACCCCTTTGTAAATCGAAACTCAAAATTGTCTAATGAAAACAAGTTAATATTAATGAAAACGGTTTTTCAAAAACACATATATCCAAACCAAAACACAAATATCACAAAATAAAATTCTTAAATTAATAAATAATCTTCCTTTTTACTATTCTACTAATAAACTTCATCAAAAAACCAACATGGAAACCGTAGATAATAAGATTTTTCAATTAAAATTTAAGTTAAATTTCAATTAAAAAACTATAAGTTGCAATTTTCTGAAAATACAATTGTTAAAAAATTATATCAGTCATAACATTATCAAATAGTTTTGAATAGTTTTAAGCATTAGTATAAGTTAGCTCTTGTAAATATTAGACTAAGTTTGTTCATATATAAGGTTTTTTACTTTCATTTTTCCTTGTAAAAGCTCCTAGAAATTCTATTTAAATATAATACAAAAAAAAAAAATATCACAGTTGAAAAGACACTTAAATTAAGTCTGAACTCTGTAAAAAAAAATTTAAAATATATATCTATGTTTAAGGAAACTATTTATGTTAAGGCAGTTAAGGAAATAAACGAAACGAAAAAAAAAAAAAATGACTCGATGCATTTTTATTTCCTTAAAAAAAAATTAATAATCAATCAAATAATTCACAATGAATATAAGTAATATGGTAATATGTATAATGCGTGTTAGTAATTTTATATATAGGTAAAAAATTTGAACGTTAATAATGTGAATATTTAAAATTTGAATAAATAATATTTTTGATTGCTATGGGTTTAAACAAAAGTTAAAGCAATTTTATAAAAGATATTTAAAGGCCGGTTTTCATGATAAATTTTTAGCTGATAAATTGGAGTTTAGAAAGAGAAGAGTATAGTATACCGTTAATGTGTATGAGGGAGTAAAATTATATTATTTTTATAGTAACTTTTATAGATGATTTGAAATCTAAAATCTATATACATAACCATCCAATATTCAAAATGTAAACAAAATAAAGGTTATTTAATTTAAGCAATCTTCCTTAGAATTGTTTAAAATTTCGCGAAAGTATATAAACAAAGTAAATAAAGTGAAGAAAAGTGAAATATCATATGATTTTCATCTGTGGAATTTTTATTTAGTTTTTTTAAATTTTAAATTCACTTGTATTTATTATGTTTTTCATTTTTACATAAGTATTAATTAGAATTAAAATATTATTTTTTTTATATTATACTAAATAATGAATTAAGAAAAAAAATGTATGCATACATACATTCTAAAATTCATTCAACAAAATTTAAAATATTCATTCAGATAAAAAAATTAAAGTTACAATTGTAATTAAAAGTAAATTTTTTAAATGTGTTAAATAGTTAGTTTATGTATAAGATAAATAAAATATGTATAATTTTAGTATAAATATATTATACCTAAAAGCTAAAATATTATTTTTTATTTACATATGCATTCAAATATTCAATACAAAAAATTAATTTTTGTTATTGTTTTTACTCAAATTCAAAAATTTAAATGTCGTTCCGTATCCATAAAATGTGTTGGTAGTGTGCGAATTTTTTTTGTGTAATTACACATTACTTTATGTTAGTGTTAAAAATATCGGCGATAATTATAGGAAACATATCTTTGCGAAGATATGTTTTTTTAAATATTCTCCGATATTTATGGCGATTCTCCGATATTTATGGCGACTCTCTCGATATTTCTCCCGATATTATTGTCATTCTCCCGATATTTTATCATTGTTTCTCTATCGCACTTATGAAATTTTTGTATCTTCTGCCTATGCTCTAACAATTCGCCGATATATCGGCTACATGAAAACCGGGCATAAATCGCATCTGCAAATTTTGATAACAACAATATTTCTTTGATAGAAAAAAATCGTTCGATAATTTTTTTCCCACTTTGTTTTTTGAATTTTTATCTCTGGATATTCTTTTATTTCTTATTAATGGATATTCTTTGTTACTTATTCAAAATTCAAAGGAAATTAGTCATCAAGTAACTTTAGCGGTTCTCTTCAAAATTTTTAATTTTTTTTTTTTTTAATTTTTAAAGTAAAGTGAGATAATAATTTTTGTAGTTTATTTTTTTATTCATAAATTTTAACTTATATTTGTATTGGAAAAATTTGAAAAAAATGTGAGTATATTTTTGATTTTTTCGTTTCTAAAAGTTGAAGTCTTATATTTTTAGTTAATTATGGAAGGTGGAGGATGATAGAGTGATGAAACAAGTGCAATTATTAGAGAATTTCAAACGCACAACTTTATTATACTACCAGTTACATTCTCCCCATACCAATAAAAGTGAAAAAAAAAATATCACAAATAGTATCGCGGTACTGATACTGATACATATTGGTAAGCTTACTGAAAAAAATTTACTATTGTGAATACTGATAATTTGACATTTCAAAAAACAGCTGTTTCATTGAATTAATTATTTTTTGTTTAGTTTTGTGAAATAAAATATAAAATAAAAGTGTAAATCTAATATAATTAAATTAAAAAAGAGGTTTAAATTACAATAATTTCATAGAAAAGAAAAAAATATAAGTGAAATAAAATAAGTTTGAAAATTGTTTTTTTAGTAAACAAAAGGAGGTTTTGTGAAATAAAATATAAATCAAACGTAAATAAAATTAAAAATAAGTTAATTATATATTGTCGTTGAATCAAAATAGCTATCAGTCTTTTATTTGCTATATCACACACCTATTTATAGAAAATATAAAACTAATTCATATTAATGTTGAAAACACAATTACGACGAATGACCAAAATTCGCCCTTAGAGACGCAATCACGACGAACTATTCGCGACGAAAAAATTTTTGTGTTTTGAAATTTCAAAATTTGTTTATAAAAAAATTAAAAAAATGGAGGAATAATTTTAAAAAAATTAATTTAAAAAAATTTTTTGTTTGAATTTGAATTTTAAAATAAATAAATTTTTGTGTCTTTGAAATTTCAAAATTTGTTTATGAAAAAAATGGAGGAAAAATCTTAAAAAAATTAATTTAAAAATTTTTTTAATTGAATTTGAATTTTAAAAATGTTTTATTAAAGCCATTTTGACCAATTTATGTTGGTATCAATGAATGTCATTCGCATTCGTCGACGAGTCAAATAGAAATAGATCTATTTTTTGAACGCGAAATTTTGGTCACTCGTATTTCTTCGCGATTTACATATGATCTGATGTATTCGAAAGCAAAAAATTCGTCATTCGTCGTGATTGTGTTTTCGACATAAAAAAAAAAACCAATTAAAAATTATTTCATATGAAAAAATTGTTAATTGATTTCCGGTTCTAATTTTTATTGGTTCTCCTGTCTTTTTCTTTTAGCCTTTGATAATATGCTTTTATTTTCAAGTCAGTTTTTTTATTTTAAAATTATACTAGTTTTTTTAATCTAAATGAATTTTATTTGACAATTTTAAAATTATCCTTATATGCATTGTTTTGTAAATTTATTTTTATCACACAACTTACTTATTTGTAACTGATACAGATTATGACAACTATTAGAAAATATGACAAATTTATTTAAATAAGCACCCCGATATCAATTTATCAGTGACGTTAATAAAATTCACACTCGATCAGAAAAACTGATAGTTCTGACAACCACGATAGATCGTATCAGAATTTCTGAAACTTGTCATAAATACTGATAACTGACAACCACGATTAGGGTGAACAAATTTTTGAAATCGGTTGAATTTGGAATTAATTCTTTCAATAAATGTTGAGTATTTCCAATGACTTTTCTGGCCTTTCTATAATCTTTGACCCAGCATTTGCTTTTTCGTTTTAATTTTTGCTTTTTCAAAAAGAACAGACCAGCAGCTGATTCTAGTAATGCTGCTGCTATGGCAGATGTTTTTCATTATCCATTATTAAATATTTTTATTTAAATTCTTTTTTTAACTGTTAATATTACTATTTTAATTTTCTTAAATAGCAAAAAGTCTATTTCAAAAATTATAATTCTTGTTTTCAAACGCTGCTTTACACAGCCTACTACATACTTTACAATTTACAAACCTTACACTTGAAATTTTATTTTCAATTGAATTATTTACAAACCCATATAAAAATAAAACGAATGCTGATGCCATGCTGAACCGTGTGGAATAAAAAGATAATATTCGACTACTTTCGACAATTATATATTTTATTATTTATAAATTTAAATTTGTACATATGTTATTAATATACTTGTATAAAAAAAAATCCTTACCGCCACTGAGGAGTGCCTGTTATATGCTTTCACACTACACTAATGTCTGATTCACTGATTCAGAACGTATGTTCCGAACCCATGCGCGCGCATATTTTTTCTATGAAAATTTGATTTCTCTCAATTTTCAAAAATGTTCGGAACATTTTTTTCTCTCCGGAACAAAAGTTGATTTAACTTTAAGTTTGTGTTCGGAACAATTTTTTTTGCTATTATTTTTAATTTTTTGACATTTCTCACATTACAATTTACAAAGCATAAACAAAAAAAAAAAAAAACAATTCATAAAAATATTTTTTTTTGTTTTAATTTTATTTATTATTTAATAATTTTATTTATTTGAATAACAATGAATTGATATATTGAGATTGAAAAATTTTAAAATTAATTCAAATCAAATTCAAATGTTAATGTCTGCTGTTTAAATTTTTTTTGATCAGAACACAATGCTCTGAAGCAATGAATCGCAATCATAAGAATTCTTTTTTAACAAAATTGTTCGGAACAAAATGTTCTGAATCAGTGAACTAAGCATAAAGACCACATAAAGATCATAATCTTTTCAAGGTTTTAAAATAGTGTCCACACTACAAATAATTTTTTAAGTGGGTAAATTTTGACAGTTCATGTCGTGTCGAGAAAAATAATTTGTTTACAAACAAAAAAAAATAAGTTCTTATTTTGGTAAGCAATTTTTTTTTTATTTTACATAAATATTTATAGGTTTCTAATTCAAAAATTCATTTCAATACAAAATAAAAATTTTAAACAACTAAATTTAATTTAAAGATAAATAACATTTCATTTCGTTTATTGATATTAATTAATAAACCATATTATTATTTATATATTAAATTGTTATTGATTATATATTGAATATATATAATATAGAATTAAAAAAATTAAGTAATAACTAAATGGGGGTGGATCGAACTCCACCACCAGGAGGTAGTGCAACAAATAAGGAAAACCTACAGCACGAAAATGAAAGAAAACGGGAAATGGCACCTGATAATATTGCAAAAGCACCTAAAACAAAAGAATTTAACGGTACAAATGTTTTACAAAAGGAAAATTAGGAATTAAAGGAAAAGTTAAACAAAATAGAAAAGCTCGCTGAACAGCTTAGCAAAGGTAAGATAACAATAAAAATACCCTAAGCAGTCACAAGAAAAAAGAAAACAACACACAAAAAGCACAAATTCAAAAGCAAACGATAATAAATGACTATTGGTTGAATCAACTTAAAGGTGGTACCAGTGGCATACAAAAAGAGTTTGCAGAGCTGGAGGATGATTACTGACTGGAGTAAACCAGCCTGAAGAAATTAAACTGCCACCAATTTATATAGCAGGGGTGCAAAATATTGCCCAATAGGAATCCGGATGATTACAGAAACCTAGTAAAATGCTTGAAAGAAAAAATCACTCAATTCTACACTTATCTACCAAAACAGGAAAAATCATTTCGAATAGTACTAAGAGGATTGCATATGTCGACATCTACTTCAGATATTGAAACGGCAATAAATGATCTGGATCATGAAGTAACAAATATTCACAATATAAAGGCAAAAAAGAGGCGAAGAAATGGTTTCACTATCTCTCTTCTACATTGATAAAAAACAAAAGTACAACAACCACAAAATATATAGTACAAACAGACTACTAAACTTATGTATAACGTTCGAGCCACCACCCCAGATCTGCAATACTCGCAAGTGGTCACACAAAATAATGATCACTGGCAGTTAAACCAAGGCCAAACAATTAAAGTCCACCAAAGTCCACCTGCACAAGAATCTTCAAGTGACATGGAAGAGCTAAAAAATATGGTGAAAAATATCTTGGAACAGTTTGCTCCAATGTTAAATCTATTAACCACACTAGTCGCAAACATAAATAAAAATAGTTAAACTCTTAAAAATTACTTATAATCTTAAAATAGATATAATGTTAATATCAGAATCATGTTTTACAAATAAAAGCTTCTTCAATATTAATAATTACAAAACGCCAAACACACACATTGGGGTCAAGAATAATCCCGCAAAAAGGTCGACAACTACTAATGGCAATGGAGGAATACAATCTGCAGCACTTATCAATGGGACAACCAACCTATTGGCCAACAGATAAAAGCAAAACCCCTGATTTAATAGACTTTTGCGTCACCAAAGGTATTTCCAACACCATTTATGCGTAGAGTCTGGTACAGATTTATCATCAGATCATACACCTATAATTATTACGGCATCAACTCGACCATTAGAGGTAACACATGAGCAAAAACTTCACTCAAAAAGCACAAATACCTATAAAAATAATCTCAATGCTAGTATAACACTAGATATGCCGTTGAAGAATATTGTAAATATAGAGGAAAAAAGTGATGGTAGTTTGACTAGAAGTCAAAGAGAGAAAACAGAATTGTTTGCTTCGCATCTAGAAACTACATTCACTCCATACCCGCAAGAAATTGCAGAACCCCTGAATAAGGAAATAATAGTTTATCTTGATACAACACTTCAGCTTAATCTACCAATAAAAATATAGCGTAAAAAAAGTAAAAGCAGTCATTAAAAATTAAATAAACCCAAAAAAAGCACCAGGTGATAAAATAAATGGTAAAATGATAAAAGAACTTCCAGAAATAGGTATAAGATACATGACATATCTATTCAATGCTATCCTAAGGTTAAGCTGTTTTCCGGATCAATGGAAGAAAGCCCAAATTATCATGTTATCAAAACCGGGTAAGGATCCAAGTGCAGTGGCTTCATACAGGCCGATCAGTTTACTACCTATACTGTCAAAGGTATTTGAAAAATTGTTGATGACGATAAAAATGAAAACACTAAAGCCAATTTTGATAACACAAAACCTAATACAAAGCCACCAATTTGGGTTTAGATAAAATCACTCAACGATTCAACAAGTCCACAGAGTAGTAAATGTAATAAACGACACTTTGGAAAGAAAGAAATACTGCTCGGCAGCGTTCCTAGATATTGCACAAGCGTTCGAAAAGGTGTGGCATGAGGAATTTCTATACAAATTGAAGCAAAGGCTACCTCATGAATTATATTTACTCATAAGATCATACCTAGACAGTCGTAAATTAGTAATAAAACGACAAGAAGAACACACATCAGACAAAATAATAAAATCAAGAGTCCCTCAGGGTAGTGTTCTAGGACCTACCTTATACTTAATATATACTGGAGATTTGCCTACAACAAAAAACATTGTTACTGCAATGATTGCTGATAACACAGTAGTATTAGCAACAAACACATGCCCAATTGCTACCTCAAACCAATTGCAAGAACACTTATTAAAAATTGACGATTGGCTAAAAATATGAAGAATCAATACCAATGTAAACAAATCTGTGCAGGTTACTTTCACCGTCAGAAGAGAAGACTGCTTGGTTGTAACACTAAATAATGTGGCATTAACACATGCAAACTCTGCAAAGTATCTTGGTATGCATCTGGATAGGCGTTTAAATTGGACAGAGCATATTGTCAACAAAATAAGCAACTTAGATTGAAGTTTGACAGCCTATAGTGGTTAATAGGACGTTATTCGTAGTTATCAATGGAGTGCAAGATCCTACTATACAAGGCCGTCTTGAAACCCATCTGGTACTATGGTATGGAGCTGTGGGGAACCACAAGTAATTCCAACGTTGAAATACTGGAAATGTTTTAATCCAAAGTATTCCGATCAATATTAAATGCACCGTGGTTCGTTAGAACTGAGGAGATTAGAATGGACTTAAAAGTCGAATCGGTTTGAGAAGCCATAGCAACAAGAAGCTCAAAATACTTTGCAAAATTGGAAATACATCCCAACGATCTCGCATCACAACAGCAGATTTATGAATAGTCAAATCAGTGTACAGCAGATTTATGAATAGTCAAATCAGAAATCTCCACTAGCTTGACCAGAAATATAAAATTTCGGAGATGTGCCAATAAGCTCACTCACCACCTGTTAAATAAAAGAAGCCAAAACAAATTACTCAATATCGTCTAATAGTGACATACTATTATTAGATAAAAATAAGATAGATTGTAAAGTTAAATAAATAAACTAAAAATAAAAAAAAATTCATTTCAACATAAAATTTTAAGACAATTCAATTCGAAAGAAAAAAATATTTCAAAATATTATTTACTATTCCTTTCAAATGTTTGTAAAAACATTTAATTAAATTTTTTGTTATTTTCCATCATTTCGGTAAAAATTTTATTTCTTCCTTTCAAAAAACTTCGACTCTCGAAAAAACACGTCGATATCATACAAAATCTTTGATACAACCCTTAAAAAGAACGAGTCTTTAGGTTGTCTTTGAAAGACCTCGTTCTTTTGGCGTTCAAAAAATGTATGGAAACACCGAGAAAGACCTCGTAAAGATCATGATTTTTCGAAAGATCATGATCTTTACGAGGTCTTTAGTGTAGTATGATGTCGACTAGGTATTACACAGTAATGTTTTCATCAATACAGGTCAGTTACATTTAACTGCTGAAAGAAGGATGATAAATTAATTGATAGCTCCATTCTCATAATTTTTTTGATGTCCATATCAGAAATTTTTTTTTTACAGTTAAATACAAAAATGTTACTGATTTTGTAAAAACTAATATTTATTGACTATCGTAGTATATTATAATAAAACCAATTAAATTTTAAGGGGCTATTGAGGCGTGTGAAAAATAATCAGTTGGTATCTAAATAAATAAATTTTTTAAATAAATATAGAAGAATAAGTAATTTTTTAATTACATGACTAAACAAATTAAATGGATACAAAATTTACAGTTCAACATGGATCTGAATAGGTCATCTATTGTCCACTCAGCAGTTGCAGTTTCATAGTATAAGAAGAATTGGGGCGACTAGCGACAGATACAGCTTGGGGCGACTACGACAGATTTGTACTTCTATTACCCCGTATACATAATAGCTTCAAGTAAGCTATCCTTTCCTTCCAAGCCTATCTTTCTTGATTCCAATTCTCGACGAGACATTTTTGTTTCACAAGTGTCCTTACTTTCAGGTTATTCACTTTCAGATCACTTTGATTAAAAAAATGATGGAGTATTGTCAGATAGCAGAAAAAAAAGGTTCCTATTGTTACCAACATAAAAGTATTTTTCACACACATTTTGACATTATTGCAAATTTTTTGTACCTTTTTAAGCAAAAAATATATATTTGTTAATGTTAATAATGACACAACAATTGAAAAAATATTTTTTGAGTATGACGTTAAAGGAGCTAATATTATATTTTTTGACGATGAAGGTGAGGACAAGGTGAAGAAACCAAACATGAATTGTCAAAATTACGCCGAAGTAACTGTGCCCAGAATTTTGGATTGCCAATTTAAGGCAAATTTTCGAATTCTCTCTCAAACTTTTGATGTTATTTGTGGTTAATTAAATGAATTTGATAAAAAAAACACTAATCTTTTAGAAACTTCAATGGAAAAACAGTTAATGGTTACAATTTGGTATTTGGCAAATGCAGCGATTTTTAAGGAACTACCTTTTCTTAAAACAATATTTACTATTCCTAGTTAATATTACATTATATTTTTAATAGGACTGTATTTAGTAGATTTGATCTCGAATGATCAAATCCATTAGATCGATCGTTTTCTATATTGTATCGGAATTATTAGCGATTATTGCAAATAAATATTACTAACTTACTTAAAAGCTCCTACTAAACTCTAGGATATCAGAAATTTCCTGGTCAAAATTTCAACGGTTTTGGAAATGTCTTGCCAAACAATTTTTTTTTAATTTGAAATCGAAGGAATTGTAATGCCTTTTTACGGCATTAATTAAAACTAAAGTGGTAAATTCAGTCCATTTGAAAACTAAAAAATAGATACATTCAATTAAAATATAAATATGCTAATAAATATTAATAACATTACGTACACATGTGTGTGTTTTCATTTTGCACATCTGAAGTTACACTTACTTTGCCTTGATTTCAACTCTTCAATTTCAAATTCTTTTAAAAATTCCTTTGTATTAAATAATATACATACCGTGAAGCAACAAAATTAAACAAATTTTGACAAAATAAGTGAAGGTTCCTATAAATAAAACTAGAAAAATCAATATATGTGATCTGAAAAAATATTCAGATCAAGAAAATCAATCAGATTAATCTAAAAAGTAAATAAAAAGCATCATTCAGATTGATCAGATTAATCTGAGCATAAAGAATAAAAAAAATAGCCTTTATGTCTCGCCAAGACGATCTCTGAAATCAGCTTCACTCAAGCCAATAGGTATATTCAATGACATTAGGTGATACATTCAATGGCCCTAATTAGACGCTGATGCAATTGCAGGATTTTTCACTTTGTCTTTCGTTCCCTTCTTTAAAAACTAATGTTTATATGGAGACATTTCTGATGTGTCGTGGAGAGATTTGAGATGAATTGAGTTCAGAATTATGTTTGTGATCAACACAAAATATTTTAAACATGAATTTCAAAAAAAAAATATATGATATGCGGATTGAATTTTTTATGTTGTTTCAGGGTTTGAGTTACAAAAATATTTTTATTTATTACTATTTACGTATTAATTTTTTTTGTTTTTTGTTTTTTTACAGATTATTACAGAAAAATGAAAATAATTTATATATTGCTGATCTAGCAATAAAATAAAAATATTTTGAATTAGAGTTCCTTGTGTAAAATTTTTATTTTGTAATTATGAGAGAATTGTCATTTATGTCACAAATGGAAGTGAAACTTAAAAAATAATAAAAAGTAATTTTTAGAAAATGTAGGATTTTTTATTTGTTTAGTTCGTTTTAAGAAAGAATGGGTATGTTTATATTATTAAATGCTTCAATTTAAATTTTAACTTCAAATAATGCTTCTCTAATACGTTTTTTCTGTGCTTATAATTAAGCTGTATATTTTGAAATTAAGATTAGAAAAGTCTGCTATGAAATTCGGAACGATTGAAATCGAAAAACTGAAGACAAGTTAACAGCATTTCAACTTTTTTTATTTTTTTCAAACAACAAAAAAATACATAGATTTCCGTGAAAACTGACAGTGTTCACTGATCGTCTAGACACCGCCAATACACATATATAATACATTTTATATATATTATATGTATTCATTGTTTTAAGTTTTTCAAAATGAATTTCATGTGTTTATAGCAACGTTCGTATAACAATATTTTTGTTTGTTTTTTGTTACGATGGTAAGTAATTCTCAAATTACCTGAACATTCAGTGTTTGCAAGATTCCAAAGAGTTATAAGGACTTGCTTTTCTAGTTTAATAGACGTGTGGCCCAAATGAACAGCAGTATTTCTTGAATCTATTAATATAATAAATTTCTTTAAATAAAGCGTTGAAATATGATGGTTTAATCGAAATGTTCTTCAAATTGTTTGTCATCAAATTGTGTCCTAGTTTCTTCAAAAAAATCCTTAGTATTTTCCACTATTCTTTTTTATAGATTTTCATCTTCGTCACTGCTGCTTTCAAAAAAATAACTCCCAAACTATAGAATTAGCAACACTTAAACACGTCTTCATTGTTTTATTATTTTATTTAAAAGAAATTTTTAAATTTTAACAAAAACATTTTTCACGCAAATTTCAAATTTTTATTCCATTATTCCTTTTCGTTTTTTTTATTTATTTCCTTATATTCCGTTTATTCCGGAATGAATAAAAAAATACACTAATAGCAAAGATAATTTACAAGTAGATGTCCGATCATCTAATAAAATAAAACCAGAAATTTAGAAGCTATTTTAAAGCTATTTTTTGAATGGCTTTCATTTTCTTTTGAAATTTTTAATTGAGAAATGTATATTTTCATTATTTTTTATTATGCTTTTTATTTATTTTTACATACTCTTTACATATTTTTTGCGGTCTGTCATAATTAAATTAAAATTGTTTGAAGTTAAAATGGCGGGTTATTGGATCTGAATTATCTGAATATCTATAATTATAATTGACAAGCATTTATGGTCCTGCGCAGTAGACACCGTTTTATTTTATTTCGATTCTCCTACTCCTTAATGAACTTCTAATATATATAATATATAAGATTGTATATAAAACAAAAATGCGCACACAGTTGAAAATTTTGTAACCATATGATTTTATTATTCAGCAAATACATTATGCATAAGTGAGATCTTATGAAAATAATAAACAAAAGTAAACAAATCAGTTATTATATTTTATATTATGTACTTGCGAATGAATCAAAAAAAAAAACTGAAATAAACAATAGGAGTGAAGATACAACTTAAAAGTAAAAACCACTGTCTGGAAGGATAAAATCGTAAAATAACATGAAATTATTTTTTGTCTCTTTATTATTTTACTCACTTTTCAAAATTTTAGAAATATGTATAATTGTGTGTATATATTTCTATACCAAATTAATGGGTAAAGCTTTTTAAAAACTAATTTAATTTGAAGAAGAGAAACTTTCAAAGCTCTCTCACTGCTACTCAATCAGCTGTAATTAGACACCGATCAGCTGCGATTAGACACCCATTTTTGAATGAAAAATTCCCATTGCTTCGGAAATATGCAGGAATTATTATTATTTTGAAAAATTTTTAAGCATCAAATCTGACTTTATATTAATTTATTTTTGTTGGTATACAATTTATGTTCAGCTACCTAACTAAATACTTAGCTACTTATTTTATTTATTATGCTCCATAAATTGTACAAGTAATTCTTTTAAAACTATTTACTTAGATACAAATATATAATTATCTTTACTACAGTTGATTTGTATTTTTTTTTTGTACTAAACTAGCCTAATTTTTTAACTTGATTTAAATTTCTGATCAGAGGATTTTCTGACATGAACAGTTCCGAGTGGAACTTTACAGTTAAATAACTTATTTTTTCTAAAATTGTATTCATGTTGGCTTCTTTATCATGCAGCTTTTTGGTTGAATACCATCTGGGAAGATTGAATACAAGTTTCAAAAGTTTATTTTGCGCAATTCCCAATTTTTTAATATGACTAGCTGCACAATCTCCCCAGATAACATTATTGGCTGAAAAATTACCTTAATAAGTATCAATTTGTTTTCTGTGAATAAGAGTGATTTTCTGTTAATGAGGGGATATAACATGCGAGTACATTTGTTAATTTTATCAATAGCTATAGAAGTTTGCTTTTGAAAGGTTAGACTTTTATCTAAGGTAATGCCTAGGTATTTAATAGTATCGGCTCAGTTAATTTCGTCATTTTGCAGTTTTAATGGTATAGAAGGTAAAAGAGAGGCTTTCCTTTTTTTCGTAAAATAAATTGATAGTGTTTTTGAAGCATTAATTTTTACTCTCCATTTTGCATAATATCTATCTATTTTGTAGGTTCGTTAATATGTAATTGGGATTAGTGCCAGCAGAGTAAATTGCAGTGTCATCAGCAAATACTGATATTTTTGTAAACTCTAACCTAGGGATATCTGCAGTGTAAGTGTTGTACAAAATTGGGCCAAGTACTGAGCCTTGTGGAACTCCTGCTTTAATTTCATACAAATTGGAGGATGTATTATTCAATATCATACGAAATACTCTTTGATGAAGAAAGTTTTGTATGATTTTAATCAAATATATAGGAAATTTATACACTTCTAATTTATGAAGCAAGCCAGAGTGCCACACAGTGTCAAAGGCGGAATTTATGTCAAGCGCTACTAGGCCAATAGATTTACGTTCTTCTAACTTGGATTTAATGTAATTTTTGACACGTAGGAGAGGGTGAATGGTACTATGCTTTACCCTAAATCCAAACTACTCGTTTGGAAGAATTTTTTTAGTTGAAATAAACTTTTTCAGTCTGATTTTTATGAGTTTTTCAAATATTTTTGAGAAACTGCATATTAAGCTAATACAGTTGGTATACAATTTATGTTCAGCTACCTAACTAAAATAAATATTGAATTAACTAGAAAATACAGAAAAACAAAATTCGGTGGAAATGGAAAAATCAAACTTTCTTTTTAACTACTGAATTACAAAAACATACGTACTCTACAATCCTTTAGTAGACTCCAGTTATACAAATAAAGCAAAAAAGAATAAAGCTTATCTTGCCATTTTATATACTGTCAGATTTGCTTAGAGCAAGCACATCAGACGTCTATTACTAGACGAAGACTTGCTTCATTTAATTGTGCAATAACTCATCATCCAGTAGGGTTAGTAAATCACCGCCACCTTTGATTAAAAAATCTAAAAATAAACTAAACCAGATACATGCTGTTAGTGAAAGGGTAAAAGTCATAAATTAATACCTACGTTAATAGCTATAAATTTATTAAAAACACTTCCAAAAGTTAGGCCGAAAGTATCAAAGCTAAAAAGAACAACAGTTGTTAGTTAGTCTCAGTTGAACGTACATTAAAACGTAATCGTTTTTTAATAGTTAAAACATTTATTTGACGATCAAAAGAACTAGAGTTAGGATTTACTCTATTGCTTGGCTCGAATCTACCATATCAGTAGGGTGGAAGGGAATGTGGAACAACTCAACGGTTCTGAGATTATTCCGATTGGATCTTTCAACCAAATAATTTGAAATTCCAGGGCCAAGCGTCATGCCCGAAAGGATCTGGTGAATAAAAGAGATATCTGCAATTATTCGACGATCAGACACAGCCTGTAAGTCAATGAGTTTAAGACGGTGGGAATAAGGTGGAAGTCGCAATGGATCATTCCACTAAAAGTTACTCAAAGCGAAACATAAAAACTTTCGTTGAACCGATTCAATTCGGTTAATGTCAGTCACGTAATGTAACATAAAGATGTTTCGTGAGGCATGGATCAGAAAATTGCTTAGCTCAACGTTTAATGAAACCTAAAGAAGAATTTGCTTTGCTCACTATTTTATCATAATGTAGCTTCAAGCTCAGTTTAGGGTCTAGAGTTAACCCGAGGTCTATAATTGAATTCGCTCTTAAAAGCAAACAGCCATTTAGTTAGTTGTTGAACCAAACTGTCCGAGCAGAATTTCTCCTAGAAAAGATAATGACTTGGCATTTTGAAGTCTTCAATTCAAGTCCATTTTTTGAACACCAAGAAGCGAAATTGTTAAAATCGTTTTGTAGCTTTAAGCAATCCGATGAGAAGATATAGGAGTAAAAAGCTTTGAGTCATGAGCAAAACTAAGAAGCTTAGAAAAAGTTATCACTTTAGAAGCATCAATTGTTGAAACTATAAAACTAAAGGGTCCTATATGACTACCTTGAGGAACACCAGAAAATTTTGGAGGAATTTTATTTTTTATATGTAATCTCAAACCTACTTGTACAAAATATTATATTAAATTTTACTAATTTTACATACATAAGTACGTACGTACCGATAATTAAATATTTTTCTATATATACCTCTTGTTTCAAATTTTATTTTCAAATATTTACAAACACATATAAAAGTGACACTAGTTTTTGATGAATCGTCTGGAAGTAAGAATAAATAAGTTGAAAGTTGAATCGTCTGGTTAGATCCAATAATTATAAGAATGTTCAAGTAGAATATACAAAATTAAAATTTTGTATTGATCTAAGAAAAAAAGAAAAACGTAAAATCAAAAGAAAAAAAAACTCTTTGTTGGTTTACTTTCTTACTCACTGTTCGTTTTCGATGTGTTTAAGAAATTTATGACTTATTTATTGCGTATGTATATTGCTTACAAACTGCACAAACCAATTTATTCTCACTACTTCATTAAAGAAGATGTATGCGATATATTTTATTCTTTTTTAATTTTTCATTTAACAAAATAGATATATGTGCCTATTGCAACCTTCACTTTTTCATTCACTTCACTCTTTTTCCGTCCGGATGACAATTTTGGTATCGCAGCATTCACTTTCCAACTCAAAAAGTGAGTGTAAATTTTTTTTTTTTTTTTACACCCGGCGGGTTGGGGTACGAAATATCCGCAGTAAGGCATGCTTGTGGTAAGAATGGGCGGCTTTCTGGTCTGCGACTGATCCCAGAGGGACGGCAGGAACAAAAGGTACCGCCTTGTACAAGGGAAATATTATCCTTAGGCTGGGAGATGGAACTCCGAATTAAAACAAGAAAAAAACTAAGTATGCAATGAATAAAACTCAAGAATTGTATACCCCAGATGGTAATCCAGATCTTCTGGAAAATCCACCCTCTTTCAAGGCAGGTCTCACGGATTCTGGGGGAGACCACTTATTGCAAAACCACGAAAGCAGACCTGCTTTAATTGACCCATTCAGATGACAATCTGGGGTCCAGAGAACACCTCCAACAGGGTCTCAAAATATCTACGAAAACATGTCCCAAAAAGACAGATATAGAAAACCCGACGAGGGTAATAATAACGAAAAGGCACTTGAGGCAAAAAATAATCAACTTAATGCCAGAGTTACAGAATTAGAAATCTTATGCAGGGAATTGAAAAATGAACTCTGCATAATTAAAGAAGAAAATGTGAAACTAAAAAATTCACAAAACATGTCTACTAAAAGAGTAGTACTAAAAACTGCTGAAGAATTTCATACAGATGATGAAGAACTAGCTCGAGAAACCGACTGGATCTTTAAAACAAAAAGAATCTGTAAAAAAAGAAAAGCAGAAAAATCACCTACTTTAAGCCCAGAAAATGTTGCGGACAAAGTAGAGAAAAATGTGCAAATAAATGAAGTTGCGAAAAGTAAAAGAAAAGGTAAACCTCCTCCAGTTATACTTAGTAATGTAGTGGAATACCCTCAAATAAACAAAAAATTAAAAGAAAGCAATATTAAATATAAAGTTAATATGCTTAACAATAAACAACTAAAAATTAATGTTGAAGAAGAAAAAGAATATAGAGAGTTGACTAAGGCAATAAATGAAGCCAATATTGAATGGCACACTTATGAAAATAAGAGCACCAGGCCTATTAAAATAATGGTTAGGTATTTACATCCGTCATGCCAACCTGAAGATATAAAAAATGAATTGAAAGATAGAGGCTTCAAAATTCTAGAAGTCACAAATAAAATAATAAAGAAAAAGGAAAATAACAAAGAATCTACGGTACGTCTTCCTCTCTTTATGCTAACATTCGAAAACTCCGAAGATATAAACAAAATATTCAAAATTGAATTTATCCAGCACATGAGGGTTAAAATGGAGGCTATTCGTAAAACGACTACCATTCCTCAATGTAAGAGATGCCAAAGATTTGGCCCTACACAAAAGTTTTGCCAGCGTCTAGCTCAGTGTGTTAAATGTGCTGGTCCCCACTTAACAATTTCTTGTAAAGAAAAAAAAAATATTAAGCCTAATGTGCTAATTTTCTTGAGGCACACCCAGCGAGTTATCGTGGTTGCCAGGTGGCTAGAGAGTTGCAAAAAAGGAAGAAGCTACAAAAAATTGCCCCAAAACAAATGCAACACAGACAAGAAAAACAAAAGACAAAACCTAGGCAACCTAGTGCACAGAAACAGAATTGCATTGAAACTTCAGAGATACCTAAAACTTTTATGTCGAAAAAAGTCGTAGAAGGCTTATCATATTCACAGGTAACACAAAATAACATAAGTCAAAAAAGAAACCCGAAAGAACAAAATAAAGTTTCTACACAAAAGTTGACTGAAAATACCATTATGCAGATGATGCAAAATATGATAAAAACAATGAATGAAATCTCAACAAGACTATGCACATTAGAAAACAAACATAATGAAATATATATGTATACACCAAAAAATAAATCCGCAAGGCATGGTTAAGAACGCACTTCGTATAGTCACGTGGAATGCCAATGGTATTCTGAACAACAAAAATAATTTGGAAATTCTATTGAGAGCACAAAATATTGATGTATGTCTCTTGACAGAAACACATATGACAGATAAGTCATCGCTTAAAATAAATGACTATACATGCTACAGCGCAAACCATCCGAGTAATACACCCAGAGGTGGTAGCTCAATTTTAATAAAGAAAGATATTAAGCACCACGAGGAACTTAGTCTAGAAATAGATGAATTCCAACTAATCGTGCTACGAATTATGTCTGTTAAACAAAGCCTTTGTGTCGGTGCATTATACTGTCCACCCAAATACAACATAAAGAATAACATGTTTGAAGAAATTCTTAAATTACTTGGCGAAAGATTTATCCTGGGAGGTGACTACAACGCCAAGCACATAGATTGGGGGTCTAGAGTAACCTCTACGAGAGGAAGAGAGCTAAGAAAAGCTATAAAAGAAAAAGGCTGCATTTACCAATCTACCGGTAAGCCTACCTATTGGCCAACTGATAGAAATAAAAAGCAGATCAGGAGCTGCTTGATTTTTATATAACAAAAAAAATTTCACCCAATTATATTAAGCTAGAAGATAACCATGATTTGGACTCAGATCATTCTGCAGTCATACTAAGTCTATATGAAAGATTATTAAGAAACAGTCGAAACCTCTGCTAACGAACAAGACAACTGACTGGGCTAGCTTTAAACAAGAAATAGAAAACAAAATAAACATAAAAACAAAACTAAGATCCAAATGTGATATAGATTCTGAAGTAGAAAATTTTATTAAAATTATTCAAAATGCTGGATGGAATAATACAAAAAATTGTGAATATAAATCGGTAGGATTCAACTACCCTAGAGAAATATTAAATATGATAAAAAAAAAAAGAAGAGCTAGACGCAGATGGCAACAATCGCGTGATCCGGCAGACAAAACTGTGCTAAATAGGTTAACTCAGAATCTTAAAAGAAAAATTAAAGATCTTAAAAATGAAAATTTTGAAAAATATATAAAAAATTTATCAGCTAAAAGAGAAAATAACTACTCGTTGTGGAAAGCAACAAAGAGTACAAAAACCTCGACCTCTCAAATCCCGCCAATCAGAATGAAGAGCGGTGAATGGGCGAGAGATAATAAAAATAAAGCTGAAACATTCGCAGATCATCTTGAAGAAATTTTTTGTCCAGACGAGACAGATTCGGATGATCTCACTGAAGAAAATAATAATTGGCAAGAAAATGTTATATCACCATTTTCAGAGAGTGAAATAGTTGAACAAATTAAAAAACTCAGAGATAAAAAAGCTCCAGGTTTTGATCTAATTACATCCGAAGTCCTGAAAGAACTTCCGAAAAAAGCTATAACAATGCTAACACGCATTATAAACGCTGCTATAAGAATAAGGTATGTGCCGAATATGTGGAAAATAGCAGAGATACCAAAGCCAGGTAAGCCCATAAATGAGGTCAAATCCTACAGACCAATATCATTACTACCAATAGTATCAAAATTATTTGAAAAACTATTACTGATTCGAATGAGACCGATCATAGAAAATAGTAATCTGATTCCAAATTATCAATTTGGCTTTAGATCTAAGCACTCGACAATCGATCAAATTCATAGAATAACAGACATAATAGAAAAAGCTTTAGAGGAAAAGAAAGTATGCTCTACCATAAAGTATGGCATCGAGGCTTAATAAATAAACTAAACAATATGTTACCTAAACAATACGTAGATATACTCTCATCATATCTAGAAAACAGACTATTCAGAATAAAACAAGACGAAGAGTATTCTACTATTAGAGATATTAAAACGGGTGTGCCTCAAGGTAGTATTCTGGGTCCCATACTGTATTTGCTCTACACCAATGATTCACCAGAAATGGAAAATATAACTGTAGCTACATTCGCTGACGATACTGCGTTGATGGCAGTAGAATCAAATATTGACGAGGCTACAATTAAATTGCAAAGAGCAAGCGACAAGCTATACCTCTGGACAAAGAAATGGAAAATTAAACTATGAGTTAAAACAATGAGTTAAAATCAGTACATTTTAACAATGAGTTAAAATCAGTACATGTAAATTTTACAAATAAAAAATTAGAAAATCAACCACCATTGGTAAATCTGAATGGGGTCAATATACCCCAAGAAAACAATGCTAAATACCTAGGAATGACATTAGATGTCAAACTTAGATGGAAAGAGCACGTTAAAAAGAAAAAAATTGAGCTTGAAAATAAGTATAGAGAAATGTACTGGCTCTTAGGTCGTAATTCTAAATTACCTATACATAACAAGATTTTGTTATATAATCAGATACTCAAACCGATATGGTTGTACGGCATACAACTATGGGGATGTGCCAAACAAACACATGTACTTTGTATACAAAAAATCCAAAATAAAGTCTTGCGCAACATGGTAAATGCCCCCTGGTATGTTCGCAACAGTGATTTGCACAGAGATCTAAAAATTCCTTGCATAGAAAATGAAATAAAAAGATATGCAACAAAGCATATAGCTCGTCTGGAGGGACATGTTAACGTTGAGGCCACTCAATTGCTAGATAATCAAAATGATGTCAGAAGGCTTAAAAGAACTAAGCCACTAGATTTAATACGATAGAATTTCGTAAACTTTTTCTTTAAGAAAATCAAAATAGCAATAAATTAATGGTTAGTCCGTTGGACTAGTATTAATGGGAGGGGTGTGGTTTAGTCAGTAAAAATCTGGCACACAATGGAAGCTACGGGGCTCATTGTGTCTATGAAGATTCCCACCAATCCACGCAAAAAAAAAAAAAAAAAAAAATAATTAAAATTGGAAATCAAATTTAAACAGACATCAGATATCAGCTGTTATAACGAATTTACGAAATGAAAAATACGAAATTTACAAATTCACTCTTCACGCAAAAATTTACGAAATACGAAGATACGAAATGCGTGACAAGCGCTAATAATAATAATAATAATAATAAAAATAATAATAATGATAATAATAATACTAATAATTACCATAAAAATAAAATTTAAAGGAAAAGGTGGACTTTTGATATTGTTAATCATTTTGTGGAAGGAATTGCGAAAATTGCAATATTGGAGAATTGCGTAGTAATAAAAAAAACTCCCATATATATTCAAAAATCTCAGAACAACTTAAAAAACATGGAGCTGCAGATTTTTATATGTCATGTCAAGAAGTCCATACAAAAATTAACAACTTTTAACAACAAAAAAGAAATGAATTAAATTTATTTATAGCCACTTAACATTTTTAGGTATAAAAAAGAAAAAGAAAATATTGGTAAAACAGGAGGTTCACCTAGTGATTGGATTCACTACGATGACGTAGATGAAATTTTGAACCTTATAAAACTTTTGACAATAGTTTGATGGAGGAATCCATAAATATCTCCAACATAGGTAGCTTTTTCTATCTTAATATTAAGGCATACTTAAATAAATATTTTAATATCATTGTAAAATCGTTTGAGATTGAAAATACTATTAATGATGGCGAAAGAGAACTTATAATTCTAAGTAAATTGATATAAAAAGAATATAATATTATAATACAAGACAAGACCAAAAATTTAATTGTAATTTGAATGAAACATGTTTTTTAGGAATTAACTACTCCAACTACGCCATAACCAACTACCTCTTCAACTGCACCAACAACTTCTTCAATAATTTTGTCACCTTCATGTCGATTTAAAAAAAAAATAATTGAATTGATATTAGTACAAGCTAATATATTAGAAGAAATAAAAAAACTCAAACGACATTATTAAACAGAGTTTTGAATTTGCCAAAAAGGAAATACAAGAAGGAAATCAATTAATGAAAGCCATGCTAAAACTTGAAAATAAAAAATTGGAATTATCGCAGAAGTTAACTGAACATTTAATTTCAAAATTTTAAAGTGTTTTATGAATATTTTTCTGTTATTTAATTGTTTTAGTAATTCTAAATTTATGTGAAGTACTTACTTACTTATTTAGGTGGCCAACAGACCATGTAGGTCCTGGGCCTGACTCATTAACATCCTCCATTTCTGCCGGTCACGGGCGGATTCTCTCCAGTTGAAGATTCGAAATTGCTTTAAATCCGCCGATATTTCGTCTCTCCAACGAAGGTTTGGTCTGCCCCGACGTCTTGTACCTTCGGGTCTGGAATCAAAGATTCTCTTGGCTGGAGCATTTTCGTCCATCCGCTCTAGGTGTCCGAGCCACTGTAGTCTCTTGACTTTAATTTTTGTGACTACGTCCACCTCATTGTACAGCTCATAGAGTTCGGCATTATATCTTCTCCTCCAGACCCCATCGTCGTTTTCAGGACCATATATCCGACGAAGAATTTTCTTCTCGAAGACACCAAGTGCATGCTCACTTGCCTTAGGCAGTGTCCATGATTCTGATCCGTAAAGCAAAACCGGGAGTATGAGCGTTTTATAGATTTGTACTTTGGTGTTTCGAGAGAGGAGCTTTGACCCGAGATGTTTTGACAAACCGAAGCAGCAACGGTTTGCAAGGGTTATTCTTCGCCGTACCTCCATATTGATGTCGTTTGTGGGATTAACACTGGTTCCAAGGTAAGTAAACTCCTGAACTACCTCGAAATTATATGTGCCGACAGTGATGTTTTGACCAATATGATGTTGAGAGGTCTTTTTATTTGTCGACAACATATATTTTGCCTTATCCTCATTTACTTTGAAACCCATTCCTTTCGCTTTTTCTTCAATCTGGGTAAAGGCCTCGACGACCGCCCGTTGTGATCTGGCGATGATGTCAATGTCGTCGGCATACCCTAGTAGCTGAACAGATCTGAAAAAATATAGTACCGTGTTTACTTCCGCTCGTCGCACTATACGTTCCAGTACTAGATTGAAGAAGTCGCATGATAGTGCATCTCCTTGTCGAAATCCGGTACACGTCTGGAAATAGTCAGAAGTGTTATTTCCAATCACCACAGCACATCTTGTGTTTTCCGGTGTCATTTTTGACAATCGGATGAGCTTGGCTGGTACACCGAATTCCGACATAGCAGCATACAGCTCGCTGCGGTATATGCTATAGTACGCAGACTTGAAATCGATGAATAGGTGGTGTGTATCGAATTGAAATTCATGGGTCTTCTCCAGGATTTGTCTAAGTACGAACATCTGGTCGCTTGTTGATTTTCCAGGGCGAAAGCCGCATTGATAACTGCCAATAACAGCGTCACAATAGGGCTTCAGACATTCGCACAAAATGTTGGACAGGATCTTATATGCGATATTTAAGAGGGATATTCCTTTATAGTTTTTACAGGACATGGCGTCGCCCTTTTTGAAAATGGTGCATATAGAGCTGGTACTCCAGTCATTAGGCATGCTTTCTTCCTTCCAGATGCTGCCAATGATTTGGTGCATGCAGTTAACCAAAACATCGCCTCCAGCTTTAAATAATTCAGCTGGGAGTCCATCAGGTCCAGCAGCTTTGTTGTTTTTCAGCTTGCTGATGGCTTGGCCAACAATCTCTACAGTGGGTGGCGGTGGGTTGCTGGTAATGACTGGTGCTGGTGTTGCTAGCTCTTGTTGTTGTTGTTGCTCTCTATTTAGCAGCTGCTGAAAGTGCTGCTTCCATGTCTCCAATATCCCTTGCGTTTCGGTAACCAAATTTCCCATATTATCTCTTAGCGCGTGTGTAGCGGCTTTATAGCCAGCTGCCAGTTGCTTGGCTTTTTTGTAGAAGTTCCACACTTCGCCTCTATTTCTATGAGATTCGATATTTATGAACAGAGATTTTTCGAAGTCCCGTTTTTTCCGCCTGATGAGTTTCTTCTCATCTCTTCTTTTAGCCTTTTATTCTTCCTTCGCTGCTCTTGTTTTCCGTTGCAGCGCTTTTTTATACGCCTCGTTCTTCTTCAACGTTTTTGATGCACATTCCTCGTCATACCATGGATTTCTGGTGTTTCGTGGTTTGAAACCAATTGTGTTTGCGGCTACCTCTTTGATGATGGCACAGTTTTTCCATTGATCATCAATCGAAGAATGGTTTGAAGGAGGTGTGGCTGTTAAATTTAGGCTAATTTGCTCTTTAAAGCTTCTGGCTATCTCGGGTGACTGCAGGATTATGATGTGACTGCACTTTTTTAACATTAGATATTCTGACTCTGAAAAGTGCTATAACCAAAAAATGATCAGAGTCGATGTTAGCCCCTCTGTATGACCGTACGTCCAGCACGCACGATGAGTGGCGTGCGTCAATCATAAGGTGATCAATTTGATTGGTTGTACGGAGATAGCCAGGTGGCTTTATGAATATCTCTATGGGGAAATTTGGTGCTGCTTATAACCGTATTATGCGAGGCTTGTTTTAAGTCTTTCATAACTATGTTTTTTTATGGGTTAGGTAGTTAGCCTAACACCAACCTTCAATCTGAAGGGTTGTTTTTGCGCACTTACAATTTTGGCCTATCGTATAAGCGGATGCTGTATAGGATAGTTTCCGGAGGTCACCACGTGGAGGTAATGTAAGCACTTGCTCAGGAACTTGACAGTTGCGCATCTGGGTCAGCGACCTGTCAGATGTTACCCTGTCAATCCCAAGCCAGACCACCATGTGAAGTACTTACTTAAATATAAAAATATATGGTTAAATAATGTGTTTATATTTTATACTATACCTACAAATTTTGCTACGGCATCGCGAATTTGCGTAGCATCAAAATTAGTATTTCCTATTGTGGTAGAAAAATTGGTTGTGTTCGATAATTAGCTTCTTCAATTAACCAAGTATCTGGGATAATGTGCCTTATTCTGAGAAGCGACGGTACGTACTGAAAAATATGATAAATTTAATTTTTGGTATTCTGCGAAGCCAAATAGCGATACTGATCGGTTTTATTCGCAATGTTTCGATTTTCATGGTATTACGAGAATCGATTTTTTTTGGTTCGCTGTCAGAAAAAACGATAAATATATCATTATAGAAAAAGTTAGTGAAATATGGCGAATGAGAAAAAGTATTTACTTTTATATAATTAACGTAAAATTCAAGTAAATTAATTTTATATATATATATACATATATATATATATATATTTAAAAATAATTATTAAATATTATTTTACATTTTTTACTTACAAATAGGAGGCAGTTTGAATGTTAATTGGTGCAATGATATTTACATGTGTTCCATCAACATACAATAATTCCTGGGAATCCAAATTTATTATAATATCCCAATTTGATGGAAGATATTTCTTCTTCGGCTTCAGGAAATTTTATATACTCTCAACACAATTCCGTCTCTAATATTGACAATGTTTCGGCTAATATTTAGAAATAGTTGATTTAGCTGAACCTACCAAAAACTCGTTCCCCACGCCTTTTTGATAACTTCCTTCAGCAAGGAAGCGCAATGTTCCAACCAATTTTATAATGAGTTTTACTGAATGTGGACCAATTGCAGGACAAATTATTGTCTAATTTATCTATAATCATTTCAAAGGCTTCTTTCGAGAGCCTGAAATACTTAGTGAATTTAAAAAAAAAATAAATATGATTGAACAAATTTTTTTTATTATATTTTGTTTCGTAATATATGTAAATGAAAAAACATGTTTTAATAACTGTAAAATTTTAATTTAACTTCACTTAATTACACTTTTCAAACAAAAAATGTCAAAATATATCTCAGAATACCAAATGTGATGATCTACTAGGTAGATAGCGAAAAAGTGATTTGCTTCTCAGAATAACACCCAATATCAGACTTTTCAATACAATAATTATGAAGCATGCGTGCTTTGATTACTGTAGTTATATTATCTGGATGGAGCTCTAGCCCTTTACCAATCTTTCGAAATCGTGTCTTAAGGTGTCCAAATGCATTTTCTACAACACGTCTGCATTTGGACAATTTGTAATTAAAATTTTTTTGAGATCGTGTTTGGTTAATTGTGTATGGATATGGTTTCATAATTTGCTACGATTACCGAAATGATGAGTATCCTATTAGTAAAATAGGCACTTCAACACCTTCTATAGCTCTAGAATTTCATGCAAATATTGGATATGTATGCATTCTCTTTAATAAGGAATTTTCTTAATAAACGAATCGTTATTACGACCTGGAGAACCAATATTAATGTAAGTGAAACGATATCTTAAATAAAAGAATTTATTATTTAAATATGTAAAAGTTTTTCATTTTAATTTATCTGTAATCTACAACAGCTAGAAGCACAACTGAATGCCAACCCTTGAAGTTATAGTAATCTACTGCATCTTCTATCTAGGTTTCATTTCTAGGTGACATCCATTTACGTTATGTTAGAAATTTATGTTAAATGTAAATATATAAACAACGGTAGGACAACTTTACCAATGGCTCCAAAAATTAAAGAAATCCCATTTTATTAAATCCATCAACAACCTCTCTGATTTGTTCATCCGTAGGAGGATATGTTTTTAAGAACTCTTTTTTTAAAGGTACAATTTCTTTGCAGAACTCTAGTACAAGCTCTCCTACGGTAGATCTTCCAATGCCAAAAAGACTTGCGATGCTTCGATACTCAGAAGACGAGCCAAGTGCATACAACACTACAGCTATACGCTTGCTTAACGGTATTGTTAGACTCAAATGTTTTCTCTTTCGTTCTAAATATTTTAATTTCAAAACGAGGCTATCAAAGGAAGCTCGGTTTAGACGAAGTTGCCCCTTGAATTTTTTGCCGTTGTAAGCAGGTACTTCAATTTCCCAAAAACGCTTGTGCGTTTCTGTACTTTAAATACAATTTATGCTCCATATATTTCTATTTATACTACTTGAACTTTCATTAATTGTAAGTCCTAAGCTTGTTAGCATATTAATTTTGTTTGTGTGTAAACAGAGTATTTTAAGGAGATTTTTAAGTATTTTCTTTTTTTTAAGTACACTTTAAATAAAGTTTTTCTTTCTTCTTCCATTGTTAACAATAATAATACTCTTTTTATCACTTCTTCCATTTTTCTAGTTATAACTAAAAAATAAAATTTAATTTGACAATATTGTTAATGGAAAAATTCAGAATATCGTAAAATTTTTTTAGACAACAACAGCAATTAGAACAAAAAATGATAATTAAAAAATGTACTATGTCAAGTTAAAACTAAATGATCATTAACTTTTTTTAAATGATCATTTATATTCTTGGTCTGTCTTTAGCATAAGGAATCTAATTTAATTGGATTAATATTTTATATTTTTGTGAATTTGATAAGTTTTTTAACAATAAATATAATACATATTAATAAATTCATTCAATTAAAAAAAAAATATAACGTTAAAGTAAAAAATTCATTCATTGATTTAAAAAATAAATAAATATATGGATAACATTAAAATCAGTATTAATATATAAATTTTTATAGCCAAAATATCAAAAATATTAAGTTTTTTTGCATTCTACATTTTTAAAAAAAAAGGCATTACAATAGCGGTCATCATTTCATTTCTTTTGTTGCACTATCTGAAGACAAATTTCTCTTAGCATTTTCTTTCCGGAAGCGATCCCGTAAGCTTTTCCACCTATTTGTGCAGTCTTTTGCTAAAAGTATACATTAAAATATATACTCTTCAATTAATTACTCATTTTTAGTTTCTAATAAAACTATTTTTTTTTAAACCAATTAAAAATCGAAAACACCCCCCGAAAAAGAAATGTCAATTCAATACATTCAAAAAAAAAGAAAACCAATTCAATACATTTAAAATAGTTCAGCGTTCAGCTTTGAATACTGCTCAACTTCAACTTCAAAAAATTTTTACGCTTGAGGTCAACGCTCACATTGTAGTAAGTTTAGTTGGTTTTCATATGTTCAAAATAGTTTGACGGTAAAGTTACAAGCCAACGCCTGCATTATAGAATGACCTTGAAGCTGATTAAACTAGCGTATATAAGATGTTGAAGCGTACTTGAAGCCAAAGAATATCTATTAACAAGAATATGCACTCCCAGTTTACGTACACTTAATAAAATTTTTTACAAATGCCAAAACAAGCAAAATATCATTAGTTAAAAGAGGTAAAATTTGGATTTTCTTATCGTATACCAAATTTATTATGAGAGAGAAAAGGTACAGAACAAATGTTTTTCGTTTTACACTGTACAAAAATTTTGTGTTCCCATTATTCTTCTCTGTATTTGTTTGCGTTTATATGAGACAAGGTGGCAAAAAATCTTTGCTCAAATTTAGTTTGTTCCCTTATACGATGATGTATTTTGATTTCTGATCTTTTGTTATTTCAATATTTTCGTTTTAAACATTATTATTTTCTTATATATCTATTAAAAATATTAAATTATAATTACATTACAATAATATAAAATATTATTAAAATTTTTGCCAGAAGTTACAAACATTATTATTTTTTATTAATTATATTAAATTATAGTAAGCCTAAATATTTATTATATTGGTATACGATTATACAATAATACTGAGGACAACATCTATTTACAAATCACATAATTTAAAGAATATGATAACGCTGTTTTAGTTTGGTTTCCTAAAAATCTTATGCATCGTTGATATATTTTAGAAAATAGTATTGTTAAATATTTCAACGAAATTTTTGTCAAAAAAAATGTAGAATGTAAAATATTTGAAAAATTAAAAAATGATTTTTATTACGAGTGTTGTGAAAAATCAGACAAAAGTTTCTTTATTAAGTTATATATGAGGCGGTTACGGTCAGAGTGGACCAAGCGGCAATTTTTAAAAATGAGTTATTACGACCGCCTCATATTAGTGTCACAATTATAATCACTATTATAAAAATTCATAATAAAAGTGTAAAAAATTTAATGTAAAACAATAAATTGTTTAGTGTTACGCATATGTGATAATAAATTATTAAAAAACAAACTCTTATTAAAAGTCTTATTTTATTTTATTTACAGCTTTTAAGTTCTTTTTTGGAATAGATATTTTCCCAAAATGTTTTCCAAATCAGTAAATTTTTCCAAATTATAAACTTTTTTTTATTTAATTTTAGACAACTTTTTTGTTACTCTCTTGTGTTTACCATATTTTTTCTATTTCTTGCACTTTAAATTCTTATTATCATCTATTTCTTACAATTTAACTAAAGTATTAATTACATATTACTAAAATATTGTTGATAGGGGAATTTTTGATTTTGATAATTTATAATGCAGTACAACCCAGAATGCTCTAATCTTGATTTTTCACTATATATAACGGAAGCAAAAAGTTACGTAGAAACGGGTATTTAACTAGTTATTATAAAATATATATATATATAGGTGGCCTCGGTAGCCGAGTGGTAAAGCACTCGAGTGTAGTAATGTAACGACCGAAGGAGCACGGGTTCAAACCCCGTGAGAACCGAAATATTTTTCAAATGGTGAAAATTACTGAAAATGTAATTTTCTATATAACCACATCGGTTCAAATATAATTTAATAATTAATAAAGATATAATATAACTAATAAAAAAAAAATAATATAAATATATAATATACAAAAATATATACCAAATAATTAATATAGTTTAATAAAAAAAAAAAGGCCCACATTTCGAAAGGGAAAAGGACCTATAAAGTTGGCCTATAGATTTATCTGTAGGATCAACTGTTAAAATAAATAAATAAATAAATAAATTATTTAGTGTTACGCTATGTGATAATAAATTATTACAAAAAAATCTCAGTTTTATTTCATTTTATTTACAGCTTTGAAGTTCTTTTTTTGAATAGATATTTTCCCAAAACTTTTTCCAAATCAAAATTTTTTTTTGTAAAATTATAAACTTTTTTTATTTAATTTTTTTTGTTTTTTTTTTTTTTTGCGAAAGATAGGAGGTAATCCCCGAAGGACATCAAGAGCTCCAGCCGCGTGTGCGTCTTGATAGTGTAGGAATTGAACCCACTAAAGCCCACCTATCTTTTTTCCGTTATAACCAATCTACGTAAGATCGACTAATGACTTTTTTTTTCGTAAATTTTCGGTCGCGTGTTTAGGAAATTATTATAGTGATAGTTTCCGTGGAGGATCGCTAACATCATAATAATTACCGTGTAGGAACTTTATCACTATGATATTTCCCGTGAAGGAGATAGCCACAGCAATAGTTCTGCGTGGGAAGACTTTTTAGATTTTTTCGCAAAGGAAAATTATTGAAATAATAATTTCCGTAAAGGAAACTATTATCGTAGAATTTTCCATTTTAGGTAGTGACCAGCTCGTGGGGTTTCGTTCTCTTGAGTTGACGGATACTGCTGTCGATATGAAGAACTGCCGCCATTTCCGAGTTCACATGAGTTTGCAGTCTCTGCTCGTGTTTGACTGCATGTTTTTTGATCTCTTCCGTTCCGCAAGTCACGGTGGAGATCTTTGATACGTACGTACCATGGTGCATTTACTATACCACGGAGCACTTTATTTTGAAATTTTTGCAACATTTCGATGTTGGTTTTCTTTGCACAGCCCCATAATTGGATACCGTACGTCCACACAGGTTTCAATATCTACTTATATATCAATATTTTGTTCTGTACTGATAACTCAGAACCACGCCCAAGTAACCAGTAAAATTTTTTGAGTCTAATGTTTAGCTATTCTTTTTTCTTTCTTATATGTTCCTTCCATCTTAGCTTAGCATCGAGTGTCATTCCCAGATACTTTGCTGTATTGGCATATGGTACTATTTTGTTATTGATTGAGATAGGAATGGTTGCAATCTTTTTATATGTAAAATTTATATGAGTTGATTTGCTTTCATTAAGTTTTATGCGCCATCGTTGGGTTCATAATCTTATTTTATTCATTGCATTTTGAAGTTTTGCTGTGGAGTTTTCGACAGATACGTCAACTGCAAGAATCGCAGTATCGTCTGCAAAGGTAACCATAAAAATGTTGTCAATTTGGGGGATATCTCTTGTATATAGCAGGTAAAGTATTGGACCAAGAACACTTCCCTGTGGGACTCCAGCAGATATTTCTTTTACTTCTGAATATTCTTTGGCATAACATACACGAAAGCATCTATTGTTCATATATGATTTTAATATTTCATAGAATTGTCTTGGTAAATCACGATGTAGTTTAAATTCAAGGCCTTGGTGCCACACTTTGTCGAAAGCCTGAGCAACATCTAAGAAGATTGCTGAGCAGACTTTTTTTCTTCGAACGCTTTTTCCACTATATTTGTGATCCGATGCACTTGATCAATTGTAGAATGTTTGTTTCTGAATCCAAATTGATGGTTCGGGATCAGATCTCTTTCTTCAATATTCGGGGCAAGTCTTTTGAGCAGCAGTTTCTCAAATATTTTTGATATAATAGGTAACAACGATATTGGTCGATATGATGTTACCTCTGAAGGCGGTTTTCCTTGCTTCGGTATTACTATTACTTCTGCAATTTTCCATTGTCTCGGAACATATGTGAACTAAAAACATGCATCAAATATATGTTGTAGCTTTAACAAAGCTAGATCTGGTAGTTCCCGCATGATTTATCCATTGATGAGATCGTAGCCTGGTGCTTTTTTGACGCTCAGGTTGTTCATATTTGTTTAATTTCTCTTAGAGTGACATGCGAAATTTCCGCTTCATCTATTTTAACTTCGAGAGTTATATTTTCATTTGCAAGATTTTGTGTTGGTGCTGTAAAGACCTCTGCCAAGTGGTCAGCAAAAATCTTAGCTTTTTCTTTTGGGTTACCGACCCAGCTACCAGCTTGTGTTTTCAAAGGTGGATCTTGCACCTGTGGTCTATTTATTCGTTTAGCTGCTTTCCAAAGCGAGTAGTCAGTATAAGCATCGACTGATAAATTGTTTAAGAATTTATTAAATGAGTTATTTTTTATATTTCTGATTTGCTGTTTTAGTTGATTATTTAAGCGATTGAATATAATTTTATCACCTGGGTACGTCGTTGATTGCCATTTTCGTCGTGCCCTTCTCTTCTCCATAACCAGTGCTCTTATTTCTGGAGGATAGCTCACTCTCGAGTGATGTTTCGAGTCAAAACATGGCGTGCTCTCCTTTGCAGCTTGCTTCACGTCTACAATGAATTGCTCGACTTCTGCATCAATTTGGTTCCTTGATTCCACGGATCGTAGAGTAATGAATTGCTCAAGTTTTTCTCTAAACATATCCCAATCAGTTTTCTTGTTTGTAAGTCTTGGGAGGCAATTTTTGTTTTCAACTTTTTCGCTTAGAACCATGATCACTGGAGTGTGGTCAGACATCATTGCTCACGGCATATGTGTGGTTTCTATTTATTCCCTTTGTTATAAAGAAATCAATCAAATCAGATATTTTCGCTGGGTCAGTGGGCCAATAGGTTGGGGCACCGGAAGAAATAAATTCACACTTATGATTTCTTCCAGCTTGATATAGCTCTCTCCCTTTTGTTGTGGTTAATCTTGAACCCCAGTGGGTATGTTTCGCATTGAAATCTCCTCCGATGATAAAATTGTTTCCAAGTATTTTAAAGAGATTTATGAAGTCGACTCTAGTAGGTGAGTGTCTTGGTGGGCAATAGATAGCCGAGATTTTGAAGTCCTTATTTTTGACCTTAATGTTAATTGTTGTAACTTGCATCATTGCATTTTCTATTTTCTGCTCCTCATGGTGTTAAATGTTGCCTTTTATCAGTATTGCTGTTCCTCCTCTTGCTTTGTCATCTGGATGGGAAGTATGATAACAAACGTAATTAGGAATTTTAATACTGAATTTCTTTGTGAAGTGTGTTTCAGAAATTCGACATATATCTATGTTTTGATCCTTCAGAAAAATTTCGAGTTCTAAAATGTGTTGGAAGAGTCCATTTGCGTTCCATGTAGCAACTCTAAGGGTGTGGCTTATTTTTTATGTGACTGCGGTGGTTTTCTGCTATGGTTTTTTATCGTTGTAATCTCGTCAGATAATGTTTTAATAAATTCGTCTTGGTTTGTTAGTCTCTGTAGGATAAGACTTAAACATCCTTGACTGAGCAATCATCTTCCTTACGGGAGTTTTTCACAATTTGGGCATATGATTTAGCATTTACATTACGTACAGCATTTATTACTGTAGGTTTCTTATTCGTGTCAACAAATTTTTCATTTTTAAAAGTATTAATTTTTTGAATTTGGTGGTATTGTTGCTTGTTTGTTTTTTCTGGCTTGCTGTTCTTTTGCAATTGGGCATCCTCTGTAGTTTGCCGGATGATCACCACGACAATTAACACATTTGGCTTTTTCTCCCAACTTTAAAATGCAGCTTTTTGTGAAATGCTTACCGCCACACTTAACGCAAGCACAGTCTCTATTACAATACCTTTGTGTATGTCCAAAAGCTTGGCATCTCTTGCACTGTGGGATTAACTTTTTGTTTTTTCTTAGTGGCTCAATTTTAACGACTATTTTCATTATTGTTTTAATAGAAAATTTTTTTTCTATATTTTCTCTATTATCGAATGTTAACATAAACAATGGTAATCCTCTTCTTTGAGTGATAAAACTACCATCGTTCTTTTCGATTTTATCTTTAATAATTATGTTTTTGGCTTCTAGTATCTGGAAACCGTTATCTCTCAGGTCTTGAACTATTTCATTTTCATCGCATGAAGGATGTAATCCCCTGGCCATAACTTTTGTTGGTCTGGTAGCTTTGTCCTCATAGGAGTGCCACTGAACTTTCTTCGATGTTTAATCGTTTGTTATACATCTGTGTTATACATGTGTCACTATCAGTAACATTGATCTTCCAGACGTTATTATTATAAGATGTGTACTTGCATTCATTTTTAGTGGTTTGCTTTATTAAATTATTTAGCTCACCAAAGGTACCTAACCCATGAACCATAATAGGTGGTGGTTTATGTTCCTCTTTCTTAACTTTTTTATCCGCAGTATTGTTTCCAAGTGCTGCTTGTTTTGTTTTTGGTGATTCTTTTTTCTGTTGGGCAGTTTCGGGGCTACCCTCTGCTTTCCTTTTTTGGATGGTCTTTTTGTTTTTTTAAGAATCCAATCCGTTTCTCTCGTGAGTTCTTCTTCATCCGTGAAGTAATTGAAGATGTTGCAATTACTTGGCGCTGGTGAATTACCTCTATCTAATAAGGTAACCTTTTTTTCTAGTTCTTTAATGTGATCCTGTAGACTGATCACTATCTGTTCCATTTCTTTCCGTGCCTTTACTTCTTTTTTCAATTCGTTGTAGAAATTTACACCTACAGAGTCTAGATGGATCTTGTTATTGCCAACGCTTTCGACTCTTGTTTGCTTTTCTACTGGCACGTTTTTCAAAGGAGTTCTTGTTGTTTTACTCTCTTTGTTTATTGATTTAGGGGGAGTTCTTGATGTTAACGAACTCCTGTTGAAATTTCCTTTTGTATGTAATAGTTGGTCCCCCCAGAATCCGTGGGACCGACCTCCGAAAAGGGTGGATTTTCCAGTGCAACTGGTACCCAACTGGGGTAATAGTATATTTTGTTTTGTCCATTACATTTTTAATTACTGCATTCATTTTATTGTGGTAATGCAGATAAAACAACACACAAACGCACTACCAGGAGGGCCAGGTCATTTGACGATGGAGTTTCCGTCTCCGCCTAACTAACCGATTGTTCGCGCCCGTCGAAAACATACGTCCTCGTTTGCGCGGATTGATCCAGCCTAACCGGTTTACTTAGTTATTGCGCTAAGTTCACGCATTCACCCGCTCTCGTCCGCCTTACAAAGTAAGTTTCCAGGAGGCACCCGGCAGATAACTATGTTACCTACCTTCGGGGAGGTGAGAGTCGGATTTGTTGACAGAGCTGTAGTTGTTAAACCAGAAGGCTTTTCCTAGGTTTTATCAGAGCTATACGTTAGGGGTATACTCTGCCTAGGGCCTATATCAACCTTAGCCTCCCTAATTTCAGCCAACTTTTTATTTCACAACTTTTTATTATTTAATTTCAGCCAACTTTTTTTGTTCCTCTCTTTTGTTTACCATATTTTGTCTTTTTCTTGCACGTTAAATTCTTAGTATCGTTTATTTCGATTTATTTCGTTTTAGCAAATTTGCATATGGTGTTGTGTACAAACAAATGAATACATCCATGAAACATGGTAATGAAACTGTCATTTCATTCACAAAGTCATCAGTGAAATTGCAACTGGTGACTTGTAAGTGGGCTAGGCTACATGGCTTGTAAGGAAAAAAATGGTTTTTTTTTTAAAAGTAGAGTCTTTACGAGTATTCATTATATAGTTTAGAAATTTGTTTCGAAACTAATTTCTCTCTACACCACGCACTATTAAAAGATGTATATATAAATAAAGCTTGTTCTTACTATTTTTCATATATGTGTCCGTTGGACACAACCAGTCTTTTACGTTTTTTTTTCTGGTCTTCTAAGGGTTAAACTTATGCTTAATGCTTAGTTTCCTGATTCAGAACATTTTGTTCCGAACAATTTTGTTAAAACAGAATTCTTATGATTGCGATTCATTGCTTCAGAACATTGTGTTCCGAACAAAAAAATTTAAACAGCAGACATTAACCTTTGAATTTGATTTGAATTAATTTTAAAATTTTTGTTTATTTCAATCTCAATATGTCAAATCATTGTTATTCAAATAAATAAAATTTAAACAAAAAAAAAATTTTATGAATTGTTTGTTTTTTTTGTTTATGCTTTGTAAACTGTAATGTCAGAAATGTCAAAAAAATTACAAATGACAGCAAAAAAAATTGTTCCGAACACATAGTTAAATTAAATCAACTATTGTTCCGGAGAGAAAAAAATGTTCCGAACATTTTTGAAAATTGAGAGACCTTCAAATTTTCATACAAAAAATAAGCGCGCGCATGTGTTCGGAACATGCGTTCTGAATCAGTGAATCAGGCTTAAACAAACAGAGAAACTTCACTTTATAGTTAAGTCAAGACAATATATATTTGAAAAAAATTACGGGTAAAATTATCGCATTCATACCCACGTTTATACGAGGCAGAAATCTGCCGCAGATCTGCCGCAGAATCTACCATCAGTTCATGCGTAAAAAAAACTGGCAGATTTCTGCCAGTGTCGCTGTCAGATTATTGAAATATCAAAATAGCCGCAATTGAAATTATTGGCAAAGAAATAAATAAATAAATTATTATTATTATTCTAGTGTCAATTCAACATTATTATTATTTGTATAATTTATATTTTTTTATTTGAATAATATTCGATTCGAAAATTACGTTGTCAACAACAATTTCCATGTTTTTTGTGAATAAAAATAATAAATATTTTGACACTGACATATTTCCAGAAAAAATTTAAACATCAAAAATCTACCAGAAATTTAAAATTTTGGTAGATTTGTTTACCTCTTACCGAAATCATCCTTCATCGATAAATTTTGGTAGATTTCTACCACTTTTCTACTCGTATAAGATCGGGCTAATAGATATAGTTTTGTACATTTGAATTCGTTCATTTCATTCCATAATATTGGAATTATAGAGCAAATCCACAGAATTATTCCACTTCAATATTTTTATTAGATAAATAAGTTATTAATATAATTCAATATTTAAAAAAAATTGACATTCATCAAAACAAAAACTAATAAATCAAAAAAATTATTAGTGCCCGTCACGCAATTTCGTAAATTTACGATTCATATTATTTTGGTTCTTTTATATCGCTAGTTTGCTACACTTCATACTAAAAACCAAAAAAGTTTGCTGCACTTCCATACAAAGGTTTATAAACGAACGGATGATAAAATACGAAAGAAAAATAAAATATTAATTTAATTTTCCTTTCGTATCTTCGTATTGTTGACAGTTAATGTCAAATATTAATAATAAACAAAAATAAATACAAACTATGAACAAAGAATTAATCAAATTAATTTTTTATTAACAAACTTAAATATTCAAAATTGGTTGAATAAAAATAAATCTAAAATTTGTAGTGAAATTTTTATAAAAAGGAAAATAAAAAATAAATTAAAATAAACATTTGTATTTGCTTTTGAGGTGTTTTCTAGAAGCATGGATTCTTCCGTCATGGACCATATTTTTTTGACGCATTACGCATTTATATTGTTCCATATCACAAAAACTTATAAATTGAAAATAGTTATATTTAAATCACAAAAAATTACCAATTAAAAATAATTAAATTCTAATAACAACACAACCATAATTAAAATTGGAAATCAAATTTAAACAGACATCAGATATCAGCTGTTATTACGAATTCACGAAATAAAAAATACAAAATTTACAAATCTACTCTTCACGCAAAGTTGACATTCGATAAATTTACGAAATACGAATACGAGAATACGAGCGCTATTATAATATTTCAAAAATAGAACAATAAAATTATACACCTGCGGTAGATTTCTATCTTTATAAACATCGACATTCGAATATGAATTGACAGTATTGGCAATTATTATCTCCAGAAATAGAGTGGAGTAAAATTTGTAAAATAAACGTTCACTTCACCGTTTGCTTTTTGGGTTAAATTTGAATAGCATTTAAAAATTAAAAAAATTATTTCAATTTCAGTTTTGAGTTGAAGTTGAAATCGTCAAGAAATAGTATTTTACGTGCGCGTATTTTTGAAGTGAAAACTAGTTTTAAAGTGAAATTCCTTAACCTTATATGTCATGTTTGATCGTGTGCATACATTTATATTGAAAAAAGGGAAATTAATAATTATCTGATATTTTTATGACGTTTTAATTTAGAAATGATTAGTAATTTTAAAAAGAAAAATTATAAATGATATATATACCTTATATTGTTTCTCAAAAATTTAAGAAATATCAATAAAAAAGAATTGAAATATAAAAGTGCCAAGTGCCAACTGTTTATACAAAAAAAATATTTTATTCAAATTAGTGTTATTTTATTTATACCCTTGATTATTTTTGTTAAAAAATTTCCACACTGGATTTAGGATACTACGAAGCTCATAGAGGTAAGTTATAATATCTATATTACTTACATACTGATTCATTATGTACATGAAATTTCAATTAATTCAGATTTATTACTAAAAACTGTAAACAGACAGTACTAAAAATATATTGGTTACAACAATTATAACTTCATATTAAATTTCATGTGTGCAAAGGTAATGTACATAATAGTTTTCATATGCTTACATATAACTATACAGCTTTCTACATTTGTACAGTGATCAGTATTTAGAACATTTTACATATGCATATATATGTATATAATTCCGAAGTTATAATTAATATAAAAATAATGTCTACTTAAGCAATAGATTTATACGAATGACCAATAAATTAAGATTATTTTATTTATATATTTAATATCTAGTAAATATATATAAAAAAATTCCATTAGAAGTTTCGTACTAAGTATATACCTAACTACTTAGAAAAAAATTTATAAATATATTAAAAACCCTTAACTGCCTAAGCTTCATGAAATAATTTTGAAATAAATTTGAATAGAATATTATGTAAATAAGTAGGTATACCTATAAGTATTAAGTATTCTTTAAAATTACACACCTATATGTAAGTATTATATAATTATGTTCTATGTGGTATATTGTGGGATATGTAGTTATTTAAAATTACAGCTAGTTAATAATAAAATCTTGTTAACCCCTCGTAATAAAAATGTTTAAATGATGGGAATAGCAAATTTTGCCTGATCGCATTATTCGTAGAACGTCTTTTATTTTCGAAATTTTGTTTTCTTCCAAAAGTAACTAAATTATTCATTATAATTCAGTGTGAGGCTTTCTATTATTTTTTCTTACCATAGTTTTCAATTTTTAGTTTTCTAATGTCTTATATTTTTTTTTAATTTTTTTTTTATTTACTTCTACAATAAGATAAGGGTTAAAAATTAAAGAATTATAAATACATTAGGCATGTGATTTTTAATATTTAAAAAAATATTCTGTTTCAAAATTTAAAATCTAATAATTAGGTAAGTAGTTATACGTATATACATATATATACAACAAAAAATAGTATTTTTATGCGCAGTAAATATAATTTTTCTCTAAAATTTCAAACTATGATTAATGCTATATTTATTTTTAAACAGCTTTGTTAATTTTAACAAACTGGTACTTTTTGTATAATTTTATTGTGCTAGATTTTAGACTTTTATCTTTGCAGAAATTTTTGTTTTCGGTATATTTATATAAGTAGTTAGTTCAAGTTTATCTCTCATATTATGGTGACCAATTAAGATCCAATTTGATTTAAAAAAATTTATATACTTAATTGTTTGTTATCGTATACATATAGATAAACGTAAATGTAACTATAACCACCCTTATTTATTTTATTCAAATAATTGTAAAATATAATAATACTTAACTAAGATTTTAATAAGTACCTAAGGTATGTAAGTGGCTATAATACTGACAGTGGATGTAATACTGACATATGAAGCGATATTTTCAATTAATAAGAAAATTATTCATATAAAAAAGTCGTTTATTTTTTTAAAATTAAGTTCAAATATTCAAGATTCATATTTTGTTCAAATCAGCCCGATAGTGTACAAAATAGAACAAATATCACTTATAATTCAAAAGTGGTCGTGGCAATACGTGTTGTTACAAAGATTCGTTAAAATTTATGCTTAAATTTTAAAATTCCTTTATTTTGTAATATTTTCTATGTAAGTTTAAATTAATAACTAATTTTTAAAGAAATACATTGTTTTGTTATTCAGTTTGAATTACTGAAATGTATTTATATTAAAAAAGTGAAATTAATTATTAATTTTAATAGTTTAGTATAGTCAGAATTAGGAGCAAGCGAATATACATACTGTTCTTAATACTGACACATATGTCAGTATTGGGAAAAGGAATATTAATTATTAAAATCTTATTACAAATTAAATATATAATATTTTTTTGAAATTCTTTTTACTTTCATTAGATATTTATTGTATTATTTTATTGTCCTAATTCTGACACAGGTATTTCATAATAATTATAACATAAATTAAGAAACATAAAGACTGTCAGAATTATGTCCACATATTAGCTCAGTATTAGACCCTTAATATGTCAGTATTAAGGTTTTAGATTTTGAATTTATTTTTGTAAAATTTAAACTGTTTAATATGATTTTAAATACTTTCTGTATAATTTAATTAATGTAAAATCAGTTAAATATATGTAGATTTAAATATGACTGTAAGTTTTAGGATTAGTTCATTACAATAATAAGCCTTAAAGTTGGGTGTCAGTATTGTATACAAATATATGTTAGTAAAGCAAAGAACATTTTGTGTTAGCGTATAAAAGTGAAAAAGCCGTGATGACGAACAATGACGAAAAGTAGTGTCTTACAACACTTGTTGTACGGAATGCTGCTGGGGATATTTCACCGCCAATGGTTGTCTACAAATATAAAAGAATTCCCTTTGCGTTACGAAAAGAAAAATGCCTAAAGAGGAATGGGGTTTTCCGATACTTGATGGATAACTGGCGAAGTATTTTATGAATACATAGCAAATGAATTTTTATCCTTATTTAAATGGTGCTCAATTTCCTGTAATTCTATTGTTAGATGCATGTATCTCACTTATCATTAGCGTTAAGTGACTTTTTCAAGGAGAAAAGAACATTGATTGCTCTTTACCCCAGCGCAACTCACCTTTTGCACTCACTTGTTGTTGTTGTTGGTATTTTTCTTCCTCTTAAGTTAGAATGGAAGAAAGCTGTTCATAAATGGAAACTGGAAAACCATAGAAAAAAATTAATGAATTTTTCCATTATTCTTAGAAAATTTTATCCATTATTCTTATTCCACATTTCTTAGAAAAAGCTCTAAGAAATGAAGCTAACGAAATTACAATATTATTTTCGAACATGCGGTGTATATTTATTTAGTTTCAGCTCTAATTCTTCTTTTTACGCTCTTGACAGTAACTTAGGTAGAATCACCTTTTCGTGCTTAATTAAGTACGGTATTGCAATTTTACACTACAATATCTACAATATTTCGAGTATTTATTTAACAAATTACTGGCTCTACTCATTAAATGTGAAAAACTACTGCTACTGCCAGGAACTAAGCCTTCTTTAATAGAATAGTTTCATTGTATTTAATTTTTTACCAGATTATACTCTCAATTATTTTTTGTCATTTATAATGTTCCAATGACAAAAGGTACCAGACCAGGTCGAAAAACCAATAAAGCATTTTTTTGCTTCATCGGGAATCGAACCTGGGACCTTTCGATTGAAAAGCAGGCGCTCTACCTACTGCGTCACCTATCGTGTAAATTACACCAATTCCTGTGAATTACCAGTTGCCTAAGACCAGTTGCCAGAATTAAGAGCTACACTTTTTATTTTATTTCATCAAATATATTTAATATTCATTTAATACTTTTAAGATATACTTAAATACTTAGTCGTTTTATTTGTCATCTATATTTATTATCTATAAGGCTATTAGAAACTGAATTACTATGCATATGTCAGCATTAGGAACGAAAACTGTTAGTAATAGACTCAACAATTTTTACGCATGTCAGTATTAGGGACAAAAATTTCTTGTTGCTAATTTTATTAAATCATGAATTAAAAATGTTTTAAATTTAATTAATGTCTTAACCAAATTACTCCTAAATATCTAAATTTTCTGATAAAACAATTTTTTTTGGAAAATAATTATCACCCATATTCTGTTAGACCCATCTCGCGAGATCGCGTGAGAATATCTCTGACGAGATAGTTTTGTATTCTGTTAGACCTTTGACGAGACGAGATAGCCATTTTTTATCTCGTCAAAATTTGTAAGCGATAGAGTATCTCGTCAAAGTATTTTGTGTTCTTTTTATCAAAAAATTGAATTAAATAAAAAAATTGAATAGATAAAATAGTTAAATAAAGATTAATAAACAGTTTTTCATTATTGTTTTTGCATTATAATTAAAATTGTGTTTGTTTTTTGAAAAAAAAAACCATCTTTACTATTACTGCTTTACTACGTTTATGTACTAAACTACAAAATATATTTAAAACATAAATGTATTTATATTTATTTTTTATTTAAAAAATATTTTAAAACTAATACTAAGTTAGTGGGGTTAACACTTTCCAAAAATTTTATAAATCATATTTCGTTTATATACCAATAATTATTTTTGATAGTAAAAAATTATCAGTACTACCAACAAATAAAATGTTCTATCGCGCCGCTTACAGTGTCTAACAGAAAGGCATATTCAGCGAGACGAGACGAGATGAATTTTTTCTTCTCGTCAACGATGGGTCTAACAGAATATGGGTGTATAATTTATATAAAAAAACTTAATTTAAAGTTGAATTTGTCGCGTACACTGTCAGTATTATATCCACTTACCTTATAGGTTTTAGTTAGAAACAGTTTTATTACTATAATATTCAAACATTAAATTCTTAATTTTATCTTAGTAATAGTACTTATAGAACTTTAGTTAGATGTACATATATAGTTACATTTTAATTTTTGGTACTGTAAATTATTTAATTAAGTAATTAATAGTTATACGTTTTTCATTGTTCAAAAAACAGCAGTACAAAATTTGATTGAAAGCAAGAACAAATTTAGTAAGAAAATAAAAGTGCAAAAGAAAACTTAAAAAGAAAAAAACCAAAAAAACGAAAGAGATAAAACGTTAAACCAATTAAATTAACGGATGATATAATAATATTTTGTTTTAATTGTATCTTAAAATAAAACTTGATTATAAACAACATTTTTAGTTTCTCCTTCAGGATCAAGAATAAATAAATGATTGGGTAAGCTAACTCTTGAGCAAGAACCATAAAGTTGTCCATAAGGGAAACATGGGGATCTTAAATCCACTCCACAGTACTTAATATAATGTCTCTGTATCCTGTTGATCGTAATTGAGAACGCAAGTATTACTGGAAATTGCGAACATTCAAAACGAAAAAGCAAATCTGTCGGAATGAGTGGTATTCGTTGAATAAAAACTAGTACATCTTGTCCCTGTTAAAATAATCGCTTCAATTGCATTTCCCAACATCTTCTTAATACAAAGTCTGATGCAGTTACAAAGTTTTGGCGGGTCTAAGTTACGTAATTACAATAAAAAAAATAATTGGTGATCCTACTTTAAATAAAAAACGATGTAGTGGTAATCCAGTCGGATCAAAAGAGTGAGCTTCAGAACTCTGGTGGAAGAATGGTGACTTCGTCGACATATGCTATATCGTACTGACTGATAGTGTATCGATTAACTTGTACTGTTGGTACTGCTGGTAGCATGGCAAGTATTTGATTATTTATTTGATTAGTGCCAGTGCTGATTAATGTTAAAAGCGTAGACTGTAGATTTTCGCACCTTGCTTTTAGTGTTAGCAAGTTAATTTATTTCCTTTTTTGCTATAACACTTACTTCTTTAACTAACAAGTAATTCACGCAAAATAATTGTCGAACTTCGTCAGACTTCTTCAGTGCTTCTTCAGTGTCAGACTTCGAGTCGAGTACCAAACACTGAACAAGTTTGCAAGTAGTAGACGAAATACGCGTATCTGTATGATAAGCATCGACCCTACTTGTCACTCTAACGTCGGAAATATTATTTCAAATACTAACAATAAAATAAATAATAATATTATTCAACACCCATATTATTCATTGGATAATAAACAACCATGCAGCTGCGAAAAACATCAAATTGTTACCTGATGTGCGAACAGAATAAATAGGATGATTTAAGATTTCTTTCCTCAGTCGAGTACAAAACACTGAAAAAGTCTGAAGTAGTAGACGAAATACGCGTATCTGTATCATAAGCATATTAGTAAAATTAAAAGGAAAATATTCGACTATTTTCACTATTATACCAAAATTTTACTTTAACGCTAGAAAACTAGTTTTTATAAAAACCCTTATGCTAGTATTTAAATAATGGTGAGAATCCACTACCTACATTATTATTAAGTCTGTTGTTATCGTGTTCTCTAGATATCGCCAAACTTTCATTCATGTCTAACTTATTATTTTGATTGACCTCTTTTATTAATTTTAAACTATTCTTGTTTATATGATGTTCTTCTTCAACTATATGCTGCGCTACCGCTGACCTAAAATTCGTATAGTTTCTTTTCCTCGCCAATGCGGCTTCCCTCATATGTTCCTGGAATCTAACTATAAATAACCTCTTGTGTTGTCATATGTAAGTTTTTGTGCAATCTTGGTATGATTGCTTGTATATACCACTTACTTCTATGCTCTTTTTATCTTTAGCAGATCCTAACAGTTTACATAATTTGAGGTTTCTGCTAGTATTGACTACATTTAAGTTGTATTTCTTAAATATATTGCTGAAGTTTTGTGTGTATGCAGAATGTTACACAAATTCTTTTTGGCTTCTCCATATTCTTATTTTGTTCGAATAAAGTTGAGAAATGTTCCAGTTCACTTCTATGGATCTTCTTTATTATTTTCCCTATATATACCTATTTTCTTTTGAAAATCCATTTACTTCTGCTGTGTTCTCAATATATAATTTTTCCTTTTTGAAGTTTTCTTCTGATAATGGTGTAACGTAAATGTACCTATCACCGCCCTAGTACATTATGCCGCCCGAACCCTTTTTTTGTAAATACTATACTCCCATGCTTTATATTTCAAATTTATTTTGGAAATAAAAAAAGAATATTATTTCCTCGTTGTAATGCAAAATAATGCACATTTGTATTCATATTAATAAAAAAGTTATTGATAGAAAACTAAACTAGGTAGGCATTTTAACGAAAATATTAGTTCAAACGTTTAAAATTTTATTTATTTTGTTAAGACCATAATAATTAAACTATGATGTTCATTTATTTATCAAATAATTGTAAAATATATATTATTAAATAGATTATAATATATACTTTCTTCAATTTGTAAATAAAAAATATTTAAAAATGCTAATTAGTCTTGAGCGGCAATTAGGGACACGTAAATTTATGTTGTACGTATTTACGATCGACCGGGCGGAATTAGGAAATTTATATATCGAAATAATTAATTAAGTTATTCAACTATTTTTGATTATATAAGGATGCAACTGAACAATTTTAAATTGAAATTGAACAAACTAAGCTGAACCTAATTACGACCTATAAATTTAATTTCGCATATGTGTTTTTTGTTACAACTAAATTTTGAGTTTTTATAAAAATTTGTATGAAGAAGCGGGTCGGTAACACGTGCAATATGTCCTAATTCCGAACTAAATATGCAGGTGTAAGCTATTTTTACTAAATTCATACCAAGTCTTATATTTAAAGAAAAAACTATATTTTAATTGTTGAAAATAAGCGAATGTTTTCCTTTTTTTAAGAGACGAAATACGCGTCGCGTCATCTGTATGATAAGTATATTTTAGTAACATTAAAAGCAAAATATTCGACTATTTTTAACAATTAGATAAATTTTACTCTAACGCCAACCCTAAAGAGTAAGTTCTTCCAAAACTATGTTTTACTTATATTATATTTTGTATAATTTAAAAAATCTGTGGAATACTCTTGTCTTATCATCACCAAAATTTCATTAAGGCGTCCATTATAAATTACCAAAATAATTTCTTTGTATACGATTCACAATAACTTAAATAGAAGAGTGAAAACCATGACCATGTCTGACACATTTTGGAGATGACCTGTGAAAGAAGATATTCTAATATATTCAAACAGTGACATGGTTTACAAAACTGAGCCTCCAGTTTTAATGAGCAGCAGAGGACAATATAATGTACCCGAAATCATACAAATAAAAAATGCCAAAACTAAAAATTAGTAAATGTGATTTTTACTTTTTTTTTTTTTTTATGATCTTGACAGTAACTTAGGTAGAATCACCTTTTCGTGCTTAATTAAGTACGGTACTGCAATTTTACACTACAATATCTATAATAATTTGAGTATTTATTTTAACAAATTACTAGCTTATCTACTCATTAAATGTGGAAAACTACTACTATCGTCAGGAATTAAGCCTTCTTAAATAGAATAGCTCCATTTTATTTAATTCGTTACCAGATTATACTCAATTATTTTTTGTCATTTATTATATCCCAATGACAAAGGGTACTGGACCAGCTCGAAAAACCAATGAAGCATTTTTTTTTTGCTTCATCGGGAATCGAACCCGGGACCTTTCGGTTGAAAGGCAGGCGCTCTACCTACTGCGCCACCCAGCGTTCACTTTGTATGTATATGAAATATTTTTTGTATAAGTAATTATTTATTTATTTTAAATGTGCATTGTTATAATATTTAAATTAATTATGTTATATTGAATTATTTTTTTTTGTTTGAAATACTGAATTGCTGCGTTGTTTAATTTTTTTTAATTTTCATATTGAAATAATAGTATATTTTTATGTGTAGCAAATAATTTTACTTACATTATAACTATTTATTTTTTTTTTTTTCAAATTACTTATAGCATAGAAAAAGTAGTATAATAGAAGTCCAGCGTAGAACAAATTTTGCTGCCAATTTTTTTCAATAGCCTACCTCGCCACTCTTGTTTTTTATTTACTCTCTCGATACTGTAATTATAATTTATTAAACAAAATTTCTTACTGTAAACTGTTATTTTATTATAAAAGCAAAAACAAAAAATAATATTTTTTATTAGAAATCAAATAACAATTCAAGCAAAAATGCTGAATTTAACTGAAAAAAGATATAGATATACATACATATGTACATCAGCATTATAATATATTGTTATTCATTTCTAATTTTCTAATAAAAAATATTCTATAATAAAACAACAGTTTACAATAATTAATTTTTTAAATATTTTTGTTATCTGTTATAATTTATTTCAATGTATATGCATGCATGCATATAGAAAACATACTTTTCAAAAAAAAAATTTTAAAAAGAAAATGCTTTTATTTGTAAATTATACATACATCGCTATATGTAATATGTATGTACATATATTCATATATTAGACATCATCACGTGAATGAATGTGCACTATATTTGAATATTTTTAAATTTTATATTTTTTTAAAATTATTCAATCAAAAAAGAAAATAAGTAAAAAAAATACATTTTTGATTTTCAAACATTGTAAAATTATATTATAATTATAAATATACATACATATGTACAATTCAACATTTATAAAATTATTTTATTACATTGCATGGATTGAGAAAAATATGTAAAATATTTGTTTTCTTAAAAGGCTTAGGCTACTCGATAAAAATGATAACCATATTTGAAATTTTGGTAGATATTAATTGAAAAAAATTTCAAATTACACAAACACAATAATAACAAAAAATGAAAAATTATAAGGATATTCTCATTGTTATTTGATTTCTAATAAAAAATATTATTTTTTGTTTTTGCTTTTATAATTATAACAGTTTACAGTAAGAAATTTTGTTTAATAAATTATAATTACAGTATCGAGAGAATAAAAAAAAAGCAAGAGAGTGGCGAGGCAGGCTATTGAAAAAAATTGGCAGAAAAATTTGTTCTACGCTGGACTTCTATTATACTACTTTTTCTATGCTTATAGTAATATTGATTTTTTATTATAATAAATATTTTTTATAATTTAACTAAGTACTAGCATAGAGTAATCAAATAAGTAGAGTATTCACGTAGAACAAAATTTGCTAGTCACTTATTCAAATAGCAAAATTCTGTGTTCACTCAAAATTATATTACTCAATTTTTAACTGCTTATAAGTTGAGCGCAATGTATTTTGTACTCATAAATAAAAAGATTTTGTGTACCTACTACTTATGAACATATTTATTTGTTATTATGCTGCCAACAGTGTCAACAATATAAAAGTTGTATGTATAGGTACTAAAAATTGTATAGTTATATGCGAATGTGCATGCTAGCTACAGTATATACATACTTCTTTATTTCGCTGCTCGCATTTCTACTTTACTTATGTGATAAAAATTAAAAATTACACAATGTGTATAAAAATATATATACATGCATTTAAAGTCCTTTCAATAGACCACAAATAATATTACAAATTAAAGTATTGAATTTTTTTTTAGAAATTGAAAGAATTCAAGATTATTGCTGGATTTGTTGTTATTTTGCTTTAATTTTTAAAATTTGAAGAATTAATATTTTGTTTTGGACTTGGTCAATGTGATTTATGAAATTTGTGATTTCAAATTTTATAGAAGAAAGGGACAAAAAAATTAATGTTGGTTTTGTAAAATTAAAAATAATTCAAATTAATTTCTATTGAAAAGTAGGTACCTATATGTATTTTTAAATTTTCAACAATTTTGGTTTTGTTAATTTTGTCTGTTTCTTACCGTAGATAATAATATGAATAGTATATATATGAATACATAATATAATTATGAATACAAACAAACAAACAAGCTATCAAAATTTAAAAAAGTAAGTAAAAAAAATAAAACTGGACATTTTATTCTTTATATGGATTGTTATCTGTTTTTATTTCATCAAAAATTATTTCATCTGAAATATTGAAATACGATTTTTAACCAAGTTCTGAAAAAATAAAGCCAAACGGTATTCCGTACAAAGTTCACGATTTGTAATGCATTACTAATAAATTTTATTCTTTTAGCATTATTTTAAAAAAAAAATTCTGGATTATGTGATGCTATCATTGACCTATTATTGTATGGATAGAATTTCATTCATTGCTTTGCGATTAATTGTGTTTTTTTGTTTACATTTTTCTATATACATATATTTTTTGTATTGAATTAGATATGTAAATGTATGGTGAACACATATACGATATTACGATACACACTCTTCATATAAATCAAAAGTACATACGTATGTAAATACTTTTCAAATTATCAAACATTGCCTCTATACTCCTAGCCTAGTGACTGGGAGAGCAAAACTTTATACACAAAACTAAAACAAAACTTAAAACGAAATCGTAATTCGATGAAATTCCGAAAAAATCATTCTGTGAATAGGCCTGAAGTATAGTGGCATTGTATGAAATATTCTTCTCAATAAAAAAAAAATTTTGAGTAAAAATAATTGAGTTTCGAAAATTATATTTGAGTGTTTTTGGGTATTGAGTGAAAATGGGACGGCATTTTCGTGTTTTGAGTAAAAATGGGACGGCATTTTTAGAAGAAAATGATTAACAAATATTGTTCTACGTGAATACTCTACTTATATGATTACTCTATGGTACTAGTTAATTATTTAAAAAATTAATTATTAATTTTATTCTTAATAATTATTTTAAATAGCTTTTTTAAATAAAATCGTAAATAGGTACTGTGAATCGCAAATAAAAAAGTTCAAATTCAAAAAGCGGAATTAAGCTCATATAAGGGCGGAATTAGTTCAGATTGAATTGTCGAGCGGAAATACGTATAGTAGCACTTGAAATTTGTATAATAAACAATTTTTAAAATTTTTTTAAAATTCATTTTATGTAGATATTAGTATAAACAGGTATGAGTTAGTTGGATTACCATGGTTAGGGTTTTATTTAGTAAATTGGATTAGTTAAGAAAAAAAAAAATATTAAGTACAAAAAAGAATTATTAGCTTGGTGACATAAATATAAACGCTTCCTTAGCTCATCTTTTGAGAGGGTTAAATCAATTACATCCTTGTACTTATTGGCAATGATCATCATTCGATGGATAGGTTCATTCATATCATAATTAGTACGATGAAACACTAGGGTGAGTAGTCTTTTAATCATTGTGTGATATGCTGCCATCTTTTGTCCCATGGGGGTGGTTTGAATCGGAAGTAATTGTTCTTTTAGTTGTCGTTTTTGCCCTATAGATATCAACATTTATTTTTCCTTCCCTTCTAATTAATTTGATATCTAGGAACGAGATTTCACCATTTTCTTCTTTTTCCATTGTGAAAGTTGTGTTATTATGGATGTTATTGAGTTTAAGAAGTAAACTTTCCATTTTTGCTTTTTCTGCTACTGCGATAATATCATCTACATATCACCATCCAGTTCCTGGACATAATTCCTTCTACTATCCTTCTAAAAATTCATGAAGATTTCGCTCAATATAGGGGATAGTGGATATTCCATAGCTGTGCCTTTTGTGTTTTTGTAATACTTCCGTCTAAACATTAAATAGTTTTCATTCATACAGAGGACTGCCAATTTTATGTAGCATTTGGTTTTATTTCCATTCCATTGAATCATCTATTTTCTTAAGCCATTCCTCTAGTTTTATAATTCTATAGTGATTCTTTAATTAATTCTAATAGTGATTCTTTAATTAATTTGCTAGGGAAAGTGATTTGACATCAAAAATTTCAAACATTTAATTAGTCGCAAGCAAACATTGATGAAAGAAGTAAGTTGCTTCCGAAATATCGATATTTGCAAAATAAATATAAATGAATAGTGAAAGGAAACTCGACTTTTATTCCATAATAAATAATTAACAATTTAATAAATTCCATTAGATTAGAAAAATTTAAAAAAATAATAATAAAAAAAATGGAACAGACTCATGGTTAAATAAAATTAAAAAATTTATGATGACTATTTAATTTCTTTCAATTTACATATATATCTTATTCAGTTGATTCAATTCAAATATTATTCGAATACTTAGTTTTCAAATCTATAAAAGTACTAATAGGATTTCAATTGTATCACTTTATTGAATTAGAGCACTACCAATGAACTCATCATTACCATATCAAAAATAATGTAAATCATTATAAAAGAGGAATTAAAAATATTTGAATTAAAGGTGAAACTAAAATCTAATTAAAGATTTATATAAATAATAATTACGTTCGTCATTTAAAAACGTCTCTAAACCTCAATATGCTTATTTAATTATTTTATCTTTTATTGAAATTGAATACCTAATGAAATGTAGAAAAAGTTTAAATTTGCATTCCAATGTATTTTCAAAGAATTTTCGAATGCAATTGAGTTTTTATTACAGTCAGTGTGTTTCGTTTATATAGATAAACTTTATTAGTGGGTATAGTTATATTCTTACTGTCATGGTATAGGTTTACGTCATTATGTCAATTTCGTTGTGTTGGACATTACTGTTTTGATAAAGTTTTTTTAAGTTGGCAATCACTAGTAAAAAAATGAAATTATGTTGTTTACGAAGAAAGACTAGGCATATTACATTGTTTATAAATAGATATAACTATATGTTTGCACTACAAGAAAACTTAAACCAAATTTCGCATCATAAATTGGCGATGTTGTGTAAAAATAATTCAATAAATTTAATGATACGATATATTCAATTTTTAAAGTTTAAAAATGTTGGGAAGGGAAGGCTAATATTTTTTTGATTTAGATCTTGTGATATACACAAAGCTTGAATGTTAATAATAGAAAACAATGATTAACTATGTTGTCTATCATAAAACAACAAAAATTATAAATTTTTTTATTTGTTTTTTGTTGACAATAACTTAAGTAGCCACCTTTTTGTGCTTAATTAAGTGCGGTACTATAAGTTTATACTACAATATCTACAATGTTTTTCGAGCAGTTATTTATGAAATAACTGCTTCTTCCGGAATCGAACTCTCGGAGTTGAAATTCGGTTGCAAATCAGGCGCTACTCTAAGTACTGTGCCACCCAGCGCGTACTTATTGCAATAAGTAAAATATCTTATCACAATATAAGTAATACGAGTCATATTAAATGTAAGCCGGTAATTAACTTTTAAAACAATTGCTGGCTAAATTCAACCGACAAATGAAATAAAAATTTGATTGCAAAGAAAGAAATCTGTTTGAATTTGGATATTTAAAATTTTTTTATTGATTGTTTTTGACCATATTAAGGTAAACGTACACGTATTATCGATATATTTTGAATGGCCTTCTCACTGTTTTATAACTCAAATAGTAATCGATAAAAAATATATATTTTTAGAAAATGTAGACCTTTTTCAATATAAAATGATAAAAAACGTATGGAAACAATATTGTTGTTGTAATTGTGTTAGCAGGTATGAAAAAAAAATTAAAGACTTATAATGTAATAATTAAAAAAAAAAAAAAAAGAAAAAAAAAAAAAAAACAGGAAAAAATTAAACTATTTAACTTGGCAATTATAAATTTATCTACAAAATTTGTTTTCTTTTTTTTATATATTAATATTTTATTAATTTTATATAATTTTCCTTTTCGTCTTAATAAAAACTCGTTAGCTTATTTAAATTAAATTGAACTATATACAAAAAACAATAAGATCAGACAGCTTAAACCTAAGCTATGATCAATAAAACTAAATTTAATTATCTATTACGTATTTGATATACATGAATTATAAAACTAAATGTATTATTAAAAACAAAATAAAGAAAAAAAAGAAAAAAATACAACTTTAAAATTAAGTTTTGAATAATATTTCTGAAAATTATAGAAGTTTAAAGTATCGGGGTCATATGTCCGTAATATCGATGTGAAATGTATAATGAAAAATGTATGTCCCTAATATCGATACATAGGTATACCTAATATCGATATAAAAATTACATGCAATATCTAGGCTACGCTTTTGTTATTTATATTTATTTTCTTTCTTTCTTTTTCCCTCAGTTTACATAATTTAGTGTATTTGCTTATTTTTACACTTATTTTTTGTTTATTTTAATTGTTACTTTTATATTACATTTCATAGCTGTGTAGTATGATGTAATTTGTTTAAGATTAAATTTAGTATATATTTGTTAAAAAAAATAGTAGTTATAATGCCCAAAAAACCTAATAAGGTTCATCGGCCCGAAATAAATTTTGTTCAATTCAATTCAATTCAATTCAAATTGAATAATCAAAATATATAAAAGCACACAGTTGCGTATTATTTTTTTAGATATTTTAATGTTTTTTTATCGTTTAATAATTTATAATAGCATCCAAAACCTAAGCAAAAACAAAACAAAAATAAAATATTAATTCATAATATAGGAACATAAAATTGAACTTCTGAAAGTTTACTTGCATTAAAATATGTTATTAGCTTATTACTTTGTTCAAGCATTCAATAAGCATTTTCTGTGTTATTTGAACTCGATTTTTAGTCAAATTTTGTGGAATTCCCTCAACAGACAGATCCTTAACAGAAATCCCTCATACTAATGTCGCCCTGATGGTTTGTCGTTTTTACATGTATTATTTCTGTTATACTGATCCTTTGCAACTGAAAATGCAGCACCACAAATAAATAAGAGCCAATTCTCTACTTGAATTTCTTCGTTTAAAGTCACAGTTGATTTTTCAACCTGGCAACTGACTTCGGATTTTTCTTGTTTTATCGACTAAAGTTGATAATGGAATTTTATATAATTTACTAACTTTATAAACCGTCATACCAGATTACAGTTCTTTTATTGCAGTCTTCAAATCTGCTTCAATGTATTTTCTTCGTTTTCTATCCTGGTTGGAAAAGTAAAATACCGGGTGTTCCAGAGCATGCGTATCAGCTTTTTAAGAGGGGAAGGAACCGCTATTTTAAAATTTAAAAAAAGTTTGTTAACAAAGTTTGTAAATTTTAAAATAACGGCTCCTTCCCCTCTTACAAAACTGATACGCATGCTCACCCGTATATGGTAATAAGTAACAACTTACTTAAATTTAATATTCTTAGTATTCCAATCTATATTCAGATGATAACTTATTAAGTTTGTTGATGGAATCATGATTGAACATAATAACGATAGATAATGTACGTAATATCAATATACGACAAGTTAGTCAACTGACTTATTTTTAGCAGATTAAAATTTATAAATTAAAATAATACAAAATAAAATTCATTTCAAGATCTTATAGAATATGCACATTCACAAGGCTAAGTATTTAAATTATTTTAAAATAATTAAATTAAAATGTAAATTTTAGTTTTTGTTCCTTAATATAGAACTATGTGTATATCGATATTAGGTACATGAACAAAAAATGATGTCCCTAATTCCGATATATTTTATGTTTTTATTAAAACTAAACACTTTTAAACCAAAAAATTTTAATTTTTAATACTTAATTTATTTGACAAAACATAATAATGTACTATTAAAATAATTACCTTCAGAAATTTTAAAATATAAATTAATTTTTCATTCAAGCAATTCTTCCTTCTTTTCTAACAAAATCCATCCGATTTTGTAGGCTTGTAGACTTAAATTAAATTTTGTCATGAAATATTTTAAATATTTCCGCCAAATTTCACAAAAATAATGTGTCCGAATCCAATGCCACTTCAACCGTCGATTTTGATGAAAATTAACGGAAGTTATTTATGAAAAGATGAAATATATCGATATTACGTACATTTACTTATTACTTATGTTTGTGTCAGAACTCCTTCGAGACGCACGTGCCAAAAATGCTACAGAGCTGAAAATTTGCACAAAGATACCCTCTCAAAAATAAACAAATATGGCTTTCTCATTTTTTCGAAATTTTGACTGGTTCGGGTAGCTGTCATACAACTCCGAGCACCTGACAAAAATATTTCAAAAACCAAAGGTGTTACAGAGCTGAAAATTTGCACCAGGTATTCTCTCAAAAAAAAAACAAATATGCCTTTTCCCATTTTAAAAAATTTTACTGGTTCGGGTAGCTGTGATACAACTCCTAGCCCACCTCATATATATTTGAAACGGGAGTAAATGCAGATATTTATTTTGCACTAATTTGTTGATGTGAATAACTTTTTAATTATAGGCATATAGCAATATACAGAGTATATATTATCCCACTGTTTTTTGGTAGATTCCGTTAATCCGTTTCGACACGTCGGTCTACAGACTTTTCGTTTCGTTGTGACGTCTAAGAGCTGTGACTGATTGACTGTTAATTCATTTTCGGTACAAATAGAAAATAATGACAATGTGAAATTGAAAGAAAAAGTAAGGGCTTCGGCAGGATGTGTTCTCTCAGATTTTCTGACCCCCAAAAGTTTTTGATCGGAGCCCAAGATGCGTGTATTCAATTTGAGCCAAATTGGCCATGGAGTTTCTGAGATACAGGTTTTAATTGCAATTAAGGCTTGAGCCAAAATCAGGTCCTCTAAGCTTTGCTAAAGAATATTGTTATCAGGAATCAACATGTGTACAAAATTTGAAACAGTTGACCCAGTCATTTCTAAAACAAAAAATTTGGTCCAAAACAAAGCTCTCACAGAATGCACGTCCCCAAAATTTTTTAATAAGAAAAACGGGTTTTATTGGAATCCAACATGTGTCCTAAGTTTGAACCGAAACTGCCCAGTAATTTCTGACATATGAATTTTCGTTAAAATAATAGCTTCGGCGGGAAGCAGGTACAACAAATTTCGCCGAAAGTGCTGATATCGGGATTCAAAGTGTGTTCAAAATTTCAGCTCAACAGGAAGTTGGTATAAAATGCCTGAATAACTCTGCACGTTGTGACATATGCCACGGTAAACTTATAGAAATAAAATAAAAACACTAACTTTACTAACCATATTCAGTTACATTGTAAATAACAGTATTTTGTAGGTTAAAAATAGTTTTTTGTACATAATTATTTCACATTTTAAACCAAAATAAATATAAATAAAAAAGATTTTTGAAAACTTGTTTTTTGAACGGGTGCCACAAATTTTTCGTAGCAATATTAACTGCACTACAAATGTGAAAATAAATAAGCTAAACTCAAGCTACCTTAGAAAATTCTATATGGTCATAACATCTAACCTAAAGCATCCAGAAAGAATGTTAGTTAAAGAAGAAGTAGGTTTTATAGCAAAAAAGGAAATAAATAAACTTGCTAACACTAAAATCAAGATGCGAAAATCGTGTAGACGCTACGCTTTCTAAACATTAATCAGTAATCGTCTACGCTTTTGAAACATTAATCAGTGCTATGCTACCAGTCATGCTACAAGCATGCCATGCAGCCAAGCATGCCATGCCAGCAACAATACAAATTAATCAATATGCTATCAGTCAGTACGATATAGCAGATGTCGACGAAGTCACCATTTTTCCACAAGAATCCTTAAGCTCACTCACTTGATCCGGCTGGATTACACATAGTTTTTTATTGAAAGTCGGATCACCAATTAATTTACTACGAACTTCGACGCGAAAAAATTTTGAAACTGCACAAGGCTTTGTAGTAAGAAGATGTTGGCATGTTTAACAGGGACAAGATGAAATAGTTTTTATTCCACGAATACCACTCATTCCGACAGATTTGCTTCTTCGCTTTAAATGATTGTAATTTCTAGTAAGACTTGCGTTCTCAATTACGATCCCCCATGGAGAACTTTATGTTTCTTGCTCAAGGGTGGACTAACCCAATAATTTTCTTTTCCTGTACCCAATAATATTCTTGCTCCTAAAGGTGAAACTAAAAATGTTGCTTATTAACAAGTTTTATTTTAAGATACAATTAAAACAAAATATTATTTTATCGTCCGTTAATTTAATTGGTGTATTACTATGTATTACTATGTATTGACTACATTTGTTGTTGCTTTCAATAAAATTTTGTACTGCTGTTTTTTGAACAATGAAAAACTTATGAATAACTATTAATTAATTAAATAATTAAATAATACAGTACCAAAAATTAAAATATAACTATTTACATCTAGCATAAGTTCTACACTAAGACAAAATTAAGAATTTAATGTTTGAATAATATAGTAATAAAAATGTTTATTACTAATAGCTATAAAACAAGTTTAAATAAGCAATTATGTAGTTGCCACAAATATTTCTTATTACAACTCCAACCCAAAAGCAATTTTTATTTGCAGCTGTATGAGTTTGTATTCGCTCGGTTTGTGTCTTTATCCAAAAAAAATACGTAATATTAAAACATTTAAAAGAAATGTTTGAATATAAGCAATATTTTCTATTTCATCAGTTCAATTTTATTCACGCAACTACCTACAACAGCCAACCAATCACCAATGCTTTCTAAACAAGAAGCATCAACTAATATTTACCGCGCCAAATTAAAAAAAAGGGAGCCCTAAGAATTTCCCAATATCTCGGGCAACGCCGGGTAACTCCGCTAGTACATATATAATTTATTGTTTGTATCACTATTTTTACCATACCATGGTTCTTCACGTCTACTATTCTTATTTTTTTTAAGTAGTTTTTTGTTATGATTTTGTTCTTATTAAAGCTTTTGGTTAGCTAGAGATAATATGTCGGCCAGAGAAAATAATTCAATCATTTTGTTATATGGCCATGCGACATCTGTATGTTATTTATTTGTGGTTTTAGTATCATACAATAATTCATTGGTGAATTCACAATTGGAAATATCAAAGATTAGATTTTGTTAATCAAAAAGTTTTGCTTGTATTAAATGACTAATTTGTTTAAAATTAATTGAGTGCATAATTTTGTAGTTTCTACGATTACAACTATTATTTAGTATAAGTATATAACCAGAGACTATAATAGAGACGTCGAATTGCGAACAAAATATCATGCATTTTTTTTTTGCTAACTATCAGTTTTTAAATTTAAAAAACTGATACTTGTCCAAGGATTTCTACCAATTTATTAAAAGGTAGTTGTCCATGTTGAAAAATAAGATAATTGTAGCCTGTACAAATTTAAGTAAAATAAAATTGTTATTTTTAGCTTATACCATTTACATTACTTATACCACTTATACTACTTATACATATTATTGGCTATTATTATTCATTATTCTTATAAAATCTTGTGTATATGAATAAATATGTGTGTTTAATTTGAAGGATAGTTCAGATTGCAATGATAATGAATATTAAAAAAAAAAAAATATTATATTGATTGAATATAATAAGGTAACTTTTCTTAATTTATTTCTAAAGTTAGAATACGTTTTTAGTGTAGATGAATTAAATTTTCCTTTTTTTTCAAGTTATAAAGGTACATATTTTTCAGAAAAAGAAGAGGTCCGGGCCCCAAATGTCAGGACCGAAAACCTTGAATTTTTTGTTTATTTGTCATCAGTACAAATATATGGTCTTTGATCCAAACTTCCGCACATTCGGACCTATCAAAAAAAAAATTTTTTAAATTATTTATAATAATTATTAATAACCTTTTTTCAGAAAAATACAATTTAAACACATGATATAGGGTTTCGGCCCCAATTCCTGGGACCCCGCACCTACTATCTTCATCGCATTTAAGAACCATTGTACTCATGACCAAAAATAAATCAAGGTCTTCAGTCCCGACATTTGGGGTGCCGGACCTCTTGTTTGTATCGTGCTTATGACCCATTGTACAAAAGACCTGTTGAAGAAAAACAAAAAAAAATTTTTTTTCAAGTACTTTGTGAGACGGTACCGGACCTATTTTTGCTGGAGGCTGCTCAATTTCTTGACTTGGCACTTTCAACCAGTCACCTTTAGAAGATGTAGTTCTGATGCCCGTTGATTGATAAAAACTTGCTACATGAATCCTGTATTACTACATATCCAGTCAAATGAAATGCAAACAAATTAAAATGCAGGCAAATCGCAAGAAAACAGGCTAATGATACTAAGGGCAAATGAAGCACAGGTTATGACACGCTCCCAAGTATTTTTGGTCAAAAGTATTTTTTTTTTAAATTAAAAAATTATAAACTTTTTAATATACGTAAAACCGAATGTTATAAACGTAATGGGAGAATAAATACCTTACAACAAAATTTCTTAACTCTGTACAAAAATTCATTTTATTTGGATTCAAAATCAAAAAACATTCTTAATTCAAATTGATTGTAACTCAACCATACAAAATCAAATTATATACATATATATTATTTATATGTATATATAAATTGCTTTAGTATCAATAATAACGCAGCTGCGAAGAAAAAAATTATTTTTCGTATTTTGTTTTTAATTCCATTCTTAGCTTGTTTTGAATTTTGAAAATTTTAATTTTATAAGAATCATAATTTTTATCATTTCATTATTTCATTTCGATACTGTTAGCGACATCTGTGCTATTTTTGCTCCAATTCGACGTCTCTATTATAGTCTCTGATATAACTATATATCTTCAGCTAAGAGCTTCAAATAGAAATATTGTGCAAAAGAAATTCTTCTTCAAAAGTTCATTTAGGTTAAGATAAATTCGTCGTGTTTCGAAAGTTTTTATGATCATATCTAGGTAGAATTTGAACCCTTAACGCATAGTTTGGTAGATGCAGATTTTTAGAAAATATTTGCAAATAAGTATAGGTAGTTAAGTAGTATATATAATTATGCAATATAGAACGTATTTTTTTTTGTTTCTTTTTAATTTTATTGTTTTTTATTTTAAATGTTTTTTAATTTACATTGTAAGTTTGTACATATATGTAATATGTACGACGTGTAGGAATTTATGTTTTTGTTCTTAAAACGTAAATTGAAGCCATAAAAGAGAATATTTCTATGTTATTTGTGTGTGAACAAAAACGTACATAAATATACATAATACTACTGATTAAGAATACTATATAGATATAGGCATTTTAAAATACAAATTTTGTTTGGACTAAATTCACCTTCCTAAAATTTTTTGGGTTCAACAGATAGATAGATCAATTTATAAAATAGGATATTTTTAATTGCAGATTTATTAAAAATTTGAATATTCATTTTATATTATAATGTAATACTTATTCATCAACAATTAGTCAGCGATTAAACATTAAGTATATAATAAAAATTGTATTCACCAAAAATAAAACAAATTAAAAAATTAAGCTATAAAGGCCGGTTTTCATTTAGCTGATAGTCAGAATACACAAAAGTTCCATAAGTGTGATAGAGAAGCAATGACAAAATATCAGGAGAATGACTGTAATATTAGGATAAATATTAAGAAAGATTCCATAAATATCGGAGAATATTTTTAAAAAAAATCTTCACAAGACACGAAGATATGTTTCTTATAATTATCGCCAATATTTTCAATACTAACGTAAAAAAATGGGTGATTACACAAACATTTGTTGAGAGAATTTCGCTTATTACGATTTCATTTTATCGATACCTAAGTCCACATATATTAAAAGTCATGATACTGCGGAGAAGATATTGATTTCAGACCCCTAGGAAAAATAGAGGTCCGATTTTTTTAGTTTAAATAACTAGAAAATATAATTTCTTTCGAGTTTTGTTCTAAGAAGAAATTAAAATTTTGTATATTTTAGATCGAATAGTAAAAAAAAAAATATTACGTTCTTTAATGTTTTATTACAGTAAAACTGATTAAAAATAAAATAATAATGTAAAAATAAAAATTTTTAAAATATACTTTTATCGAAACATACTAGCCCCCTAAAAAGTAGAAAATAAAATTAGTGGTGGATGTTGAGCATCTAGAACTACTATAACATAAAACACAAAAGTATATAATAAGATAAGATTCATTATAAATTTTTATATTTACATTATTATTTTGTTTTATACTTTTTAGTTTTAAGTGAAACTTATAGGTATTATAATTTCAGAAAGTATATATAAGTCTAAACTCTTCTGTCTATAACTCAATTGGTTTTTGAAATATGCCTGAGACGTGTTAGGCGTTGCTCGGCAGCAACCCGAACCAGTCCAAATTTTTTAAATCGGTAACAGTCGTATTTCTTTATTTATGAAAAAGTATCTAAGTGTAAATTTTCATGCCTGTCATACAATTGGTTTTCAAATATGCTGAGACGTGCTAAGAGTTTGGCAGCCACCCGAACCAGTTCACATTTTCGAAATCTATAACAGTCGTATTTCTTTATTTGTGAAAAAGTATCTAAGTGTAAATTTTCATGCCTGTATTACAATTGGTTTTCAAATATGCCTGAGACGTGCTAGGAGTTGTTCGGCAGCAACCCGACCCAGTCCAAATTTTCGAAATAGTTAACAGTCGTGTTTCTTTATTTTTGAAAAAGAATCTAAGTGTAAATTTTCATGCCTATAATACAATTGGTTTTCAAATATGCCTGAGACGTGCTAGGAGTTGCTCGGCAGCAACCCGAACCAGTCCACCTTTTTGAAATCGGTAACAGTCGTATTTCTTTATTTATGAAAAAGTATCTAAGTGTAAATTTTCATGCCTGTAATACAATTGGTTTTCAAATATGCCTGAGACGTGCTAGGAGCTGTTCGGCAGCAACCCGAACCAGTCCACATTTTCGAAATCGGTAACAGCCGTATTTCTTTATTTGAGAAAGAGTTCTAAGTGTAAATTTTCATGCCTGTATTACAATTGTTTTTCAAATATGCCTGAGACGTGCTAGGAGTTATTCGGCAGCAACCCGAATTGTATAATTTTGTAATATCTTTAAATCTAGAGGAGTTCAATTATGTGCAACAAAAGTAGTCTGGATAATAGTCTACCACTATTTGTTAATTTAAATATTCTTCATGTAAAGCATTTGTTTTATTTTAAACTCTTCAAAACTTTTTTTACAAGATCAGGTTATTTTAACTATAGAAATTTGGATCAATATAACTTGCGTGTCAATAGGAATTCCTTGTACCTGTTCCATACTTTCGTACAACTATTTTACGTAATTCCTATTTAATTTTTTCACGCCGCCTATTTAATAAATTACCAGCCAATATTAGAGTAATTAACTATACAGGGTGGTCCGGTTTAGAGCAAAAAGTTTTTAAGGGGTCCTTGGAGTATTTTAGGAAAAAAATTGTTCTAGAAGAGGGGTCTATCTTTAAATTTACCTGGGCTACAGAGGGTTAAGGAAAATCGGATTAGAAAAATTATGTCTAAAGAATATCCACTACAGCTCAGAAGAAATTGAAACTAGAGCAACATCTTCTTCAGAGCATTTGTTTTTGTGTTGATGCGCTACATCATCCCCTACACCTTTTTCATACACAACTTTCATATCAGACTTGCCGTTTTTTATGTGTTTTATCATAAAGGAAGTATAAATAGAGAAACTATGCCAAAGGAGAAATTTTTTTTCAATATTACTTAAATTTTACCATCGATTAATAATACTATAAAGATAGACATTTTCAAACAAAACTAACAACAGCAAATTTTCAACTTTCTTTTTCAAAATTCCCTTCATTGCATATGTTTTCCCTCATACATTCAATGTTGTAGTGCATTCTTTATTTTCAATATGAATTTTGAAATTTTTGAATGTTATACGACTTTATTCTCTTCTAAATAATATGTATTTGTTTTGTTTCTCTATACTGTTCTTGAACGTATATTATTATTTTTAACTTTTTGTTATTTAAATTTGTATAGCTGATTTGAAATTTTTTGAATTGGCAGGTACCAAGATCTCAAATATGGTCATATGAAAGTATTTTTATCGACTAGTCTTTGAAGAAAAGAAAAAATTTTATTTTTCTCAATCAATACATAATTAATTGTAATAAAAGAATTTTTATAATTTTTGAATTGTGCGTGAATATTTATATTATTTTATAATAATATAATATAATTTTATATGTATAAATTTGAAGATATAGAATGACATTTTTGCTTTTAAAATAAGTTTTTAAATACGGCTTTCTATATGTAGTTAATTGCGTTGTGTTTTTATTATTCTCCACATAAGCATGCAAGTGTTATTATCAATGCAATTCAAATAAGTTTTTAGGTACATAGGTATATACTTTTTTTTCTTTTATTCGAGGCTTTTTTTCTTGATGAGGTGTTAGAAAGAAAGAAAAAAATATCTTCCAATTTGATTGCAAATTCTCTTCTACATTTATGTTAAAAACAAAATGTATGCATAAAACAGAAACTTTTTAAAAGATTTCTCTTTAATACAAAAAATTATAACGGTACATGCTGACACCGTCGAAGAATTATATATAGATAATGTATGTAGTTTTGGGTTTTTTTTTTAGAGAGTAGTATTGATTTGTGACGTGTTAAGTAATTCTGTAGTTTTTGTTATTGAATGCTACGTTGTTTATTTTCAGCCATAATTTTGTTTTATGCAGTTTTGAAACAATTTGTTAACAAATGTAAAAATTTCAAACATTTTTGTTTTTATTATTTATAAATAACTAAAATAGATAATTATGATTGTGTTATTGAAAGCTTAAGAAAAAATCTTTTTCGGTTTGAAATTTTGAGGAAAAATTATTGATTGTTAAAGATTGTAAACCAGTGCTTGCTCTACTAATAACAACAACAAGAATAAAACGACGTTATCGGCATTTTTCAGCAAAATCTTTTAACTCGTATACGTGGTATTTTCCAAAATAAATATAGAAAATTTAAATTCATTTTTTACATTGCTTTTTTAAAGTCAGAGCTTAAATTAAAGTTATATTTTCATATGAAAATTTTAATAACAAAAATAATATTTGCGAAATATTAACATTTTTAATTGAAACTGGATTAAATAATTCTTTGAATAAATACTCCCAACTTTGTAAATTTATAATAACACTTCATAATAACTACTTCAATTGAGCGATCGTTTTTCTGCCTAAACAGAATTAAAACTACTTTGAGAAGTAGATGTGAACAATTTTGACTGTCGAAATTAGCAATAGAAAAACAGAAGCCAAAGCAAACTGATACTTCCTTTTATAGTGCTTCCCCAGTTGAAAATTCCACGCCCCGTCACTGAACTACCTATATATTTTGTAATAGGTAGTTATATGAATATTTTAAATAAAAGCCGAGTTTAAGTTTTATAAAAAACTAATAAATATTTTAAATGTACAGGTAACCCTGCTCCATCACTGTTTCTGAAAACACGATAGTGTGTTGCAAAGTTTTATGAGTTTACAGGAAAAAATTGTAATTTAAATTTTTTCCAGATTTCTCATAAGTACTAGGTGCATCATATTTTACTACGAAAGTATATGATTAGGTAACAACTTTTGAATATTTTTTGATATGTTAATTTTTTATTGGGTTATGATATGTTTCATTTTTTTATTATGTTTCTAATATTACCCAAATTGAGGAAAAAGTTCATATCATAAAAATTAAAAATAGTTAAGTTAAATAATTAAATAATGTTGTAAACGAAACTAAGTTTCATAACATAATTACATGTTTTGATTAAAAACCTTTAAAAATAAAATTATTGAAATCAATGAAATCCAAAATTGATATCCACGCATATTCATAACTTAATTTCATACAGCATTTATAAACTGGTTAAAGCAACAAGGATTTTTTTTTTCTTTTGATTTTACGTTTTTCTTTTTTCTTAGGTCAATACAAAATTTTAATTTTGTTTTTTGCACTTGAACATTCTTATAATTATTAGTATTCATTACTAACACTAATTAACGAGCCGCGCCGCAAAATTGCTTCAATGGGTTAGTCCAGTACATTTTATATTTTATAAGCTTTTTAAGTATAGTGACATTTTAGTTGAAAATTGATGAAAGATCTTTTTTTAAACACATATTTACTAATTAAAATATTTAATTTTTTAAAATCTGCATACTCCAAAACAGGAACTACAAAATATCAGGACGTATATGCTTCTTTCATTGAATGTATTCTACAGAAATTAACAAACACATTCCAATAGAGAAAGGATTTTGACGTTTAGTTTTTTTCTTTTTGTTTTGCAAAATTTTAGCCAAATTTACCAATTTTCGTTTTAAGTTTAAGATAGTAAAATATCCCAACACATGTTAAAACTAAGTTAAATCTGAACAATTTTCTAGAACATATCGAAATTTCACATTTCAACTCGAAATTTTAACTATTATTTTCATTAAATATAATAATCAGTTTTTCCTAGCATTTTTTACCGACGCCATGTTGGCATTTATCATTAAATTTTCTTGATAGCTGTAATTTTTTGAAGAAACTTTAAAAAAATTAGATAAAAAAATGATTTTAAAATTGATTTTTAATATATTAATTTTCGTTCTCAAAATCTCCTGGATGTGAATCCAGCTTTGAGACCAATAAAGTACCCTTTACTAGATTTGTTTTTCCTAAAGATCAAAATTTAAAAAAATTTGGGTAAATGCAATTTCAAAAATAAGTTGGGGACCGACCAAATATAGCACTATTTGTTCTGTACATTTCGCAAATGCAAGTTTCAGTAAAACAAGTTCTAAAAGACGGCGTTTACTACCTAATGCGATTCCAAGCATTTTCCCAAATTCTTCGATAGATAATAATTTTTTTTTTTTAGCAATTTATAAATTTATTATATACTTATATGAATTTTATAAAAATTCATATTGTAAATTCAAAATGAAATTCTTCTCAAAATTTTATTAACAACATTTTTTGTTCCTCCCTGTATCTTATTTTTACAAATTCTTATGCTCTTTCATGAGCTTTTACTGAGAGAAAAAAAAATGACCAATCTTATTCAAAATCAATTTTCTATTGAAAAAATAAATAGAATTGTATTTATTTTTGTAGTTATTGATGTAAAAAATTATGAATTTTAATGTTTTCTTAGAATTTTTTTTGAAGAAATGGCTAGTTTGAGAGTTATTAACGGATTTTAACCGGTACATTATTTTTGTCCCATAAGAAGACGTGTAAATTAAAATTTGGAATTTTATTTTTCATACAAAAAAGAGCTTTTTGGTACACTATTATAACTTTCACTCTCTCAGCATACCGTCCTGATATATTGTAGTTCCTGCTCCAAAATATGTAAAAAAGATGGAATTTTAACCCATAATTTGGACGAAATTTGAAAAAATCCGAATGTCTCAGCCTGTTAATTAGTCTTGAACATACTTATACAATATACATTATTTTTGGTTATTCTATTTCTATATTAAAATTTTTTAATTCTCTTTTTCATTATGAATTTCTAATTTAAAGTAAGTTGTTTTTTGTTTGTATTAAAAATAATAAAAATGTATGCATTTTGGTTACATGACAAAGTTATATAAAACAAAATTACATAAGTATGGCAAAATTTGATAAGACAAAATTTCATATTTAAAAAAATTAAATGTTTAAGTTTTTATCAACTAATATAAAATGTAGAAGAATTGTCAAAATCTTTAGTTGATTAGTAGTTTCTTTCAAAATATGATTTTGTTTTGTATTTTTAAGAAATAAATATATTAGGTTGTTATGCTGAAGTCCGTCGGAATGTCAAATCAAAAAGCGCTTCAAACGAATAATATATTTTATCGTTTTTAATGCAACAAAATGTAATGTGTAACAAAAAATTACTATTAAATTTTAATTTGTATATACATATGTAGTTAAAAGTTTAGAACTTTTACTTTTAATTTATGTAATATACGTTATGTAATTATTAAAAAATTTATAACTTTTTACAAAATAAATAAAAACAAACTCAAACTGTCAACGTAGCCTTTTTTATTTGAAATAAAAAAAAAATTTCCGAAACATTTGATTTTGTTTTTTGCACAGACTTTGCAGTCGAATGGATTTCAGAATACCGATTTTTTCGTATTCGGATCGGATTTTTTTTTCGGGGATATTCCGCTTCGGACTTCAGCATAACCACTTAGTATTCTTACTTTTTTTTTTTAAGAATTTAAGAATTTTTTTTAAGAAAAAAAAATACCTTCATTACAAAACAAAATAATTTCAAATTTTTTATAAAAACTTAAATGGGGATGTAATTTTTTTAAATATGTAATTTTGCCTTCTGAAATATGTCCCGACACCATGCATTTTATAATATTGGTATACTCTACCTCTACCCAACAAGTGTGTATTTGATACGACATACACAACCTTACCTTATTGCTAATACTATACTACATATATGTATATTGTATGTTATGTAAAAGCAAAAACAAAAAAAAAACAACAAGAATTAAAATCATTTCAAAGATTCTCTCCCTCAAAGCTATACAGTTGAACCTGCATAAAAGAAAATTGTTTAGTTCAGTATTTTGTGTGAGTATCTGTTAGCGAAGACATTAAAATGACGTATTACAAAATTTTAAAGAGATTTTATGTAGGTCCTAGATATTATGTGTGTATGGGGTATTTTTAAAATTTTTTTAAGCAAAAAAAAATGTGAAAAAATTAGTTTTTTGTAGTTTCTCTATATTATAGTTACTTTATGGTTTTATTCAAAAAATGTTCTAAGCAAGTATACAATAGAATAGCCAATGATGAAAAGGAGTATATTAATTACAGTACTTATAATGCAATGCACATACAAGGGATTGCCAGCACAAATATTAATAAAAATGCCAAATGATTGGGATTTTGTTCGATCGGAGAGTGGATGGATGACTGCAGAAACTTTATATGAATATAACGCAATAGCACCGTTCTCCTTCCAATCTCCTGATACCGTCCACTCAATTAATTCGTTGTATTTTTGTTTTTTATCGCTCAAATGAAATTTTTGAATTTTTTTTCAATAAATAATATAATTGGTCTTTCTTATTAAAAAATTAGAATTTTACGACTAATAGTTTAATTGTAGTGCGAGGTTTTATCTCAGCAGGTGTTTTTTTTTCTAAATTTTTAATGTAAGAATAGCTCAAAAGTAAAAAAAATATTTCTTTCGATTTTTAAAGAATTAGAAGGTACAGACAATTTTAATAGTATTCTTTTACCTTACTACGAAAATGCACTTTCCCACTCAAATTATTTTGAAAACTTAGATTAAGTATATTGTTATTTGGTAATATAAAAGTGGACGGAATCAAGGGACGGTTCAATTAATGAAGTGCCTGATTCCGTCCATGTGTTATTAGACTAGTTTTGAAATTGAATAATATTATTTATTTATTTTGTTAAAAACCTAATTAATGAATTTTGTAATAAATTAAAATAATAAAGAACTTATATTATAAATAATGTCTTTTAATATTCAATAAATCATAATAAAACAAATCGATAATAGGATAATTTGACTGATTTATTAAAATTTAATAAATATTAAAAAATATTATTTTTTAATCAATAGTTTGTTTTACAAATATGTTCTGAAATGTTCAATCTGCAATAAAGCCCAATTTTTCGGTGTTCGAATTCGGAATTTCGGTATCGCAGCATTCACTTCATACCTCAAAAAGTGAGTGTAAAGTGCTTAAAGTGAAAAATTAATGTTGACATACATAAGTATGTAGGTAAAAATAAATTTTTCACTGTTTCTATTTCTGTAATTTTTCTATAAACACTTAAGCTACTAAGCTCTTATTAATAAAAGTTAAATTTACTATTAAGTATATAATATTAATAATTTTAATATATTCTTTAACTATCTTTTTCCACTTTGTTTAAAACACCAACAATTTTTTTTTGCAAATTTCAACTTTTGCAACAACACTTTTTTACTTTTACTGGAGCAAAAGAGTGAAAAACTTTTAACACTCTTTCTTGTGGTAAATATCAAAACTTTAATAAAAGAGTTAGAAAATTTATATTAACATAATTTCTTATCATTAACATAAGAAAAAAAGAGACAACTACTCAAAACTAAGGCACATTTTTTAAATGTTGCTCAACATTTTTTCTTGTATAGTAAGTGAAACTTGCGATACCGATTTATTCCTCAGACGGATGAAAAATGAAGTGAAAAAACAAAGTGAATGTTGCGATAAATAAACAAAGTGAATTTGCGATTTCGGATAAATAATCAAGACTCGACTGCTTTATCACTAGGCTATCGAGGTCACGAGTGTACATGTGTCATGTACTACATAAAATCAAAAAAAACAAAAAAAAATAACAAAATTGAATAAGGTAAATGTACATTTGCAGACTGCGAAATTCAATACGAACTTCAGCATACGAAATGCGGAATGTAAACCGAATTTGACACCCCGATGAACTTCAGCAAAACCATCTATATGATATTATAGTATATAATATTTTTATATTTTTTTAAATAGTTATTTGATATCTTTATTAATTATTAAATTATATTTGAACCGATGTGGTTGTATTCAAAATTACATTTTCAGTCATTTTCACCATTTGAAATTTTTTTCGGTTGTTATGCGGTTTGAACCCGTGCTCCTCGGTCGTTACATTACTAGACTCGACTGCTTTACCACTCGACTATCGAGGCCACGATTGTACATGTGTCATGTAATACATCAAAACAAAAAAAGAAAAAAAAAGAACAAATTGAATAAGGTAAATGTCCCGAAAGCTGAACGATAATATTTTACTAAGGGTTTGGAGTGGAGTTGGAGATTCCTCAATCTAAGTGTGAAAGAATTTTTCTTTCAAAGTACGTTAATTACGAAATATGGGCTTTTTTAAGCTAAAATAAATTAAAAATCTGAGCAAAATAATTAAATAGTATTATTATTAAATAATTAAATAGTAAAATTAAAAAATTAATAGATTAATTGTTATAGAACTCCAATGTACACGGAACAGTTAATTTATTTTTTGTCTCTAAAACGGAACAATAGTGCTCCTAAAGCGGAACATGCATTTAAAAGGGAAACTCAAGAAAAAACCTGAAAATGTTATTATTATTTTTACTCACAATATTATAGCAGAAACCCATATAGCAATGACCATTAAGAAAAAGGATGACAGGAAGTTCAACATTTTTATTTTTTAACTAATTGTAAAAATTGTTGGCCATATATTCGTAGAATGTTTCGCTTGCCATCCAACCTAAATCACTGCAGCCAAGACCCCACATATGCGGAACTCTCTTATAAGGCACAACAATCATTGGAGTTTCAATTGAACATCTGCACTAGCCATGAAAAGAGTTGTTATGCACTCTTTCTCGTCGTTAGCTGTGAAAGTATGTAATGATTTCTGACCTTTTTGTGCTAAAACTGTTCCTTCCTTGGGAGTAAGGGCGAATGCAGTTTCATCACAGTTAAAAAATCGATCTGGGTAATTTAAAATTTCAATGAAATCTTCTTCATCCAAATACCCCTTGATATGATAACATCAGTTCCTGATTGACTCTTCCGTTTTTGAGAGATATTGACTTACACGCTGTGTTATAGAAGGATTTTGCCTGCAAAATCCTTCATACCAATGGTGTAATTAAAAAAAAAAACATTTTATTTATAAATTTTTAATTATAAGAGTTTTTAAGCTTCCAGGTCTCCCATCATTAAATTTATTAGAAATAATAATTTGATTCACTAACAGTTTTACTGAATCAAGTAACAATGTTTTTGTTACAGCAAATTCCGTTTTGGGAAAATATTTTATCTATGCGCAAAGAGACTATCCTCTTGCTCATTGATCAAAACAGATTTTTACTCTTCTATGAAGTGTATTTTGGAATATTGAATTTCTTACTTTAATGCATTTAATGCCATACCTGATTCATTCGAATCAATTGCATCTTGTAAATTATTTTTAGGTTTGCATGGCATGCTGAATTCTAAGTTAATCCAAATTATAAACTTTAATTCATAAATTAGAACGTTCCCAATTATGTACAAAATTAATGTGGAACACTGTGTTCCAGCTTATGTCCCCAGATAAAGTTATTACATTTTTAATTTACCAAGTTTGGCATAACGATATGACGCTGAAAAATGCAAAATTTTGTAGGGCATGTAGTAGCCTTGGTTTTGTTGAACTAGTTATTGAAACTAGTTATGTGGTTAAAGTTTTGAAATTATTATCAAACGAATAAAAGTTTTTTAATGTAAAAATTAACACATGCACAGCAAAAACAGTTCGTTGTTTGACATTTTGTTTGACAACTAACTGTACTTGAAATATACTCCCATATTCTGTTAGACCCACTCCGCCAGATCGCGTGAAAATATCTCTGACGAGATAGTTTTGTATTCTGTTAGACACCACAGACACGATAGCAAATTGTCGCGACTGCAAATATTAAAACAGTCTCGTGAGTAATTTCTGTTAGACCTTTGACGAGACGAGATAGCCATTTCTTATCTCGTAATTGTAAGCGATAGAGTATCTCGTCAAAGTATTTTGTATTTTCTTATAAAAAAATTGAATTAAATAAATAAATTGAATAGATAAAATAGTTAAGTAAAGATTAATAAACAATTTTCCATTATTTTTTTTGCATTATTATTAAAATTGTGTTTTTGTTTTGAAAAACCATTTTTACTATTATTGTTTTACTACTGTTCATGAACGAAACTAAAAAATATTTAAAACATAATTATATTTATATATATTTTTCATTTAAAATATATTGTAAAACTAAAACCCACTAATACTTAAAAATTTTATAAACCATATTTTGTTCATATACCAATAATTTTGGTTGACAGTAAAAAATTATCAGTACTACCAACAAATAAAATGTTCTATCGCGTCGCTTACACTGTCTAACAGAAATGCATATTCAGCGAGACGAGACGAGATGAATTTTTTCTTCTCGTCAACGATGGGTCTAAGAGAATATGGGTGATAATCACGTGATTTTCCCAGTTCTCAGAAAAGATTAATTTATAATTTTTTTTTAATATTAAAAAGAAATATTTAAACTTTTAAAATTGTGGGTATACTTTGCTTATTTTTAAATAAAGAAAAATATTGTTCCGAATTCGGTACTCTGTTCAGCTTTCGGGACATTTACCTTATGTTAGGCAAATACATAGGCAAATTCATTCTAATTTATTTGTAAGTATTGTTATGTATAATTATCTTATTATGTCTCTTTTCTCAAGATTATCTTTATCTTGTCTCGCATACCGTCTCTGTAAGGGAATGTCATAACTAATGACTTTGAATAAATGCAGACTTATATACAACAAATCAAAATTCAGGAACTGCAACATATCAGGACGGTATGCTGAGAGAGAGATACAATGTGAAAGCTATAATAGTGTACCAGAAAACTCTTAAATAAAAGTAAATAAATAAAAATTCAATTTTTAAATTTAAGCGAACTAGAAATAATTAATTTCTTTTGTATTTCTTTTTGTGGTAATAGTGTAAATTAAAAGCATTTACAGAATTCAAAACCTAAATCAAATAAAATGGTTAAGAAACATTCTATTGCGAAAGCAAGTTTCGAATGGCCCATCACAAGAAATACGCAATTTAAATTATTCAATATTTGTGGAGTAACAAATTTAAATGTAAATATTAATTTGGAAAACTAAATTCTAAAAGAAAAATGGAATACACTAATTTTAATGTGTTTAAATATATATGTAAAAATATAATTAAATTTAATATATTTTAAATTTAAAATAATTTAAATAATTAACATTAATATTAAAAGTAGAATACAGAAATGTGAATTAAATTTATAAATAAAACTTACAAAATAAGTAAATTAAAAGAAAATTTACAAAAAGAAAATAAAAAATTAAAAAATTTATAATCTAAACTATATTATAATCAAATTTCAATTAAATTTAAAGAAAATGAAATTAAAGAAAGCAAAAATGAGTCAATAGCGAAATTCTCGTAAGAAAGAATAAACAAAATTACATAATAATAATATATATAAATATCAGCAGTAGTTATACAGTAATATATACCGGGTTGTCCAGACCATGCGTATCAGCTTTTTAAGAGGGGAAGGAGTCGTTTTTTTATAATTAAATAAAAATTTTATTATCTAAATTGAGGGTGCTCTATCGATTGGTGATATTTTCAAGACCCTGGAAGGAAGGGAAATCGGTTGTTTCAGAAGAAAAATCCCCGAAATTGGCCAAAATCGAGATTTTCAAATGGGAAGGGGTACTTTTTTATGCAAATTCGGATTCTACGTCAAAAAATAAGTAACTTTTGTAACGAAAACTTTTTTTTTTTTTTAAGCTTTGTAGGAACCCAAAACTGAAGTAAAAAATATAAAAATATGATAACATGAAAAACAAATTTATTTATAAAAATTATCATTAATTTTAGTTTACCAAAGGAAAATATTGAGCATTTTTGTTTTTATTATTATTAATTTTAAAGAAATATACTAAGAAAACAAAAAAAAAATCACTTAACATAATTTTCTTATTTTTTGTCGTAGAATCTGAATTTGCGTTAAAAAGTCCCCCTTCCCATTTAAAAATCTCAATTTCGGCGATTTTTGGTCTTAAAAACCGATTTGCGGTCCTTTCCGGAAGTTGAAAATACCACCAATCGATAGAGCACCCTCGATTCAGTTAACAAACTTTTTTTTAAATTTTTAAATAACGGTTCCTTCCCCTCTTAAAAAGCTGATACGCATGCTCTGGGACACCCGGTATATACAGTATACTAAAATATATATATTAACAATATTATCTTATGACTCTTATTAGCTTTTCAACTTCATGCCAACTAATATTCATAAGTCAATTCTTAGTTTTAGTTAAAAATTCGGATAATAATTTCTGTACAATAATTTTAAAGAAATAACAAATATGAAACTTATTAAAGCGGGGTACATCAACTAAATTCCTGCTAATATTCTTCTTCGATTATAAATAACGGCATGTCTCACATCAAGATATCTTGATTTAATAAAAAATACTTTCAGGGTTTTATAGAGGTATAAATTCCTTATGGAAAGAATATCTAAAGTACTAAATAAATTTGTAGTGTGTGTAAAACGGTTAGCCTTACAAATTAATCTAATAGCATGATTTTAAGAAATTTGAAGTGGTTGTAGCTTGTTAAAGTGAGTCCCAACCCGACAAATTTAGGCTCCGGATAATGTTCTTAAAATGGTTGTTGAAGTAAAAAGTGTGTCCGCTCCAATCAAGCTTAGGTATTTTTTACAATTAGGTGAATGATAGTACAAATTTAATAATACAACAGTGTTTTTTTTCCCCAAAATTTTCTACTTTTAACTGCAATATCTACATAACGGCAGCCCCAAGCATCATCAAACAATGTTAAAATATGTTCTGAAAAACTATTAATGCATAATGTGAAAAATTAATGTAGTAAAGTAACATTGATAAATTTAGCAAGTCTTCCATAATTATGTCCAAAGGTAAGGTAATAAACTTCATTATTATTTGGTGCAAACTTCGAGGGCCATACTTTTATTGTTAGAGACATCGTAAAGGAACTGAATTAAATTGAATAAAATTTATTTCGGGACGCTGAACCTTATTAGGTTTTTTGGACCATACACTATTTTTTCTTTAACAAATATGTACTAAATTTAATCTAAAACTAAAAAGTAACAATGAGAAAAACAAAAAATAATTCTAAAAATAAACAAATATAGTTAATTACTAAAATAGAGAGAAAAAAAATCGTCTGGTCATAACAGGTACATGTAGGTAGACTTCTGGTCCGTCCGTCAAATAAGTACTTATGCGTCAGTCGCAAGTGTCCTATCTTGTAATTATACATTCGTTCTTTCGGCTTACAGAATCAATGCTTTTCCAGGGTGCAGTTGACCTTTTTCTTTGTTTCAGTTTAACCCTCTGCAATCGTCGACTACCATCAACTGCTGAGAATCAGGATCCATGTCTGTAGCGTTTTTAGCAATCTTATCAGCTTGCTCATTGCCAGTGATATTGGTATATAACTATCTGGTTAGCAAAAAAATAACAATTGAGCTCTCTGCTTGGTGTATAAGCTCTTGAATCCTTGGAATAGTTGATGTGTTGCGGTGAGTATTGAAATACCTTGTATACTGGGCCTTATTGTGGTAAACTTACGACAAACGCGACGTGTGATTCTTTGTATTCACTTCACTTTGAATTGCTATTGTATAAAACGCGTGAATATTTTAAATTTGAAAAATTTTCGAAATCAAAGTGATAAACGTCAAAAACATATGAATGGATGTTATTTCAAAGTTAAATTATTCTAAAAATTGTTTTTAGTTGAAAAAATAGTTATTGAATTAAATCAAGGACAAATTAGATCAAGGATCGTTGAATCTTTTTTGTAAATTTGGACAATAATTAAAAATAAAAACACAAATATTTTAAGAAATTCATATATTTATATTATAAAAGTCTTTATTAAATAAAAAAAAGTGTCTCCATGGCAAAAAAAAATATAAAATTTAAAATGAATTCGTAAAAATCTTAAATCTAATATAAAATCACAAATGCCTCCTTGGCTAGAAAATAAAAAGTCGAATTAAATATTGAAATCTTAAATAAAATATCTTTGTTTGTTTTAACAAAGATATTTTCTTTGCCACAATTTCTTTTTTTAATTTCAATTTTTCTATTGTTAATTTTTCTATTTCTAAGTTATGACGTCTATTTTCAGCCATATTTTCTATTTTGATATCACATATTTTTGACTGCAGACTCTTCTCATGCTGGAACATATTTCTTCATTGTTTTTCTTCATTATTGCGGGTAACTTTTTTATTTCTTCAAGCTAATTTTGCTGAATATTTATTTGTTTTTCGATCAAAACCGATGGTCTTGTATCTTCTGTTCGAAGTCTACTTAATGGCCTAATTGATGGTCTGGGAGATGTGAATAATGGTGGTACAGCAGTAGAACTACCAGCAGAACTATCAAATGTAGCATCAGTTTCAACATCTTCTGGTTCAGTTTCATTTAACCCACACAGAGTGGGTTAAAGTAACAAGTACTATCAGCATAACAAAATGTTTCACAAGTCTTCCAAAATTACAAATTTATTTAGACGTGAAGCGATTTATTTGTTCCTCGTGTCAGTGATGAGTCTTCAAGAATATGGCTGTATGTCTTAGACGATTATATATTTGAGTATCAAAGACCAACTCTCTTAGGGAATGATTTTCCATTCCGCATACTTTTAAACCATATATAGCTTGCTTACTTGAGATGGGACTAATTGTAAATGCAAATGTTAAGAATAATATTAAGAGACTTCAGAGTGGTGACTAAAACGCCACCATAAATTGGCGAGCTGTAATCCAGTACTGGGAGTATAATCATATTTAGAATCCTTAACATAATTTTTCTATTCGAACCAAACGTCGAATTGCCAATAATTTTTATTAGGTTGAGTCTTTTGAGCCTATGTTCGTTTACGAACTTAAGTACGTGGCCACCTAGGGATGGGGTTGGGTGTGAAAAGGATTTTTTTTGTGAAGAGCATATCGACTGTTTTTTCACTGGAGAACTTGAAACTGTTTAAATTTCTCTATTTACTCATATTATTGAGTGTATATTGAAACCGTTCTTCAATTTTATCTAGGTTTTTGCCTGAAATGAAAATGGCTATTTTATCCGCGTATTGTACGTTTGCATTTATTAGACTGTTTATCACGATTGTAAAAAAAGTACACTTAGAGCCGAACCTTGTCGAATTCCGTTTTCCATATTCTTCTCTTGTGAGTTTGTTCGTCCCAACGCGACTCTCATCTTTCTGTCAGTGAGTGACAGATATAATTCAGGATGTACTTTAAAATATTTCTTCGGAAACACATTTTTATTAACTCTTCGATGACCTTCCTTCTCCCAACCATGTCATATGCTTTTTCTATATCGAAAAACTGACATTATATATTTCTTCTCTGACAATGCGATTTTGATTTCTGATTCGAAATAAGATAGATTGTCCGGAGCGGTTTTTTTTAATTTTGGGTTTCAAGTTCACAGTTTCGTCTGTTACTGACCATTCTTTCGAAGATTTTACGAGCACAGTTTGTAAGTGCAATAGGCCTTTAGCTCTGTGCCTGTCTCGGATCTTTCCCTTATTTTAGTATAAGTACTAAAATTGCTTTACGTCACGCTGATGGAAAGGTCTCCTCCACCCATACACCATTGTATAGATTGAGGAGAGCTTCTTTCCCTTCCCAATTAAGTTCCTTGAGCATTTCCTACCGGATGGTATCCGGTCCAGGGCTCCCTTTACTTTTTGCTAAGGTTAAGTTTAGTTCTGTTAGCGCGAATAATTTATTGTACGCTTCTCTCCTACCCTCAGATATGCGTAATGGATTTCGTTCAATTTATTTTTGCGTTCTATAAATTCAGCCATACAGTTGGCATTACTAATTCGAATTGTTTGACCGAATTTATTCGCCAATGTTTTGGCAGTTGAGAACTTGTCTAGGAAATTCTGACCATTTTCCACAATTTGTGGAACGTTCGTAGTCCGTCGGCTTCGATTTATGGATCCGATCTTCGAGTAGATAGCTCGAGCAGTTATACCCCTGCTGTGATGTAATGTGATGAAATAAACAATGCAAAGTCGGTCCATGACTTCTTTTTTGCACTCCTGGTAAGTTGTCTACTCTCGTAGACAGACGTAGACTTGCCTTAACGAATTCTTTGTAGGTTCTTTTCTTTGTAGTCTAAATTCAGCGTGTTTATGTATTAATAGGTTCTTCCTTTTTTTAATTGCCTCTTTTATTTCATTGTTCCACTTGCCGTTTAGGCTGGTGTTGGTGAATCCGACGTATTGCTACCTGGGCGGCCTGAAGCACTGAATAAGTGAATCTTGGGCGTCGATGTTTAAATATCTACGTTTTTCAAAGAACAGGATAGTCTTAAATAAGTTCCAGTCAGCTTGGTTAATTTTACAATCGTCCCTTCGTTCCGGATTGCTTTCGTAGTCCAGCAACGTCAAGATGATTGGGAAATGGTCACTGTTATGAAATTCGCCTTCGATTCTGTAATCGAAATACGAACCAAGCGTTGGCCTAGCCAGTGTCAAATCTATGTAGCTGTATGTTTTATGTGGAAGCTATTATGATGGAAGTGTGTGGGTTTTCTGTCGTTTAAAACAAGAAATTAATATTGGTTTATAATGTCTTCAATCATTACCTCTCCTCCTATTCGTAGATGTGAATCTCCAAATTGTGTTGTGACAGTTGAAGTCTCCGATAAAGAAAAAAGGACTATCGAATTGATTAATTAAATCCTCAATGTCCGTCTTAGATCTTACCTTCTTACATGGCATATAAATGTTGCACACTATGAAGGTTAAAAGGATAACTAACCTTCACCGCAATAGCTGGAAGCTGAATATTGATGGTGTACTCCACGGCATGTATGCTGTACCGTACAAGTATAGACAGATCTTCCTGGGTTTTAGACGTCTCTTAAGTTTTCCTGCAATACACATTAAAGTTTCTTATGTCCAGCTCGTGGCCGTGTTTAAATTTTGTCTCTTGTAAACAGAAAATGAAAGGGTTAGTTAACCGTTTCGTAGTTATGGAACCACTCTCCGCGGAAATAAAAACAGAATCTTTCACCTGTGCTGTAGTTTTTTTGGCTCTCATTTTAAGTGCCTTCTGTTTTGTTTTGGGAAGGTCTTTAGGAAGCTACGAGTGTTCCAGGGGCTATCTGGAGAACTTTAATACTGTTAGTGGTCTTCCAGAGTTCAATTCCAGAGAAACTCGGACCAACTACGATCTCTTCAATTGCTTTAAGTTTAGGCATTTGTTGTTGGTCTTGTTGCTGCTGTTGTTGTTTTTGTTGCTGTTGTTGTTGTTGCTGCGGCTGGTTTCCGTTTTGTTCGCAAGAACATTTGCAACTACATTTTTTAATATTTTTGTTGACAACATCTGCATAACTATTTGTAGCGTGCCTATTGTTGTAGCGTATGATAGCCGTCCTTGTGTCTACTTTTTCCTTAAATGAAATGTATTTTATTTTATGTTTTGGACAACCCCTATAAAACGCATTATGCTGTCCTAAACAATTTGGACATTTTGGTATTTCAATAAGGCCCCTTTCACCCTGTTCTGTGTGGGTAACTTTTCACCACAGTTATCGCTTTTTTTATTTTTCTAGCATGCATCTGAATGATGATCATACATTTAAAACATCTTAGTGGGGGCGGGATGTACTCTTTCACCAAGATGTTTTAATATTCCACTTAACGCTGTGTGGGATTGTTGTTGTCGAGAATGTAATTAGGCAAAAAGCAGTTTTTTCTTCTTTATCTTTATTTTTTTTGTGAAGGTCCTGAATGAAACAATTTGTGTTGATCGGCCATCTCTTGTAGGATTTCTTTCTTTGTTAAATATGTGAAGTCCGAGCATAAAATAACACCTTTGGAACAGTTTAGGCTTGTGTGTTCCAGTACTTCAAAATTGTAGATTTCGTATTCATTTAATTTAATAATTTTTTCTGCCTGGGCAGCTTTTTTAGTTTTGCTGAGATATGTACCGTCTCTGAGTTTCTTGGCTTCTTCGATATCTATTTCGATGTTGTCCAACATTTTTTTTTTTAATAAAAAGGGTGAGGAATTTTTCATATTTTCTTCCGAATCTGTTCTTTTTAACAGTACTTTTGTCCTTCCGTTTGATTTGTTATTGTCTTTGTTCTATCCAGCCTGATATAGGTCTGGATAGAGCCCCTTTCTTCGGGCGAGGCTCCACCCATTTTTATTTCGTTAAGGTAATTTTTTCAATCTAGTATATATGTATATCTCGGCTTTTCGTGTCAAACTAAGTTCAATTTAGTTTAAGTTTTGCTTTTTCTTGTCTTAATATCACTTCTTTTTTCTAGAGTAACCCACAGAGAGATAGATCCGTTTTTTTCCTTTATTTTTCTTGTATTACAATTTTTTGTTTGTTTTGCTTTTATGATATTTAGGGATTTATTATATTTAATGTGAAAAAAAAATTATTTTATAGTATTTTTGAAAAATAGTACGTGTTTATACCTCTGTCTATAAACTGAAACTGTGTACATTAGCAATCCATGGTAATTTGAACCAACTTCTTGTAAAATCAACTGAAATTGCCCCATTCAAAGATCGGGCTGCTATAAAATTTTTTTTTTGTTAACAATACTTAAAATATCAAATGCTACCAATCCAGACTTCGCAATTGATCAAATATGGTTTATGTTTTGAACATAGTATGCTTTGAATTTTCAAAAATATATATGAACACCAGTGACGGAGCGTGGAATTTTCAACTAGAGAAGCACTACAAAAGGAAACATCAGTTTGCTTTAGCTTTCTTTTTCTATTGAAATTTTTGCTAATTTCGACAGTTAAAATTGTTCACATCTACTTCTAAAAGTAGTTTTAAATCTGTTTAGGCAGAAAAACAATCGCTCAACTGAAGTAGTTGTCATAGGAAGTGATATTATCAACTTACAGAGTTCGGAATATTCATTAAAATAATTTTTTAATTCTGTTTCAATTAAAAATTTTAATATTTCGCAAATACTGTTCTTGTTATTGAAATTTCCATCAGAAAATACAACTTTAATTTAAGCTCTGAGTTTAAACAACAGTGTAAAAAAAGTGTAAAAAAGTATGAGTGTAAAAAAAGTATGAGTGTAAAAAAAGTATAAGTTTTCTATATTAAAGTTGGAAAATACCTCGTATACGAATTATAAGATTTTATTGATTACACCGTTTTATTATTGTTGTTATTAGTAGAGCGAGCATTGGTTTACCATCCTTAACAATTAATAATTTTACTCAAAACTTCTAGCAGAAAATGATTTTTTCTTAAGCTTTCAATAACACAATTACAATTTTCTATTTTAATTACCAATAAAAAATAAAAAAAAAACTGTTTTAAATTTTTACACTTGTTTACAAATTAATTGTTTCAAAACTACATAAAACCAAATTATGGCTGAAAATAAACAATGTATATGTAGCATTCAGTAATAAAAAACTACAGAATTACTTAACCAATACTCTTACTCTCTAAAATAAACCCAAAACTACATACATTATTTATATAAATGTTAATTCTCATTCAAGTCAACAAGCACAATAATGCACAAAATTAACTCATTCCTTGCTACTTTTTTTGTTTGTAAATTCATTTTGTGTCATGCGATATTTTGTTGTGGTTTTTCTAAATAATCTATTTTCTATCAGATATTTTCTAAATTTTTTTTTTTTATTTTTTTTTTTATATTATAGCCAAAACTTAGGTTTTGAATCTTTAAGTACTTGCGTACCGGATTTTGGCGGAGTTTGGTTAATTCTGTTTTGATTATTACTACTATTGCTTGGGTTCTCCCAGATGTCATCCTGCCATTCAATGTTATTGATGTTTATTTCTAAGAAGTATTCTCTCCATCTTTCAATTGTTGTAGTGAAGATGTTATTAGGTGTAATCGATAATGTCATATGCCGGTCGACAACAATTGAATCTAACAGTCATCAACCGGCAATTAAGATTTATGCTAAAAGAACATTTCGTATACAACTTTTGCATACAACCCGTTGACAACTACTTTAGCAACAAATTAATGTTAGAACTCAGATATTTGACGTTATTTTCAATTGTGCTGCTTAAAAATATTTAAAATAATTATATAAAATGACTAATCGTCAATTTATAATACATATACTTGAAGAGCTTCTACAAACTAGAAAACATAAACAAAAAAAACAAAAACGAGGCTCTAAAATTTCTAATTACAAATGTAAATCTAAGAAATAATATTATATTAAAAGTGGAAAGGTACATAAATGTCATAGAAAATTATGATACTAAAACTTTTGAAAGCTATTTTCGTACGACTAAAAAAGTATTATTGAACGTAATGTGTATTATTAAATGATCGTAAGTTAAATCAATAAAAAATTAAGTTCTTCAAAAAGTTAACAAGTAGCATATTAAAATAAAATTTTAGAAATTAGAAACTAACGCCATATTTAATTGTTAAAAACAAAGGTCTGCCTAGGACACCGTTAAGAGAGGCCTTATTTATAACTTTGTGGATGCTAGCCAACAATAATTAAACTCGAAAAATATCAGATCGTTTTAATAAATCACATATTATGAGCCAAATAATATTTTTTAACACCGTTTATGTTTTCCGAGTTATGATTTCATAAAATGGCCATATACAATTGATGAAGTGAATAAAACTGTTTTCCAAACATTATAGGTTGTATTGGTTGCAAACATTTTACAACATTTTTAACAGATAGTTACCTAAACTGAAAATCATATTGTTCACAAATATAACAGGTATGTATCTAATTTTATGATAATGTAAATAATTTTAATGTTGAATATCTGTTGAATAATAGGCAACATGCAATAGTGACATGGTTTTTACGAATATTTTTTTTGGTTGGTCAGGGCGCTCTCATGATGCCTATGTTTTTCAACATGGTACGTCAAAACAAAAAATTAAGTGGTGAAATTCATTTGCCTTGGATGTTCATATCCTTGGAGATTCTGCATATCCATTGCTTTTCATACCTATTCGTACCATATAAGGATAATGGAAAACTGAATGAGCAACAAAAGCACTTCAACTACCGTCTAAATTCTAAAAAATTTAAGATATTAAATAAAGTACACTTCAGAAAATTAAAAAAGAATAGAAAAGTAGTAATGGCATGTTTTATTTTTCAAAATTTCATTAATATGAAAGGTGAAAAAAATTTCCTGCAAAAAAACAGACAAGAAGTTATTGAAAAAAGTTATTCTCTAAGTAATTTGCTATTTGCTTAAAAAATCATTTAATAAAACAATATTAAATTGTCTCAAAAATTCAATATTAAAATTCAATATTAAAAGTTGAATTTATTTCATTTTGATTTCTATAAGATCTCTACAGCACTTTTGTTCATTCGTTTCAATTTCTTTTAAAATGATTAAGACATCTTTTAGAAAATTTTTTCTTCTTTTATTTATGACTGAATCTTCAGGTTCTTTAGAGCTCTCAATTCTATCATCTTTCTTCGTTTAAAGAATCTATAGCAACATTATTTGGCGAGGTTACAAAATGTTTGGTACCATAAACTATATTTCCTCAGCTGCTTGTTGAGCATCTCTGGCTATATTGTTGTAGTAATTTCTCTTATCTTTTCTTGCTGCTAAATTGATTTCATTACATATATTTTTAAGTTGTTCTATAAAACTGGATATTCCATTTGCTGTCAGATATTCATGTTTTCCTTTCATAATTTGTCATATCAAGGGTTTCTTCATTTATCTTTCTGAATATGTCTTATCATTTATCTTCAGCGATGTTCCTTTCCGTGCTCAATTTTCCCTGGATATTTCCTATGAATTGTACTTTCTTTCGGTTGTTTATGTTCAGCACATTTATTCTTCTCTTCTTGTTGTGTTTATCTAACAGATTTGCTCGGTCGATATGTGATCGGTTTCAGCATGAACTCCTCCAGTTTCTTAAATTCACTAGAGATGATCTCCATCTCCTGCTTATGCAATAAATAAAAAATAATAATTAATAAAGATATAATAATTAAAAACTAATAAAAATAATATACTTAATTTTAATATAGAAAAACATACACCAAATAATTAATATAATTTCGAAAGGGAAAAGGACATGTAAAGTTGGCCTGCAGATTTATCTGTAGGATTCACTGTTAAAATAAATAAATAAAATTGAAATGCAAAATTATTATCCATACATATTCATAACATCATACAGCATTTACAATAACAACAACTTCGAAAGCGAACAGTGAATAAGAAAGTAAACCAACAGAGAGTTTTTTTTCTTTTGATTTTACGTTCTTCTTTTTCTTACGTCAAGTGAATCATGGAGTTGTCAAATATTTAAAAATGAATAGTTAACGCTCTGTGACACGTTGGTAGTACAAAAGTACAAATAAATTTGCTCACTAAAGAAGTAACAAAATATGGGATAAATAAAATACTACAGTAGTTTACAAGAAACTTTGATTTCATTATAAAATATATAATTCCAGAATCAAGCGATTCAGAGAACAATACCTAACAACTAACCAAAACAAATATTTTATTTTATACAAAATCGTGTCTGACAGAACTAGTTCTACGCAATTGCACAGGGTATTCACTAATGTATAGTATATATTTTAACATGAACAACGATAATGAACAAATATATTTCAGTATCCTGAGCGAAGCGCGTTCAATATTAAAAATAATAAGAATTAAAAAAAAGCCAATAAAATTTTGGGGACATAAATGTTGTGTGCAGTAAACTGTTCTAGAAAGTTCTAAAACGTTCTAAAGTAAAAAAAAACACGTTTTTGTGTTCATTAGTTTCAGTTATTTGCTCTTTTTGTCCGAAAGTGTTCTTTTCTGTGTTCATTAGATTGTGCGAAACTGTTCTAAATTGATCTTTTTTAATTGTTGTTGTTTTGTTTTTGTTTAAATTTTGATAGTTAACAAAGAAATTTGAGAGTAATCAAAAATTGGAACAAAAAAGTTCGAAAAAGATCAAAAGAGGTGTTCAGTAGATTTTTCTGTTCCAAGTGAAGTGAGTTTTTCTTAAATTTTTGACATTTTACTGTCATTGTCCAAAACTGTTCTGTCCAATTCTGTTCTAAATCTACTGAACACAACTAAAAAGTACCACCGTCTTGAAATGAAATTAACTATTTCATAACTCACTTCTTTTATGTTCATAACTCACAATAGAGTATGAACATAAAAGAAATATATATCAGTAGCTGTTGTTTTCGTTTAAAGTTGTGTTTCATTGCATATCATAAATATTATAAGATTTAAAAATTGATATAAATAAAAAAAATAAATTGATGAAAGCAATTCTAATATGACAATAACGACATTTAGATTCTAGCAATATCATACAAACACATGACAAAAAGCAAATGATCCATTTTATTAATAAGACCTTGATCGTTTTTTTTTTTTTTTTTTTCAAATTTTGACGCAGCTATTGAACGTTAATATGATTATCTTGAAACTTAATTATACGATAAGTTTTCAATGATGGAAAATAAGATGTCGCTAAAATGATCGAATAAATTATGCACCTTCCTACAAATATTCTTATATGGTAAGGCGCTCTAATAAAAAAATAAAGGTATGATAAATTAGTATGCAAATCTCTAATGAAGGAAATAAATGCTAGAATTTATTTTGTTTTCGTCATTTATGGCGGGTTACAAAGATTTTGTAACGCTAGTTACATAGTACGAAATGCATGTATGCAATTTAATTGTTGTGACACCTGACTGCTGCACAAAGTAGTAAGTATTTTTTATTATATTTCTATTTTTTTTATAGAAATACAGCTACACAACAATTTATTGAATAAAAAAGCTTATGTGTGACGGTGATTCTCTATAAAAATCATATTTATAAAATTTTTTTTTTATTTATTTTGCACAATGTTGATTTTTTTTTGTTTCCAGTTATTCTGTTTACCGTTATTATTCTACTAACAATACTTTATTTTTTAATGTATTTAGATCACGTTTATATTTACAATTCTTAAATAAAAAAGAAAAAAGAATTACAGCTGTAAATTAAGTAGGTAAAAAAAAAAGGTAAAAAAAACAAAACAAAATATTTTATATATAATTTTTTTAAATTAGATGACAAAACACCTACATACGAGTATGTAGATTCTTAAACACATTTTTGTAAATTAAATTTAAATACGTTTACTCTACATTGGCTTGAAACATATAGTTAAAAGAAAACATACAATGCTCAACATATAATTTGTGTCTAGTTCCAACGACTTAATTTACATAAAAGATGAAACTCAATGATAAACTATGTATGGTGTATATATTCAAAAAGGAAAAAATCATTAAACATTCTGAACCTACATTATTTTATGAATTGAACGTTGCATGAGGAGTTTACAAATTGAAAAATATCAAATAAATCATCTAAATGGAATAACAAGGTATCATCCATTCAATCCGATTCGATCCATTAACATTACTATGTATGAAAGTATCACATCAAAATAAACGATCTTAGTTTGAAGTATCCCATTTCTGCACATTTATTTGTGTTTAATTGTTACCATAGTTACTATCTCTTCGTTTTGCCTGTATTTTATTTGTCTGCTTTTCATTTGACTGAATATGATATATATTCATAATAAAAATTGTATGTAGCAAGCCTTTATCAATCAATGGATACCAGAACTACATTTTCTAGGTGGTGACTGGTGGAAAGTGCCAAATTCAAGAAACTGAGCCGCCTCCAGCAAAAATAGGTCCGGGTCCCGTTTCACAAACCCTCGATTTTTTTTTCTTTTTTTAACTTTTCTTTAGTACAATGCCGATTGTTAGTACGATGCAAACAAGAGGTCCATCGGTCCGGAAGTCAGGACCGAAGACCTTGAATTTAGTTTTTTTGGTATCAGTACAACAGCTCTTAAATGTGATGAACACAAATGTGAAGTTAGACGCAGACGTCAAGGTTTTAGTAAAAAATATATAGCAACAAACAATATGCAAATTATAAGTACATTCATTCCAAAACCAAATAATTTTAAATTTTTATTAAAATTTAAATATGAAAATTTGTCCATATGTAATTTTGTCTTATGAAATTTTGTCCACATGTTATTTTGTCCATATATAACTTTGTCTCTATGTAATTTTGTCCATATGTAATTTTGTCTTATGAAATTTTGTCCATATGCAATTTTGTTTTGTGTAATTTTGTCCCGACACCCTAGCCATTTACATATTATATTTTATTCAATTTTGAATTTTTGATATTAATTAATAAAAATTACGGGAATTTTTCTAACTGACATATGATCAGTCAAAACAACAATGAAATTTGAAGTTAAAAAAAATAAATATGTTTTGATATAATCTACACGAATTTGAATCGGGTAGACATCCGTATTATTCATTATTTCCTTTAGTGTTATATATGTATACTTACACATAAATGCATATTGTATTTTCTATCGCAATCACAACTGACGAGAAATGAAATTTTAAATGTAGAAAATGGTTAAACGGACAACGGTACTCAAGGTTATACTCAACACATAATAATAACATGAATGTGTGATTCGAAATTTAGTAAATACTATGAACGATGAGTTTACGGCAAAAATTAAAAAAAATGTTTAATGCATTGCGCATCTCGTTACATTTGTCTGCATTTTATTTTATTTAATTTAGTGATATCACGTTGCTTGTGCAATTCGGATGTATTAAATTTTCTTACCGCGGTTAATTACCTATGTTTATGTATACCTTGGCATGGATTGATTGAGTATTTACGTATTAAGTATCTTAATAATAATGAAAACAATAAAAATCATTTTAAATTATTTTTATTTATTAATATCTTAAAATATATATGTACGCACGCTTTCTCTCACGAACTACTTATATGCTATTTATTGTGTTCAATGTATATGCTATTTATTGTTTACAATACGTATCGTAAATTTGCCTCAAATTAAATTTAATACTTCAAGAATATTAAAATTTTTTTAGTTGGAGTAATAAGAGAATGATTAAATGTCACTTCAGATATTCAGATTCCTAAAAAAAATTGTCTTAATTATACATACTAGATTTTAAATTATGGCTTAAATTACAGGCTTTATATAGGCTGAAAAGTGTGCATTTTTTAGTTGGGATTCCCTCTTTTAAGTTTATAAATTATTTCCATGCAATTTATTTTGCATAGTTTAATTTCGTTTTAATAAGTTTTGATTCTTAATTTACAATGACTTAAATTTCTTTTCAAAATTTAGTAATAATATATAGTAATGACCCTAAGAAGACATTACAATACATTTTTAATACAAAATAGGTCTAATAGATGATTTATTTGGCATTGTCGAAAATATATTTCAAGAAACAAATGCTGAACATTTTTGAAATAATATGTACATGCATATGCAGATACGTGTAGAGCTTAGAGTACACACTGCAGTGAAAAAATCATACACAGTGGAAATTTTCTTATTAATTGTGTGTATGTGTCTTTTTATTATTAATTTTCTCGTTGTTTAGTTCAATATCTGGAAAAAGTTGACAAATTGATTATATTATCAGCCGTAGTTCATTATTTTATACAAGTGTTTTTTTTTTAATAAAAAATTTTATTCCAGAAATATAAAATGTCATTTGGTTTTTTTTTCTAACTATATCAAAAGAACTTACAAAAATTGTCCATAAAACTAAAAATTTGTTGGATATCCATTACCGTCTACCGAATATAACAACTTCATCAAAGTTTTGTGATCTTCCAATCGATCTTGGTCGATATTTACCTTCAATTTTATTATGGACCAATCATTTACAATTTTGTTTAGATTTCAGCTTTATGCAGACCATTTCATAATAAAACCGATAATTTTAGAAAATTCGGAGGTGAAATTTAAATCAGTTTTTTTGAAAATTGTTGATTCATCCAAAAAAGTTTTAAGTTTTGGAAAATTATTTAAGTTTTTTAGATTCAATATCTCTAGCAAAAATATCGAATTTAATTTCAAACCCCTTTATTAGTCCAAACATAACTTAAATTGTCTTTCCACGCCTTTGCAATTTTCTATTTAGAACATTATTAAATTTAGTTTTTGTAAAAACTTGTGTTCTAGCGTTAAAGTAAAATTTTTGTATAATAGTTGAAAATAGTCGAATATTTTTCCTTTAATTTTATTTATTTTTTTTTTATTTTATTTATTTTTTTTTTATTTTATTTATTCATGTAATTTCTCAAAAAGAGCTAACGAAGCTCGTATAGAGTGTTTACAATTCGTTTTAAAGTGCTTAGTCAAATTTATACAAATTCAAGTAATATAAAATAATATATAATGCAAAAAAAATATCAAATTAAGAAAGAAAAAAAAAGATTACATGTAATAGAACAGAAGTGATGAATATGTGAATAATTTAATAGACAATAGTAAAAATATGTTTAAATGAAAAACAAATTAATTACAAAGTACAAGTTCAATATTGTGAAATTAGTATTTTTTTCATATTTACTCTTAAATATATTCTTTTGTCACAGCTTAATATTTAATGGGAGATTATTAAACATTTTGATAGACGAGTTTATTACTTTCTCTAATCCAAATAGATTCGTAGTAGTAGAGTAACGTAGATGAGTTGCATTTCTTGTTGCATATTCGTGTATTTGAGTACCGATTGTCATTTCAGTATTTGTTTTAATATGATTGTTCTGTATGTTGTGTATGTGGGTCATTTGTGTCGAAAGTTATGAAATCATTGAGTTTTAATATTTGCAGGTCCTTGTGGATTTCATTTGTCGCCGATCCTTTTTCTAGCCCTAAGAGATTTTTAATGGCTTTGTTTTGTATTCTTTGTGAGTTACCTATATTTTTTTTCAAAAGTGTTAACCCATATTCCAATTCCGTATGTTAAGGTATTGTGGAAAAGACTATGAAATATCGCAATTTTTTTCTCTTTGGGTATACGTTTTCCTATTTTGCTAAATATTCCTGTTATTTTACTGACTTTTGACTTAACTTCCAAGGTATGCAGATTCCAATTCATATTTTCATCGATTGTTACTCCTAAATATTTATACTTACTGACTTTTTCTATATTACAATTATTATATAGTTATGTAATAGATCTAATAGATGGTGTCTTTCAAAGATCTATGTTATAAATCTTAATTAATCTAAATTTTTAATTGTAGTGTTCTATTAAACTAATTATAATTATTTATATTTACATAGTTGACATTTAATTTATTTTTAAAAGTGTAAAAACAATTGAAAATATTTGATAAAATAATAATTAAATTAATTTATTAGAAATAATTAAAAAATAAATATTTCGAAGAAGAAATATTAACTGGCGCAGTCGGAAAAGGTTATTTATGTCGAAGAAGATAAAATATTAACAAGAGAACCTATCTAAAACAAAAAAAAAAAATAAAATTAAAAAAATAATTTAATAAACATGTACACAAAATTTTTCAAACATAACCTATACAGTTTAATATATTAATCAGCTTTTAGATAACATTGTGCAAAAATATAATTTTAAAACTATTAACAACATCCTCATCAAATAGATGATAAAAATTTAAGTACTTATGTTTGTAGTGTATTGAAAAACAAAACACAAAAAAAAAACAACAAACTTCTCTACCGGTAACGGTAACAAACTATAATCTATACTTATAAAAGGGAAAGTTTGTTTGTTTGTTTGTTTGTTTGTTTGTTCGCTATACACGTCCACAGTTTTAAAGATAGAGTTCTGAAATTTTGTAAAGTTATTCATGGTGAAATAAGGTACCGGACGCGGTACTTTACAAAGCCATCAGATGACAGGTTCGGGTTGCTGTCGTACAACACCTAGCAAGACTCAGGAATATTTTAAAAACCATGTGTGTGACAGATATGAAAATTTACATTTAGATTCTCTTTCACAAATAAAGAAATTCGCCTGTTACCGATTTCGAAAATTTGGACTGGTTCGGGTTGCTGCCGTACAACTCCCAGCACGTACGTCCCGGGACTATTACAAAAACCAATTGTGTTATAGGCATGAAAACTTACACTTAGATACTCTTTCACAAATAAAGAAATTCGACTGTTACCGAATTAAAAAATTTGGACTGGTTCGGGTTGCTGCCGTACAACTCCTAGCACGTACGTCCCAGGACTATTTCAAAAACCAATTGTGTTATAGGCATAAAAACTTACACTTAGATACTCTTTCACAAATAAAGAAATTCGACTGTTACCGATTTCGAAAATTTGGACTGGTTCGGGTTGCTGCCGTACAACTCCTAGAACGTACGTCCCAGTATTATTTCAAAAACCAATTGTGTTATAGGCATAAAAACTTACACCTAGATACTCTTTCACAAATAAAGAAATTCGACTGTTACCGAATTAAAAAATTTGGACTGGTTCGGGTTGCTGCCGTAGAACTCCTAGCACGTACGTCCCAGGACTATTTCAAAACCAATTGTGTTATAGGCATAAAAACTTACACTTACATACTCTTTCACAAATAAAGAAATTCGACTGTTACCGATTTCGAAAATTTGGACTGGTTCGGGTTGCTGCCGTACAACTCCTAGCACGTACGTTTCAGGAATATTTCAAAAACCAATTGTGTTACAGGCATGAAAACTTACACTTAGATACTCTTGCACAAATACAGAAATTCGACTGTTACCGATTTCGAAAATTTGGACTGGTTCGGGTTGCTGTCGTACAACTCCTAGCACGTACGTTTCAGGAATATTTCAAAAACCAATTGTGTTACAGGCATAAAAACTTACACTTAGATACTCTTGCACAAATACAGAAATTCGACTGTTACCGATTTCAAAAATTTGGACAGGTTCGGGTTGCTGCCGTACAACTCTTACCAAGACTCAGGAATATTTTGAAAACCATGTGTGTGACAGATATGAAAATTTACATTTAGATTCTCTTTCACAAATAAAGAAATTCGACTGTTACCGATTTCGAAAATTTGGACTGGTTCGGGTTGTTACCGTAGAACTCCCAGCACGTACGTCTCAGAAATATTTCAAAAACCAATTGTGTTACAGGCATAAAAACTTACCCTTAGATACTCTTTCACAAATAAAGAAATTCGACTGTTACCGATTTCGAAAATTTGGACTGGTTCGGGTTGCTGCCGTACAATTCCTAGCACGTACGTTTCAGGAATATTTTAAAAACCAATTGTGTTACAGGCATGAAAATTTACACTTACATACTCTATCAGAAATGTTTCAAAAAAAAAATTGTGTTACAGACTTGAAAATTTATTCATAGGTATTCTATGAAAAATAAAAAAACATGTATTGTCCTGAAAAAGTATTTTTTAATTTAGGAATCAGTATAAAATTTTTAAATGACTATGTGAAGTGGCTATGTAAATTAGCCACAAAAATGTGACGATTCGTTTTATTAATCAGAAAATACTGCAGAGTGTTCCAGGGGGTCCATGTGTACAAATCGATAGATACAGTTATCGATGAAAATGAAGTTGTTGTTCCTCTACGAAACTTGAAGAAGCTAAAACTACGGTACTAGATTAAGAATAAGAACTTGGCATCCTAATTTCATTTAAGTACAAGTTCCAATTGATTGTGGAAAAAACGAACATTTCTTTATTTCAAGAATACCTCAACAGCAAGGAACGTATTTGCTTATACTTCATCAAAGAAAGATCACCAAAATATTGTTTACAAAGAAATAATTTTAATATAAGTATAGCTTAAGTTGGAGTATTGTTGATATTTTTTTATCGTAGTGAAAAAAAATATTAGAATATTTTTGATAAACCAATTTTGTTCAATTCGATTCATAAATCAAACTTTATTGTAAGTAATACCAGGCCAACCAAAAAAGGCATCTAACACTTTTAATTGCTCATCACATACCACTTAAAATTTTTATGGTGTTAAGATGAATTTATTTAGGTGATTAATTTTGTTAATGTACCTGTAGTATTAATGAATAATATGATTTTCGATTATAATAGCTATGGGCATCTTCATTTGGCTGATGAATAGCTATGTGTGTTTCGTCAATACAACTGACAACATTTGGAAAACTGTTAGACCTTCTTAGTTTATCAAATCTATTTTTGATTATTTGAAGTCCGTTTTCATTTGGAAATTTGACATATTTCGTTTTCAATTTGCTGGTAATTTTGCAAGTTTTGAGAACGATTTTATGCACTAAACCAATCGCTAAATTAAATCTATCTGATACATTTCTATATGTTGTTTGATTACACAACATCCAAATAGTTACATACAAAGCTAGATCTAAGTTAGCGGTTGGTCTACCTGGTTGGTTTTCCTGTTTCCAAAAAATATTAACTTCTTTATGAAGAAACTGTAAATGTATACAATTGTGTACAATAGTAATAAAGTTTTAATATTTACTGGAATTACCTGAAATACTTTTCGATCCATTCGAAAATGGTTTTCAAATACATCGGTTGGCATATCGTAAATAGTTTTCAGGTAATTTAAATTTTTGGGAATTCGTCTTGCATTTTTACATAATAAAATCATTTTTTTTTAATTTCAAGCTACGTTTTTTTTTAATTTACTTTTTAGTTTTTTTTCATTCACACTTTCCATTAATTGACTTAAAATAATACTTAATAAAACTTTTTTCTTGCCGCCATATTTTCTGTTCATAAACACAATTATGCAAATGAAGAATAGCAGCACTTTTGAAACAACTGTCAAAAAGTAATTGCGTTAGCATTATTTATGGTTTCGCAATATTGCATATATGAAAATATCTTATATCTTAACTTATATAAACCCACTCTCTTTCATAAAAGAAATAATAGACTTATCATAAAGAAAAAAGAAATAAAAGATCGCGGGGTAATTGGATGTGTTCACATTCAATTGCAATTGCAGTCAACAAAATCTGTTGCAAAAGCTAGCTCTTAGCGGTTATATTATGTCATCAATTGCAATTGCATCTTCATAATATGTGCGCGTAAATTTATCATTCCATTTTTTTTTGTCAGTTATTCAGTCCATCAACGTTTTGAATTTTCTATTATGTAATTTTGATATTTTCTATTTGGACAATTTAAAAAAATTATTTGTAGCAAATATATATTTATATTAAAGTGTAGCAAAAAAAATTATTTATTTTCATAAATCATTGCTACATATTTAAATTTAATACATATAGACATTTTGACAATTTTGTGATTTTTGAAAAAAATTTTCACTGTTTTATTTAATCCTACATTCCTATGTTTATTTGAAATAACTTAATTACCCTTCAATACATTATATTGTACTTTATATACAAAAAAAATTTACATTGGTAGGCAATTCACATTATTTTTTTTATTTTCAGTAATTTTCCTTGCTTTCGTATTTTTAATTTTTATTTTGATGATTTCGCTGAGAAAAGAATAATATGCGTTTGCCTTTATAGCTATAATCATTATATAAACAATGAAAAATTTGTTGTGAAAGAAAAAAAAAACAAAAACAATTTTAACTGATCCAATTATCTAAGTATTTCATTTTTTTTTTTACATTCCAGGCCAATCTTCTGGGTTCAATGGATGATATATGAATAATATCAAAGAATATCCATTAATAAAAAAGTTCACTGGAAGTCAGGATATTTTTACTACCTCATATACAAAAAAAAAACCCTTTAGTTGAAGAAGCGAAGAACTATTGTAAATATTTTCTTATGTAAGAAGTTGTGAGGAGGAAAGAGTGCGATATAGACCATTTAAAAACAACTTAATATTTGCAATGTAATTTTAAATAGCCCACGGGAGATTTTTGTTTATTTATTTAACCCACTAGAGATTTTTCATGCGTACGGTCGTCTGAAATTTTGTGTACGAATTTTTTAAAAATAAAATTAAATTTATTAGGGTATGAGAATAAATAAATTTTGAATGATTGAAGTTTTACAGGTACATATACATAACATAATATTACATATAACAAAAGAAAACATATTTTATTTCGTAAACACCATATTATTTTCTTTAAATTTTTTTTAATCCATTCAACGCATCACCTTTCTCGGTACACGGTTGCAAAAAAAAAACTTTTTTTTTTAATTCATTTTGGTCTATACCTACTCTTCATTTTATTATTTCAATTATTATATAAATATTATTCTGCATTTATCTGGATGTTTGTAAGTTCGACGGAATACTCCAACACCATTACAAATTGCAATATGTATACAAATTGCTTTGGTCTCTTTTTTTAACCCCTGTCTACCATACTGAACCTTTGCAGGAAAAAAAACGATCGCATAAAATCTATTTTTTTAATTTAATGATAGTCTTCTTCGCAAATAATAAGGAAAAATAAAAAATGGTTCAAAGGTTATGAACAGTTTTGTAAATACCTATTTATTTGCAGTAAATTTTTTTATTTTAATTTTTTCTCCAACACGAGTTTTTATTTTATTCATCCAAATAAATACTATGTGTACCTACAATATTATTGTTTTTTTTTTATATTTACAATTTTATTTATTTTTGTTTTTAAAATTGTTTTCGTTCAAAGTTCTGGCTCATTATAAAATATTATTTGTTCGCTTAATTCTGAATTATACGATAAATTTTCAATGTTGGCAAAAAGGATGTTGCTAAAATGATCGAGTAAATTACCCTTAGGGAATAGAAAATTTTACACCTTACTACAAATATTCTGTTTATATGGTAATTAAAAGCGTTATAATACAAAAATAAAGGTATGATAAATTAGAAAGCAAATACGTATTTTTCTTTAACTTGAAACGAAAACTCTAATGAAGGAAAGAAATGCTAAAATTTATTTTGCTTCCGTCATTTATGGCGGGTTACCAAGCTAGTTATATTATAATTTATTATAGGGTTGCGACTTGGGTCCAATAATACCAAATACATTTCTTTTTTATACAGTGATATACTTTTTTTTAAATTTTATTTATTTATTTATTTATCTATTTTAACAGTTGATCCTACAGATAAATCTGTAGGCCAACTTTATAGGTCCTTTTCCCTTTCGAAATGTGGGCCTTTTTTTTTTTTTTTAAATTTTGTTTTTTTCATAAATTTAATATTAAAATCAATGTTTTTTTCAATATTCTAAAAACATTTAAAGAAAATAATTTGTGTTCAAAAATTTTTGAAAAAATATTCTAAAATTGGCATTTTTCTTTATATTTAAGTAGTGAAACTGAACTTTAAAAGAGTTGAAAAATATGCTTCTACTAATTCAAAAAATTAAATCCAAATATCTTCAAATATTTCTTTTTTTCAGGTTACATTAAATTTATATGAAGTTTTTGTTAAGTGACCCTAAAATTTTGACCTATATTATATATACTGTACCTTTTAAATGTGGTTTATGTATACATATATATATGCATACAGAATCAAATTGATAGAATAGTTTTATACTCTTCTAACATATGCCCATATAAAAAAAAAATCCATTTCAATTTTACGTATTTGCTATGCTATAATAATTGTTTCAAGATTATGTAGGTACATACATATGTATATGTAAACACTTTTTTTTTTAATTACATCCTAGGATGTGATTTATATAATATTCATATTCATACATATTCTGAGAGCCTAGTAATTCATCGTTTCACCAACGAACTACACAATCCTATTTGTATGATATGTGTATGATATGATATATGTATAATAATGCTGTAAATTAGAATCATAACAGTAAGAAAATAAGTAAATGAAGTTGTAAATATGTAGAAAAATAGATTAAATGTATATTCATTCTTTGCATCTATTACTGTTTATGGAAAAATATCAGAATTTTTTAATTAGATATTTTTTAGATATTTTTTAGAGATTTTTCTAGTCGTTCATGAACGAAATGAACTCTTAGAGGAATCGCGCTTGAAAGGTAAGATATATTAGTAAGCAAATATGTATTTTTCTTAAATTTGAAATGAAAACTCTAATAAAGGGTTACAAAGCTATTTATAATATTACTACACTTTTATTTCTTATTGAACCTGTACTTTCAGATAATCTATCCTATCATCCATCTCTTGACATACTGTTTTCTTTTGGAACATCAGATGAAATTAGTATGGCAGAGAATTGTTGTAAATTTAACTTTAGAAAATGCAATTTTGAGCATTTAAATGGTGCTATTAGTTCAATTAACTTTGATACACTTTTCAACACCAATGATGTAAATTTCTGTACTCTTAAGTTCTATGAAAAAATGTTCCAATGCTTCTTATTATCTACTCCCTATAGGGTTAATAATAATTCACCAAATTCGCCGCGGTGGTATACCAAAGAACTCCGAGCTTTGAGGAATAAACGTAATGCCTCATGGAAATTATTCGTAAAAAATAGATCTTCTTCTGCTTATGCCACTTACTGTGACTTCTTTACTAAATTCAAGCTATTGTCTGAATCCATTTATAACTCCTACCTTAGTAATATTAAAACCAATATATTTACTAATCCAAAAAAGTTCTTTGATTTCATTAACAGCAAACGTAAAACGGATGGTTATCCACCTGTTTTTAAGCTTGATAGTGATGTTTCTATCAACCCATTTACAATATCCAACTTATTTGCTTCCTACTTCTCTCGCTCATTTGTTAACAATAGTAATTTTACTATCAACAACTCTTACATTAATTCGTTATACTCCTATCCCCCTAGTTTCAAAATTAATGAATTACTAATTGACTTTGATAGAGTTTTGTCACAATTATTATCTCTCAAAGAGGATTTATCCTGTGGGCCAGACGGGATTCCTCGCATAGTTTTGCGCAATTGCGCCTATAGCCTAGCTTATCCGCTTCAAAAAATGTTGAATCTGTCTTTCCAAACTGGTGTCTTCCCTGAGTTTTGGAAAAAATCTTATATTATTCCAGTTTATAAAAAGGGGTCACGTTTTGAGATTTCCAATTATAGGCCCATTGCTAAAATTTCATGCATTCCAAAGCTTCTTGAGTGCAACCTAATTAATCATTTTTATTCTTATTCTAATTCATTCATTTCTATAGACCAACACGGTTTTCAGAAAGGAAGGTCAACTGTTACCAATTTAATAGAATTCGTTTCTGAAACTCTTAATGTTATGGAATCTGGGCAACGAGTCGACGTTCTATTTACGGATATTAGCAAGGCATTTGACAAAATTTCTCATCATTTAATACTAATCAAGCATAAAGCAATAGGTTTTTCTGATCACAGTCTTAAATGGATGGGGTCATACTTATCTAATAGGGAATATCAGGTCTGTTTCCGCTCCTCACTTTCTCACCCCTATGTTGCCATATCTGGGGTACCCCAGGGTAGCCACTTGGGTCCACTTTTCTTTATTATTGCAACCAATGATGCCTCACAATTTATGGTATCAGCTAAGTTAAGTTGTTTTGCTGATGACTCCAAAATTAGTAAAACCATTATGTCTGTTGATGATTGTATTCTACTTCAAAATGATCTTAGCAATTTTGCCGAATGGTGCTCCACCAACAACCTTAAATTAAATGCATTGAAATGTCAAGTTGTTAGTTTTAGTAGAAAACCTCAAAGCTCTATTGTTGAATTTGATTACCATCTTGGGAATCAAACCTTAAACCGTTCTGATTTAACTCGTGATCTAGGTGTTATTCTGGATCACAGGCTCAATTTCAAAGCACATTTTAATTCCATTATTAATAAAGCTAATTCTATGCTAGGATTTATAATGCGCTGGGCCAAAGAGTTTACAGATCCATACATTACGAAACATTTATATATCACATATGTTAGACCGACACTTGAATATGCTTCGCAAGTTTGGTCTCCATATCGTAATATTGATATTTCACGTATTGAAGCAGTTCAGCGTAAATTTTTACGCTTTGCACTACGTGCTTTTTCTTGGTCTGACCCTTTTCAACTTCCTCCTTACGAAGATAGGTTGCTTTTGATCGACCTGAAATCTCTCCAACAACGTCGATTGGTGGCTGATGTTACGTTTATCCACCAAATTATTGCTGGAAATATCCTGGCACCTAAAATTATGGATTTGATAACTTTTAGAGAGAATTCGCGTAATCTACTTTCCGTTGACCTGTTTAATATTGCTAACCATAGTACTGACTACGGTAAATTTGAGCCTGTGTCTAGAATGTTACGTGAATCTAACTCGAGAGCAACTTGTTTTGATACTAACCTTAGTAAAGAAACCTAAAATTAAAGCTGTATAATCGATAAATAGTTATGGAATTGATATTTGGTCTTTTTCCATTTTCTTTTAGTACTTGTTTTGTTTTTTTTTCTCTTTCTTATATTTTATAACTTCCTACTAACTATGGCATGTTAGCTATTTATTTTTCTTCTAACTATAACATGTTATTTATTTTTATCTCTTACTAACATTAGTTTCTCGTACTAACATATCTCTTACTAACATTAGTTACTAACGGTGATGGATACTAACCCATGATGTGATGATGATCTCACCGCTTAGCAACATGATGCAAGTTTTCGTCTATAATAGACGTCTGATTTGCTTGTCCTAAGCAATATCTGACAGTAATAATCAATATGTTGCTTTTAATATTATTTGTTCAGATACCGCGTTTGGTACAATTAAAAATTATCGTATTCTTTTAAATCTTTTGAGTATTTCTTATTTACACAAAATTTAAATATTTTTTATTAATTCAACTGCAAAAATCAAATTATAATATTTGTATCTTTCAATTATTATTGAAACCTCCGAATCAAAGATCGAAAAAAAAGTAAATTTAAATTGTTTACTTCGACATTAATTTTTTATAATTTGCATAATTTTTATGAATAAACTTAAAAAAGTTAAAACTGTAGTCTATTCCATATGATTCATCAAAATAATTAAGCTAAAAATTGTTGATAAAATTGATTTTTTTACGAATTTAATAACATTAGCAAAATTTAGTACACTACGTTTAAGAACTTCTTCAACAAAAATATTGTGGTGAGATTATTTAACGTGGGCTTGGAATTTAAACAGCAAAATATATTCAGTGTTGTGGAATATCAAAAATAGCCACTAAATATAACCAAACATATTCGTTAGTTTTCATTTCAATTGGAATATTATCTAATAGAGGATAGCTGTTTATTCAGTACAAGACAGAGAGAATATAAAAAAAAGAAATAAGAAAATTAACATATCTGCAATTGATTTAAATTGAATTCCATTAACGAGAAAAAAAAAGAAAACTTATAACTAGAAAACAGAAACCAAAGTATAACAACAACAATTTTGTATGTACTTATTAACTAATAATTGATTTTTAAATTTCATTTATTTATAAAAAATAAAAATAAATAAATAAAATTTATATAAATAAAAATAATATAAAAAATATTTTTCATAAATGAAAAAAAAATTGAAAAAAAAACTATTTATACTTATATTACATTTTCTACTTCTCCTAATATTCTAAATACAAAAATTGTATGCTTTATAATTCACTTCCGAACCATTCTAATACTTCCGAATGACAAATTCTATCGTACAATTTTCAAATTATTTTCCGTTCCGATGAAGTACAGCATACGTAAATTTAAAAATTTCAGATAAATAATATTATTGAATACAATACGAACTTCAGCATACGAAATGCGGAATGTAAACGGAATTTGACATTCCGACGGACTTCAGCATAACCACCTTAATTTAATTGTGTTGTATAACAGTACTGGAATATTTTTTTTTTTTTTTATGTTCTTGACAGTAACTTAGGTAGAATTACCTTTTCGCACTTAATTAAGTACGGTACTGCAAGCTTATACTCCAATATCTACAATATTTCGACCATTTATTTATCAAATTACTGGCTTAGTTTATTAAATGTGGAAAACTACTGCTATTGTCAGTAACTAAACCTTCTTAAATAGATCAGCTCAATTTGATATAATTTGTTACCAGATTTACTAAATTATTTTTCTTCATTTATCTTATCCGAATGACAAAGGGTACTGGACCAGGTCGAAAAACCCATCAAGCATTGTTTTGCTTCATCGGGAATCGAACCTGGGACCTTTCGGTTGAAAGGCATGTACTCTACCTACTGCGCCACCTAACGTGTTTTGCAATATAAAAATAACTCATAACTATGTATGCATCTAAAATATTACAAATGAGACAATTCCATATACAAATAAAAAATACTTTCAAAATGTCAATTTAATTTCCCACTATATATTTAATTGAGTTTGATCAATAAATATGAGTGACATTATAAAATTTACCCTCGTTTTATTTTTTATTTACGTATCTTATTTACCTATGTGACAGACAAATCATTAAAATATTAAGAGGAAAAAAAACAGGAAACAAACAAAAAAAACAATTTCAATCTTAAAACAAGAGAGGCAAAGCCGGTATGTTGTGTTTGTGTTATGTGCAGATACAACTGACCAAACTGGATTCCAATTCCGAGTTGATTATCACTTTGGTAATCTTACTGTTGTTTTTTTACTGTGTTATGTTATTATATTATAATTTTGTTGTTGTTGCTGCCGATCCCATAACACAATTTTATATGTATTTGTTGCCTTTATTTTTTATATTATCTCATACCCTATGTATCTGTTAATGTTCATATTGCCAAAAAAATCCCAATTTTACTAAACATCACCGTCATTGTCTTGTTAAGTTAAAGCTCTGTTAATATAATAGGTTGTTCTCTTTCGTTTTTAGTTTTTCTATTCTATGTTGTTTACTACTTTATTATGAAGCAAAAGGTAAAAATTCTATAAAGATATTCATATGGATATGAATAACAAAGCATAACCCCCACTTCATAAAATTATAAAAAGGTATAAAATATGTAAATCATTAGAGTTAAAATAGTTGGAATTTAGAATGGAATGTTGAAGTTGAACAATATGTTATAGTATATATATGGACATAATACAAAATAACAAGAAAAAAAACTAACCTCAAATCAATTAAAAGAAAAAAAAATGACTAAACATTAGAAAAAAAACAAAAAATGTAGAAAAAAACTACTTCTAAAAGTTAATAAGTGAATATGAGGATATCTTGATTTCGACTAAATTCATAAAAAAAACACAAAAAGTTAACTAAATGAAAAAAAATTCTTCTTAAAATAAAATTTTAACTATGTTTTAAATTATTAAAATTTTAACTATAATATAAAGAAAAAATGTGTTTATAAAATTTTGTTTTTTTAATATGAAAATATTATTTGATATTTATTTTTTATTAAACTAACCATTGGTTGGCTGTTATGGGGAGTTGTGTGAATTGAACAGATAAAATAAGAAAATGCTGCTTTATTTTAAACTTTTTCTTTTAAATGTTTTAATATTATGTATTTTTATTGCGATAAAGATACATACCAAGGGAATACGAATTTTTGGTACTGTATATTTTATCATTTATTTGATCAGTGCCAGTGTTGATTAATGTTCAAAAAGCGTAGTGTTAATTTGCGCACCTTGCTTTTAGTCTTAGCAAGTTAATTTATTTCCTTTTTTGCTATAAAATTTTTAACTACCATTCTTTCTTACGGTTTGAACTCAGGAGTGGCAGCATGTATATAAAACGTTTACGTTCAAAAACCAACGTGAAGTATTTTAACGTCAAAAATTTTTTTTGGTAGCATGTAAAACATTACGTTGAAAATTTATTCCGAAAATGCGAAAAATATTTCCGAATATTCGAAAATTAAACTTCAAAAAACGTATGTTTTTCAATTTTAATGGAGGTTTGAAACAAAAAGAAATGAATTCGAATTTTTTAGAATTTTTTTTTTTTTGATTTCTTGTAATTCGCCTTATTATTTTCAGTTTTAAAAAACAAAATTGTTATATAAAATTCGCACAAATAATAAAAATGATGTGCCCGTTTCAATAGATATATAATTTAGAATAGACTAAAATAAAACAAAATTAATAAATTAAATGTAAACAAACCATAAATTCAGTTGATATCTTATATGATATTTTCAATGAAATTATAAATATAGTTTTTTATTTAAATAAATTAAAACACTCAATTATTTTATGACAAAAGAAAGTTATTTTATTATCATATAAAAAAATGCTTGAATTATAACAGAAATAAAATAAATTTTTTATTGCAAACAAAAATACTTCAATTATCCCAGGAATAAAATGTTATCAAAATTGCAAACAAAAATACTTCAATTATCACGAAATCATGAAATGTTATCAAAAGAAATTAAAAATTATGTTTTACTATAATTATTGAAAACTATAAAATTTAATGTTCTTAAGATTTCAAATTTTATTATAAATAATTAAATTTTATATATTTATTATTAAAAAAACTAAACTTTCCCGTATAAATTTTAGTCCGCGGTAAGAAAATTACAGATGTTTAAAAACCAACGTTCACGTTAAAAAAAATGTACTTGACGTTGCTTACATGCTACCGAAAAAATGTGTAGTTTACGTTTTCGGAATTAAATCAACGTCAACGTTGCTTACATGCTACCAAAAGTGCTAATACGTCTTTTTGACGAACGTGAACAAGTTACGTGCTGCCACTCCAGATTTTATGACCACATAAAATTTTTCTAAGGCTTGAATTTAGCTTATTTATTTTCAAATTTTTAATGCAGTATTTTACTACTAAAAATTTGTAATAGTCGTTCACAAAGCAAGTTTTTAAAAGTGGTTTTTATTTATTTTATTTTTGTTTAAATTTTGAAATATGGACATACAAATATTTTTAACCTGCAAAAATGCTGAATTATAATATAACTATATTTATCGTACTTCAATGTATTTTCAAAAAATAAATTTATAATCATGTAAAAAAAGTTTCTTTATGCAAACGAAAGATCACCCTAAAATTTTTAATTTGATATTTTTTTGTGTAAAGGAAAAAAAATTGTTCGAAGGAAAAAACAAAAAGTATTTTTTGGCTATATTACATTTATTTACACACATATTTTAATGTTATAAAAGTTATTTAATTTTAAAATTTATTATGTTAGAAGTAAAGTAACTCGTGTATTTCTTATTCGCATGTTTCTGGGAATCCGTGGATCACATAATTCTGGTAATAAGAAGTTGTTATAAAAATATTCCAATTTTTGTTTCCTTTTATTAGTAAAAAATTTATCGTCCTTTTCAATTCGTACATACTTGAAGTCTTTTGAGGTCCATACACCAAAAATGCAAAATTTTCTCTTTGTTATGTGTAATTGACCTTGCACTTGATAAAAATAATTATGTGATTTTTTTAATGCAATTGTATTATCATCAGTATTGTATTTTAAATACTTTTTATTTTTTGGGCAATAGCTTCTTTTAAAAAATCATCTTTTGCTGAATGAGGGCATTTTATTTCACAAATACCATTATTTCCAACTAGACCATTTGGAGTAGCTCCAAGAAAATGCAATTCTTCGTCAATAAAAAGCCCGCAGTTTTGAATATTTAAATTAGTCTGCTTTTCAAGCTCTGATATTGCATTTTTATCATTTTGCATTCCATTTTTTCTAGTCATATTTCTTTTAATTATTTTCTCTTCTGCGTTTGGAAGAAGCATTTTTGTATTTTTTTCATTCCCATATATTTCTTTCAAAAACTCTGTAGAAGCCAGTCCAGTATTGAATTGGACAACAGCAGCTGCACATCTACTTGAATAAGACTGTCCCAGAGAAAAATTTATTCGTTTCCCTCCTACGTATTGACAAATTATACTATTGAACTGTTCGCAAATATTTGAGTCCATATTAAGTAACAAACTGTCTGAGTTTTGGACTAAACGATACACGGCAGTTGTAATTTCTTCAAAGATACCATTTGATATCATCAAAGTTACAAAGTTTACTTCTTCAAGTCTTTCAGTCAAGTCTTTCTTCCACGCCGCTTACAAAAATAATTGTCACAATTTTCGTGATGACCAAACGTGTGATATGGCGAATTTGATATGTCTGGCAAGATATTTAATCTTATTATGGTAGGGTAGTGAACTAGTTCTCCAATGATTCACCGAACTTTTAATTCCAATAATCATTCTATATATGTTTTGAGACAATTTTTTATATACATCCAGAGACTTGGGAAATTTCGATGATGATCCCAGAGCGCACTTAGTACCACAGTAGTCTATTATTACAATCTATATTTGTTTTTTTTTTTATTTTTGAAATTTTGTATTTGAAGCTGTAGATGTTACTTTACGTCTAAAGTTTCTGTAAACATGATTTTTACATTCAACTTTACTAATAACAGTATTTTCGTAGGGCTTTGCTTCTAATAATCTTTTGTGAACACTACTCCGTCTCCTACAAATTTGTTATAAATTAATCCATAATCTATCAAATTTTTGCAAAATCCTTCAACAATTGTATCGCTCTCCATTTTGGTTGAAGGTTCATGAAAATTTATATTGCATTTGTGGTTTTTCGTTTTCGAAGTTGCTGTTTGTGTATTCAATTCACATGTATGGCGATATTTATTTCTGACTCCATAGTATAAAACTTTCTCGTTTTTTCTTCTATTATAGTGGCTGATCCTGATAACGCTGAATAGTTTGTTCCATAAGATCTACGTGACCAGCACCCATCTGTAATAACGGTTATCAATATAATCCCGCTTTCGTCGAAATTACCTGTCTCCATAGCTATTGTTTTTCCTTCCTCTGCAGCATCTTCATAGCTTTCATAGCTAACATTTTAATCCTTCATCTTCTTCTATTTCTTTAAAAGTAACATGACTAAAGAATGGTATGTCAACTGAATCAAAAACTCTTTTGGTTTGCGTAAAACCAATACCAGATAAAGTTGATCCAGCAACAATATTGAATGTTCACATTGCATTTTGCAATATTATTCATATCTTCGCAGGTGTAAAGATCAAAGTTCTGTTCACACATAGAACATGTAAAACAAAGTTTGCAATTTAAACCATATCTAACTTCTTTAATAAGCTTGGAGTTCTCTAATGTAAAGCCAAATTTAGCTCCGTGCGCAAGAAAATTTTTCAGTTGAACAAAGAAAAAATCTATATCCACTATCCTTTTTTCAATTGCAGAGGCTCCATCGTTTTAAAGAATAGTTTGTTGCGAAGTAAGGTCGATAGTCTGACTACAATCATCATATTGAAAATTTTGTAATATATTCATATTCCTAATTTGATTTTCAGTATCAGGTATTTTATTTAACCGCGCAGATTGTCGAAATCCTCCTAAATAATTTGTCGTGTTCGTTGGGCCTGATCTTGTACTGAAATTTCCTTTTGTCAATTTTTTCCTTAAAGAATAAATTACAAATAAAATACTATACTCAAAATAATAAAATAAAATTGTGTACCTAAATAAAAATTATTGTAAATAAAAATTGTAATTAAATTTTGAAGGAGAACTTTATTTTTTCTGTTTCCAAATTTAAAAAATTTATTAGGCATTTTAAATAATATATGAAAATAGAACAAGTGAGAGTTAATTTTTAATTTTTTAAATCAATGTATTGTGTATCAATATCAAAATAAATATAATTATTATGTCTTATATACTAAATATTTAAGACATTATTTGTATACCTAGTTTTAAATATTCCGAATATTCATAATTTCTACATAATGCTAAACTACTTAACTTAGACAAACGTATGATCATTTGTACAAAATAGCAAGTGCATATAAGTGGTTGTTAAATAACTCATTATACGAAAATAATTATGTGCCAATTACCGTGCATTAATGCATTAATTATTTTATAATTAAATAGGTACATGAAATATTTTTTACAGTTAGCAGGTAATCAAAGAAAAACGTATATCGAGTCATATGGTAAGTATTTATTTCATCTGACCACTCACATGATATTCTAGGTAGGTAATAATATAATCTCGATATTTTATTTTTTAAATTAATTGACAACATATGTACATAATTAGGTAATTATTAACTAAAAATATAGCCTAAAATTCTATATTGGTATATCAACTAAATTTAGTAAAGTCGTTAGTAATGTAGTTCTTTCGCACTTGTTCCTACAATCTATTTGGTATTTGTTGCTATAGGAAAAAATTGACTAAAGAAAATTTACTTTACTAAATCAGCTTCAGTTAAGAAATATTCTCGCTATATTTGTATTTTCGTCACTTATTTCCTCTTCAAAATTGTTTAGGAACGAATTTTAATATACAAAAGTTGTTGCTACATACATAAGGTGAACATATTCAATAATAAATTTTAAAAATACAGAATTTCAAAATAACGTTTTTTATATTAACGTTATTATATTTATGTACTGTTAAAACTTATACATCATACCTGAAATAAGTGAACACATACATATAATTTCTTCATTTTCAAACCCTAATAAATTGTATTTTGAACATAAAATGAGCCTTATTCTGAGAAGCGAATCACTTTTTCGCTACGCACCGGTAGAGCATCACATTGCATCACATTTGGTATTCTGAGAAGCGAATGATACGATATGTTGCAAAATTGCAGCATTGCTAGTTGAGACTGTCAAATTTTTTTTTTATGTTTTGACATATTTTCTTTTAATTTTTTGTTTGAAAAGTGAAATTAAGTGAGGTTAAATTAAAACTTTGTAGTTATTAAAAAATGTTTTTTCATTTATATTACGAAACAAAGTATAATAAAAAATATGTGTTAGATTATATTTCTTTTTTTTTTTTTTTTTTAAATTCATTAAGAATCTTAGGCTCTCGAAAGAAGCCTTTGCAATGATTATAGATAAATTAGACAATAATTTAAATCCTGCAATTGGTCCACTGTCAGTAAAACTCATTATAAAATTTGTTGGAAAATTGCGCTTCCTTGCTGGAGGAAGTTATCAAAAAGGTGTAAGGAACGAGTTTTTGATAGGTTCAGCTAAATCAACTATTTCTAAGATATTAGCTAAAACATTTACCCCATATACATGATAGCTTCAAGTAAGCTTCAAGAAACCTTCAACATCATGTATACGCTAGTTTCTTGAAATCAGCTTCACTCAAGTCAATCACAAGAATTTACTTACTCGACTTGAAAATTTCAACCGAATACGCAGCTTTAGAGCTTGAGTTGACATTTAATGTCAAAAATTTATGAAGTTTGTTAATATTTAGAGTGAATTTAAAAAATAAAAGATTTAAAAGAGTAAATAAATAAAAAAAATTAATTTTATATTTTTCATATCTTTAAATTTATAGAACAATTTTAGGTGTAAAATTTATGTCATCAAAAATACATGCATATGTCAAACTATCAAGCTATTTTCAAGCTGACAGCAACTCAAGCTAGTCAACCGAATACACAGCTTGAGATTTCATGAAGAATTCAAGTCAAGTACTCAAGCTATCATGTATACGTAGTAATTGTCAATATTAGAGACGGAATTGTGTCGAGAGTATATAAAATTTCCTGAAACCGAAGAAGAAAAATCATCCATCAAATTGGGATTTTATAATAAATTTGGATTCCCAGGAAATATTGTATGTTGATGGAACACATGTAAAAATCATTTCACCAACAAACATTCAAATTGCCTCCTATTTGTAACTTTTCTATAATGTAAAATAATATTTAATAAATTTTTTATAATAAATAATAAATAAAATTAATTTACTTGAATTTTACATTAATTATATATTTACTTTTTTTCATTCGCCATCTTTCATTACCTTTTTCTATAATGATATATTTGTCGCTTTTTCTGACTGCGAACAAAAAAAATTGATTCTCGTAATACCATGAAAATCGAAACGTTGCGATAAAAACCGATCAGTATCGCTATTTCGTTTGACAGAATACCAAAAATTAAATTTATCATATTTTTCTGTATGTAGCGAAAAATTCGCTTATCCGAATAAGGCCCAATATCTAATCAGTAAAAATATCATAAAACATCTTTGAATATTTCTTTGGTAAAATAATAAATACAAGGATAATAATATTTGAATTAGTATGGTGTATACAATCAAATGCACATTCATTTGGGTTTATCAGAAAAACTTTGTGTTGGAAGAATTCATTGTAAAAAGAAGATTCTAGCTACGTAACTGCCAAAGCTCTGTAGCGAAATTTGTTTTAAAAAATATTTTATAATTATTATTTTAAAAATAAGAGTGAGTTCGTTTTTGCAACTTAATAAAATTACTACTGCATTGAATGTCAAAATTTTAGTTGCCAAATAATAATATTGTATACACTTATACAATGAATGTTTTGCATTTAGAAGCGTAACTTTATGTTAGTACGATAAAAAACTACAACGCAGAAAAGTACCAAAAGTATTAAATTTTTATAAAACTATAAAGGAATATCCGGAAGATATCTTCTTCAGTCATTTCCGAATGACGAGAAATACATTTGAGGTATTTGAATAGTACTACAATTTTCTGTGCTATGAAAAGTTTTAATTTTTTAAATACATGTACTTTTTAATTTTAGTAAATACATAAAATGTTAAAACCTTTTTGGCAAAACCTTAAAGGACGCTCTGGTCATTCTCTGAAGCTTTTTTTATATGTAACCATCTGGAGACTTGCAAATATGAATAGTTTTAGGGAAATAAGTGATCGTTTTGCAAAAGGTACAACGTATAAAATTTTCGTAAAAATTATTATGCTAATTTCACATTTAAAAGAAAAAGTAATAAAATTTCCGTCTAATGAGCAAAGTCTAAAAAAAATAACGGAGGAGTTTGAAAAAAGTCGCGCGAGACCATTTCCGTTCGTTATAGGTTGCTTGGATGCCATACATATTAAAATTTCGCGCCCAAAAAAAATGCTATTAGCTATTATAACCGTAAAGGATTTATTCTATATTAGTGCAGGTAAAGCTTATGTTTGGTAAATTTTCAATAATTCACAATGTAATTTTTTTTAGGCAGTGGTGAACAGTGACCTAAAATTTATTGATGCCTTCGTCGGCTACCCAGGTCGTTGTCATGACGCTTCCATGTGGGCCGATAGTCCATTAAAGAAGGCCATAGATAATCAAACAATAGAATTTCCTGCAGAATATCACCTTCTTGGGGATCCAGCTTATTCATTGGAAACTTATTTAATGGTACCTTATTTAATGGCTTATTTAGTGGTAAACTTCGAAGCACTCCACAAAAAAAGAGACATACCTCAATGTTTAAAATGCCAGCGATGCGGACACACTCATAATTTCTGTAATAGAGATCCTAGGTGCGTCAAATGTGCAGGTGAGCACGAAACGCGAAACTGTGAAAGAGCAACCAGAGATAATAATTTCAAATGCGTATTATGCCTTGGTAATCATCCAGCTAATTTCAAAGGTCACACTACAAAGAGCTACAAAAAAAGAAGTTTCCTGCACTACGTACAAAACAACAAAAAACGGTTCCAGCAACATCTTCTGAGCCGTCTTTATCGTTACCAGTACCAATTCACAATCCAACTCAACCTAACATCACTTATGCAGCCATGGCTGAAGGATGTAATCAGCAGCACCAGCATGCAAACCAAAACCAGAAAAACGACGTTGGCGTGCTAATGACGATGATGAGAGACCTAATGGGGCAGATCAGTCCGTTGTTAAATCTGCTAACAACACTCGTCTCTAAAATATAATTATGGCCAAATTATTAAAAATTGCACTTTGGAACGCGAAAGGCCTAGTCCAACATATACGCGAACTTGAAGCATTCATCAAAACACACAAACTTGACATAATTCTTATCTCTGAAACTCACTTCACAGATAGAAGCTTCTTCAAAACAAGAAATTACATAACTTATGACACCAAACATCCAGACGGCTCCGCTCATGGAGGTTCCGCTATTATCGTTAAAAAATGTATCAAACATCACGAGCTTCAAAATTACTCTAAAAATCACATCCAAGCAACTAGCATTGTGGTTGAAGACTGGACCGGACCAACTACAATATCTGCAATATACAGTCCACCTAAACATAGCATCACAAAAATTCAATATTTAGAATTTTTCAAAACGTTGGGATCCAGATTTATCGTAGGTGGAGATTATAATGCAAACACACGTTTTGGGGTTCAAGATTAATAACCTATAAGGGTAGGCAGTTATATATGGCTATGGAGGAATATAAACTTAGTTATATATCAACGGGTCAACCAACATACTGGTCAAGTGATCGCAGCAAAAAACCTGACTTAATTGACTTTTGCATTACAAAAGGAATTAATGAAAAACACTCAAAACACACAAACTGAGATCGTTTTCGCGAGTTAGTGGACGAAAACATCATGCTGAATGAAAGGAAGATATTTACGGGGCAATAAATAATTTTGATATTGCAGTAACAAGAGCAGCATACCAAGCTACACCAACTCAAAAACAGAATAAACATCAACAAAGATGTCCATTGGCAGTCAAAAATAAAATTGAAGAAAAGCGAAAACTACGTAAAATATGGCAAAGATCTAGGGCACCATCAGACAAGAGAAAACTTAACAGAGCAACAAAAGAGTTAAAGGTAATGCTGATCGATACTAAAAATTATGAAATACAGCAATATCTGGCAAACTTAGCTCCAACCGAAGCTACAGACTATTCTCTATGGAAAACTACTAACTGAAACGCCCAAAACAACACACTGTACCAATTGTAAACTATAATACGGTGATTGGCCAAGATCGGATAACAGTAATAACGGAGATTGGGCAAGCTCAGACAAAGAAAAAGCGCTGACTTTTGCTGAACCTTCAAACCATATGAATGTGAAATTACCGAAGAAACTAGACCGACATTTCTAGACGTGCCACTGCAATTAGATGTCCCAATAAAAAAATTTACCATTTGTGAAGTGATCAAAATAATAAAAAATGAATTAAACATAAAAAAGTCCCCAGGCCACGACAGAATAACCGGCAAGATACTTAAAGAATTACCTCATAAGGGACAAGCAATCATCACCTACATTTACAATGCAATTTTAAGAATCTGCTCTTTTCCTGGCCAACGGAAAATGGCCCAAATTATTCTAATTTCAAAACCAGGGAAGGACCAAACATGGTACAATCATATAGACCGATTAGTCTACTGCCAATCACATCTAAACTCTTCGAGAAACTCTTCATAAGCAGACTCAAACCAGTCCTGTTATTAAAAAATTTGATCCCATGTCATCAATTTGGTTTCAGGCAGAATCAAGTTCATTGCATAGTGGATAAAATCAATAAAGACTTCGAGGAAAAAAGATGCTGCTCGGTTGCATTTCTCGACGTAACACAAGCGTTCGATAAGGTGTGGCACGAAGGACTTCTTCATAAATTAAAAATCTTTTTACCTTACCATTACTACTTAATTCTAAAATCTTACCTAGTGAACAGAAAATTAGTAGTCAAATATGGAGAAGCGTAAAGCTTACCAATTAATGTGAACTCAGGAGTACCACAAGGTAGTGTGATTGGTCCAATGTTGTATTTATTATACACTGCTGATATTCCTACGAGCGAAGACACGATGATGGCCACATTTGCAGATGATACAGCAATATTGTCATCAAATAAAGACCCAAAACTGGCGTCACAGCTCCTTCAGAGGGGATTAAGTAAAGTTCAACAATGGCTAAAAATTTGGAGAATAAGAACTAACGAATCCAAATCGGCGCATATTACATTTACCACCAGAAGGAGCACATGTCCGCCAGTAACCCTAAATAACAAAGTTTTACCGCAGGAAGATTCGATAAAGTACATAGGCTTGCATCTGGACCGTAGACTAACGTGGCAAAAGCACATTCTCAATAAAAATAAGCAGTTAAGAACTAAGTTTAGGAATATGCATTGGCTTGTGGGACGTCGTTCATGCGTTTCATTGGAGAGCAAGGTGTTGCTATATAAGGCAATCCTAAAGCCCATCTGGACATATGGAATTGAGTTATGGGGTACAGCTAGCAACTCTAACATCGAAATCCTTGAAAGGTTTCAAACCAAAGCTCTTCGTACAATTGTCAATGCACCTTAGTACGTCAGCAATTCAAATATAAGAAAGAATTTAAACATATGCTCCGTGAAAGAGGTAGTGACAAAGACCAGCAAAAAATACCACGAAAGATTGCAGCTCCATCCAAAGCAACTGGCAGCTGACCTGCTGAATACCGCCCATATAAGAAGACTAAAACGCCTCAGGCCTCATCATCTTTTAAGTAGATTCTAAAACTAAGATCAAATTCATATTATATTTCTTTTATAATTTTCTTTTTTCTTTTCTGTAAGTAACTGTAGAGTCATAAATATTTAATATTAAAATAAGTATTACTTTTTGATATAAGGGGTCGATTCAGCAATTTGTACATTTTAAAAAAATTTTACTTGCTATCTTTAATACGCCTTTTGCATATTAGTAATTTATAAGATAGTTGTAATATAATCATAGAGATAAAAAAAAAAAAAAATTCAATGGTACCATTTAGGGACAACGGATTCCTTTCTTCAGATCAAATTAAGTTTAACCAAGTTTTAAGTTCAACACGAGTGTTTGTGGAACAAGCATTTGGATTTTTAAAAAAGAAATTTAGAATTTTGAATCATTTAGAACTTCAAAATTCATCATTAGCCAAACACATAGTAATGTCCTGTATTGTACTACAAAAGTACAAAATATTATTATTGAAAATGAGAGTTGTGATGAGGTAGAATTCGAGGTAGAAAATGAAGAGGTTAATAATGAGTTTGACAGTTCATTAAACGTAGAAAGTACTAATGCGGAAGAGGAAAAACAAAAAAGGGAAAGATTGGCAGCATTATTTTGTGCTTGAAATTGTCTTTTTTTTTTTTTTAGAAAAAACAATAATTAGAATACTTCAATATTTAATAAAACAAAACAAAAAAAAACAAAAATGGTACAGCCTTTTCATATAAAATTTCAAAAATAGTTTAGGTACTTATCACATTTTCATTATTTTTAAAATATAAGTAGGTATGCATAGGTTAATTTCAATTTATTTATTTATCACATAAGGCACGTAGCACCTTTAAATCTCTCATTTCTTCAAGTCTTTCTTTTTCTATTTTCAGCTTTTCTCTTTCAATTTCCGAAAAAACTGTCCATTGCTTTCTTATTTTCTTCACTCTCTTTTCGTAAAAATTCTAACAATTCATTTTTTTTCACAAGAGCGATTTCTAGAAATTATATTTGTCACTGGGGATGGTGTATTTTGGCTCGTTCCAGGCTATAAATTAATTTCATCATTACTTAACACTTCTTCTAATTCTAAAGAAGATATTACACTAGTGTTCGTGACACAACTCCTAGAACCGTAAACATTGTCAATATCATCAAAATACTCCCAGGATGTGGCAGCTTCACCTGATGTTGAATTTCTTTTTTTAATTCTTCTATAGGTTACTAGAAAATTCGTGTATTTTCTGTCACACTCCTCTTTTGAAAACGGAAAATCTGGTTCAATTTCGCGAATTTCCCTCAAAATATTGCTCCATAGAACACTTTTCTTTTTTCGTCTTAATGTAAATTCATTTTCGTTTCTCAATCATCCAATAAGAGTTGTTTTCGTTCAAGTGTCCACTTTTTTTCTCTAATATAAAAAAACACATTCAAATACTATACCTAGAGAAAAAAAACAAATACTGGAGAGAAAATAATTTAACTTACGCCATTCTGCAAATGGGTCATTCTAAAAAAATGTATATTTTTGAAAATAAAAAATAAAAAAAAATTTTTTCTGAATTGAGCATTCAATTATAATCCATTTTAAAGGAAAATTTGTAATCAATTTCGTAGTGTACGTAGCCGGATGAATTTTAAAAGATTTTAAAAGAAATTTTGGAAATTTCATCTTCGAAGTCGTTTAAAACTTCCACTGCGTTACTGAAATAAAATATTATAAATTAAACAATGTCTTTAATTTAATTTAAAATGTTTATATTATAACAATAATAAACAACTAAAATTAGAACTCAATGCTCAAAATAAAAAAATTAAAAATAAAAATACTTAAAATTCAAACTTAATTCACATAAAATCACATTAAAATTTTTTTTGGAATGTTTTTTAATATAATTTGGCTAAAAAAATGCTTAATTTCTTTATTCTTTTATTTCGCGTTTGCAATGGAGCCAAACTTTAAAATAGTTTTTTAAAAATATTTTATATAAAAACGGAAGCTTCTAAAATGTAATAAAAAGCGCGAAGTAACGCAGGAGAAAATTGATAACGCAGGGGATAAATAGTAACGAAGGGGAATTTTATCTTTCTTTAATCTCAATTGGCTGTTCAAATTGATAAAATATTCTATCACCATGTTTTTTGAGTACTGCATTTGGTAACAGTTGAAGGACTTGGTTATATTGGATGTTCGTCGTTTTCATTGATAATACATTTTATTCTAGCTGGATTACTACACTTTAAAAACATCACTTTCATTTCGTTCTCTTCATCAAATCCATTTTGCGTTATTCCGACATATCTATATGCAGTTTGTTTTTTCCATAAACGTTGATCAATAATAAGCTCTTTTCGATATATTCTTAAGAACTTTTTCCTTTATTTTGTGTGGAAGTTCATTTTCTGATTCTGAGTCTGAATATATTTCATTATATATATATCTAGACTGTATTTGAAATATATATTGTTTTGGTGAGTAGCATTCGCAAAAGTTGATCATTGTGTTTTTCTTTTTTGCAAAAAACAGCTAATAATTATCCCTGTACTTCAAGATACCTGTTCTTTCTATCAAAATTTGATGCAGTTCAATTGTTCTTTGTAAAGAAGAAATAGTATTAGGAATATACTGCCGAACACTTTCAATATTTTCTCTTTATATTGAATATAATTGGACAGACGTTTTGCTTTGGACTAATTTTACAAAGCCGACCTCATCAACAATATGCTTTCCATGTGCTACGATTTTTTTAAGAACTCCTTCGATACCATCACCTCTTTCCCATGACCTGATCATAATATGTTTATAATATGACCTTGCAATATTTTTTGAAATAAAATTTGTTTTTACTAACTTTCTATAATAGATTTCCGAAACATTTTAGATCCTAGTTCTCTTAAAAAATTATACTTACGTACAAGATTATTTTCAACAACCTCTCTCAAGAACTTTTTTCTTTACTTTTATTGGAGTTCATATATTTTTGTCCTATACAACTTGTTAACGTATAGAAATTTAATATTTCCCTTGCGGTTTGGATGTGTCTTATTTTTATTTGTAAATTCTTAATTAATTTATTGGTATTCACTTTAGGACTTAATAATAATAATAATAATAATGTCCCAACGACCAATTACCCCGCGCACGTGGGGAGTCACCATTCTCATTATTATTATCATTTAGCATATGACTAGGAGTGTCGTATACAAGGTCATCACAATGCTTGGAAGAATAAAACTCTTCGTATTAAAAGCATAGAAAGATTCCAATAAATTAAGTTATTCAGTATGTAATACTGTGACGAGCATACTCACAATGGACTTTCATTAATTAAACTTTAATATTATATTTTAATTATATTCAAAAAGAATACAAGCACGTGATAACCCTTAATGAAGAATGTGTTAGTAAGGAGAGAATTGGGTCGGGAAATGCTTAAAACAAGCATGCAAAACAAAAAATAAACAAAAAAAGGGGAAAATTAGTAAATACGATTAAGGAAATTAGTAATTAGTAATAAATTGATAGAATACTAAAAACAAACAAAAATAAAATCCATAAAAGGTAAAAACAATTAAAAATCTAGTAACTTTGATTTGCCTTCCAACATGTCAAGGCAAATAAAAGAACAAAAATCAATAAGCAATATGCTCACAAGTCAAAAGTTGAAGCAATTTAAAATCTCCAATCAAAAAAAATAAAAATTATATCATAGTTTTAGACTATCTTCCAACATGTCAAGATAGGCTAAATCAAAATTTCGCGATTTTAAATTATGCCGAAGAAGCATTAGTCAATTTATTTAGTTATAAACTAAAGAAATTTAAAAAAAAAAGAAAAAATAATAAAAATAAATACTTATATAAAAATACAACACATGCAAAACGCAATTAGTCAAAGACACAAAAATAAAAAGAATAATAATAAAAATTAACAAAAATTAACATAATTTATTCACACTTATGTATACATGTTAAAAGTATGAAGTACTACTGATTCAACGTGAACAACTACATATACTACATGTATTACATGTCCTTCAAAAACTTATTACCTGTTTGAATAAAGCAGATTCTTTAGTTTGGACTTACTAATGTGAAAATCGAAGACATTAGAGTTATTGTTTACGTTACGCAACATTCTTGTAAGTGGCTCATTCTTTCCATAATCCGTGCGATGAAACTTTAAACGAAAGAGGGCAGAATGCCTAAGAGAACGAAAGTTAATATTGAAGTTAATGTGTTCTAAAATACCAACCGAGTCAACTGCACCTGAGAGAATTTGGTGTACAAATATAATATCAGCTACTTCACGACGATTAAAGAGACTTTGCAGACCTAGAAGTTTAAGGCGGTCTCTGTAAGGGGGTAAGTTATATGGATCTGTCCATGAAAGACCACGAAGAGCGAAACGAACGAATCTACGTTGAACAGATTCAATCCTGTCTATGTGAACTTGATGAAAAGGTGACCATACCTGAGACGCGTATTCGAGTAATGGTCTTACCATAGTCAAATATAAAGCTCTGGTGACATATGGGTCGGAAAATTCTTTTGACCATCTTCTGATAAACCCAAGAGCTGAATTAGCTCTACTGACAATATTATCTACATGAGATCTGAAATTTAGCTCGGTGTCTAATAGTATACCTAAGTCTTTAGTCGATGTGACATTAGAGACAATAACGCCGTTAATACTATAATAACGCGCTGATATTGCCGTTTTACGGGAAAAGATGATGCTTTGGCATTTGCTAGCGTTGAGTGCTAGGTTATTATTAGAACACCAAATAGCGAAATTATTAACGTCACTCTGAAGAAGATGAGATTCACGCGGAGATGAGATTTGTTTAAATATTTTCATATCGTCAGCGTACACTAGAATGTGAGAATTTTTTATAATATTATGTACATCATTTTTGGTTAAGATAAAGATCAGAGGGCCTAAATGGCTACCTTGTGGGACACCCGATTTAGCAGTGAAGGGATCTGAAATATTAGACCTAAAACGGACGTGATACACTCTGTTGCATCAGTATGAACTCATCCAATCTATAATGAGAGGTGGAAATCCTAGAGCACGAAGTTTAAATAAAATGACACTATGGGACAATTTATCGAAAGCCTGACTAAAGTCGGTAGCAATCGAATCCACATCTAGCCCCTTTTCCATGGAGTTGAGACTAAAAGAGACTAATTCGGTTAGGTTAGTAGTAGTGGATTTCCCTTTGAGGAATCCATGTTGAAAACAGGATAATAATGGCTTACAATAATTAAAGAGAGAGTCGTATACAATACTCTCGAAAAGTTTAGGAATACAAGATAATTTGGCAATGGGCCTATAGTTATTTATTTCAGCCTTACTTCCTTTCTTATGGATCGGAGTTATGAAAGAAGTTTTCCATATACTCGGAAAAATTCCTGAAGAGAGGGACATTTGAAAAAGCATGGTTAAGGGTTGTGTTAGCGTGTCAATGCATTTTTTTAGAACTATTGGAGGTAAACCATCAGGCCCGGAAGAGTAATCATTCTTTAATTTGTTAATTTTGTAATGAACATCTTCATAATCGATATTGATCGACATTAGTGTGATTTGAGGAGAGTTACTTAGATAACTGAAATAGTCAGAGTCGGGCACGAAATTATTATCAGTGAAGGCTTGACTAAAGAAGTTTGCAAATAGGTTTGATATAACCTTGGAATCGTTAACGGAATTATTTGCGTGTTTGAAAGTCATGGGATAGCCATCCGATTTCTTTTTTGAGTTAATAAAATGCCAAAACCGCTTAGGATCTAATATTAAATCAAATTGCATTTGGACTATGTACTCATCGTAAAGACTTGTACATAGTTCAGAAAATTCGGAGAACGCACTAAAATATCGGTATTTAATCAATTGGATCTCTTGACGATAGAAATTTTTTCCATAATTTATTTCTTCGATTGCGTAGGGTTCGTAGATGTTTGTTGTACCAGGGTGGAGCCGAGGACAAATTTTTTTGAATTGATATTGGAACACACCGCGTGAGGCAGTTAAATAATATAGAGTAAAAATTACTAATTGAGCTATTTAAATCAAGATTATTTGAAAGCAATGTACTGAAATCAATTTCAGATAGTAATTCGTTTAGTCTGTCAAAATCGGCACTTCGAAAATTGAATTTGTAGGTATTTTCAGAATCTACATTATCATTACCATTCTCAAAAGAAAAAAACAGAGATAAAGGAGGATGGTATAGATCGATTTTAGAAAGAGTGTGTTCACTAGTCTCTACCAGACAGTTGTTTGCGTTACTTGAGAAAATCAGATCCAGTTGTCTATTTAAGTTATTTTTTACCCAACTGATCTGGTGGAGGCCACAAGCAGTAAGTCTGTCGACAAAAACAGTTTCTTTTAAAGATGACACATTACCCGCAATATAATGTGTTTCATCTTCTGATTGGGTCCACTGTAAATCAGGTAGATTGAAATCACCAAAAACAATAATGTCGTCGAGACCATCTGCAGAATTACTAACATAATCGACCGCGTCTAGGAACTGCTGATATACATCAATGGGGCTGGTGGGGCGGACGTAAAAGCACACAATGTAGATACTCTTACGTTCCAATCTCATTTTGACACAGATGACATCTATATCATCTGTATTTGGAATCTGAAACAAGGAGCAATCGTAGTCAATTCGACTTGCAATTAAAACTCCACGGCCCACAGCATCACAAACGGAATCCACATCCTTTCTAAAGACATTAAAATCAGAGGAAAAGTACTCGGTACTCAAGAAGCTATTGCATAAATTGGTTTCAGTTAAGATAAACATATCGAAAGGTAGCTTTTGAGAGTTTAAAAATACATCAGGAGCCTTAGAACGAAGTCCCCTTACATTTTGATAATAAAGGGACAAGCATTTCAGTTTTTTGAGTTATTAAGACTTCCAATCGGCGGCAATACTGCAGTATTCGCTTTAGACCTTTGGACAAATTCTTTGACAAAAGTGTTACTGGGCCATATTGATGGAGATAATAGTAAGTTAAACATAGAATCAGGAACATACATTTTAAAAGAAGCGACGCTACTGTTGGCTCTAGAAATTTTTTTGCATTTTATCAAGTTTAAATTATCACTAATGTTGTGTGATAGTAATTTGTTTTTAGCAAAATCAATAACTTGTTGCGGTGTTGAGGCATGATGCAACCTTGAGATAAATACGACCCGTGATGGAGGGACTGATATTAGCGATGGGATATGGAATGAAGAAGTATTATTATTGTTATAGTTCGGTTCACTTGAGTGTACAGAGGTGTCGTGATTAAAAAAGGAGGGTGGGAGAGGAGGTATTAACTCGGCAGCTTGAGTTACGACTGGGTGTGCCGCATCAACTTCACGTAATTCCTCAAGTAAGGAAGTTGTTTGAACTGAAGTTGAAGAAGGGACTCTCAAAGTTTTTTGTACTTGATTTAATTTTTTTAGGTTGTTAGAAATATTATCGACGTTATGATTTAGGTTTCTAAAGTTTAGACTGAATTCATTTATAGAGCTTATAGTTTTCTCACTATTTTTCAGTGTAACTAAAACTCTGTCAATTTTACCATCTATAACGCTGTTTAGTTGTGAAAATTTTTCATTACAAGACTTGTACAAATCATCCGTAACAGAGATAGCTTTGTTATGGTCAATCAAAGATTTATTGATTTTGGAAATTTTGTCGTCAATATTATCAAATTTAATATTGATGTCGTCAATTGCGTTACAGATCAGGTCGAAACATCCTAACTTACTGAAAATTTTATTAAAATTATTATTGAAATCATTTCTATGCTTTTCAAACATATCATTCATTTTTGAAAATAGCTCATTATTTTCAGTAAGAATTTCTTTGAAACTGAAAATTGTTTTGTTCACTTTAGAACAATCATGACAGTAATAAAACAAATTAGTATTGTTTATGTCACTAAGATTTCTAGTTGATTTCAAACCCGCACACGTCGGATGAAATTTTTTCCCGCAATCTCCATAGCACGATATCCAAACTCTGCTCAATCTCTCACATTACAAGTTAGAGAAGCACAAGACGTCATATTCACAAAAAATAATAATTGATGTTCAACACCACAAAAAATCAAGATTAAAAAAAAAAAAAAAAAAAAAAAAAAAAAAAAAAAAAATAGTAAAAAATATCGACAATTATTATTTAATGCTATTCTGAGTATATATATAAATTTTATATAAGGAAATATAAAGAAGATAATATTATTACTATTATTACTACTAATATTATTATTCCTATTATTACTATTACTGCATTAATACAATAATTATTATTATTATTTACCGTTAATATTACTACTAACTTTATTTTATTTTGACAAATAATACTAGGTAAAACTGATCAAACTGACGAATTTTTGAAGATTTTAATTTATTAATCTTCATTTAATTTCTTTTTGAGGATTTTTATTTTTTTCCTTTTTTTTTTTTAGTTACTGGCAAATACTTCAAATACTTCAACAAATCTCTACTTATCTGGGCTAAGTATTTGTTATTTGTACAACTATTATGAAAAAAAATTTTGTTATTATGTATTAAGTAATATAAAAGAAAAATGAACTTAACGAAAATTATAAAATGAGAAGAGTACCGTAATTTAAGTATGGCAGAAAAGAGAGAGAATAAATTAAGTGAAGCCACTACTAACGATAATAATAATTGATTTGTAAATAAGTTGATTATTACTGGTATAGTGGAGTGGTATCTACAAACAATATGTCTACCATAATAAAATATAAGATTAGTATTAATAAAAATATTTTAAACTTTTTCCTTTTTTAATTTTAAAACAAAAAAAAAAGTAAAGAATTTAGATTAATTTTCTTCCCTTTTTCCTTCTTTTTTTCTGTTTACTCTACAATTAAATAGGAAAGTTAAGAACTACACAATACTCTAAGTCAAAATCAAAATAAGAAAATAAATTATTTGTTTACAATTCAAATGACCGCCATTAAATATTAGTGTTAGTAAGAAAATTAATGAAAAACTTACAAATCAGCGGAATTTATAAAATAGTTGACCACTTGATGACTTGATCAATCATTAACAAATCATTCCACATTTGTTTTACTTTTTTCCAAATTTATATAGGTAGTTAAATTTGAACTAATAAAAACATAAAAAATAAAGATTGACACTATACTAATTATCGAACAAATTTAGTTTCACAAACACAAAATTATATTATTAAAAATTTACATGAATAAAAAATTAGTAATTGTAAAATAAAATAAGAATTATTTAATTAGACAAACAAATAAGAGATATTTTTCCTATTATTTTCACTTTTTTTATTCACTAAGAAGAAAAAAAAAAAATAAATAATATATATTAACAACAAAACACAACTATCCAATTAGAGTGTAAGAATAATATTGATAATAATAATTTTTACTTGTTTGTGTACATATTTTTAATCATTGATATATTTTTTGTATTTTGCAACAGTTTTTTTTTTCAATTTTATATTTTTCTTATTAAGTTTTATGTTATTTCTGTATAGCTTAGATCTATCTCGCCTTTTTATCTTTCCCTGCAATGATGCGTGCTAAGAACCAATTGGCTACAACTTGTAAAGCCTCCACCTTTGATTTTCTTTCTTGTTTCATTTTGCGCCATGCCTTTCTAGTTTTCCTTGGAGTCCTCTCTGACATATCATTAATTAGTACTTTGCTCTTGGGATACCTTCTTCTAGCCTTTCTTTTGTATCTTCATATTTCAGAGTTCTGTTTTAGTTTATCTCTGTAGTTACCCTTGCTTTTCGGCAACTGTTAAAGGCATACCTAGTTTTAGTTTTTTTTTTATTTTTAAATAGTTTGATTACAAAATACATATGAATTCCCTACGTTACTTCCCCTGCGTGACACAGTGGAAAGTAACGCAGGGGAAAAATATATGTAAATAGCGTTTTTTGGGTAAGCTTTTCATATTATTCAGTCAAAATCAAAAATAATCAATGTCCTTTTACTCTTATTAATTCTTTTGAAATATTTAATTAAATTAAGTATAATACAAACCTTATTATTCCAGTAACAAAGGGGAACTTTTTAAAAAACACGCACAAAATTTGATAGTTCTTGTTCGATTAAACTTTAAACAATCACTGCAACACAAATCATTTTGTATTAAATATGAATGAACAAGTATTTCAATTATATACTTAAGCAGCATAAAAAAAAAGTAACCGTAATTTAACGAATTTTTTTGAAAATAACACAAAACCGGTAACGCAAGGGAAAAAAGTTGGGACAGAAATGTATTTGCAAATTTTTACTATAAAAGTAAATTTTAGAATTATTTAATAGATATAAAAGGAAGGTTAAATATTTAAAGTTATATTTTCTGACAAAAGTAATATACTTCAGAGCAAAAATACTTGAAAAAAATTATGCAAATCTTGAAAAAGATGCGTAGGGACAGCGAGTTTTTGTTGTTTTTCCACACAGAAAATTAATAAAATCAATCAAAATCAAAAATGAAAATTTCTTACCTGCGCTAAACACTTATTTCCTACGTTTTCAATGCATAAAAAATATGTTTAGAAACTTTATGCATTGTAAAATGTTGCTAAGATATGTTTAGAAACGCTAAACAATGTATAAGATACGTATCTGCTGCGTAAACGAACTCACTCTAAGTTATAAAAATATCTTTACTAAATACAATAAAAAAATATATATAACTTTTTAATAAAACAAGAAAAAAGTTGAAATGATAAGGGACATTTGAGTTACAATCCATTTTATAAAACAATATTTAACTAAAAAATTCTCGAAATCTAGGCCAATTTCCTCATTGGATTGTAACTCAAATTTCCCTTATCATTTCAACTTTTTTCTTGTTTTATTAAAAAGTTATATATTTTCTTTATTATATTTAGTAAAAATATTTTTATAATTTATTTTTAAAATAATAATCATAAAATATTTTTTAAAACCCTTAAATTTATAAAAAAATATAAAATATGCAGTTTACGCACACTTAAAAAATTTAGTTTCAACAAATTTCGCTACAGAGCTTTGGCAGTTACGTAGCTAGAATCTTCTTTTTACAATGAATTCTACCAACAACACAATTTTTTCTGATAAATACAAATGAATTTACATTTGGTTCTATACACCATACTAATTCACATATTATTATCGTTGTATTTATTATTTTAGCAAAGAAAATATTCAAAGATGTTTTATGATATTTTACTGATTAGATATTTTATATTCAAAATACAATTTATTAGGGTTTGAAAATAAAGACATATATATGCATGTGTTCACTAATTTGAGGTATGATGTATAAATTTTAACAGTACATAAATATAATAACGTTATTATAAAAAACGTTATTTTTGAAATTCTGTAATTTTTAAATATATTTTTGAATATGTTCACCGAAGGAAGCAACAATTTTTATCTATTAAAATTTGTTCCTAAACATATTGAAGAGGAAATAAATGATACCGAGAATATTTTGTTAACTGAAGCTGATTTAGTAAAGTTGAATTTTCTTTAGTCAATTTTTTTCTATAACAACAAATACCAAATATATTATAGTAACAACTACATTACTAACGACTAATTTTAGTAAAGTATATAAAAATCGAGTTTTGATGTATTTTAGGCCATATTTTTAGTTAATAATTACCTAATGATGAAAATTACTGAAAGTAATTTTCAATACAACCACATCGGTTCTAACTAATGTAATATAATAATTAATAAACATATATAATAAAACTAATGAATTAATAAGCATATATATAATAAAACAAATACAAAATAATATAATATACAATATTTCCATATATACCAAATAATTAATATATAAAAAGGCCCACATTTCGAAAGAGAGGAGGATATATAGTTGGACTGCAGATTTATGTTTATGATTTATGATGTTATGATTTATTTTAATTATGTACTTATGTTGTCAATTAATTATAACAAATTTGTAGGAAATGGAGGCAGTAGGGCTCATAAAAGATTATTTATTATCATAGCTAGGGTTTTGCTTCTATGAAAATATTGTTAGTAAAATTGAATGTAAAAATCGGAGAATCATTGGAGAACTATTTCATTACCCTACCATAATAAGATTAAATATCTTGCCAAAGATATATCAAATGCAACATATCACAAATTTGGTCATCATGAAAATTGTGACAAGTATTTTTGTAAGCGGCGTGAAGAAGAAACCTTATCGATTATATCAAATTATTTTTTGAAGAAATTACTACTGCTGTGTAACGTTTAGTCCAAAACTCAGACAGTTTGTTACTTAATATGGACTCAAATATTTGCGAACAGTTCAATAGTAAAATTTGTCAATAGGTAGAAAGAAACCGTATAAATTTTTCTCCGTGGCAGTCTCCAAGTAGATATGCAGCTGCTGTTGACCAATTCAATACTGGACAGGCTGTTACAGAGTTTTTGAAAGAAATAAATGGGAGTGAAAGAAATACAAAATTGCTTCTTCCAAACGCAGAAGATAAAATAATTTAAAAGAAATATAACCAGAAACAAGAAGCAACATAAGATTCGGAAGAGCTAAACATCACTCAGTATAGATAAAATTTATAGAGCAGAGACATGTGATATGTTACATGTGTTTCTGCAAAAGAAAAAAAATAATGCTGGAAAAGTTGAGAACAAATTTTGAAAATAGGACGAACATTGAAATTGATACACGCGATCAATCTGGTTGTAATTATTGGTACGAATTAAGAGATATAATGGTCACTGCCTCAGATTTGGGATTTGTAAAATTCGAAGTGATTCTAGTCATCATAGTATAATCAAATACAAGCTCTATTCTCTTGTATGCACAAACACCATGATTTATGGAATGTAAAATGAAAAAAGACAATATCAGGGGTGGAATTCTGTATTGTGATAATCACGCTGCGCTTGTCGCATATCTATAATTGGTATTCTATATGGTGATTCGCTTTTTTTGTGATTTTAGGGTGACAGCTAATTTGGTGTCACACGATAAAAATAAATAAAAGTTTGGTTGTTTTTTAAGTTTTTTATGTTTTGGTTTTTTAAGATTTATTATGATGTAAATATTAAAAAATGCGAGTTTTAGAATTAGAAGTCGCTAAGATTACAAATGATTTAAAAATAATGGAACTGAATAAAAAATGCTGTGATTATGTGTTAATTTTATTTTAATAAGTTTGAATTTTATTTTGTTTTCAATTACATATAATACACATTTATATTAATTAGTTATAAGTTTGCAACTGAATTTTACTCAAATGTGCATATAATTTTCTTTTTCATTTTATTAAATTTGTTGTAATGATTTTCACTTTAACTTTTTTTTATTATCTATATGTCAGCAATAAGTTTTTTTTTTTTTTTAAATATATATTTTATTAAATTAGTTGTTTGACATTTACTTTTAAGTTTTTTCTCTTTTAATATATAATTTTTTTTTTTTTTTATAATTTCGCTTTATTGATTAAATAAGTGTAATGCGCTAATAAAACTTACATCTTATTTTTGTTTTCTATTGTTTTGACACTGACATTAAATAAATAACTTGTGCTGCCATTTCCGAATTGTATTTTTTAAGATGCTGCCGTTTTCTTAAATTATTCAAATGACCGCAATACAGAATACCAAAAACTTTTAGTGTCATCTTTGACTGTCGCAAGGGTGACTATCGCTTATCACAATACAGAATACCACTCCAGACTTTGAAAAGCAGACTAATTTAAATATTCAAAACTGCGGGCTTTTTATTGACGAAGAATTACATTTTCTTGGAGCTACTCCAGATAGTAAAGAAAATTTTTGGTCTATGGACTTGAAAAGACTTCAAGTATATACGAATTGAATTTCCTATTACCAGAATTATGTGATCCACGGACTCCCAGAAACATGCGAATAAGAAATACATGAGCTACTTTACTTGCAAAATAATAAATTTTAAAATTAAATAATTATTATATTTTTATAACATTAAATTATATGTACGTAAATAAATGCAATATGTCCAAAAAATACTTTTCGTTTTTTTCCTTCGAACACTTTTTCTTCCTTTATACAAAAAAATATCAAATTAAAAATTTTAGGGTGATCTTTCGTTTTCATAAAGAATATTTTTTTTACATGATTCTACATTTATATTTTGAAAATACATTGAAGTACGGATGCTAATTTGTATTGCTTCTTTTTGTTCACATTTAAATTTTTACTATAGTGGTATACAATTTCAAGTAAACTGATCATTCAGATAGTGTAAAAATTAAAAGTAGCTTTATAGCTTTCAAATTTACATGCACTAACACTTAAACAAATTTTTACATGAGGTTTGAGCTTTCAACTCTGTTTAACCCAGCTTTAACAGCATTTTGCTTTTTACCTTACCTTAGAATCAAAAAGAACCAAACGAACATTATCGCTTACTATATAGTCTTGCAGGCCTTTCAATATCTCCTTTCAATATTGAGTGAACCAGGTATCGCTTCTTGCCAAGTATGCATTTCTGTACAAATGGTTTTGGATACGACTAAAAAATAAATTATTATTAAAACCATTTTCTCACTTCACTTAATTTTACAGTAACTTATGAAAGACGGGATAAGAATAACATGTACTTACTTCTCCTCAGTTTGTCTCATTAATTTTTCCAATTCAAATAATAATATTTAAAAAAAAAAGTCTTCGATTGTCGGCTTTGGTTTTATCTTTCATTTCTAATTATTATTTACACTATTTTTTTTTTAAATTTATTATTTGAAATATTTTTGATGGTGTTGTATTTTCACTTTTTTATTATTAAAATATTTTTCATTTACTTTTAAGATTAACAAGCTGATCCAGAGTTCCTTATAACTTAAAAGATTTTATTTATGCCTTATAACCTTAATATAAACTATTTTTCATATATTAAACTTAAAGTTTCTAGACATTTTTTTCTTTTTTTTTTTCAAATTTTAAATTGTATACATTTTAAGAAATTTTAATTCAATATTTTGTAACTTTAAACATTTTGATTTTTTTGCTTATATCTTGCTTTTATTATTATCATCAATATTCTTTATATTCTTCAATAATTTGTTAATTTGTTATTTTGCCTTAATTTACTTTAAAATTGTAAATCATTCATCTAATAATACACTCTATATGAACGATTACGCTCCATTTGAGAATTGAATAAAAAAAAAAATATTAAAAAAAAATATATTACTAAAAGTTACTATATTTATTTATTATTATTTATTATAACTTAAAGTTCTTAAATAATAACTAAATTAATATTTTTCGTTCTGAATCTTGTTTAGTTTAGTAACTTTTTTTGTTGTTTTTTTTTTAAATTTTACAGTTAGACAAAGAAATTTGAGAGTAAATAAAAATTAGAGCAAAAAAGTTCAAAAAAGATAAAAGTCCTAAAATTTTTGACATTTCATTCTCACTGTCATGTCACAATGGAAAAACACAAGAATCCCAGAATAAAAAAGGAACATCAAAAGACAGTTAAATCGTGTAATTAAGGAACTAAAATAGGACTTAAAAATGAAAACAATGAAGTAAGTCAACAATATCTGTCTAAATTGACGGCAACCAAAACAACTGACTATGATCTGTGGAAGATAACATAAGAAGTCAAACAACCTCAAAAATCAAACCCACCAATTCGACGGCCAAATGGCAAATGGGCAAGAAATGATGAAGAAAAAGCCAATGCATTCGCAGAACACCTTGTTAGCGTAATCACACCTTGGCCTCTACTAACAAAATATCTACCTCTACCTCGGAAGTCGAAAAGGATATACAAGAACATATGGAAGCTGCTTATCAGATGGAGTTACTAATAAAAAAATATAATAAAAAAGAGGTAAACCAAGTAATAATGAAGGAAATCAACTGGAAAAAGTCACCAGGATATGATTTGATCACTGGAAACATATTACGCCAAATTTCACAACGAGGCCTTATGCAACTGACACAAATATTCAATGCGGTCGTAAGGCTCAACTTTTTCCCGAACCAATGCGAGATATCGCAAATCCTAATGATATTAAAACCAGGTTAAATATCTGAAGACGCCAAATCATATCGGCCAATCAGTATTCTGCCAGTGTTATTTAAAGTGATGGAAAAACTAATCCTACGACGACTTCAACGAATAGTTGAGCAAAAAAAAATTAATCCCGGCACATCAATTTGGCTTCAGACATAAACATTCCACAGTGGAACAAATACATATAATTGTAAATAAAATAAATGAAGTTTTGAAAACAAAAATTATTGCTCTGCAGTTTTTCTCGACATAAGCCAGGCATTCGACAAAGTCTGGCACAAAAGAATTAACTACAAATAAAAACAAAATTTGCCATATCACTACTATGAATTGTTAAAAAACTATATAGAAAATCGCTATTATTTTGTCAATGAATATTTTACCAGCCTTACATAAATTCATTCGGGAGCTCCACAAGGTAGCGTTCTAGGTCCAAGCTTTCCTTGCTATACACTGCCGACTTACCGCAAACATCAAGCACAATGATAGCTACATTTGCCGATGATACAGCCAAACTGGCATCGCACAAGGATAATAATGTGGCTCTGGGCTCGTGCAAGAGAGCTTAAACAATATAGAATTATGGTTGAACAAATGGAAGATTAAAGTCAATGAAACTAAATCTAAACACGTTACGTTCACATTAAGGAGGGATACATGTCCTACAGTATTTTTAAATAGTAATGATGTTCCTCAAACAGAAAGTGTCAAGTATCTCGGAATGAAACGAATTTTTACGTGTCAAACTTATTATTATAACAATAATTGACACGTAAAAGTGCTAACAAAGCGTCCTTAGCGTCGAGTATATCTCCAGGATAAGTCTATTACTGGATTTCTTTATTCGAAAATTGAATCGACTGCAATAGAAAAATGTTATCTTTTTTGTTATGAAAAAATCTATTAGTTCAGGGGTTTTGTTGGCCAATATGTTGGTTTACCAGTCGAATAAAATAAGCATTTTGCTTCTCTAATTGCCTGCCTGAGCTCTCTTCCTCTCGTCAGTGTTATTCTGGATCACCACTCAATATGCTTAGCATTTAGATCACCTCCTAAGATAAATCTATTTCCTAATTGTTGAAGCATTTCTTTAAAAACTTGTTTCTTAATGACATGAGTGGGCGGACAGTATAGTGCTCCTACTTGTAGATCTTGCTTTGTAGATGTTATTCTTACCACACTAAGTTGCATTTCTTTGTTTTCTATTTTACAAAGCTCGTAATGTTTAATTCCTGCCATCTTGGGCTGGATTATCCGGATGCAGAGCATAATAAATTTTGTAACCCCGAATCTTCATTTGTTCGCAGTTGTTGCTTTCAGATATGAGCAAATATCTATGTCCTTTAACTTTAATATAGTTTCTAATTCTACTAAGTTAAGATTTTTATACTCTTTGTGTTATTAATTTTGTTGTTTTACACGGTGTTTCTTAATAACTTTCACTACTTGTTTTTTCTAAATTATCCAATCAATTAGTGATTTTGTCTAACATCCCTAGTACTTTTTCCATTGTTTTCCAGACAATGTTGTCATTTTCAGTATTTAGCGATTGATTTTGTCTTTTAAGCGATGTTTAATGATTTATTAGTTTAAATTGGCTCGCCATGTTGGCATATGTGACACCTTTAACTTTGATGTGAATTTTTTTGGTTATAGATTTTCCTTAGGTTTAATCTCATTTCTTCTTTTCTGTAATTTCTCGGCTACTATACATTAAACGGTAATTTGATGGATGGGCTTCCCCGCAGTTAGAACAGTTCGGTGCAGTTGCTTTGGGTTTAGCGCAGTCTTTTGTTAAATGATTGCTAGCTCATTTGACGCATAATGGTATTCGAAAGCAAAATTTCGTGGTATGTCCATGGCGTTGGCACTTCCGACATTGGGGAATGACTACTTTTTCTTGGAGATTCGATATTAACTCTTACATTTTGAATATGCTTAATATCATAAATTTTTTTCTTCTCTTCATTACAATAGAAAAAGAGCATGAACAATGAAAGTGGTATATTTCTGCCTGGGTTGTAATCACTAATATTACTTAAGACTACCTGTAGAGGCTTACATTTTGTAATTATCTCTGGCTCCGGGCATTTTGTTATGTTTAATTGAATATTCGATTTTTTCCAATCGATGTCAGTGACAGTGTTTTTTTTCCTGTTTTATATTTCCGGAGAGTATTCAGCTTTTCCTTTTTTCCTGGGTTTCTTTTTTAAAATCCAGTCCGTTTCTCGAATTAATTCTTCTTCGTTTGTATAATACTCCTGTTTATCTGTTGTTTTGCTTACAACTTCATCTTGGACATTCAAATGTTTTTAATAGACTTATTTTTTTTTACATTTTTTATTGATCTAACTAACTGGTTGAGAATCTGGTTTTGTTGATTCATCTGCCGTTTGTACAATAACTTCTCCTTTCTTGTTTAGTTCTTTCTTGAGATATTGATTCTCTGTTTTTAGTTCTTCTACTTGATTACTTAGCTGGTCAAGCAATTTTTCTTATGTTATCTATCTTAACTCTTAGTTCTTCTTTTCCTGTTTTTAAATTAGAGTTGTTGTCTATGTTATCTATTGACTTTTTATCTGAATTATTGCACTTGTTGAAGTTACTTTGTGTTGTTGTGTCCATAATTATCTCCATCGTTGACGTTGTTAATACTCTCCTTACATTACTTCCTGCTCCTGTTGATGGTGACCTTTGCATTCTAGCTCTTCTGCAAAAAGGGTTATTTAGAAGCAATAAATGGTCCTCCCCAGAATCCGTAGGACCGACCTCTTTCGAGAGTGGATTTTCCAGTATAACTGGGCTGCCACCTGGGGGTATTTAATCTTTTTGTTTTCTCCATTGCTATTAAATATTTTTAGTATTCCCCTACCAGGAGGGCCGGGTCATTTGTTACCGAAGTTTCCATCTCCGCCCTACTAAATCGATTTTGAGTATCATTCTCGCCCGTCGAAAACATTGTTTCCTCCCGCACGATTCCTAAACTGATCGATTACTTTGATCATGCTAAGTTCTCGCATTCACCCGCTCTCATTAGCCTTGCAAAAGCAAGTTACCAGGGGGCATCCGGTAGGTAACTTTGTTACCGACCTTCTAGGAGGTGAGAATCGGATTTGTTGGTAGTGCTGAGTCGTTATACAGTAGGTATTTCCTAGATTTTGTCAGAGATACACGTTAGAGGATGTGTTCTGTCTAGGGCATGTTACCAACATTTGTCCCCCATATGGACAAAATTTCATAAGACAAACTTACATATGGACAAAATTTCATATTTGAATAATTACATAATCAGCCATATTCTTGAAAACTTATCACTGACATGATGAAAAATAAATCACTTCACGTCTAAATAAATTTGTAATTCTGGAAGATTTGTGAAACATTTCGTTATGTTGGTAGCATTTGTTGTTTTAAAAAAAAAAAATTATTTTTACAACTCAATTTGAAGATTGTTTTTTAGTTTTATTAGTGTTTTTTTTTTCAAAAGAAAAAGAAAAAATTGTGAACAAATATTTTTATAAAAATTAAAGTAAAAAGATAGGACTGGAATAAAATTTTATTAAAAACAATGATTTTGTGCTACATCTTCAAAATAAGTGTAAACATAAATAAAAGTTATATATTATATAAGTTATTAAGTATAGCAAAAAGCACTAATCAATTCACTACAATACAAACATATTTTTATTTATACTTTTCTACCTAATCTATTTTTTATATCAAAAATAACTTAAAAAACTAAAAAATAAAAATGAACTTAATTACTACGAATGCCTTAAACTTCAACCTTATCGCTTGACTATTTTGAAGTGAGTTAAAATGGCTATCGCTTCGTAGAAAAAGTCTTCCAGAAATACCACACACGACGCGTTTGACATTTGTTATCGTGTCAAATTAAAAGTATCGTTTCAGCGTCTTGCAGGATATTTTAATTTTTAAAGCGGTGACCTATAATTTTTTCATAAATATAAAGAAAATTTAATTTTCTACAAAAAAGTCTGCTTAAAGATTATCCGTGGAAAAGCCGTTTAGGATTAGATATTAGCTGATTCCATTCCACAACAATTCCATAAATCTAAAAAATGTTGCCATGATTTTATTTACGAGATATATTTTGTATTTCATCAGCAATTCTTTTTTTTTTATTGGGAATAAATTCAAAATATTCCTATCCAATACATATGAATATGCAGTTATATTTGTTCACTCATCTACTGTTGATAATTTTTGTGAATTTTATGTATGCGTGGTTTGTTAAAAATTTATAAGGTTTGCACTACGTAGTTTGCCTTGGGATGATCATATAAGACTCCCTCCATATGAACATAGGCTAAATCTTCTCTATCTTAAGTCTCTGTGGAAAAGGCGGGAAGTAGTTGATGTTTTATTTATTTTCGAAATTATTAAAGGCGGTATTATTTCCCCTTCCACTTTAAATAAATTTATCATTAACACAAATACTCGTTTACGCCACTCAAATCTCTTTACATTAACATTACACAGAACAAATTATGGTAAATATGAACCTATTAATAGAATGTTAATAATTAGTAATAAATATAAGAACAGCATAAATTTTTCAGTATCTAAAGATACTTTAAGACGAAAATTATATGAAATTAATTGAATATTTTGTTAATTTGGCTTTTTAATTTATATTAAAAAAATAATACTACTATTTTTGTATATTGAATTTTGTTAGTTTTGAATGTATACCAAGTAAATTTAATTGTATTTTTAATTAATATATGAAATGTAATACTAAATTGTAAACTGTTTGAGCTAAATAGTATAAATAAATAAATAAATATTTTTAGTACAAAATAATGAATGAAATTTCGCATTGTTGTAAAATTTTTATGTATTTTTAAGAAATGAGATAATTGAATTATATTTTCGGGTTGTTGCAACATTTCTGTTTATTTTTCAAGTTAAATATTTTTCGAAGATGCAGGTATTTTTATTAATTTAGGAAATAGTCAAACAAATGTTCAATTTAGAAATGAAATATTTTCTATAGTGACCTATATGTTTTTTTATAAATATAAAGAAAGATTAATTTTCTACAAAAAAGTCTACTTGAAAGGTATACGCCGAAAACCCATTTAGAAGTCTTTAGCCGATTTACTATTCAACTTCCGTAATTATAGAAAATTTTGGTAATATTTTTTTACTTTTTCAATAACGTTACTTTCTAAAATGTATTATCTCAACGAGAATAATCTAAATGGATAAGTACCTATCCAAGCAAAACACATGCAAAATTTATTTTGTTTTCGTATGACTGGTATGAGTGTGGAATAGTAAGGTAGCTGTGTTTCTCTAAGAATATTCAAATACGAAAGAATAATATGCTTAGATTTATTCTAATTATACCTTTTGTATGATGTGATTTGTTTTGCATTTTTGTTGCATTGAAAAATTCAAAAATATTAAAAATATTAATATTAAAAAAAAACATTTAAATAAACTAAACTAATATATTAGTTTAGTTTTGAAATCCCTTATAATCAAATTTACAATTAAAATGTTTAGTAAGTTTACAAATATAAAACGATTTTTAATTAAATTTACTTAATGAACAAATAAAAAAATATTGCTCCACAATAGTGAAAAAATATTGTGATAACAATAAAATATTAAAGATTCAATGTACCCAAACAAATAAAAAAAAAAATAAAAATAATACCTATAACAATTTGGTAATAAAGGGAAAAAAAATAATTAAAAAAAAAGTAAACTTAACTAAATACTTTTTATAGAACTATTATGTTTATTTATATTTTGTATTTAATTTGTGAGAAATTTGGTCTATTTTTCTTTTTTTTTTTAAATAACATTTATTCATTAAAATGAAAAAAGAAATTGGAAAGTTTGCAGTTTGGTTCATTGCAAAAATCTAGGAAACACTTTCCGAATCTTAAAATTTTTAAATCCTTTTATAATTAAAAAATCCTTGTGAGTTATATGAACAAATATTAAGAAAAGCGGATGAAGTTCTTACATGTCCATCTGAATTTTTGATTTTTGCGAAAAATTATGCTAAATTAACTGGTTTTGTTAAATTATATGGACCATCGGATCCATTTTTTCGAGCATGCCAAATTCACTGCGCTGTTTTTGAAAACATTTTCAAAAATGAAAAGTATATTAAAAACATTCGTGAAGTTATGGTACAAAAATTAATCCGTATTACAGGAGAAGATGCAAATCTTAAAGATTGGTTTAATGAAAATAACCCGTACTTCGAACACAGATCTTATTTCACAGAATCTATTTTAAAATTTTTATTAACTGTTTTGCCCTGAAAACAGTGTAGTTGCGCTACTACCAAGTCAGTGAAGAATCAAAAAATAGAAATGACAATTTAAAGCAAAATTCAGTGATATAAGGTTTATTTTATTTTTTATAATTTCTATAATTTACTTATTTAATAATTAAAAAATATTAAAGTGGTTCCATAACTGTTTTCATTTGGACCAAAAGTTGTTCAACCATGTAAAAGAACAAATGAGCTACAAGTTTATTATTATTAAGTATATACATTTCCATCGGAATTATTAAGATAACTATTTGCCTACACGGAAATTCTTACAATAAAACTTTTCTTACTAGGAAATTATTACGATTATTTTTCTATTATATTTCTATTTTATATTATTCTTTCATATGTAAACGAGTTATAACAGAACTAATCATCAATCCAAATTTTGCGATTGATTATGATTAAATAATGGGAGGTGGTGTTAGTGGGTTCAAATCTTTCACTATTATGAGGTACGTGCGGGTAGACCTCATGGTGTCCTTTGGGGATTTCCACCTACCCTGCGAGAAAAAAAAAATATACATTTATGCATATAGCGCCGTAGCAACCGTTTGTTAGGTTGCTACAACAAAATAAAATAAAAAAAACAAAATCTATAAACAAAAAAAAAAAAAAAACAACGTAAACCAAAATTTTTTCTTCTCAGCTGCTTCAAAATCGTACAGATGCATACAAAATCGTACAGTGTGTATGCATAATGAAAAGACTTCTAATTGTGGCATATATTATTGTAGAATTGATTTTGAAATTATGTATAGCTAAATGATGTTTAATATGAATAATTTATTGTAAACTGCACATGTATATAAATAAGTATCTATATTATGATACACAAGAGCACGATTTTGAAGGCATACCTTTCGTGGTTTTTCGTTGTTTTATTCATTTTTGGTGTACCTATACCTATATCATTTATTATCAATTATTATTATATTATAAATAATTATATGGGTGGATATTTCTAATTCATGTTCATTTTACAAAAAAAGCAAAAACAAACCAAATTATTGTAAAACTGACCAAATTGGAATAGTTTAAAAATTATGTTGCACTCCTTCTAACACGTAGAAAAAAGTCCAATATCAATTTTAGTTAGACGTGTATTAAAAAAAATTAATATAAAAAAGAGGTTTCCTTTTACTTCTTTCCTTTTATTTCTTGTGTATAAAAAAAATAACAATAAACAAAAAAACTGAAAAAAAAATTGCTAACCCATTCAATGCATCACCTTTCTCGGTCTGGTATACGGTTGCAAAAAAAAACAAAAACGTAAGCAAAAAAGAGAAAGATAAATCCATATATAACTATTCCTATTTTCAAATTTCTCTGATTTTGTGAATTAGTTTGCTTGTTTTATGCTGCTCTCCTATTACTTATGTTTTATGAACCAACGACGCAAACTCATCCATATCTTGCTTATCAAGGAAAAAAAATTAATATAAAACATAAAATTTGTTTCTTTTTTTTTATAAATAATTATGATGACCATGTAGTTGTATATATAATAAGGTGTATAAATTGATACCTACTTTCTAAACAAGATTTTTTTTTATATACTGGACCATCGAAATGTGGTTATGTGTATATAAATACATGCATACATATATGCATCAATATGATAGAATAGTTTTATACTCTTCTAACATATGTCCATATAAAAAAATTCAATTTCAATTTTACATATTACCTATGCTATCAGAATTGTTTCAAGATTATTTAGGTACACACATATGTTTTTGGATGCATAAACACTTGTTTTTTAATTACGCCCTAATTCATACATATATATAGAAACCACTCATCAATTGCTGGAAGTGTGGATTGTGGAATGAAAATTTCAAATTTTGTTTGGTGTTGTTAAAAAAAAAAGTTTACTTTTTCTTCTTTTCTGAGAGCCCAGTAATTCATCGTTTCACCAACGAACTACACAACCCTATTTGTTTTAAGATATGATTTCGAAGTAATTTGAAGTACTTCGAAAATAGAATGATTGAATTTTTTTAAAACAATTATTGTGACAATTTTTTTTTTATAAGAACAAAAATGTAATATTTATTAAAATCTACATACAAATCCATCTGTCGGCAAATAGAAAACTAAAATTTAAAGTACCTCAATAAAAAAATAAAATATATTCATTCGCTAAATTGTAAATATTTCAGTAAAATATTAGGTTTATTCAATAAACTGTGCAAGAACGATCTAGAACGATCTAGAGTAAAAAAATTTGTTGTGTTCAGTAGTTTCCGTTAATTTAATTTTTTTGTCCAAAAGTGCTCTTATTGTCGTTTAGTAGATTGTTTAAAAGAGTTCTAAATTGATCTGTTTTGTTCCGAATTTTTTTGTGCAAAAATTTTGTAGGTATATCTTTTTTAATTTGAGTACCTGAATAGTCAAGTCAAGAAAATTTTTAAAAATAAAAAACTTATTTATAAAATAAAAAAAAATATCAGATATATAAATTATTTCATAAGAATTTATTAGACATCAATTTCCAGTAAGTCTTGCATATGCAATATCAATCAATGAATCACAAGGTCAAACATTTCAAAGAGTCGGAATTTATCTCACTCAACCTACTTTCACTCATGGTCAGCTCTACACAGTCCACTGCTCTAAAAATTAAAATTCTAGCAGGACCAAGACAGGGGAAAACTACTGACACTGTAACTGTAACTGACAATTCTGCATACCAAGAGATTCACAATATGACAATATATTCATTTTATCCAATCCAATCAAATACTTCATTTTATCCAATTGTTTCCTGTATAATGAATTTTAAAACTCACTCATAATAATTGGGAACGGTACTAATCCATAGTTATGATTAATAAAATGATCAGAAACTGTTTTCTTAAAAACATTCCAACACACGTTTTACCAGTTAACGCGAACAATCAATTAATGGGTTAATAATATCAGTTATGGTAAAGAGTTTCGGTGGTTTTAGTGGGTTATAGTTCCACATAGCTAAGTACCTACGTGCACGGTCTGCTTAGTATTTGTCAAGGCTTTCCCTCGAGAAATAAAAAAATAATAAAAACAAATTAAATCTTACAAAAATTTAAATTTTTTTTTATTTTATTTTCAAATTAATATTAACTTAAAATTTTGAACATTTTTTATTTTTTTGTGGTTTGCTTTAATATTACTATTCTATATATTGTTGTCAGATACTTTTAACGTGTCAAATGTTTAATTTTATTGTGCCGTTTCACAGAAAAATTCCTTTCTTTTGTTCGGACGGGTATGTACCCGGGGGTTTATTCTAGTATGTGGTATGTATATATCATATAGTTGCATTTGTATATACATAGTTATTTACTGAAAGAGGTATAAGAAAAGACATATAACTACTAATCTTCTAATGGTATAGTGTACAATCTATAACGACTAACGAGCTCAGTAAAAATATCATGCAAAAATATAGCCGGGATTATGTAAAAACTTGTATCTAATGCATTTTAAACTTTCTAACTTATATTTAATACAATATACGTACTTTTGTTAATGTTTCTCATCATGTATTTTAAGCACATTAATCTTGAATATAAAAAATATTTGTAATACTAAATATTTGGTTGGAGCAATAATTTCAAACGCTTTTTAAATAATAATATGTTTGGAACATATTTTATATCTATATTATCTATATTATAATACACAAGAGAACGATTAGTGAAGGCACACTTTTCGTGGTTTTTCGTGTGCCTGCGTTTTTTTCTCCCATTTAATCAAAGAATAAATTTTTCTTATTGAATATTTCTTAATGTCTGTATTTTGGTGAAAGAATTTTAAGCGGATATTAGCTCAGTTCGTTAAAGTGTCATGTTGATGTCGGAAGTTTCTCTGCACCCCCACATTGTTGTCGTTTGTGGAATTAACACTGGTATGTAAAGTAGATAAAGTCCTGAACTACCTCGAAATTATATGTACCGATAGTCATGTTTTGGCCAATATGATGTTGAGAGGCTTTTTTATTTGTCAATCTGAAAAATATAAGGCCGGCCGTGTTTACTTCCGCTCGTCGCACTATACGTTCCTCTACTAGATTGAAGAAATCGCATGATAGTGCATCTCCTTGTCAAAATCTGGTATACGTCTGGAAGAAGTCAGAAGTGTTATTGCCAATCACTACAGCACATCTTGTTTTTTCATTTGTCATTTTTGACAATCGAATGAGCTTGGCTGGTACACCGAATTCCGACATAGCAGCATACAGCTTACTGCGGTATATGTTATCGTATGCAAACTTAAAATCGATAAGTAGATGGCGTGTATCGATTTAAAACTCATGGGTCTTCTCCAGGATTTACCTCAGTGTGAACATCTGGTCGCTTGTTGGCTTTCCAGGGCGAAAGCCGCATTGATAACTGCCAATAACAGCGTCACAATAGGGCTTCAGACATTCGCACAAAATGTTAGGCAAGATCTTATATTCGATATTTAACAGAGATATTCTTCTATAGTTTTTACAGGTAATGGCGTCGTTCTTTTTGTTAAAGGGGCATATAGACCTGGTGCTCCAGTCATTAGACATGCTTTCTTCCTTCCAGATGTTGCCAATGATTTGGTGCATGCAGTTAACCAAAACATCACCTCCAGCTTTAAATAGTTCAACTGGGAGTCCATCAGGTCCAGCAGCTTTGTTGTTTTCCAGCTTGTTGATGGCTTGGCCAAAAACCTCTACAGTGGGTGGCGGGGGGTTGTTGGTAATGACTGGTGCTGGTGTTACTAACTCTTGCTGTTGTTGTTGCTCTCCATTTAGCAGCTGCTGAAAGTGCTGCTTCCACTTCATGTTATTGTTGATACTGAATTTAGATTAATTGTGATTTTTTTTTTTTTATTTAAAGCACTATTTTAATTGTTTTTGTTAACTCTTTTATTATTTGAGAATTTTAAAGTTTTTCTTTTCATATTTAATTACACCGCACAAATTCACATGTACTTAGGTTGAAGTATAGTGGTAAAGTTCAAATTCATAAAGTTCAACTCAAAAAGGGGTTGAGGAATTCTATCTTTGTTTATAATATTATTCTCTGACCTTATTTCGAATCCATTGTCCTGGAGTGCCTCGTTGATGTCTGAAAGGTTTACATCGTTTTAGGACAACTGTTATTAATTTGCTGCTTTTTAATTGATATGTGTAATATATATATATATATATATTGGAAGTGGTTTGAGATTTTTGACCTCCGATTGAATTTTGCTCACATTTTCCTGTTCATTTGCTAGTAGCTCAAAGCAATTTTTTATTGTACTTTGATCGCTTAAATTTTTATAGATTATAGCTGTGCTCGCTGTATTTTTAGATTTTGAACTTCTTGTCGATTATTAAAATATAGATGGTTGCCTTTACTTATGTTAACTGCTGCAAATAATCGATTTGATATAAAAAATAATCGATAAGTGAATCTGTCTGACAACTTGTCAGCTTAGTTGTTTTTTACTGTTTGCTTTGCTGACCAATCGATTTAGTTAATCATTTTTTTTTTAAATTTTAAAATAATTATCATTCGTTCTCGAACCTTGAAACTATACGGACGAATTGTAATTGTTCGCGCAAAAAAGCAAATTCAATTCGCGCCGAAAAAAAAGTACAAAAATTATAAAATAAATAAATATAAATAAATAAAAAAAACAAAAAAATTATAATAAAAACCGCGACCGTTTTAAATAATAATAATTTTGTTACTGTCATTTTTGACACCGTGACAGAGTATTAAGAAAAACGTCTTCAACAATAAAAATCAGTGCTGACAACTTAAACTCGCAGATTAAGTTAATATTGTTCATCTGGCGTCAAATTCTGGAACTTTTAGAAAATATCTTTGTCTTATATAAATTATAAATTGTAAGTACTATTTGATTTATGAATATTTTTATTAGTCTTATATAGCGAATATTTATTAAATTATAATTAATTATCTATAATTAATAATTAATATAAAATATAATTGTATATAATTGTATGTATATATCTTATGATATATATATATTAATTATTCTATATTAGTTTTGTTTAAACAGGCATTTTTTGTGTTGAGTGTAATTTTATGTATATACCTGTATATTCTTAACAATTATATTCTAACACGTTAGAATGCCTTTTTAAACTTCTAAATACAACTATTTTTATAGCATAAATAATATAAAATATAATTATATAATAAATAACCGGATATGACGTTGCGCACTCCACCGCTCTCATCTGATAAAAAAGATTCGTCCTCGACATCGACATCAACAGGATCAACACTAACTCGAGCTTCAACATCCTCAAACATTAATAGCATTCCAAACTCATCTAATAACTCAACGATTAAAGAAGATGATTTACACCAAGAGCTTCAGTCGCTGCGAATGCAAAATGAAGAACTAAAGAAGCAGTTAAAGGAAGTTCTATCAAAACACTCTACTGAAAAGGTTGTACCAGTTGTGACCCTCTCTGATAATGCCGAAAAAAAAATGGTATAAACAGCTTCGAACTTGTCATTAATTCAAAAAAAAAAGGAAGAAGGATAGTCCTCAAAAACTGCCTCACCCCAAACAAACCAGAATCAATGATTACTGGTTGAATAACTCCAAAGAATTCACCAATAGATTTAGCGAACTCGAAACAGCTGAACCTGAAGAAACTACCCAGGATACAAAATCGCCAAAACCTCCTCCAATTTATGTATCTGGGGTTCAGAACATGTCTCCTCTTATTAACCTTTTAAGTCAAACTTGCTCAACCGAATACTTCACGAAGGTTCTTAAGGGAAATGAAGTGAAAATTCAAGTGACAGACATCAATGACTACCGAGAAACAGTTAAAGGATTAAAACTAAAGGAAACTCAGTTCCATACGTATCAACTGAAACAGGACAAAAGTTTTAGAGTGGTAATCAGAGGTCTACATCCTTCTGTAGAACTAAATATAATTAAAGATGAACTTAAAAAATTAGATAACGAAGTAATTAACATCTACAACCTCAAACAGCGTAGAGGAGAAAATGAATTTGCAGTACCGCTTTTCTTCGTAGATCTTAGCCAAAGTGAAAATAACAAAGATATTTACAAAATACGATATCTGTTACATACACGTATAACTGTAGAAGCTCCAATAAAGAAAAAGGAAATACCTCAATGTACCAAATGCCAGCGTTATGAGCACACTTGGCAATACTGTAATAGGTTGCCTAAATGTGTAAAGTGCGCTGGTGATCATATATCAAAGAATTGCCCAAAGAAATACCTAGGGTCTAATGTAAAGTGCACTTTGTGTCTAGGAAATCATCCCGCTAATTACAAGGGTTGTCAACGGTATAAAGAAATTAAAGAAAAAAAATTTCCCAGTTTACGTAATAGGCAGCTACCTCAACAAAGTCATAGCGCTGAGGAAGTTAAAGGAACAAGTGATATTCAAACTGTTTTTGGCCATAAATCCTATGCGGAAATATTAAAAAACAAGAGTGATACGCCACAGCAACCAGCTATCATATCAAACAATAATGCAACTTGTACTATCAGCTCCTCAACCAATTCAAATGAAGTTTTCGAATTAAAAAACATGGTTAAAGAATTAATGTCACAAGTTGGGCCTTTGATTAACCTCGTTAATACACTTCTCCTAAACTTACATAAAAATAGCTAAACTCCTCAACATAGTCGTCTGGAATGCCAACGGACTGTCAAACCATCAACAAGAATTGTATCATTTTATTATTGATCACCAAATAGACATCTTGTTAATTTCTGAAACCCATTTTACAAACAAAAGTTATTTTAACATAAAAAATTACAACACATATTCCACAAATCATCCTGATGGGACGGATCATGCTGGTACTGCAATAATCATCAGGAAAAACATACAGCACTATGAACTTCCTAAATATAAATTTAATCATATTCAAGCAACAAGTGTCGTGATAGCTGACTGGAATGGACCCTTAACTATTTCAGCTATATATTGCCCTCCTAAACACAATATCAACAAATCTCATTTTATTGATTATTTTAAAACTCTGGGAAATAGATTTATTGCCGGTGGAGATTATAATTCTAAACATACGTTCTGGGGCTCTAGGCTGATCACTCAAAAAGGAAGGCAGCTACTACTAGCCATGCAAGAATTCGACTTGAATTATCTGTCTACTGGACAACCTACATACTGGCCTTCTGATCTTAATAAGACACCGGATCTTTTGGATTTTTGCGTCTCGAAAGGTATCTCACCAAAACTATTTACTGTGAAATCAAGCCTCGAGCTGTCTTCAGATCATACGCCTATCATTATCTCTGCCTCATCCAAAGTAGTGATAACTCAAAATGAACAACGGTTACATACAAGGAAAACAAACTGGGATAATTATAGAAAGGAAATTGAAATGAAAACTTCTCTAAATATAGGACTGAAAAACCCCCAAGATATCAATGAAGCTATAAAAAACCTAAATATAACCATGATTGAAGCAGCAATGTCATCAACTCCGACGCAAGGTAACATCCGAAAATATGTTATTTCTCCACCTGAAATAAAATCCAAAATCATGGAAAAAAGAAACCTTAGGAAATATTGGCAACAAACTAGATCCCCTGAAATCAAAGCCAGGTTAAACCGTGCAATCAAAGAACTTAAATTTTTGTTAAATAAAAGCAGAGAAAGTTCGTTGAAGAATTACCTTGAAAGACTAACATATACCGATCTTAATGACTACTCACTGTGGAAAGCAACAAGAAAATTGAAACGGCCACAACAAATTATACCTCCACTAAGGAAATCAAATGGTAATTGGGCCAGAAGCGATGGTGAGAAAGCAGAGCTTTTTGCATCACATTTACAAAAAGTTTTTGTACCGTATCCACCAGTAATTTCAACCGACGAAAACAACAAGATTGAAAACTACCTTGAAGTGCCTTATCAAATGGATTTACCGATAAAGAAAGTCCGAATAAAGGAAGTACAGGAAATTATAAAAAACTCTGTGTCAGACAAGAAGGCTCCTGGGTATGATGGTATCACAGGCAAAATGGTAAAGGAACTTCCGTATTGCAGTATAAAATTCTTAACCCACATTTTTAATGCTATATTAAGAACTAGCTACTTCCCAGATATCTGGAAAACTGCTCATATTATAATGTTAGCTAAACCGGGGAAAGAGCCAAATGAGACTAGTTCATATAGACCAATAACTCTTCTGCCAGTAATATCAAAATTAATCGAAAAACTAATAGCCAAAAGATTGATTAAAATAAATAATGAACGAGATATCGTACCAGCTCATCAGTTTGGCTTTCGTCACAATCACGGAACAATTGAGCAAATACATAGAGTAGTGAATCATATAAATAATTCACTTGACAAGAAAAAATACTGTTCTGCAGCTTTTCTGGACATTTCGCAAGCCTTCGACAAAGTTTGGCACAAAGGTCTCCTTTACAAGCTTAAAAAACTACTTTCTCACCACTACCAGCAACTTTTGTCAACTTATTTATCAAATAGGAGGTTCTTCGTTAAATACAACGGGGAACAATCGTCACTCAAAGAAATTAAATCTGGGGTTCCTCAGGGCAGTGTCCTTGGCCCACTACTTTACCTGATATTTACAGCAGACCTCCCAACATCGCCGAGGGTACTCACTGCTACCATTGCTGACGACACAGCGGTCTTAGTGTCTCATACTAATGCGAGATTAGCTTCAGAAGTTCTTCAGAACTACTTATTGGATATACAAAACTGGCTGAAAAAGTGGAGAATAAAAGCCAACGAATCGAAATACCTTCATATCACCTTTACTAATCGCAAGGGAAATTGCCCGCTGTTCACCTTAACGACATGGAATTGACTCACCAAGACTCGGTTAAGTACTTAGGTATGCACTTGGATAGACGCCTCACTTGGAAAAGTCACATCATCAGCAAAAATAAACAACTACGATTAAAATTCAACCAATTAATTTGGCTAATAGGTCGTTTCTCCAATTTATCCCTAGAATGTAAAGTTGCAGTGTACAAAGCTATCATCAGGCCAATCTGGAGCTACGGGTTGGAACTATGGGGAACAACTAGTAACTCCAACATCGAAATAATAGAACGCTTCCAGTTCAAAGTATTAAGGTCTATAGTTAACGCGCCTTGGTATGTCCGAAATGACACAATTATATCAGATTTAAATATCCCATCTGTTAAGAAATTCATTAAAAAGAAAGCTGAAAAATACTATGTTCGACTGGAAAACCATCCAAATTTACTTGCTCCTCAACTCATCAATAATGAACGAACAAGCGAGCGCAGATTAAGACGCTTCAGACCGCTGGATTTATCTACTAGATTCACTTTACCTGAGACTCCATAAATATAAATTTGAATATTAAGTCAAGAATCAATGGATTTTTGACTTAGATTACATGTCAGTTACATCACGTCAATTTTAATTCCAACATTATACTCAATATCTTTTATATTTTATGTAGATAGTTGTATAGAATAAAGACAAAAAAAAAAAAAAAATATATTTATATAATAATAACAAATATCGTTTTATTTTTTTTATAAGTTTTCACTTATCGGGAATTTGATTCGCGTCTGTACTCACTGAATCATCAAACGTGACTTTCACTTTTATTAAATATACATTATTCGAACATTAAAAGGCCTTTAAAAGCTTTAGGTTTTCAACACAGTAATAATTGCAATGCTTGCAGCAGTCTTAGTAATACAGTTGACTAGAGGTCTACTGCAACTGCAAGTGAACTCGCTCAATGAAGAAGCCTTAAATAAAATAAAAACAACAATAAACAAATTACAAGACTTTCATTACACTGAGATCAAATAGTAAAATTAGAATTGTTCTTAGAAAATAAGATAGACCAAATTCAAAACAATATTACATCAATTAATATAATTTAATACATCCTAGCATATTAACCGAAAAAATTGGAATTATATCAAATTAACTTTTGTATATAATTAAAAATAAGGTAAAATAGGAATTATGATTGAAAAGAAAGAAGAATTTATAAATGAAAAGAATGAATATATTGTAGAAATGGAAAATAAAATTATAACTCATTAAGATGATGTCATGTTACCAGATTTCAAACTTATTAAAAACTGTATTTTGAAAAACAATTTCAACTCTAACCGAAAAGGGGTTATGTATATGAAGAACTTCTTAATAGTTCTTTTAAGTTACCCCTCGGGCTACACATAAATAAAAATATTAAAAATTACCTATCAACAAATTACAACAACAAAAATATACATTAGATCAGTACCGGTAAATCATACGATTAAAATATAATTGGTGCAGTTAGTTTTTTTATACAGGGTGGTTTAGAGCAAAAAGAGGTGATTCCTTGGAGTATTTTCCTTCACTTTCAATAATTTAATATTCTTCATATCAATATGTTTCAAAATTCGAAACATTCCTTTTAGGCGCCCAAACGTTTGTTCGATGCTTAGTCTTTTGGAACTATGAATGAAGTTAAATTTTTTTTGACCTTCAATTAAAAACTATTATCACGAAATGGTGCAATGCCCCAATTCGATAGAGGATATGCCGAATCTCCTAATAAAATGTGTTGTTCATGAGCACACAACAGCATCATGGCAGGTACCCGGATATCCAACAAGAGTGTAAGTCGTTGCGTACTATTATAAACGTCCTAAATACAAATATGGAAAAATATTAGTGGCCCATATTCCGATAGTCATCTCATAAAAATGAAAATGACAAATGTCATATCATTTAAATGATTTTTTGAGATTTCGATAGTCGGTAAAAGTGAAATGAAATTTGAAATTTAAATGAGATGCTGTTTGTTTTGAAACGAGCAACACTTTTTGTTTGACATGTTTTGGTTATAATTAATAAAGAATGAAAATTTATTGCGAAAAAAGTGAAGTAAAAGAAGAAAAAAAATATGTCCAAAAGGTTTGTTCAATATGCAAATTAATTTTGAATAGAGTAGAGCCAATGTGTGTGTATTCAATGGGAGCGTGTCATATGAAGTACATCTTCTAGGTGGTGACTGATGGAAAGTGCCCAGTTCAAGAAATTGAGCAACCTCCAGTAAAAATAGGTGCGGGTTCCATCTCACAAAGTCCTCGAATTTTTTTTTTTTTTTTTAACTTGTCTTCAGTAAAATGGCTCATAGGCACGATGCAAACAAGCGGTCCCAAGTGTCGGGACCGAAGACCTACAATGTTTTTTTTGTCATCAGTACAATGACCCTTAATTGTGATGAAGGCAATAGGTCCGAGGTCCTAGTAATAGAGCCGAAACTCTATATCACCGGTAATTGTATTTTTCTGGGAAAAAGTTATTAACAATTATTATAAATAATTTTTAAAAAAATTTCAGATTGTTCCGCGGTTCAGAAGTCAGGACCGAAGACCTTGAACAAAAAATTGTCCAAAAACCAAAATGTCAATAATGTTCATTACGTATCAAAATAAGTATAAAAAAAAATTTTTTTTGTGTTTTTTTTTTTTGTTCAAGGTCCTTTGGTTCCGACTTCCGGACTGTCGGACCAATCCGAAATTTTTTTAAAAATTAATAATAATTATCAATAACATTTTTCCTAATAACTAATAAATAATAACTAATTGATTATTAACAAACTTTTCCAAATTTTCGAAAAAAATTGGTTCTAGGCATATTGGTCAGTAATTATTAAAATCTACATTATCACCACTTTTAAAAATTGAAACTACTCTTCCCAATTGTAGTTTATCTGGAACTAGACGTTCTATTATTGATTTGTTTACTAAAATAGAAAGAAGTTCGCACAAGTATTCGCTACTAGGTTTTAGCTATGACACGGACATGTTAAGTGTATACATAGAACTTTTTAAGTCTTTAATTATTTCAGATATTTCTTCCTTTGTAACATATTTGAGTTCTAATGGTAAACGTGTATTCGTTCTAGTATAAAGTAATCTAAATTTTCCCTTTTTTGCTAAATTTTCTCCAACCGTCACAAAATGACAGTTAAGTTCATCTATTTTAAACTCTACTATTTTTCTTTTGGTAATCCTTTTATTATCTCTATATCTTTACGTTTTATTTTGCCACGTAAAATTTCATTAATGCATCCCCAAGTTTTATTACTATTATTACAGATTTATGCTTAGAGCCTTGCTTCATTTAATTGTGCAATAACTCATCATCTAGTAGGGTTAGAAAATCACCGCCACCTTTGATTAAAAAAATCTAAAAATAAACTAAACCTGATACATGCTGTTAGTAGAAGGATAAAAGTCATAAGTTAATACCTATGTTAATAGTTATACATTTATTAAAAATACTTCCAAAAGTTAGGCCGAAAGTATCAAAGCTAAAAAGAACAACACTTGTTATTTAGTGTCAGTTGAACGTACATTAAAACGTAATCGTTTTTTAATAGTTAAGACCCTTAGCTGTCGATCAAAAGAACTAGAGTTAGAATTTACTTCACAGAGCAACTGATTGGCTTGAATCTACCATATTCAGTAGTGTGGAAGGGAATGCGGATCAACTCAACGGTTCTGAGATTATTCCGATTGGATCTTTCAACTAAATAATTTGAAATTTCAGGGGCTAGCGTCATACCCGAAAGGATCTGGTGAATAAAAGAGATATCTGCAATTATCCGACGATCAGACAACGACTGTAAGTCAATAAGTTTAAGACGCTGGGAATAAAGTGGAAGTCGTAATGGATCATTCCACGAAAAGTTACTCTTCGAAACGTAAAAACTTTCGTTGAACCGATTCAATTCGATTAATATCAGTCAAGTAAAGGGGAGACCACAATTGACTGGCATATTTAAGGGTAGGCCTTACATATGTAACAAAGATGTTTCGTGAGGTAGGGATCAGAAAATTCTGTAGATCATCGTTTAATGGAAGCTAAAGAAGAATTTGCTTTGCTCACTATTTTATCATAATGTCGACTAAAGCTCAGTTTAAGGTCAAGTGTTAACCCGAGATCTATAATAGAATTCGCTCTTGAAAGCAAACAGCCATTTAGTTGGGTTGAACCAAACTGTTCCAACGGTATTTCTCCTAGAAAAGGTAATGACTTGGCATTTAGAAGTGTTCAATTCAAGTCCATTTTTTGAACACCAAGAAGCGAAATTTCTAATATCGTTTTGTAGACATGAGCAATCCGATGAGGAAGATATAGGAGTAAAAAGCTTTGAGTCATCAGCAAAACTAAGAAGTTTAGAAACAGTTATCACTTTAGGAGAATCAATTGTTGAAACTATAAAACTAAGGGTCTTATACGACTACCTTGAGGAACACCAGAAGACGCTGAGTATTGGTCAGAAATCGCAACTTTAAATAAAACGGAGTATTCCCCAGAAAAGAGGTAAGACTCAAGCCAATTGAGGCTATGTGGTGATAAACCTATAATTTTGTGTTTCAGCAATATGATACTATGAGGAATTCTGTCAAACGCCTTACTTATGTCAGTAAAGATGGTGTCAATTTGAAAACCATTCTCCATTGAGGTCATTGTCTTGGAGACAAAGTCAACCATATTAGTAGTTGTTGACCTACCTCTTTGGAAACCGTGTTGTTCAACACAAAGTTTTAGTTGTTCATATTGTACTTGAATTATCTTCGTAGTATGTTCTTTTTTTATTTCTACGCAGACTGGTCACTTTATTTCTAAGAAATTTGTATTGCGTTTCTAAATCCGTGTTTATATATTCTTTTGCCTATTTTGAATACCAAATAATTATTATTTTCACAGTTAACAGTAGTTTTTTTGTAGTACGAAATTTTCAACTTTTTGAGTTATTTTAATATCCTTGTTTTGGAAGGGTTATTATTATTGTTTACTTTATCTAAACAAAGTTTTTTGGTCCTTCTACTACAGTAACATTGTGAATTGTGATCAAATATTATATTTGCCTTTATTAACTTGCCTCGACGTTAATTTGTTTATTTATTTATATGTTTACTTCAATTTGATTCAAATCAAACAAAATAACCATTTCAATAACTATTCAACAAGGGTGAAATTTACATATGTGTACTAATAATGAAATATAGATATTTGATAAACTTAAAATTTGGTTTCTCTTTAAATTCACTCTATTTATTGACATTTCTCCGGTGTACAGAAGAAAAAAAAAATAAAAAAAGGAATATAAAAAAATGTGTGCAATACAAATCATTATCATTATATTATTTCAATCATTTTCAATTATATTTCAATTTCAATTATTTTCAGTCATCATTATCATTATATTTTTTTTGTGTTTTTAATTTGCTTTTTTGTATTAATATCTTTCTTTCACTGTATTTACATACATGTATGTGTGTCATATAGCCCAGTACGAAATGGAAGTACTTCCGCACCAGCTTCTGAAGTAGTTACCGCGCTGCAGTAAATACTTCTATTCTGACTTCTCCTAATGTAAACCCAGCTTTACCTTTTACACACAATGTTCAAGGGCGGAGCAATTTCCTTCTCCCAGTAAGAAGGAACTACTTGCCGAAGTCATTCTCACAGAACTGGTAAGAAGGAACTACTTCCCGCACTCATTTATAAGAAGTATTTACAAAACTGGCTAGAAGGAACTACTTCCCGAACTCATTATGAGTAATAAGTTACGGAACTAGTGAGAAGGAATTATTCAATTTTAAATAGGTTTAGTAAATCTATAAAAACATAAAATAAAAATTTGAAATTAAAAAATTTTTTAAAAAATAAAATACAATTTATTTAAGTTTTTTAAAAAATATATTTGTATTCAAATATTATGTTTTTTTAAATTTTTTGTTTTTTAAATATTAAGGTTATGTAAAGTTATTACATTAAATATTAACATTTGGAAAATTTATATTATGTTTTTTTCAATTTTTTTCAAATATTTTTTAAAATACTTTATACTTGCGAGTCTAAAAGTTTTTCTAATTTGAAAGTTGTAATCAGTCTCCACCTCCTTATTATGTTGAATTGCTTCTAAAAATTTAAAAAATACAATTTTACAATTTATCAAAAAAATAAATAAATAATTCAATTGTAGAATTGAAGTTTTAAATTAAGTAAAACCTTTAATAAAATAAAATAAATAAAAAATAAATATTTTTCTCATTCCTACCTTCAAATTTTATTTTTTCTTCTCCCTTCCTTCAAATTATGTTTTTTCTCAGTCTTACACTTTTTCAAAAAAATGTTTTTAAAGTTGTGTTTATATGTATTTAATGTTTTTATGTTTTTCACCAAAATTTGTGTTGATTTATATAAAAATATTCAAGAACATATCACAAAAAAAATTAAAAATTAAAATTTCAATATCACAATATATCACTACGACATCTATGTAGTATTAACTTTTGAATATTACTGTTTATAAATACTAATTTAAACTCTAAAAATTTCAAATAGAAAATATAATACCGCTACAAGAATTCTGACGCCGACAGTAAATAAACTCATTCCCTTTTGTATTACTTTTTTCAAAAAAGTAATCGTGGAAGGAAGTAGCTCTTAATAGAAAAAATGTATAACAATTTCTAATAGTTTGTGCATCAGTTCTGTCTGTAAATAGTTCCTTTGAAGAAGTTCTAGTACTAGTTATTGGTTACACTTCTTGATTTCCTACTGAGGGGTTTGCATACATAACCATATGGCTTAGTTTAATTGTATTGTTTGCATTTTATTTATGTAACAAAAACAAATTTGAACCTATCAGTTATCTATCACTCAGTTACACATCATTTTTCTCTTCTTTTCACAAATCAATCTTCTCTTTTATGTGCCAATTTATGCTTAGGCAGCGTTTACACGTCAGAGAAAATCTAATATTTTATCGTAGATGAAGTCGGATGAGTGTTTACATTTCAGACTTTTTCTCAGATTTTATCACAAACTAAATAATTATACAGACGATTAGTTTCATATAAACATTTTTAGGTTTCTTTTCTGGTACAAAATGAAAAAAATTTCTGGCTCCACTATAAAATCTACAGAAAATAAAAACCTAACATATATTTCTCATTTTTTGCCGATTTGTCTTATTTCTCTCAAAATTCAAAATCAAATCTGTAAAAAATTAATGGAAAAGAAATGGATTCTTTTTCTTTGTTATTTGTATTATTTGCAGTGGAATAAAAAGCAAAACAATAAAAGAAAAAATAATTTTAAAATAATATAAAAACTGACATACCATTATCTATTATAATAATTATTTACTGTTTAGTGTATTGTGCTTGTCTAGTCTGATTAACTTCGAATTGAATGTGATTTATGGAGAATATATATAGGCCCATATTTTGATAGTCATCTCATAAAAATGAAAATGACAAATGTCATATCATTTAAATGATTTTTTGAGATTTCGATAGTCGGGAAAAATGAAATGAAATTTGAAATTTAAATGAGATGATTTTTGTTTTGAAACGGGCAACACTTTTTGTTTTGACGTGTCTTGGATATAATTAATAAAGAAAAAAAATTTATTGCGAAGAAAAAAGTCTTCACAAAAGAAAAACAATATGTCCAAAAGGTTTGTTTAAAATGCAAATTAATATTGAATAGAGTAGAGCCAATGTGTGTGTATTCAACGGGACCGTGTCATATGAACTACATCTTCTAGGTGGTGACTGGTGGAAAGTGCCAAGTTCAAGAAATTGAGCAGCCTCTAGCCAAAATAGGTACGGGTGCCACTTCACAAAACCCTCGAAATTTTTTTTTTTTAAACTTTTCTTCAATAAAATGGCTCATAGGCACGATGCAAACAAGCGGTCCCAAGTGTCGGGACCGAAGACCTTAAATTTTTTTTTTTTTTTTTTAATTTTTTTTTGTCATCAGTACAATAAGCCTTAAATGTGATGAAGACAATAGGTCCGAGGTCCTAGGAATTGGGGCTGAAACTCTATATCACCAGTTTAAATTTTATTTTTCTGGAAAGAAGTTATTAATAATTATTATGAATAATTTTTGAAAAATTTTTAGATTGTTCCGCGGTGCAGAAGTCGGACCGTAGACCTTGAACAAAAAAATTGTCCAAAAACCAAAATGTTAATAATGTTCATTACGCATCAAGATAAGTATAAAAAAAAAATTTTTGTTTTTGTTCAAGGTCCTTTGGTTCCGACTTCCGAACTGTCGGACCAATCCGAAACTTTTTTAAAAAATAATTTATAATAATTATTAATAACCTTTTCTCAGAAAAATACAATTTAAACCGGTGATATAAAGTTTCGGCCCCAATTCTTAGGACCTCGGACCTATTGTTTTCATCGCATTTAAGGGTCATTGTACTGATGAAAAAAAAAATTTAAGGTCTTCGGTCCCGACACTTGGGACCGCTTGTTTGCATCGTGCCCTATGAGCTATTTTACTGAAGACAAGCTAAAAAAAAAAAAAAAAAAAAAATTCGAGGGCTTTGTGAGGTGGAACCCGCACCTATTTTTGCTTGAGGCTGCTCAATTTCTTGAACTTGGCTTTTTCCACTAGTCACCATCTCGAAGATTTCTTTACTTTTTTCATGTCCACAAATTTAAAATAAAATACTTGCGATTTTTTTTGTAAATCCATTTTTTAAATTTTAAACAACAAAAGTTTTCAAACAGACATACCCGTCACTTAACAATTTCAAAATGACAAAATTTGTCATTTTATCCGAATATATTCATAAAACCCGACTATCAAAATAGGCTTGTTTTCATTTTTTATGATTTTTGTCATTTTTTCCGACTATCGAAATCGCAAAATTTGTTTTTCATAAAAAATGAGTGTGAAATGACTATCAAAATATGGGCCATATAGAGGATAGAGGTATATACCTTATATATACCTCTATCTATACTTATAAGTGTGTACAGAAATCTTATATATAAAGAAGGATGTTTGTATGTATGTATGTTTGTGTCAGAACTCCTCCGAGACGCTTGCACCAATTTCAACCAAATATTACACAATGGTTTTTTGTTACTTGGAATCGAACCCGTGATATGTCCAAATACCGTGATATGTTCTGACTTGTTCCGGTAGCTGCTATATAACTCCTAGAACCTAACAAGCAAATTTCAAAAAGCAAAAGTGCCACAGAGCTGAAAATTTGTACATAGGTACTCTCTCAAAAATAAACAAATATGCCTTTCACATTTTTTCGAAATTTTGACTGATTCGGGTAGCTGTCGTACAACTTCGAGCACCCGCCAAAATATTTCAAAAACCAAAGGTGCTTCAGAACTGGAAAAAAAACAAATAGTTATGCCTTTTACCATCTTAAAAATTGTTGTTGATGTGAATAACTCTTTAATTAGACATATAGCAATATACAGAGTATATATTATACCACTGGTTTTTGGTAAATTCCGTTAATCCATTTCGACACGTCGGTCTACAAACTTCTCGTTTTGTCGTGTCGTCTAAGAGCTGTGACCGATTGACTGGAAACTTTGTAGAAATATTGTTTCTTGCCATGGAAGATCACTGGTTTGTTTGGTTTTTCACTAGTTGACCACTGGTTTTTGACCCCTTCCAACACTTCAATCTTTAAAAAAAAGGTTAGAGGAGCTTCTATGGTCTTAAAGAGGCGAAAACAAATTTTTATTGAATTGCAATAACCCGATTCGCCATGCCGGTCTAATAAGTTTTTTCGTTTTTCTTTGCCCTGTATCAATGCCTTGATCGGTGGCTTTCAAGCACGGTAGAAATATTTTTTCTAACAGAAAAGCTAACTGGAAAACCGATCGGGCACATCGATTTGTCAAAAACTTTGTCACTTTTTCACTTTCAAATGAGGGTGTTATAATTTAAAAATATTTAAAGCCAAATTTTGTTCAATTCTGTTAATTCATTTTCGGTACAAATAGAAAATAATGACAATAAAAGAGAAAATGAGAGCTTCGGCGGGATGTGTTCTCTCAAATTTTTTTAAGACTCCCAAAAGTTTTTTTTATCAAATTAGAGTTCTAGCAAAAATCAGATCCTCTAATCTTTGGGAAAGAATGTTGTTATCAGGAATCAACATGTGTACAAAATTTTAACCAGTTGGCTCAGTAATTTCTGATATAAAAAATTTGGTCCTATAGAGCTGAGAGAGAAGCACAGCTCCTACAGGATGCACGTCTCCAAAATTTGCTAATAAGAAAAAAAGTTTTTATCGGAATCCAACATGTGTCCTAAATTTGAATCGAAATTGCCCAGTAGTTTCAGACATGAATTTTCGTTCAAAAAATAGCTCCGGCGGGAAGCAGGTACAATGGATTTCGACGAAAGTGCTGACAGCGGGATCGAAGGTGTATTAAAAATTTCAGCTCAACAGGAAGTGGGTCTGAAATTCCTGAATAATTCTGCACGTTGTGACATATCACATATGCCACTGTAATCTTATAAAAATAAAATAAAAACACTAACCTTACTAACTATATACAGCTACATTGTAAATATTAGTATTTTGTAGGTTAAAAATATTTGTTGGTACATTTTTCAAATTTTAAACAAAAATAAAAAAAATGAAAAAATATTTTTAAAAACTTGCTTTTTCGAACGGGTGCCACAAATTTTTCGTAAACTGCACTAAAAAGGTGAAATTAAATAAGTTAAACTCAAGCTCTATTAAATAATTCTATACGGTCATAACATTTGACCTAAAGCGTCAAGAAAGAATGTTAGTTAAAGAAGAAGTTGGTCTTATAGCAAAAAAGGGAATAAATGAACTTGGTAACACTAAAAGCAAGGTGCGAAAATCTACACTCTACGTTTTTAAACATTAATCAGCACTGGCACTAATTAAATAAATAATAAAATACTTGCAATGCTGTCAGCAACACTACAAATTAATCGATATACTATCAGTCAGTACGATATAGCAGATGTCACAATTTTTCCACCAAAGTTCTTAAGCTCACTCACTTGATCCGGCTGGATTACCACCACATCGTTTTTTATTTAAAGTGGGGTCACAAATTATTTTAATACGTAACTGCGACCAAACTTGGCAACCGCCAAAACTTAGAAACTGCACAAAGTTTGAATTAAGAATATGTTGAAAAATGCAATTGAAGCGACCATTTTAAAAGCGATAAGATGAGATAGTTTTTATTCCACAAATACAACTAATTCCGATAGATTTGTTTTTTCGCTCTAAATGATTGCAATTTCCTTGCGTTCTCAATTATGATCAACAAGATACAGGGACAGTCTATTAAGTACTGTGGTTGGAGTTAAGATCGCCATGTTTCCCCTATGGACGACTTTATGCTTCTTGCTCAAGAGTGGGTTTACCCAATCATTTATTTATTCTTGATCTTGAAGGTGAAACTAAAAATGTTGTTTATAAGATACAATTAAGTTAATATTATTTTATCGTCCGTTAATTTAATTGGTTTAACGTTTTTGCTTTTTCGTCTTTCTGCTTTTTGTCCTTTTAAGTTTTCTTTTGCACTTTTATCTTCTTACTAAATTTGTGGTTGCTTTCAATAACATTGTTGTTTATACTGCTGTTTTTTGAACAATGAAAATGTTCAATTCACGCAACTACCTACAACAGCCAAGCAATGCTTTCTAAAAAAGAAACATGAAATAATATTTTCGGTTCCAAATTAAAAACAAAGAAATCTTCTTAAACTTTCCCAATATCTTGGGCAAAGCCGGGGAACTCCGCTAGTAAAATATAATTGCATGCAAATGCGAATTTATTCATTCTGTGTGATCAAATTTTAGTATCATGTTAAAAACAAATATGTTAAATAACTATTAATGCATAATGTGAAAAATTAATGTAGTAACATTTATAAATTTAGTAAGTTTTCTTTACTTATGTCCAAAAATAAGGTATTAAACTTCATTATCATTTGGTGCAAACTTTGAGGGGCATACTTTTATTGTTAGAGGACATCGTAAAGGATGATAATTTTTTTTATACTAATTTAAGGGTTAAATCATAATAATAAAAAGAGACACAAGGCTATAGAAAATTTTTGTATGAAGATAAAAATAACGATTTTATAAGAAAATTAATAGCTCCATTTCTCGTTCATATGCAAATCCACAAATTCATGTGCATTATTGCATATTGCATATGAAATGAATATGAAACGTAAATACAGAAAATAGACAAAATTTTAGAGAAAAAAAATACCCTTATTTTCATTATCTGTTGTTACTGATATTTTATAAGAGGGAGATGTATGTCGGATAAAGCAACGGTTGCAATATTCTTGTTGTTCTTTTTTGCTTTTATTCTTTATTAGTTTTATACTATAATAAAGACTATAATACGAAATGCACCATGTGGCTTGAGCTACGAACCAGCCATGATAGTACCTTAAACCCACTAGTGGGCCTTAAACCCACTAGAACCACCTCCATTTGTCTATCATAACTGATTTATGATAGATCAACTTTGATAATTTCTTTGTGTGTACAGGGAGATTATTACCCTAATAATTTCTGTGAAAGATATCATTATAATCGTAATTCCCACTGAAGGAGATTTTTATCTCAACATTCTCTAAGGAAAATTATTATCTTAATAATTTCCGTGGAACTATTCTTTCTTTTCACACATTAAATAACAATGTGTAATTTTATTAAATTTTTAATGTATAAATAAGGTCTAAAAGTACTTTCTGTACTTTCATTTCTTCTGACTGAAGCTGACTTAGAAATTCTTCTTCTATGCGAAAAATTGCCAGTTCTGACTATCTATTCTGCTTCATTGTATTTCGAGAGTATGTTTTAATTATTTTTAACGTCGAAAATTATCTTTCTACTGATAATGTTGAAAAAGTTATTGCTAAAACCAGCTCACGTAATTTAGCAGTCTCCGGAAAAAGAGAAACTACATCATCTAATAAAGTTTTTCAGTAAATTTTCTGTATAGATTTGTCGTAAAAATGACTTTGCTTATAAAAATAGTCGATTCATTTTTATCACCAATAATATCAAAATATTCAAAATAAGAATTTTTTAACCCATTCAACAAATTTGTTGGGAAAGTTTTTGAATATTCCTTAAAATTTTTGGAATTTAACAGACCAACAATCTTTATTTCCAACAAAATTTATTTTTAATAAATTATTTCTGTTGTACCTATACCTACATAACAGAGTAAAATGAAAATAAAATTAAAACTTACTAAGTTTATATTAAATAAACTAGTAAATTAATATTTAAATAGATTACTAAGTTTAATATGCCTACAAAAAAAAATTAACTTTTAAGGCCGGTTTTCATGATAAATTTTTAGCTGATAAATTGGAGTTTAGAAAGAGAGGAGTATAGTGTACCGTTAATGTGTATGAGGGAGTAAAATTATATTATTTTATAGTAACTTTTATAGATGATTTGAAATCTAAAATCTATATACATAACCTTAAAACATTCAAAATGTAAACAAAATCAAGGTTATTTAATTTAAGCAATCTTCCTTAGAATTGTTTAAAATTTCGCCAAAGTATATAAATAAATTAAATAAAGTGAAAAAAAGTGAAATATGATATGATTTTCATCTGTAGAATTTTTATGTGGAGAATTGCATTACATCAAACAGTTTGTTTAAATTTTAAATTCACTTGTATTTATTATTTTTCTATAATACGTTTTTCATTTTTACATAAGTATTAATTAGAATTAAAATATTATTTTTTTATATTATACTAAATAATGAATTAAGAAAAAAAATGTATACATACATACATTTAAAAATTCATTCAACAAAATTTAAAATATTCATTCAGATAAAAAAAATTAAAGTTAAAATTGTAATTAAAAGTAAATTTTTTAAATGTGTTAAATAGTTAGTTTATGTATAAGATAAATAGAATATGTATAATTTTAGTTTAAATATATTATACCTAAAAGCTAAAATATTATTTTTTATTTACACGCATTCAAATATTCAATGCAAAAAATTAATTTTTGTTATTGTTTTTACTCAAATTCAAAAATTGCAATGTCGTTCCGTATCCATAAAATGTGTTCGTTCCGTATCCATAAAATGTGTTGGTAGTGTGCGATTTTTTTTTGTGTAATTACACATTTTTTTTATGTTAGTATTAAAAATATCGGCGATAATTATAGGAAACATATCTTTGCGAAGATATGTTTTTTTAAATATTCTCCGATGTTTATGGCGATTCTCCGATATTTTTGGCGACTCTCTCGATATTTCTCCCGATTTTATTGTCATTCTCCCGATATTTTATCATTGTTTCTCTATCGCACTTATGAAATTTTTGTATCTTCTGCTCTAACCATTCGCCGATATATCGGCTACATGAAAACCGGGCATTATAATAATCGTGTGTCCACCAAATAAAATAATATTTTGCTATGCCTACTTTTTTTGTTTTCTTCAACAGCAACAAAAAAATAACATTAGTATAAGCGTATGTGCAAATAAAATTTTAAGAATTTTTTTTCTTGTTGTATTTCTTCTCATTATTCTCATTTTCTCATATATTCTCATTCTCAAAGCAAAGGATATCGTCCATAACAAATTTTAACGAAATGGCTGGTTAAATTGTTGGATTTTTTTTTTAAATTATAATAGTACGTTTTCAAGCTCATGTTTATTTATAAACAACTCATAAACCTCATAACAGCTCATAAACCAGGCAAATGTCAAGTGTTCACAAGGTTTTTTGGAAAACAATCAGCTGTTTCACATATTTATTATTATATAAAAAAAATTTCTTTGTATATATAAAATACTATACTAATACTATTACTAATATATCAAAGTGTAGAACAAGAATGGATAGAAACGGACGATAGTAACAAACTAAAAAATATCAAAACAAATACGAGACCTTGGAAAAATCTCAATTTACTTAACAGAAGAGAGTCGACCGTGATTACAAGAATAAGAATAGGGCAAACTAATTTAACACACAAATTTATATTTGATAATACAACACCACCAAATTGTGCTTGTGGAGCAAACCTTACTACTAGACATCTGTTCGAAACTTGTATTAGATATTCAAGAGATAGAGATAGATATTTAAAAAGTAATAGTCTAGATATTTTAAAGTGTGATGATGAAACCAATTATAGAAAAATAATAAATTTCCTAAAAGCTATTGAACTATACAAAACAATTTAAAACAAAAGATTAAATAAAATCAATAAAATATGTTAAATGAAAAATATTAAATGTTAAAAAAAAAACGGAATAAAATAGAAAATATGTAGTTATAATAACTTCATATAATTAATATATGTATAAGAAAAATTTAACTATTGAATTATTTTATATAGAAATCAAAACAAAAAAAAAAAAATTAAAAAAATTAAAAAAATAATGTAAAGATCTGGCCTGAAAAAACCTATATTGTGTTCAAAGGCCACTTAAATAAAGTTATAAAAAAAAATACTATTACTAATTTACTAAATAATATTACAAAAACTATTACTAATTCTTAATAATAAATACTTCTAATTAATTGCAGTGATAATTTAGTTTTTGGTAAAAAAGAACAGGAAATCCAAATATATTTTTTATCTATTTACTTTTTGATTTGTTTTTCTTTTCTTTTTTTGTAATTAAATAAAATAATTCACATTTTAGTTTATTACCATACCCACTTCACTCGCTTCAACATTTAGTTCTGAGAATCTTTTAAAAACGAAATACAAAAATAAATCAATTTACAATTTTATAAAAAAAATAATCATCATTTTAATTTATTATCTCTTTTTCCATTTGAATTTTTTATTACAAATAAAAATGCATCTTTTACAATATCCTTTGTTTTAATTCTTCTGTTAACTTTCCATGTAAGTCTTGTAATTTCTCAATCATTTCTATAACTCTATAGAATTTTTCTTCACTTTTTTCTATTAAAGTTATACAAGAATGTCCAATTAATCGTGCTGATGATAATTGAGAATTTATACTTGATTTTTCGTTTTTTTGATGATCATTAATTGAAGCTAAACTAATTTCACACAAATTCACATAATTTCATCTTTTCTTGGTATTTTGATTTCTTTTTCTTTTTGTTTTTGTTTTTTTTTGGGGTCTGGTTTGGGATCGACAGGGAAACATTTGATCGGTCGCTGACCCAGATGCGCAACTGTCGAGTTCCTATTCAAGTGCTTACACTACCTCCACGTGGTGACCCCTGGGAACTGTTTTACATAGCATCCGCTAGTAAGCAGGCCAAAATTGTAAGTGCGCCAAAATCCTCAAATTTTGAGGTTGGCGTAAGGCTGACTCCCTTACCCGTAAAAATTACATAGTTTTGAGAGACGCAATTGAAGCCTCGGATACGATCGAAATTATTGGAAACAGACCCGGCAAACGTTTAAAGGACCCCGATTTAAGAATTTGCAGTTGGAATGTAAGAACACTCCATCATCCAGCTGCATCTAACAAAATTGAAAATATTCTCTCGCAGTATAAATCAGACATTACTGCGATACAGGAAATCCGATGGAAAGGATCTGGCATGTTAAAAAAACGAACATGCGATATATATTACAGCTGCCACGAAAAACATCACATATTTGGATGCGGATTCGTAGTGGGAAAACGGCTTAGAGGAAACGTCATTGATTTTACACCGGTTAATGAACGTCTAGCCGTCATCCGTATCAAAGGCAAATTCTTCAACATCAGCTTAATATGTGTGCACGCACCAACCGACGAAGCGGAGGACTCAATGAAGGATGAATTCTACGACATCTTAGATAAAACATATGGGTCCTGTCCTGAGTACGATGCGAAAATCGTGCTTGGAGACTTCAATGCTAAAATCGGTAAGGAAGGAATTTTCGGCAAAACTGTTGGTAACCATAGTCTTCACCCCACCACCACAGATAATGGATACCGAACAATCGATTTTGCAGCAGCTCGTAATATGGTTATAAGTAGCACAAATTTCCCCCATAAAAATATCCACAAAGCTACCTGGCTATCTCCGGATGGACGTACAGCGAATCAAATTGACCACATTATGATTGACGCCCGACATGCTACCAGTGTGTCGGATGTACGTACCTATCGAGGAGCTAACATCGACTCTGACCACTTCCTAGTTGTCGCCCAGTTCAGAGCACGAATTTCCAATGTTAAAAAAGGACGCACCAGCCATAATAGGAAGTTTAACATTGGAAGACTCCAAACACCTGAGATAGCCTTAGCATACAAGGAGCGATTAAGTAATATACTCAATACCACACCTCTACAACATAATCTCTCCGTCAACGGAAAATGGAAACAATGCGCAAACATCATCACGATGGCTGCTACACATACCGTGGGTTTTGAAACACCTCGCGTGAGAAACCCATGGTACGACGATGAATGTTTAGCAAAGACGGTAGAGAAAAATGAGGCCTACAGGAAAGCGCTGCAACGTAAAACAAGAGCAGCTCAAGAAGAGTATAGAGCGAAAAGAAGAGACGAGAAGAAAATTTTAAGGCGCAAAAAACGTTTATTCGAAAAGTCTCAACTTTTGGATATAGAATCAAACCGAGACAGAGGCGAAGTACGGAGCTTTTATAAAAAAGCCAAGCAGCTTGCAGCTGGTTTCAAGCTCCGTACACACGCGCTGAGGGATGATTCGGGAAATTTGGTAACCGATACGCAAGGGATATTAGAGACATGGAAACAGCATTTTAAGAACCTGCTGAATGGCGCAAACATAGAAAACACAGATACGCCTCGCCCTAACCCAGTCAACTCCGAAGATACAGATACACCCAGTCCTGCAGAAGTGGAAGCAGCCATCCGAAAATTAAAGAACAACAAAGCTGCTGGACAAGATAACCTGCCAGCTGAACTTTTTAAGGCAGGAGGTGAAGTGATGATTGAATTCATGCACCAAATCATCAAACAAATCTGGATCGAGGAGAGCATGCCTGATGACTGGAATTTAAGTTCAATATCTCCTATATTCAAAAAGGGCGATTCCATGTCCTGCGCCAACTATAGAGGAATATCCCTATTAAACGTTGCGTATAAGATCCTTTCCAATATTCTGTGCGAACGTTTGAAGCCCCATTGTAACGCTGTGATAGGAAACTATCAGTGCGGCTTCCGTCCTGGTAAATCAACCACCGACCAGGTGTTCGCATTAAGGCAGATCCTGGAGAAGGCCCTCGAATTTCAAATCGATACGCACCATCTTTTTATCGATTTTAAATCTGCCTATGACAGCATACATCGATCAGTGCTTTACGAATCAATGTCGGAATTTGGTTTCCCAGCCAAGCTTATCCGTTTGTCAAAAATGACCCTGGAAAACACCCGGTGTGCTGTGGTGATTGGGAGGCACATTTCTGATTCATTTCGAACGTGCTCCGGATTTCGACAAGGCGATGCGCTGTCATGTAATTTCTTTAATCTGGTGTTGGAGCATATAGTGCGACGTTCCGGTGTGAACACGCAGGGCACTATATTTTACAAATCGGTGCAGCTCCTGGGTTTCGCTGATGACGTCGATATTATCGGAACATCACGACGAGCAGTCATCGAAGCCTTTACACCGATTGAAGAGGAAGCAGGTAAAGCGGGTCTTCTCATAAATGAGGGCAAAACAAAATATATGCTGTCGACAAATAAAATGTCCTCACAACATCATATAGGACACAACATCACTGTCGGTTCATATAATTTTGAGGTAGTTCAGGAGTTTATCTACCTTGGAACCAACATCAACTCCATCAATAACATCGATGTTGAAGTAAGGCGAAGAATTACCCTTGCAAACCGTTGCTACTTCGGTTTGTCGAAACAACTGGGTTCAAAGCTCCTATCCCAAAATACCAAGGCACAATTATACAAAACGCTCATCCTTCCGGTGCTGCTATATGGTTCTGAATCGTGGACATTACCAAAAGCAAGCGAGCATGCACTTGGTATCTTTGAGAGAAAAATTCTTCGTCGCATTTATGGTCCTGTGTCTGACGAAGGGGTTTGGAGAAGAAGATACAATGCCGAACTATACCAGCTGTACAACGACATGGACCTAGCTAAAAAAGTCAGAATAAGACGGCTTCATTGGCTAGGCCATGTAGAGCGTATGGATGAAAATGCTCCGGCTAGGAAACTCTTCGAATCCAAACCCCAGGGAACGCGTCGTCGAGGGAGGCCACACCTTCGTTGGAGAGATGAAGTATCGGCAGATGTGAAAAAACTACAAATCACCAACTGGAGAGATTCCGCTCGTGACCGAAATCAGTGGAGGACAATTTTGCGCCAGGCCCAGGACCTTCAAGGTCTGTAGCGCCCAACAAGTAAGTAAGTAAGTTTTGTTTTTTTTTGACAAATGTCAAAATGAATTTATGACAAAAAAAATCAAGGGTCATGCAAAAAAAAATTTAAAATCGACAAAAAATCGAAATTTCATGAATGGGTTACATGTTTTTGAAGTGGTTTAATGATATAAACACCTCGCTACTTGTTTATGATTTTCAGCAAATTTGCATGGGAAAACCACTACGTAAACAACCAGTTTATCATAAACAACATGTTTATCCATAAACATGAGCTTGAAAACGTACTATAAGGGAGATTTCGTGCAAGTTTAAGGTGAACGCGCGTGTTTATTGTGCATATAAAAGTATGCAGACAGTATAGAACATGTTATGTAGGTATACATTTTTTTATTTTCATTCATTACAATACAAAGGGAGATTTCGTGTACATAGAAGATGAACGCGTTGCTTATTATTTTGAATGTTAATACCATTTGTATTGCTGACTTAAAAACGAAGGATAAAAATAGAATGTATGTATGTATTAATTTTTTTTTCAAATCATTAGGAGGATTTCGTTAAAATCGAAAGTGAATGCATTTAATTTTACATAACAGTATTATAGCTATTTGTATTAATAACATAACAATCTGTAAATTAGTGTCATAACAGTAACAAAATAAGTAAATGAAGTTGTAAAAAAATAGAAAAATAGATTAAATTTATATTCATTCTTTGCATGTATTACTGTTTATGGAAAAATAAAAAAAATCAGAATCTTTTAATTAGATATTTTTTAGATTTTTTTTTAGAGATTTTTCTAGTCGTTCATGAACGAAATGAACTCTTGCAGGAATCGCGCTTGGTTTACACAACACACAATATTAATTTTAGAGTAGAATACTCCTCACATTTTCTGATTATTCATCTTATATATCTATACCTATTTCCTTTTCACGAATAAACCTTTGGTTTATGTTTCTATTTTTGGTGAAAGAATTTTAATCGGATGTCAGCTCAGTGGGCTAAAGCGCCGTGTTAATATCATGAACTTCTGTGAGTTCGATTCTCATTTGATTCCCAAACTTTTTTTCCTTTATTAAAAGAATATTTTTGTTTGTTATTATATTATAAAATTTATAATATTAGTTTTTATAATATAATAACAACAAAAAAAAAATTATATAAAAAAAAAGTAATTTTTAATTATTATTTCTTCCCTTATTTTAATTATTATTACTTCAACAAAACACGAAAGAAAACATTTAGAATAAATTCAACCCTATGCAAATTATGTATACAGACATGTTTATATATGTAAATAGCACATAATACCATTAATACCAAATCAATATCAAATCTAATACTTCTAATACTATTTGTATAAATTGCTTCCAAAAAGCCTGCATGAATTGGTTTACACAACTCACAATAATAATACTAGAGCAAAGAATATCTATTAATAAGAAGGTTCACTGGAATAAAATTTTATAATTTGCCAATGGGTTGGTTTTTCCAGTCGATTTCCAAATTTGTAAGAAATAGAGAGTAATAAGAATTTTATTTGTGAGAGAGAGATAAAAATTCAAAACACAAAGTGGGAAAAAAATTATCGAACAATTTTTATCAAAGAAATATTGTTGTTTTTATTCTTAGTTATCAAAATTTGCAGATGTGTTACACTTAAAAAGTTTTATCTTTTATTAAATACACAGCAATAAAAAACATTATTTATTCAAAATTGAAATATTCATATTATTAATGTTCAATTTTTTTTCCTATTTATAAAATTACCAAAACGCATTATATGTATTTAAAGAAATAAAAATGCATCGAGTCATTCATAAAAAAAACGCTTGGTATTTTTTTTCACTACCTGTTTGAACACCTGAAAAAATTTGTATATTGAAAATACATAAATTATAATCTGTTTGAAATAAAAAAAATTTTTACTTCCCTTATAAGACAATAAAGAAAATAATATTAGTTTCAAAAACATTATTTCTTAAACATCATACTATTTTCTTTTAATTTTCTTTTAATATTATTTTTTTAAAAAAAAATCTGTAAAAATTCAATCATTCAAAATTTATTTATTCTCATACCCTAATAAATTTAATGCGTTTATTTTTAAAAAAATTCGTACACAAAATTTCAGGCGACCGTACACATGCAAAATCTCTTATAGGCTAAAAAAATAATCAAAAATTTCCCGTGGGCTATTTAAAATTACATTGCAAAAATTAAGTTGTTTTATAAATGGTTTATTTCGTACTCTTTCTTTCTCACAATTTCTTACATAAGAAAATATTTACAATAGTTCTTTGCTTCTTTAACTAATGGTTTTTTTTTGTAAATCGTAGTAAAAATATCTTGACTTCCAGTGAACCTTATTAATGGATATTCTTTGGTAGAATACGTATTCTCTGAGTATTCACCTTTTATATATCTTATCTTATATATATATTAATTTTGTTTTTGGTCTGAGGACATAGATACATATTTCCTTAGTTACCATACACGTTACCTACCGTACTGACCGTACAGTTTGCATGTAAATTCATACCAACCGTATCATCAAATAAATGATTGTATAGATTATGAAACTTTTACCTGAAGTACACCCGAAAGAATTAAAGCCAAATGACATTTTCTTACTTTATTTCATATGGGTGTTCAAATAAAGTAAAAATTAAAAAGAAATAAGATTAAAAATCACTTTATATACTTTTTGGCTTTATTTGAATACCACGTTTGAAATAAAGCCGAAGTCATGAACTTTTTACCATTTAAAATTGAAAATATTATTAACAGATGATAATGATACATTTGAATTTTAATTATGTATTTTAGATTTGGATTAAAATCAGGGATTTTAATTTTCCAAAAAAATTATAATATTTATACTGTATATGCGGCAACAACTCACGCGCCAGACTTCTCGTCGTATTTCCGTCCCACGGATTTTATATAAAATAATAAAACCAATTATCTGCGATGTTATGGTCACTACCGATACAGTAGAAGAGGGTGAATTAGGAAAGATTTAAGACTTGGACTCAAAATCAGGGTATTTCACTTTTCTGGAATATTCATATTCACGTATATGAATTACACACAGAATTTGTTTTTATAAATATTTGAATGTAAATAGTTAAAATAGCTTTATTGGTTTTTAAAAAAAAATAAAGACGAAAACAAAAATTATATGATTTCGGTTTTATTTCTTCCGGCTTTATTTCAAGTAACGTATTTACCAAACAAAAAAATAATTTTTTAAAATCCTCATTAAACATATGTTTTTTTGAATTTTTTTTTTGTTTTTTTTTGTTTGTTACTTTTTTGTTGGACGAAATATAGGTACCTACATTTTAAATTTTGAACAAACAACCAAACCAATGCGTTTTGTAAGAAATTTAAAGAAATTGTATGCTACTATTTTTTATTTCTTTTTAAATTTATAATTCAATAGTGAAAGTCCTAAGATAATTTTTTTTCACATAATTAAAGAAAATTTAATTTCCTTCAAAAAAAAATACGAACGGCTATACTGGGACCAGTGCTTCAGAAGCTATGAGCTATTTTGTCCCCACACTTCCTGTTTTTTTGCAGTAAATTTTTTTATTTTAATTTATTTATAATACAAACATTTTTATTTTATTCAAAAAAAAAAATCAATAAATAGGTAGATTAGAAGCATCTTATTATATAAGTTTTTTTTAATTATTTTTCTTTAATTTTGGCAATTACTATATATTATCTATACATGAGTATTGTATATATATATATATATATATATATATATATATGCATAGTCAATCATATATGTATGATTTGTTTTTTTTTTATGAACACGCAAAAGTGAAACTGAATTTTTTTCTACCTGTTAGAAGAATTATAACTGAGAGTTTTAATTTTGTTCTTTTTTGCCTTATAAAATTAAAATAAAATAAATAACTTTTAATAATAATATTTACCAATATTATGTGTATTAATTAAAAAAAACAATGATTTAATAAAATTTGTCTTTTGGATATTCTTGAAGTTTTATCATTGAATGTAATCCAAGAACAATGCTTTCGAAATAATAATATGGTGATCAACAAATTTAAAACCTGTACCTGAATAGTTATTAATATTATCAGTATTTTCACCTTTTTAATTTTTATTGTTGGTAACCAAACCTAATTTGGAATGCACCTTTGTGCAATGTTCTTTTTCATATTAAAGCAAGCGAAAAATGTTTATCACTTAAAAGTAATAAGGAAGAATCAAATTTATATGTTTCCGGCCCCTTATCAGAATTGGAATAAATAGAATTGGAATTTTGAGTTAATGATTATTTGAAAATATTATAGCTGTATAAAAAAGTACATCAATTTCTGCCACACTCACTCAATTATAACAACAAAAATAATAATGAAAATAAACATCCCATATTTTGTTTTTGCTTACTTTGTTGTTTTTTCTGATTTTATTTTTTTTTTTCAATGCATATTATAGTATACTATGTATTTATATTTTCAAAATATTTTGTTAGCTAAGCTATGAAGCTCTTTAATATGATTCTCAAATTTTTTAAAACCAAATGGACAAAAATATAAGAATATAGGTAGGTACATAGTTTGAAAAAAAAAACCAAATAAATTCCCTACTGGGCTGGTGTTGTTTATTTTATTAATTTTACTCAACGCAAAATTTTAAGGGGAGAAAAATATAGTTTTTAGTATATATACAGTAAGTAAATATAAATTAGTAAATAAAATTATTATTAAGAGTGACTGTATTGACAATTCTGACGGTGTTTTAATGGCGCGGCGAGACGTCCATTATATTATGAATGAATGAAAGATTGAAAATTGAGAAAATAAACCAAATTTTTTTTAATTTATAAAATATGCTGTAGGCTCTAGGTAAAACATTATGAACGAAATGGTGAACAATATGTAATGAAATTGTGAAACAGATCTAGAGTTTTAGTATTTATTTAATTTCAAATTTTATTTCATTGGATTATGAAAGTAGGTAACTATATGATGTAGCATTCTGATGACATATTCTTATTTATTTATTTATTTATTTATACTATTTAGCTCAAACAGTTTACAATTTAGTATTACATTTCATATATTAATTAAAAATACAATTAAATTTACTTGGTATACATTCAAAACTAACAAAGTTCAATATACAAAAATAGTAATATTATTTTTTTAATATAAATTAAAAAGTCAAGTTAACAAAATATTCAATTAATTTCATATAATTTTCGTCTTAAAGTATCTTTAGATACGGAAAAATTTATACTATTCTTATATTTTTATTACTAATTATTAACACTCTATTAATAGGTTCTAATTTACCGTAATTTGTTCTGTGTAATGTTAATGTAAAGAGATTTGAGTGGCGTAAACGAGTATTTGTGTTAATGATAATTTTATTTAAAGTGGAAGGAGAAATAATACCGCCTTTAATAATTTCGAAAATAAATTAAACATCAGCTACTAAGGCGGGAACCTTTTCCACAGAGACTTAAGATGGAAAAGGCTTAGTCTATGCTCATATGGAGTCTTATATGATCATCCCAAGGCAAACTACGTAGTGCAAACCTTAAAAATTTTTTTTTAACAGCTTCTATTCTTTGTATATGTGAATTATAAAATGGAGACCAGACCTGACATGCATATTCAAGATGGGGTCTAACGAGGCATGTATACAATAATTTCAAAATGTAAGGATCGTTAAACTCCTTTGACCAACGTCTTATGAAGCCCAACATTGAACTAGCTTTATTAACGATGTTCTCGTAGTGGAGTTTAAATGATAGTTTATCATCGAAGTAAACTCCTAGGTCCTTAATTGAATGAACCTTTTCTAAGGTTTCATTGTTTAGAGTATATCTAAAGCTAAATGGTTGGGTTCGACGTGTGTAACACATGAGTGCACATTTACTAATGTTTAGTAAAAGATTGTTATTAATGCACCAAGTATAAAATTTATCTAGATCATCTTGAAGCATATAAACGTCTTGCATCGACGTTATTTTTTTGAAAATCTTCATATCATCAGCGTAAATTTTCAAATCGCTATTACAAATTATAGAAGCCACATCATTGATAGCAATAATAAATAACAGTGGTCCTAAATGACTCCCCTGGGGAACTCCAGAATTTGATATGAATGGTGATGAAAATGAAGAGCGGAATAAAACAGTATAGCTCCTATTAGTAAGATATGAGCTAACCCATTGTACAAATTTTGCAGGAAATCCTAGTTTTTTTAGTTGTAGTAATATAATACTATGGGGTAAAACATCAAATGCTTTACTAAAATCGGTGTAAATTACATCCGTTTGAAATCCCGCTTCTATATTGACTAAGAAGGTTGATGTCGATTCTACAAGGCTGGTCACTGTAGACTTCTTTTTCAAAAAACCGTGTTGATGGGTCGTTAAAAAGTTAGTGCAATGATTGTAAATAGAATCAAAAATCATCAACTCAAAAACTTTAGGAATAGTGGAAAGTTTGGAAATTGGTCTATAATTATTTATCTCATTTTTTGCATTTTTTTTATGTGTAGGTTTAATAAAAGCTTTTTTCCAAATAGATGGGAACAGGCCACAGGTGATAGAAGTATTAAATATGATAGAAAGTGGAGCAGCCAAGGCATCTGAGCATTTCTTTAGAACTAGTTCAGGAACGCCATCAGATCCAGGAAATATATTGTTCCCCAGGTTATTCAGATATTTCTTCACAAGACTATCGTCAATAATAAGATCTCTAAAAGTGGTTTTCGGATAGGTATCCACGTGGGAGAACTTTGTTTCATCAGCCATGAAAACTGTTTTAGGGTAAGAGGCAGAGAAAAATTCACAAAAGAATTGAGAAATGGTTTTAGCGTTATTACTTTGTTTCCCATTGAATTTCATGAAAACTGGGTACTCATCGCTTTTCCTTTTTGAGTTAATAAATTTCCAGAAGGCTTTAGGATTGTTAATGAGTGCCAAAGAAATGTTGTGAACATAGTTATTATAGCTTTGTTTAACAGATTGTTTGAACAGAAAGAAAAAATAGTTGAATGAATGGTAATCTGTTAGATTCTTGGTTTTCATGTATCTCTGCCATGCCTTGGGTTTTTTATTTCTTAACTTTCTAATATCCTTAGTGAACCAAGGCGAGCTTGAATTTGGATCTTTAATTTTAATAATAGGAATATAGAGTCGAAATGCCTCAAACATTAAATCGTAAAACTTTTTAGTCATATCTTCAATTTCATTATTTCCAAATAAAGAAATGAAATCATAATTAATAAAACAGTTATTGATATCATTAAAATTAGCCCTATTAAATTCAAAACGAAAAGTGTGTGCTTCCTCGGAATCAGGGGGAGCATTAGTACATAGAGAGAAACATATAGGACGATGATAAGCATCAATTTTGACTAGTGGAAAAGGATAATCTAACATCGTTACGTTATTCCAATCTGAGCTGAAGATCAGGTCGAGTTGTCTTTCTTGCAAATTACATATAGGAGAAACTTGTTGTACACAATTAATATTGAGAGAGTCAATAAATGTACATTCAAGTTCACTAACTAGATTAGTTGGAATCAAAAATGATTCTTCGTCGTGGGAAATCCATCTTATATTGGGTAGATTAAAATCAACTAAAATAAGTATTTCATCATCAGAATTATAACTGTTGGACACAGCATCAAAAGCCTTATTGAATCTGTTATATACATCAATATTGGAGTTAGAAGGAATGTAACAATTAATTATATAGATATTTTTGAATTGAAACACTACTTTAACCACGACAATTTCAAGATCATCAAACTCTAAAAAAGAAATTTTACTTGCGCAGATATGTTTTTTTATTGCAATTAAAACACCACCTCCTTTTGGGGTATAACTATCTATTTGACTGTACCTATCTTTTCTAAAAACTGTAAAAGACGAGTCGAAAATTTCCAGATCATAAATGGATGGAGCAAGCCAAGTTTCAGTTAAGACGTAAGTATCGTAGTCAAGTACAGTTGGATTAATATAAGTGTTTCTTGTTTTAGTTCTTAGACCTCGAACGTTTTGATAATAGATGGAAAAGTTTGTTAAGTTTACATTGGGGGGGGCCTTCCAGGACTTTATCATAATCAGATTGTTTTGGTAAGGGACGAAAAAACGTGTTGTGATTTTCTCTGACTCCTTGTAAGTGACTAATTCTTTTAGACAATTCGTGAGTTTCATATGATGTGAGATCCGACATAACTTTATTAGGTGGTACACCAAAGCTTTCATGAAAACTCATGTAAATATTTTTTAACGCTTCCAATTCGATTTGGAGCCCTTCTTGTTGGATCAATATACGAGAGAAGTGTTAGTCTTACCTTCTACGCAGATTGAGTCCGGTTTATCATGGAGATAAGCCAAATATAATCTCACATTTTCTAGTAATCTAGTGTTCCTAAGACGTGCGAGAACATAGCGACCATTATCACTTTCTAGGGAGTTTTTAGTAATTTTTACAACAGGGGGAATCAAAGGGTCAAATAGAGAAGGAATTGACTGGGGTTGCGGGATGGGAGGTGAAGTAAGCATAGGGGATGAAGTTTCGGGAGCTGTAATTGAGGAGGCTGTCGTTTTTACAATGTTTGTTGAACGAGGTTGTACAGCATTAGAGGATCGCGTAGGAGTTACAGATAAAGTGTTCTCATTTGGAATGCTAATTGCATCATTTTTTTTTATAAGAGGATTTAAAGTGTGAGAGCGAACGAAGTTACTTTATTTATTAGTGGAGTTATTTAACTTATTAGGGTTGAATGGGGCACAGTGGATATTGAGGTTAGAAACAGGGGCTGGGTTAGTTCTAGTTCTAGTATTATTAGAGATTTAGGAGCTTTATATGTGGATTTTGAAGTTTTTTATGATCAGTGTTTGTGGTGGTTTTATGTTTCCTTGAGTTATTATGTTTATTGTTACTACTTCTATTATATTTACTAATGTTTTTAGTGTTGTCGTTATTGTTTTTAAAGTTGTGATTATTATTAATATTAATATTACTGTTTCTTAAAGTGTTTATAGTGTTATTTTTTTTACTATTATTACAATATTTGTCTGAAATATTTATATTTTTATTTTGTACAGTGGTAGTTTTATTAGTGTGTTTTGTTTTAATACTATTATAATTACTTTTATTTGCCCTCTTTTCTGCAGTATTTTCCTTCCAAGCTGAAGCCGTTTCGTTAATGCTCTGCCATAAGTGTTTACTCTTTTCATCCAATAGCTTCTGAGAAATATGCGACGGGATTGTCACTTTAAAGCAGCTATATTTCCTTTTTTTTACATTTAAATATCGAGGGGTGATGAATTCACATTGGACTACATTTAAAATTGCGGTTGATGAATTTATGCAGCCACTCCTGTCCTAATGAAGGCAGTGTTCCTTTAACGAAGATTATTTCATTTTCAGTAATGGTTGTTTCTAAAGCATTAACTGATTTAAGACGATCTAGCCTTTGTTCCCATTGCTGCATCGTCCATTGGGTTCCAAATTTAGATATAGATTGATGCACAGGTGAATCTATTGTATCTATATGTTCAATTTGTTGAAGATATAGATACAATAGATTCACTTTAGATTGTTATTGGTGCTTTGAGTCAATAATTAATGTAGTAATGTGTGAGACATATTGCGTAATTAAGAGATAACGCAAAGGTACTCTTAAATTAAAAAATCTAACTTTTTGTTTTATAATATAATAGTACCCTCTTTCTCGAAATTACTTGAAGTTTGGTAGATATCTTATTTAACAATCTCAAGGTACTTATTCTCAATAAGTTAAACTTCTTTATATAAATTTATTTTTTTTATTTGAAACATTTTTGATTAGTACCATTTTTGATTAGTACCTGATTAATACAGCGATGTATTCTTTTTAAACTGCTCACAAACTTTACTACAGTTGGTGAGCAGTGACATTATACTAGTATATATACAATTTCCTTTTTATGAGTGCATTGCATACTCCGATTGTGTGTGGATGGATTGTATACATATCCCATTTGGGTGTAGAGTAGATAGATACTCATTTTATTTTATTGAATATTGTGTGGAATGTTGATCAAAATATTTTTTTATATCTATATTTTGATCAAATAATTTTAATTGGTTATTAGATCAGTTGGTTAAAGCGTAATGTTAATATCGCTAATTTTGTGTGTAAGTTCAATTCTCTGTTGAGTAAAGTTTTTGTTTTCTTTATTAAAAAAAATTTTTTTTTGTTATTATATTATAAAATTTATAATAATAATTTTTAAAAACAAGAAAAGTGATTTTTAATCATTATTCTCTTCTCAATTATTTCAACAAAACACGAAATCGTTTAGTTAGAATAAATCCAAGCATACAAATTATGTATACATGTAGTATATTATATTATATTATTATATACCTTATTTTAAGTATATATGTATCAAATAACATTAGTTAGTCCGGATTTTACAACATAGTTTAAAAACGATTTTTGTTTCCTGCTGTCAGCTAAATTCGGGTTTTAATTATATGGAGCGGGGGCTTGTTTTTGGGGACAATAAAAAAATGTAATAATTTTCAAATTTTGTTTTTTCCTGCAATCTACATTTTCTGCCGTCAGCAAAATCAGGATTTCAACAATACGGAGTTGTGGTTTGGGGGTGGCAGCTACAAAAACAAAAAAAATGGATTAATATTTAAAGTTTGCAACTTAATAACAATAAAATTAAACTTTCCCTAAAACTAAACTGTATCACTGTGCAATCATTGTTTTCGCGAAAAATTTAAATCTGAATTTTTGTCTGAATTTTGATTATCTGAATATAGTAAACCATATATCATAGTTAAAGTCGTTTTTTATGTTTAAGTTTTAATTAAATTTCCGAATTGTATTTTTAAAATGCTGCCGTTCTTAAATTATTCAAGTGATCACGTTACAGAACATCAAAAAATTTTAGTGACATCGTTGACTATCGTTTATCACAATACAGGGGTGGCAGCACGTATTTTTTGTAACAAAATTTTAATTTGAAAATAATGCTGCCACCCCAGAATGCTACTAAACCTAACCTTCTTCAAACTGTATTTGCACAAAAAAGTGTTCTACTCTAGATCGTTCTAGAGCATTCTAGAACAGTTTATTGAACAAACCTAATAATTGAAAGTATTAACGTAGCAGAAATACATAACATACACGTATATTTATACTTAATGTATGTACATTTTTGTTAAATTAAAAAAAAAATATTAAAATCATTAATTTTTGTGTTGAAAGTTTGTTATTATTCTTTATTAGAACTTTAAGTTGTCGTAAATAATAACAAACAATAATTTTTTTAATTGGAAAGTGATACATATTTTGCTTTAATTCTTACAAAAATTCTGACTGTAGAATTTTAAATTAACGGCAATGATTTTTGTCCTATACGGTTTTCAGTCGAATTTGTGTCTTTTTCTTAAAACTTTTATCCCGAATAGGTTCCAGGTATCGAAATTTTGACCCTCCTAAATTATTTATAAAAACTTTTGTAAACAAATGAAATAGGTCTAACTGTCTGAGTAGCCTTACTACAGCAGGTGCTTTGTCGGCATCATGATGTAGAAGGTGCGAATGTGCCGCAGGTCTCTAATTATGAAATGAATTGACGAATATAAACAAACAGGAAACCAACAAAAAACTTTTTTTTGTTATTACGATTTTGATTATATGATTATCAATATCAATTTGCCTCTATATTTAAAAAGCCCCGAAACCAATTTTTGCCTCGTTAAAAAAAGATTTTATCTGTATGGAAGATATTCGTAAATCTTCGTTGTTCTATGCAAATAAAGTCTTTCCTTTATGAAGCAAAAATTAGTTTCGAGGGTTTTTTAAATATAGAGGGTAGAGACGTTGCCGCGTTGGATGATTTAAAAAAAAACTGATTTGATTTATATAAATAAAGTAAAAAACATAAGTGAGTGAGTACTGAGTCTGCAATTATGCATTATGTTTTTTATTTGCAGAAATGGAGCCATGCCAGACTCGAGGAATTTTTCACATAATTTAATAATTTTTATTTAATTTGAGATTATTACTTGTGAATTTAATATGTCCATTTCATTATTAAGACCTACATTTTTCGCAATAATATTCCCGGTTATAATTTGATAATTACTAATTGTTTTTTTAAGCATTTTATTTCATTTTCATACATTTCATTTTTAGATAATAAGCAAATCAAGTTTTTTACTTATTGATTTTAAACTATACTGATCATTTAAATTGTATTTTGATTGGTATTATCACTGATGTTACTATTAAACTCTTTAATATTTGATAAATTATCTATCTATAACATTATTTTCTGAATTGCTTTTATTTAAAAAAGTATTACGCTCCGCAAGCATCGCGAATAACCAAACATTTAAGACAAAACCAAATTTGTTTATCATTTTGTATTTTCGAGAATTTTTTATTTGATAATCCACTGCAGTTTTTATGAAAAGGTTTATTGCCACCCCCATCGCAAATTATATAATTATTTGTTAATTTAGTTAATTTAACATTTTTATTACACTTGCCACATGTTGAAATCTAAGTCGTAATCTCAAATTTAAAATTATAACATACAAATAAAAATAATTTATAGACTAGTTTTTGTTTTTATTATTGTTATTTATTTTTATATTCATATTTAGGTGCATTCAATAAGTTGTAATTGCATTGCAATCAATCACAATCAGAAGCAATCCAAAATTTTCAAAATATCAATAGCCAATCAAAAATTTGTTCAAAAAATATCCTTTCTAATCACTTACCAGTTTTCAGTTTGTACACAGAGGTATAAACACGGGCTTAATATATTCAAAAATAATATAATTTTTTTTTTCCGCATTTTTAATATAATAAAACACTAGATAGTAACATAAAAACAAAAAATATTTAGTAATCAGTAGTAGTAAATAATTTTAAGCAGCTGCATTTTTAAAAATAATGACATTTCATTTTTGATTCAAAACAAAAATTTTTTTTCTTTCTCTCTATAATAAGTTTAATTTAAATGAACAGTTAAATATTAGAATCAAGAAAAACATTGTGAAAACGTGGTATTTACACCACAGAACAAAAAAAAAAAAGGTGTAAATTAAAATAGTTTTTGTTTTAGTTTTATTTATTTTTTTTCTTTCATTTCTCTTTTAAATATAAATTTAAAACTTTCTAGTAAAACAAATATAAAATATAAGGGTCGTAACCCAGCCTCAGTTCAGAGGTTTAAATATACGAGCAAATAAAAATAGGACAATAACAAATAAAAACGAAGGCAATAAATATCTCGTTATCAAAAGGACAGATATCAACGAAACAATGAGGGACTTATCGCCATTCCTGCTTAAAAAAATATTATCAATATAGCAGGTGAATTCGACAAAGAATGTCAAACAAGCGGAGAAGTTTAGTACTCTGACTGGATGTGCTGAATATAATTTTGAAGTGAATGAACATAACTCACTAAATAATTCCAAGGGAATAATATTCTACCCAGATTTTCTCTACTTAGAAGAAAACGAGATTCTGTTAGAAATGTTAGAACAGAAGGTAATTGGACTTCAACCATTTACAAAAAAAGTAGAGGACAAGGAAACAAAAACTGGATTGTTCGTCGACGAGTAATAGAAATAGACCTACTTTTCGAACGCGAAAATTTGGTTATTCGTCATTTGTCACGATTTAAATATAATCTCATGTATTTGAGACTGAAAAATTCGTTATTCGTCGTGATTTGTGTTTTTCTTTATTCACCATATTTAATTTTGTCTTTCTCAAAAAATATTGAAGAAAATGAGATGAATTCTATTTTTTTCTTCAATTTATATTGATTGTAATCTGTGTTTACACATCAGTATTTCTTCAATATTCTCTCTCATCAATAAATACTGTCAATATATATTGAATGCCTAAAATATACATATAAGAATATGGGAGAATCTGAAAAATTTAATAAGCAGTGTTTAAAAAATTAAAACCTAAATAATTAATTTACAATACAAAATAGAAATGACATTAAATGGTAACATAATTCAAAGGTAAAATATAAAAGGAATTTCAGCCCATAGTAAATACTTTTTAAAACTGCTTAAAGAAAGTTAAAGGAAGTGCTACACCAAAAAGTGAAACTTTATTACGCTTTATCTCATTATCTCATTCAGGTCAGTTAGAAGCTAGAATATTTTAAACCGGTCCGATATCTATAGCTGTTTGGTAAATTTATTATAAGTATTAAATTAAAGATATAATTACCATTTGAATTATAGATTATATGAAATATGTTTTACTAAATCCTTTTGGAGGTTATTATATGAATCGAGATATTTTTGGTCCAAAAGGAGACTTTATTATTTCTCCAGACGTTCTGCAAATATTTGGATCATGATTTAGAAATTTCAAAGAGATTCCGATATCTGGAAAGAAATATCTATCGATATTGATACTAACAGCAATAATTAATGGAGTTGTATAATTTGCATTCTAAAATTAGAAACACCAACTTCAATATAATGAAAATGATAATAGAGAATGATTATTATTTTGAAAACGCAACAAATCAACAAGTTTAGGAGAAGATGGAAGTTCATCGTAGACATACTTTAAATAAAATAATATCAAAGTTATTTTCCACACTGACAAATAATAATATTTTTTCATAACAATATTGGCATTATTGACAAGTGTATAGAAAAAATCAAGGGTTACGCAAAAATATTTTTAATATCAATAAAACAATCGATTTTGAAATGATTTTGAGAAAATTCAGTAACCTTCAGTAACATTTTGTTTGACAGAATTTTTTTTTGAAAAACGTATGGAAAATCAAGATGGAAATTGAATCGATTTTTAAAATCCACTTGATTTTCTAAAATCAAGAGCTTGAAAATGTACTATATCATTTCAATTTATTAATTATACGACATAGTAGGCTGTGGATATAATTTCAGAATTATAAAGGAGCAATTATTTCAATAAATTATCATTTAATAATAGAATATGGTGGTGTCTAGACGGTCAGTTATTCAGTCAGTTTTCACTGTCAGTTAAAACTGACAAGTGTCTAAACGTTCTGAATGAAAAGAATTACAGATGGCGAAAACTGATAATTGCCATTTATGTCACAAGTGAAAGTGAAATTCAAATAATAATAAAAAGTAATTTTTAGAAATTGCAGCATTTTTTATTTGTTTGGTTCGTTTTAAGACAGAATAGGTATGTTTATATTATTAAATGCCTTAATTCAAATGTTGCTTCTCTAATACGTTTTTTCTGTGATTATTGTTATGCTGTATATTTTGACATTAAGATTAGAAACGTTGGCTATGAAACTCGGAACGGTTGAAATCGAAAAACTGACGACAAGTTGAGAGCATTTTAACTTTTTTTTGTTCTCTTCAAACAACAACAAATACATGGATTTCAGTGCAAACTGACGGTGTTCAACTGTTCACTGACCGTCTAGACACATGCCTATTATTGATGCCTATGATTTTTTTTAATATCAAAATATTATTTTTTTTAATAGCCAAATATAATTGATAAATATTTGAGACCTATATAAGAACCAGATAAATATTTGGGTTTTGAGTTGTATTTTCATATTAAACGATTGATGTAAACCTTGAACTGGATAAAAAGAACACAGCTAATTATTTAGTCGTGTACTTGTATATGCAGATATAATGTAGATCATTTAAATATTGTTTAGATAGGTACATTTACATTCATACATATTATGTTAGACGTCGACAGAAAATTAATAAAATTTACGTCAATAAAATTTTATACAATTATTTTCATTTATCTTCAAATTTAAATAATTACATTTTTATTTTTATTTTTTTCAGGTAAAAGCATCAACGAGACATTCAGCGGCATTCAGCAATTTAACAATATAGTATCAATAAGGAATTTGAATGGACTAGTTTAATACTGAAAGAATTATATCAAATGCATTAAAAATACTTAAAACAATCAATAATCTGTTGAATTAATTTCATATTTGTTTTGATAAGTATTTTAAGTCATTATTTAAAGATATGTTTCAGCTAAGTATGTACTCGTATTTATTAAACAAAAATAATTTCTTTTTTTAATTATTTTACTAACTCTCTTAATATTGAATATTTATTTTAATAATATTGATTTGTTCAAAACAAAAAATATATATATATATATATACTAGAGACTTGCGTGCCCTGTCGCCTTCCACATCGTGATGCCGACAAAGCACCTGCTAAGGCTAATCAGACCTATTTAATTTTTTTACGTTGTGATCAGACCTATTTGATTATTTATAAAAGTTTTTATAAATAATTTAGGAGGGTCAAAATTTCGATGCCTGGAACGTATTCAAGACAAAAATCATTGTCGTTAACTTAAAATTCTACAGTCAGAACTCTTGTAAGAATTCAAACAAAATATATACGACTTTCTCATTAAAAAAATTATTATTTATTATAATATAAAGTTCTAAAAAAATAATAACAAACTTTCAACACAAAAATTTGTGATTTTAATATGTTTTTTTTAATTTAACAAAAATGTATGTACATTATGCATATACATTAATACATATGTATGTACTTCTGCTACATTAGTACTCTCAATTATTATGTTTGTTCAATAAACTGTTCTAGAACGCTCTAGAAAAATTAAAATCTGAATTTTTTCTGAATTTTTGCATGAATTTTTCTAATGTTGCTAAGTGGTGCATATGTTGCTAAAAATTTGATTTATTTTTAAACATTGTGTACAATGATTACACAGTGATACAGTTTAGTTTTATTTAAAGTTGCAAAAGTTAAATATTAATCCATTTTTTTATATTTGTAGGGGGTTACCACCCCCAAACCCTCGCTCCATATTATTGAAACCCGAATTTAGTTTAGAAATATTCTTTCTTGTTTCTAAAAATTAATATTATAAATTTTATAATATAATAACACAAAAAAATATTGTTTTAATAAAGCAAAAAAAAATTTGACTCAACAGAGAAGTAAAGTTACACAAAATTTGCGATATTAAAATGACGTTTCAAGTTTCAACCAAAAAATATTCATTAATAAGAAGATGCACTGAAATAAAATTTTATAATTTGTCAATGTGTTGGTTACCATTCCAATTCCAAAATTGTAAGAAATAAATTTCCAAAATTGTAAAAAAGAGATAGTCATAAGAATTTAATTTGTAAGAGAGAAATAAAAATTCAAAACACAAAGTGGGAAAAAAATTATCTAACGATTTTTTTTCTATCAAAGAAATATTATTGTATTTATTCTTAGTTATCAAAATTTGCGGATGCGTTACACTTAAAAAATTTTTGTCTATTATAAAATTACTTTAAATTATTCTTAAAACGCATAGCAATCAGAAACATTATTTATTCAAATTTATATTACTTAATTACATATGATATAATTACATTGTGAATTATTTCATTGATTATTAATTTTTAAGGAAATAAAAATGCATCGAGTCATTCATAAGAAGAAAACGCTTGGTATTTCTTTTAACTACCTGTTTCAATACTTGAAAAAATTTATTCTCATACCCTAATAAATTTAATACGCTTATTTTTTAAAAATTTCGAACACAAAATTTCAGACGATCATACACACGAAAAATCTCTAGTGGGGTAAGTAAATAAACAAAAATCTCCCGTGGGCTATTTAAAATTACATTGCAAAAATTAAGTTGTTTTTTATATCACTTATATCGCACTCTTTCTTTCTCACAACTTATTACATAAGACAATATTTACAATAATTTTTTGCTTCTTTTTTGTAAATGGTATAGTCAAAATATCTTGACTTCCAGTGCATTTTCTTATTAATGGATATTCTTTGCTTTAACCAACTGAGATAATAACCTATTAAATTTATTTGATTTAAGCGAACATAAAATAAAAATTTATTTTGATCCACATAAAATGCAATAAAATAGAATGAGTATGCATACCCAAATGGGATATGTATTATGTACAATCAATGCCTCTATATCTTCTAGTGAAATTACACGATGATTTTTCCGGAATATATCGAATTACGATTTTTTAAAATTTTTTTTTTGTTTTGTGTATACATTTTTTTTAATAAAAATAAAATTTGAGAAAAATACAACTAAAGCTGGATTTTCATTGACCAATATTTAAAATCTTAAAAATTTTATTGTCTCTAAAAAAGGAGATAGCTTATTGAACTTTTATGTAAGAAAAAAATAGACCGCTGCAAAGGATTTTCTAAATTTCTACTTGGGAAATTTATTTTATACACAAAAAAACTACAATTCAACCGTCAAAACCATTTGTTAAAAAAAATTATTTTTACATACATTTACTCAAAAAATTGTTAAAAAAGTGTTGTCAGTGTAAAGAAACTAACCCGATATTTTAAAATATACTTTATCAAAGTATAATATCCCAATTTTTTTGAAAATATCCCCAATATTTGTGAAAACATCCCCGGTAAATAATATTTTCTGTTCTTGTAGTACGCATTGAGCTCTCATAAAAAAAAAATGTCATTTCATTTTTGAGCGCATAGATCTCTTATATAAAATAATGTCATTTCATCTGAAAAATTTAATATCAAAAATTAAATAGAAACACCATCAAAGGTTTTGCTCAGATAACAATTTACATCCTATTTTAATTTCGTCTCAAAAATTTTACTGAATCTGTCAGTTTTATTTTCAGTATTCACTAGAACTCTGTAGAAGTAAGTTCTTCGTCGGTTAATAATTTTTTTTTTTAATTGAAAATTATGAATGAAAATGTTATTGTATTTTTTGTAAATTTTACCAATAGATAAAAAATATTGAATATTTTTTCAAAAATAACACTACCATAATTATTTATATAGTAAAATAAGATCCACTATACAAAAGACAAAATTTATATGAAAATAAGATCCCATTTTATATACTTTTTATATACTTTTATATTAACTTGCCAGTGTCTGTTTGTATATATGTTTGGTAGGTAGGTTGGAATTTTTTTTTGTTAATATTCAAACCAAACACAAAAAGTAAAGAATAATTTTGTTTAAAAAATTTAAAGATAAAGTTCTGAAATTTTGCAGAGTTCCTCATGATGAAAAAAGCAACTGGACATGGTACTCTACAAAGCTTTCAAATGACAGGTTCGAGTTGCTGTCGTACAACTCCTAGCACGTCTCAGGAATATTTGAAAAACCAATTGGGTTACAGGCATGAAAATTTACACTTAGATATTTTTTCACGAATAAAGAAATACGACTGTTATCGCTTTCGAAAATGTGGACTGGTTCGGGTTGCTGCCGAACAACTCCTAGCACATCTCAGGCATATTTCAAAAACTAATTGTGTTACAATCATGAAAACTTACACTTAAATACTCTTTCACAAATAAATAAATACTTATTCTACCGATTTCAAAAATTTGGACTGGTTCGGATTTGTGTCGAACAACTCCTAGCACGTTTCAGGCATGTTTCACAAACCAATTGTGTTACAGGCATGAAAATTCGCACGTAGATACTCTTTTACTAATAAAGAAATACGAGTGTTACCGCTTTCGAAAATGTGGACTGGTTCGGGTTGCTGCCGAACAACTCCTAGCACATCTCAGGCATATTTCAAAAACTAATTGTGTTACAGTTATGAAAATTTACACTTAAATACTCTTTCACAAATAAATAAATAAGACTTCTACCGATTTCAAAAATTTGAACTGGTTCGGGTTGCTGCCGAACAACTCCTTTCACGTCTCAGGCATATTTCACAAACTATTTGTATTACAGGCTTGAAAACTTACACTTAGATACTCTTTCACAAATAAGGAAATACGACTTCTACCGATTTTGAAAAGGTGGACTGGTTCGGGTTGCTGTCGAACAACTCCTAGCACGCCTCAGGCATATTTCAAAAACCAATTGTGTCACAGACATGAAAATTTACACATAGATACTATTTCACAAATAGAAAAATATGACTGTTACCGATTTCGAAAATTTGAACTGATTCGGGTTGGTGTCATACAACCATACAACTGCTAGTACCTATCAGGAATTTTTCAGAAACCAATCGTGTTATAGGCAGGAGAACTTACACTTATATACTCTTTCTGAAATTATAATACCTATAGGTTTCATTTAAAAATAAAAAGTATAAAATAAAATAAAAGATTCTCAACATCATCCACTAGTTTTATTTTCTACTTTTTAGGGGGCTAGTTTGGTTTCGATAAAAGTATATTTTTATTTTTATATTATTATTTTATTTAAAGTTGCTCTCCCAGAGGCCAGGTTAGAAGATATAGACACATTGGTACAATACAAGCGCATACAATCAGAGAACTCGTAAAAAGGAAATTGTATATATATATATATATATATATATATATATATATATATATATATATAAGGTGAATACACTGATAATGCGTATTCTGCCAAAGAAAGATCACTGGAAGTCGAGATATTTTTACTACACCATTTACAATAAAAAACCCATTAGTTATAGAAGCAAAGTACTACTGTAAATATTTTCTTATGTAAGAAGTTGTGAGAAAGAAAGAGCGCGATATAAACCATTTAAAAAACAACTTAATTTTTGCAATGTAATTGTAAATAGCCCACGGGAGATTTTTGTTGATTTATTTAGCCCACTAGAGATTTTTCATATGTACTTTCGTCTAAAATTTTGTGTACGAATTTATTTAAAAATAAACGTATTAAATTTATTAGGGTATGAGAATAAATAAATTTTGAATGATTGAATTTTTTTCAAGTAAGGTGAAGTGGGGTAAATGTGTAATCGGGGTAAGTGTGTCACCACGCCAGAAATTCTATATTTCTAGCCGTTAAATTTAAAAAAAAATGACATTTCTTAATTCTTAATGTTTTCTCTATCGAACTAATACATGAAACAAAAAAAAAAAAAAAAAATAACAAAAAAAAATTGTCATTTTAAAAAAGAAATTGTAATTTAAAATCTCTAAATAACTACATTTACCCCAACATTATGAAATAGTTGCAATAATATCATTTTTAGTTACCCATAACATAATTACCCCATTTTTACGGGGAAGTGTGTTACACGGACATCAATTTACTTATTTTTCTCTAATTTATATTTTAACTATGTATTTTCTATAACACACTTACCCCACTTCCCCTTACCTATATAAAATAATTCAAAAACATTTGTTATTTCATAACATCATATTATTTTCTTTTATTGGCTTTATAAAAGGAAGTAAATTTTTTTTTATTTCAAACAGATTATCATTCATGTATTTTCAATATACACATTTTTTCAGGTATTGAAATAGGTAGTTAAAAAGAATATCAAGCGGTTTTTTTGTATGAATGACTCGATGCCTTTTTAGTTTCTAAAAAATTAAATTGTGCATTTTAATCGTCAATGAACAAATAATACATATATTATAAGTAATATAACGCATTTAGGTACGTGTTAATTTTATAAATAGGTAACAAATTTGAATATTAATAATATGAACATTTCAATTTTGAATAAATAATATTTTTAATTGCTATGCATTTTTTAAAAAATTAGTATATAAGAAAGTACTTAGAAAAAAATAAATACAGAGTGAAATGAAAATTAAGCAGTGTATGTTATATTTAAAAATAAATCAATTCTAACGCTTAAAAAAAAGATTTTATAAAAACTATTCTATATACAATTTTTTAAAAACGTTTTGAAAATGAGAAAACATCATCGTGTTAAGTGTTTGGTGTGCGGTGCTGAAAAAAATCATAATTTGGAAATAAACTAACTAACTACAATATTTCTTTCATTCCAAAAAATTTTGTTTGTTCACTTTTTTTTCACTCTGTATTTTAAATTTTTATCTCTCTCCCACAAATTAAATTCTTATTACTATCTATTTCTTACAATATTGGAAATCGGCTGGAAAAATGGTAACCAACACATTAATAAATTATAAGATTTTATTCCAGTGAACCTTTTTATTAATAGATATTCTTTGATTCTACCAAAGAATATCTATAATAAGAAGGTTCACTGGAAGTCAAAGATATTTTCACAAACACATTTACAAAAAAAAAACCATTAGTTAAAGAAGCAAAGAACTATTGTAAATATTTTCTTATGTAAGAAGTTGTGAGAAAGAAAGAGTGCGATATAAACCATTTAAAAAAAAACCACTTCATTTTTGCAATGTAATTTTAAATAGCCCACCGGAGATTTTTGTTTATTTATTTAGCCCCCTAGAGATTTTTCATGTGTACAGTCGTCTGAAATTTTGTGTACGAATTTTTTTTAAAATAAACGTATTAAATTTATAAGAGTATGAGAATAAATAAATTTTGAATAATTAATTTTTTACAGATCCCTATATAAAATAATATTCGTTTCAAAAACATATGTTATTTCTTAAATATCATATTATTTTATTTTATTGGCTTATAAGGAAAGTATATTTTTTATCATTCATGTATTTTCAATATACAGTTTTTCAGGTATTGAAATAGGTTTGTTTTTTTATGAATAATCCGATGCCTTTTTAGTTTCTGAAAAATTAAATTGTGCATTTTAATCATCAATGAACTAATAATACATATTATATTATAAGTAATATAATGCATTTAGGTACCTGTTAATTTTATAAATAGGTAACAAAGTTGAATATTAATAATATGAACATATCAAATTTGAATAAATAATATTTTTTATTGATATGCATGTTTTAAAAAAAATTAGTATATAAAAAAGTACTTAGAAAACAAAAATGCAGATTATATATCAAAATTAAGCAGTGTATGTTATATTTAAAAATAAATCAACTCTAACGCTTAAAAAAAGTTTTTATAAAAACTATTCTATACACAATTTTTTAAAAATGTTTCGAAATTGAGAAAACATCATCTTGTTAAGTGTTTGGTGTGCGGTGCTGAAACAAATTTTAATTTGGAATTAAACTAACTAATTAAAAATAAAGACAATATTTTTTTCATACAAAAAAATTGTTCGTTCATTTTTTTCCACTTTGTATTTTGAATTTTTATCTCTCTTTCACAAATTAAATTCTTATGACTATCTATTTCTTACAATATTGGAAATCGACTGGAAAAATGGTGACCAACACATTGACAAATTATAAAATTTTATTTCAGTGAACCTTCTTATTATAGATATTCCTTGATTCTACTCTAATATTATTATTGTGTGTTGTGTAAACCAATACATGCAGGCTTTTTGAAAGCAATTTATATAAATAGTATTCGATATAATGAAACTTATAAAATGTTTTAGCAATTTAAAATTTACAAAATAATTTTTGAATAGGGTTGATCTTACAAATAAATAGTGAACCTTCTTATTATAGATATTCCTTGATTCTACTCTAATATTATTATTGTGTGTTGTGTAAACCAATACATGCAGGCTTTTTGAAAGCAATTTATATAAATAGTATTCGATATAATGAAACTTATAAAATGTTTTAGCAATTTAAAATTTACAAAATAATTTTTGAATAGGGTTGATCTTACAAATAAATGCTTTGCACAATTGTGTTCGGAATCTTCCTATATATTGTAAACTGTCGAATGAGGCACATGTTTTATTATGTATTTCGATTAAAAAGATTTTATTAAGAAATTAATACAAAATTTATTTATTTATTATTTAATTAAATTAAATAAAACACTTGCTATTGTTTCAATGAATAAGAAGCTATTATAATTTTCTTCTATATTTTATTTAAATATTTTCATAAAAATAAAATTTGAGTCGACATTTTTCGTCCTTCTAAGACATTATCAAGACTCTTAAAAGGACGAAACATGTCGACTCAAATTTTATTTTTATGAAAATGTTTAAATAAAATATATAAGAAAATTATAATAATTTCTTATTCAGTGAAACAATAACAAGTGTTTTATTTAATTTAATTAAATATTAATAAATAAATAAATTTCGTATTAATTTCTAAAAATTATATTTCACCAAGTGCCAACATTTCGATTTTTTAATTATTTCATTCAATTAAAATTTTTCTTTTATCTCGTTTGTTTTCTAGGTTTCAACGTTCTCTACGGTATCAACATAGTTTTAGTGGCTCTATGCTATTGCATTTTTGAAACTTCATATCTAAAAATTTTGTTTACATTGTATTTTTTAACATTTTTATATTTTCCTAATTATAGCAGTAATTTAAATTTCTGCTTTTGTTTACATTTGAAATAATTACTTAACATTTGTTCCTTTACAATACATAATCTATGATCGTTTCGTACTGAATTTGTAAAATATTGACTTTCTTATATAACTATTCGGTTTTAAACTATTGTAATAATTTAAGGTATCAACTGTATAAGAATAAAAAAATAAACTTTGGTTTTTATAAAGGTTCGCAATTTAATATTTTGATTTGATTTATACTATTTTTTGATTAGCTTAAGGTAAGTGGCTATAATACTGATAGTGTACGCGACAATTCAAGTTTAAATTTAATTGTTTTATATAAATTATAATTATTTTACCAAAAAAAAATTTTTTCCCAGAAAATTTAGATATTTAAGAGTAACTTGGTTCAGACAGAAATTAAATTTAAAAATTTTTTAATTATAATTTTAAAAAATTAGCAACAAAAAATTTTTGTTCCAATTCTGACAGACGTAAAAATTGTTGGGTCAATTACTGACACTTTCAATATTACTAATACTGTGACATATGCATAGTAATACAATTTTTAGTAGTATTTTTTTTTTGTTTTTTTTTTATTTGTCTTTACATTTAATTTATCATACAAAAAAAAAACTTAAAATAAATGATCTTATATTATTATTAAGCTAAATATAATGTCCCACTCTGAGATCTCTAAGTTTTTCTATTATAAAGTTTTAATGTTTTGAAAATTTCTGTTATATTTATTTATTGTATCATGTTGAACAATTATCGTTTTGCATTGAATTCTATTGAAAAATTTTATTAGAAAAACAATAGTTCGAGATGTGTTATGGATAATAAATCTAGATTTTTTTTTGCGTGGATTGGTTGGAATCTTAATAGACACAATGAACCCCTTAGCTTCCATTGTGTGTCAGATTTTTACTGACTAAGCCACACCCCTCCCATTAAAACTAGTCCGACGGACTAACCATTAATTTATTTCTAGTGTTATTTTCTTAAAGAAAAATTCTTCGAAATTCTATCTGATATCATTTTGATTATCTAGCAGTTGAGTGGCCTCAACTTTAACATGACCCTCCAGACGAGCCAAATGATTTGCTGCATAATTTTTATTTCATTTTCTATGCAAGGAATTTTTAGATCTCTGTGCAAGTCACTGTTGTGAACATACCAAGGGGCATTTACCATGTTGTGCAAAACTTTATTTTGGAGTTTTTGTATACAAAGTACATGTGTTCGTTTGGCACATCCCCATGGCATCCACATTGGCCATACAACCATATCGGTTTGATTATCTGATTATATAACAATATTTTGTTATGCATAGGTAATTTTGAATTTCGACCTAAGAACCAGTACATTTCTCTATATTTATTATCAAGATAAAAAGTTTTCTTTTTGACGTGCGACCATCTAAGTTTGACATCTAATGTCATTCCTAGGTATTTAGCGTTGCTTTCTTTGGGTATATTTACCCCATTCAGATTTACCGATGGTTGATTTTCTAATTTTTTATTTTTAAAATTTACATGTACCGATTTTAACTCATTGACTTTAATTTTCCACTTCTTTGTCCAGAGGTATAGTTTGTCGCTTGCTCTTTGCAATTTATTTGTAGCCTCATAAATATGTGATCCTACTGCCATCAACGCAGTATCGTCAGCGAATGTAGCTACAGTTATACTTTCCATTTGTGGTAAATCATTGGTGTAGAGTAAATACAGTATGGGACCCAGAATAGTACCTTGAGACACTACCGTTTTAATATCTCTGATAATAGAATACTCTTCGTCTTGTTTTATTCTGAATAGTCTGTTTTCTAAATATGCTGAGAGTATATCTACGTATTGTTTAGAGAACATATTATTTAGTTTATGTATTAAGCCTCGGTGCCATACTTTATCAAAAGCTTGAGCTACATCTACAAATATAGTAGAGCATACTTTATTTTCTTCTAAAGCTTTTTCTATTATGTCTGTTATCCTATGTATTTGATCAATTGTCGAGTGTTTAGATCTAAAACCAAATTGATAATTTGGAATCAGATTACTATTTTCTATGATCCGTCTCATTCGAATCAATAGTAGTTTTTCATATAATTTTGATATTATTGGTAGTACTGATGTTGGTCTGTAGGATTTCACCTCATTTATGGGCTTACCTGGCTCTGGTATCATAATTATTTCTGCTACTTTCAACATACTCGGCACATACCTTATTCTTATATATTCGGCACATACCGTGTTAGCATTGTTATAGCTTTTTTCGGAAGTTCTTTCAGGGCTTCCTATGTAATTAGATCAAAACCTGGTGCTTTTTATCTCTGTTTTTTAATTTGTTCAACTATTTCTCTCTGCGAGAATGGTGATTTCTTGCCAATTATTATTTTCTTCCGAATCTATCGTCCGAGATCGTCCGAATCTGTCTCATCTGGACAAAAAATTTTCTCAAGACCTCTGTCGACAGAGGTCGTGCGAATCTGTCTCATTTGGACAAAAAATTTCCTCAAGAGGATCTGCGAATGTTTCAGCTTTATTTTTATTATCTCTCGCTCATTCACCATTTTTCATTCTGATTGGCGGGATTAGATGAGATGAGTTTTTTGTACTCTTTGTTGCTTTCCACAACGAGTAGTTATTTTCTCTTTTAGCTGACACATTTGTTATATATTTTTCAAATTTTTCATTTTTAAGATCTTTAATTTTTCTTTTAAGATTCTGAGTTAACCTATTTAGCAGAGTTTTGTCTGCCGGATCACGCGATTGTTGCCATCTGGATCCAGCTCTTCTTTTTATTTTTATCATATTTCATATTTCTCTAGGGTAGTTGAATGCTACAGATTTATATTCACAATCTTTTGTATTCCAGACAGCATTTTGAATAATTTTATTAAAATTTTCAACTTCAGAATCTATATCACATTTGGATCTTAATTTTGTTTTCGATTTCTTGTTTAAAGCTAGCCCAGTCAGCTGTCTTGTTACTTAGCAGAGGTTTCTACTGTTTCTTAATAACCTTTTCATATAGTTCTAGTATGACTGCAGAGTCTAGTATAATTATAGTAGTAACGTTAATAGTAGTAACGAAAATTAAGAAAAATTTGCAAAGAACGAGATCACCAACAGACAAAGCTCGTTTCAATAGAGCAGTGAAAGAACTAAAAAAACGTTTAACTGATATAAAAAACGAAGAACTTCAAAAATACTGGAAATACGACAAAATCCGTTTTCCTAAAATAAAAATGAGACAAAATCCCTAATTTTTTAAAATTCCCTAAAAACAAAAGCCAAATGGGACAAAACCGCTAATACCTAAAATCAATATTCCAAAAATCCAAAATTTTAAAATCCAAATAACTATAACTCCTAAAACTTGAATCTGAAATATTTTTTGATTTTTACTTATTTTCTTACTGAACGCATATCTAAATATAAATATTTGTCTACAAATAATAAAATTGCACAAATATTTAGAATAATAATATATTTGGAATAATATGTAAACTTTTACACCGGCTATGCATACATTCTTCAATTAAAGTAAACGCAGAAAGAAGTTTTTCTTTAAAACGGCAATACTAATTTGAAAAAAATGTAAATATTTGGGTATTTGCCTCTTTATTTATAGTTCCGAATATTCATAATATTAACGTATAGTTATTGATTAAATTTCGTTGCATAATGTAATGTGTGTCATTCGTTTTTTTTTTTATAAAAGAGTTGTTTTTGCAAATAATTTTTGGCGGCTTTTTGATACTAGTTGGTGGAAGTTTCTTCAACTTTTTTTAAAAATATCAGATTTAGAATGGAAATATATGCAGTAACTTCAAATAAAGGAAAAGAAAAATTATTTGTGAATGGATTCGATTATTATTTAGATTTACACAAAAATAATGTTTATAGATGGAGTTGTTCAAAAGGAAAACATTTCAAATGCAAAGCTAGAGTGACAACGATTTTAAACGAAGGAAAACATAAAATTAAAATAAATTCATTCCCGCATGACCATGATCCTGAGACTTTTAATTACTTTAAAACCCACTTTATTAGGCCCTTTACGAATTTGAATATAGCCCAATATCTTACGCTCTAGTAAAGTTAAAAAAGCAACTCCAACTAAAGCACAAGTAATTAAAATTAAACTACCAATTAAACACAAAATTATTTCTAAATTAAACAAGTACTATTTGTATTTTTAATTACATATATAAATTCTAAATTTATAGCACTAATCTGCCAAAATAGTAGTTAGTTAAATTCAACTTTTTTTAAAAAAAATTTCCAATATTTGGTCCTTTCGTACTAAAATATTGTAAATATTTAAAGATAGAAACCAACCTGGCTTACGCCGGTTTGAACTCAGATCATGTAAGAATTTAAAAGTCGAACAGACTTAATACAATAAGAAACTACCCATATTATTAATCTTAATCCAACATCGAGGTCGCAATCTATTTCATCAATAAGAACTCTCCGAAATATTTACGCTGTTATCCCTAAGGTAACTTAAGCTTTATATCCATAATACAGGATCAATATAAATCATTAATAAATGTTAAATAATATTTGAAAGTTTTTAAAATTTCAATGTCACCCCAACAAAATATAAATAAATATAATTATATAAATTATCTTATAAATAAATTATATAATTTATATAAAGATCTATAGGGTCTTCTCGTCTTTTAAATTTATTTCAGCTTTTTAACTAAAAAATAAAATTTTAAAAAAAATTTTTATGAGACAGATTATTTCTCGTCCAATCATTCATTCCAACCCTCAATTAAAAGACTAATGATTATGCTACCTTTGCACAGTTAAAATACTGCGGCCATTTAATTATTATTATCAGTGGGCAGATTAGACTTTAAATTAAATTCAAAAAGACATGTTTTTGTTAAACAGGCGAAAATAATATTTCCCGAATTCCTTAACAAAACCTTTCATTTTAAATAATTTTTACAAAAATAATATACTAATTTTATCATTATTAATTTAACTTAAAAATTTAGTTAAACATTTTAATAAACAAATTAAACCTTATTAAATATTAATCACAAAAATATAAATTATAACAAACTTGTCAATAATTGCTAATTCAAAGCATATATGTATTTATGAATTTTATAAAAGGTTATAAAAATTTATTTAACAGCTCATCCCATTAAATACTATTACTATAAAATAATTATATTATTAAAATAAATTAATAAATTATAGTAACTAAATTAAATTTATTTCTTAAAAAACTAGATATCAGAAAAAACGAATAACATTTCATTACAAAAATAATATTTATAATAATTATGTAACATTAACTATTATATTATTTTATATCCTTTCCTTTCGAGATTAATTATTACAAATTATATATTTAATAAACCCTGATACACAAGGTACACCAAATCAAGCCTTCTTTAAAATTATATATTTTTCAATTATTTCAAAATTCTCTTACAATACATAATAAACTATAATAAAAATTATTATTTCTTTAAAAAATACTACAACAAAATAAAAATAAATAATTATTTTTAATACATAAAAAAAATAAAATATTAATTAATAATTATATAATATCAATTTATATTGAATTGCACAATAATCCTTCTAATGTAAATAGAACACTTTCTATTAAGCTTTAAAATGTTCTTCTAGAGACACCTTCCGGTACCTCTACTTTGTTACGACTTATATTATATTAAAACAAGAGCGACGGGCGATGTGTACATATTTTAGAGCTATAACCAACTTTTCTATCTATAAAAGTTTACTTTCAAATCCACCTTCATAATCAAATTGCATAAATTAATTCGTATAAATAAATTTATTGTAACCCATGAAATACTTAACTTATATAAATATATTATTAAATATAAATAATTTATTCTAAAAAATCCACAAAATCAAATTATAAATATTTTAACTAATATATTTTTTTAAAAAAAAAAATACTTTAGTATACAAAATATACTATAAAATATTAAACATAAATAAATAATATATTCTTAATAACTATAATTAATTAAATTAATAATATTTTAATATAATAATAATTAACATTTTTTTTTTTTTTTAGTATAAATAATTTAATTTAATATAATTAATTTAATTAAATGAAATTATTTTTATATCTATATATATATATAGATAATTTATATAATCTTAATTTATGTCTATAATAATGCTTGTATTACTATTTTAATAGTAATACAAGCATTATTATACACATAAATTCTGTTTATATTAATATATATAATATATTTATATATTAAATATTTATTATATATATAGATAATATATTAATTATGAATTTTATTTCTTTATATTTATATAGATCCTTACACTATATGTTACATAATGTTATTATAAATAATATAATAATATATAAATACTAATTATTAATATATATAATTCATTATATATATTAAATATTTAATCTATATATATATAATATATTAATTTATTTTATTTCTTTATATTTATATAGATCCTTATACTATATGTTACATAATGTTATTATAAATAATATAATAATATATAAATACTAATTTACCCCCTCGGTGGCGCAGTGGTTATGTAACAGGATCCATAACCGAGGGTACCCCGGTTCGAACCTGGTTGGTGGCGATTTATAAAAAAAAAAATCCATCATTAAATTTGTTAATTGAAAATTCGAGATTAATCGAATGAAAATCATTAATTGAGATCGAACCGGTAATAAGGTAGCGCCACGTTGTTTCTAGGCAGCAGTAGATGGTTACTCCATCTCCTAGGACCGGTTACTGTAGGCCAATCACCTGCATAATCGGTAAATCAATGGATTCGAAATAATAGAAGAAGAAGCCTCGGATACACGAATGACTACTTGATAACGACCTTTGGCACTCAAAAATCCCGAATTGCGCAATGGAATGTAAGAACACTTAGAAAAGCTTCAAGACTCTCGCAATTGGAAGCTCAAATGGCTACTTACAACATAGACATCCTAGGTATAAGTGAAATGCGATGGAACAACACCGGAGAAATCAACACGGAGAATGGAAACATGGTAATTTACAGTGGAAGGGAAACAGGGGGTGAAAGTGGAGTCGGAATACTAATATCAAAGAAATTGAGACAAACATTGGTTTCTTGGAAGGCAGTCTCGGATAGAATTGTTATAGGGCGATTTCGAAATATGACAAGACATGTAACAATAATTCAATGTTATGCACCAACAGATGTCGCTGAAGACCATATTAAGGATGACTTCTACGAACAAATAGAAACAACGCTAGCACTCATAAATAGGGGAGATATCATAATATTAATGGGTGACTGGAATGCAAAAATAGGATCTAACAACGATCAACTTGAGGAGATAATGGGCAAACACGGGTTAGGAAGAGAAAAAAACAACAACGGGGAAAGATTGATAGAGTTGTGTCAGACTTTCGACCTAGCAATCGGAGGGAGTCTATTTCCACACAAAGATATCCACAAATACACATGGACAACACCAAACGGGATCTCAAGAAATCAGATAGATCACATATGCATCAGCAAGAAATGGAAAAAGATGTGAGAAATAGAAGGGGAGCAGATATACACAGCGATCATGAATTACTAACTGGGGACTTCAGAATGAAACTAAGCCAACAAGGAAGAGGCAGAAGAAATAGAAAGAAGAAAATTAATATAAACAACTTAAAAAATCCGCAAGTAAGAGCTGACATAGTTACGGCGTTACGAGAAAATATTAGAAATAATAGAGAATACACTTGGGAAGAGATTCTGGAAATTTACAACCAAACAAGCGAACAAAATCTTGGAATTTCACAACCACAAAGAAAAATCTGGATAACCGATAACACATGGGCCTTGATTAAAAGAAGAGGTGAAAAGAAGAAAATGATAAACAACAGGATGGCATCAAGAAGAGAATATGAAGAAATAGCGAAAACAGTAAAAAGAGCAGCAAGAAGAGATAAAAGGAAATTTCTACAAAATTTAGCCGGAGAAGCAGAAAAAGCAGCACAGCAACATAACCTGAGAGAATTGCATCGCATAATCAAGAACTTAACAAACCAGTCGGAACAACAAAACAAACCAATTAAAGATAAAAATGGTGCGCTCATCACAAACTTAGAGGATCAATTAAAGAGATGGAGAGAACATTTCCAAGAACTGAGCAACGAAGAAAGTGCAAATAATGAAGCAGACATAAGAAACAGAGACAATGCAAATATCTACCCAACTGAGGGACTGCCAATATCTACTCAAGCTCCAAATATAGAAGAAATCAAAGCTACAATCAATATCCTGAAGCACAACAAAGCAACAGGTGAAGATGGAATTCCAGCAGAAATAGCCAAACTGGACCCTGACTTATTCGCAAAAACAATTGAACCCCACATCAGGAAAGCATGGATAGATGAGAATATACCACCATCATGGAAGAAAGGAATGATTGTCAAGATACCTAAGAAAGGAGACTTGGCAAATTGCAGCAACTGGAGAGGAATCACGGTTCTAAATACTATTCATAAGATAATAGCAATTATTATAAAGAAAAGATTAGAAGAAGTACTAGAACCAATACTACGGAAAGAGCAGGCAGGTTTCAGACCAAACCGAAGCTGTGTAGACCAGGCAAATACTTTACGGGTCATAGTTGAACAATCAGTAGAATGGAATGCCCCACTATATCTACTATTCATAGATTTTAAGAAAGCATTCGACACAGTCAAGAGATGCGCAATATGGAGAACACTTACAAAGAAGGGAGTTCCTGAAAAAATCATCAACATCATCAAAGCGATGTATGAAGATGCAGAGACAACAGTTCAACACAGAGGTAAGATCAGTGATCCATTCTACACCAATATAGGAGTTAGACAAGGATGTCCACTATCTCCACTTCTCTTCAACACAATACTAGACGACATTCTAAGAGAAGTTTGCACTGGAATAAACGGAATAGAATGGGATCTCTTCGGAAACTTAGAAGACTTAGATTACGCAGATGATGTATGCCTCATATCAAAAAATCAAAGGGACCTACAGAACAAAGTCAACAGATTACAGGAAGAAGCAAAGAAATCGGGACTGGAATTAAATATCGAGAAAACCAAAGCAATGAGGACAAACAATAGTTATAGTGAGCCCATAACAGTGAGTGGACAACAGATAGAATACGTAGAAGAATTCAACTACCTGGGGAGCATTATAACATCAAGAGGAGGTGCAACAGAAGATGTCAACAGCCGTATAAATAAGGCAAGAAGAACATTTGGGAGCCTAATGAAGATATGGCGGAGCAACCAAATATCGAGAACAACAAAGCTAACAATATTCAGAGCATGTGTTAAGTCAACATTAATATATGGCAGTGAAACATGGCTCACTTCGGTCAGAATCAAACAGAAGCTACAAGTATTCATCAACAAGTGCTTGAGAATTATATTCAGAATATTCTGGCCGGCAAGAATTAGCAACGAGGATTTATGGATGATAACTGGAGAAGAACCTATCAACAGACAGATAAATAGGAAAAAATGGAAATGGATAGGTCATACACTAAGGAAATCAGAAAGTGATATAGCAAGAAGAGCTCTAGAGTGGAATCCACAAGGACAAAGGAGACCCGGCAGACCATACAACACATGGAGACGCACAATCGATCAAGAATTAACAGTCAACAATTATACCTGGGACGATATTAAGGAAGTAGTACTCAACAGAGAGGAATGGAGGTTCACTGCTACCACGCGGAGTAATAGGAGAAAAAAAAAAAAAAAAAAAAAACTAATTATTAATATATATAATTCATTATATATATTAAATATTTAATATATTAATCTTAAAAACAATCAATAAAGCAAAAACTTTATCTAGAGTAGCCAGTATTAAATCATGTCAGGTAATAAAAGACATTACGTGTGAAACAACATACGAAACTCGTCCGTATCTTCCATCTCCTGATGCACTACGAAAGACAATTCAACGAAGGCGCAGAAGTTTAACTAAGGAACCAAAGAGTTTAGAAGATATTAACATTCCGGAAAATATTAAATGAATAGAGAACGAATTTTTCGTACTATCAGAAAAAAAATTTAATGGTTAAAAAATTATTTTGATGGGTACTACAGAGTCTTTGAGGCTCTTGGGGAGTTGCAAATGTTGGATAATGGACGGTACATTCTACACAGTTCCTTCAATTATGAAGCAATTATTTTCTATACATGGAGTAATTGAAAAAGCTGTTATACCACTTATTTTTGCCTAATGAGCCAGAAGACACAGGAGGCATACGAAGAAGTTTTCTATGAGATGTGTGAAGCAAGTTGTGATAGAAATATTACTATAAACCTCGAAACAGTTATTTCCGACTTCCAAAATTGCTATTCCAAATACATTAAAATCATTCTTTCCTCTTACTGACTTTTCATTAATAACAGATATTTTCTCTGGGAATTTAAATTTAAAACAGACAATGAGCATTTAATCGCAGTTGTCTGAAGATAACTGTAATGAAGATAAAACACAAAAGAGAATCTTGTTTTTATTTTAGTTTTATGCTGGAGAAATTTAAATTTTTGTAATCTCAGTAAGAACAAATTTAGTATTATTTCAACTGCAAATAAGAAAAGACGTTGGGTTAACATTTTAAAGCGTAGGTGAATTTTACAGAATATATATGTAAGTGTTTGTTTTCTGTGAAAGATCTTGAAGCAGTTCTTACTGTCATTTCTGCTGAGATTGGCTCCAGTGAAATATTTCGGCTATTAATTTGTGTTTGATTTTCTTGTGCACTGTTATCCAAGTTTATTTGATTTTCTTGTTGTTCTATTTGATTTTGCTGTTGTATTTCAGGTCTATAAAAGATTTTGAACCAAATAATCCATCAATAATCATTTAAACAATTTCTCATGTGTAATAACACTTTCTATGTGTACGAATCACAAACTCAAAATTAACAAAACTCACTCAACATGTTATAACACTAACATGGAGAGTTATTTTAGCTTGTATAGTCTACCAACAGTTTTTTTCTTAACTAATCCTGATTCTATTATAACGTAAGTTTTTTTTTTTAAATTATACTTATAATCAGTCCAAACCTAAAGTTAAAACAAAGATCTACATAAACATACTTTTTGGTCTTTTATAATCCCAATTTTATTTTATCTTTTGCCATGCATTTCCGTCTTTAGCATATTCTTCTCACAAAATTTTTGTCAGTTTAGAATCTTTACCTTTTATAAACCATTTTGCTCATTTTTTAGCAGGTGTATAAGCATTTCAAATTACTTATCTGTAGTAAACTTAGACCCAAATCAAAATAAATAATTAGCTAAATAATAAAAATTTTAACTTACATTTTTTTTAAATATTTTTCTTATTTCGCAACAAAACACTTTCAGACACAAGAACAAAAATGGTTATTCGTTTATAAAATTTTGAACGAGAAAATTTTCGATCAAAAATATTCGAATTTTTTTAAATCGAATTCGCCGGTTGAAAATTTACGAACGAGTAAACAATTTTTATTCGATCAAATTCACCGGTACGGCTGATTGGATGCATTTTTTTGTTTTTTGTTTTTTCTGTTAACTTGTTTCAATCTGCATGATTTCATGAGCCAGAAATTTTATTATTGTGGTCGATGAAAGCTACTACTCCTTGGCAATGATTCCTTTCTACAACTTAATCTATTAATGAACTTGTATGCTGTGTCACTCTTGTGGGCTGATCAATGATTTGCTTGAAACCTTCATCCTCTACCAGATTCTTAATTACTTTGTTGTTTATAATCATCCAGTTAAGATTATGGTCCCCTACAATAATAACGTTGTTTTAATCTTTTAAATAATCCGCACAAAATTTACTGAACGCTTTCATAAAACTGATAGCCGAGCTACTGGGTGATCTATAAATCACTGATATATACCATTCTATATCACTAATCACAATTTTTACCAAAAGCATCCACTCAGCGTCTGTTTTTAAAAAAAAAATCTCGGAATATAAGTACAATATCTTTTTTTATATGTGTAGAATTCATTTATTTCAATTTTTATTATTAATTATTAATTAAAAGCCAATTTATTAACATCTCCAGGATTTATTAACATGCTTATATACATTTACTTTTATTATTATAAATTAATTTGTAGAATTCATTTATTTCAATTTTTATTATTAATTATTAATGAAAAGCCAATTTATTAACATCTCCATGATTTATTAACATACTTTTATTATTATAAAAATATTTAATATATTTTAATGTAATTAAAATGATTTCATTATCAGTTCATTATGATTTTAAAATATTTTTGTATATATTGTATAATTTCAAATTCATTAGTTTCTCAATTTATTAACATAAATATTAATAATTTAAATACATATTTTATTCACAATTTTTCAGTTGTTTTTCATTTTCAATTTATCTTTATTATTATATACAATTTAATTATTTCGACTGAGCTTGAAGGCTGCTCTCGACAAGAAGAAAGAGAAAGTATTTTTCCTTCCTTTAAACTTATCCCCACAGTAATGGCAGACAGCTTTAGTAAGTTCGAAATTGTATACTTTTAATCTTCGAAAAGTTCTTATTCTCTTTGTAGAAAGAGGAGAAGAACTTTTAAGGGTTCCATTCTACACTTTAAAATATTTATACTAATACCGATCTAGTTTTAATTTTAGTGTATGCAAATACAATTAAATCGGACTACAATTAAATACAATTTTAAAATATTAATACTAATAATTAACTCGGACTACCAGAAGGGAATGAAAGACATTCTGTTAGTACTTATGTGCACTTCTAGTAGTACGTAGCACTCCCGCATATATATACTTAAATGTTCCTTTTCTATAATATTCAAAGAAAAAGTAATAAACAATAAAATAAAACAACTAACTTGTTTTTACAAAACTTTATCCTTATTTTAATTAAACTTTACACTTCAATTTACTTTACCCAACTAATTTAATTATTATTTTATAACATACATTTCGGTAAGTATTCACATATGTTTTATTTAAGACTAAATCTGAATCATCAATTTTACATTTATATAGCAACTTGAATTTGCAAGAATAGGGATTTTCGTAAACGCAATATTGCAAAAAAAAAGCAATAATGGCAACATTTTTTTGCATGATTCTGAAATAGCATTATTTTTGTTTTGGCAATACTGCGTTTATGAATGAACAAAATATAAAAATGCCATCAGCAAAGGTTTTGCGAAATATCATAAATCAAGTAATAGATTTATGTAGTGTCAGAATTCAATATAAACAAAAGAAAAGTAAAAAAAAAAACAAGAAAATGATTAAGATATTATTTCTTGCATGCCTTCAAAGACAAGTTTCGAAAAATAAAAATTATGTGGAGGTTATTGATGAAATGCCAAATGATGTTTTTGAAAGTCATTTTAGGATGGAAGTTCAGACATTTAAAGTAACTTTAAAAATAATCTGATATATGAATCTTTACATGACCAAATATATAAGTTCATAAAATTGAGATATTGCTCAAAGAATTGGAACCTTTTTGGGAAGTCAAACAAACAGCAAGACCACATTATTAAAATATGTGCGTATGTGCACATTATATATAATGTGCGGCATACGCACATTATTAAAATATGTGCGTATGCCACTCTATGGATGTTAGGCAACAATACAAGTTATCGAGATATATCAGACCGATTTAATATGGGGATTGGTATCACTCACAAAATTATTCTGAAAATGTGCAAATCGTTATGACTATTTAAAAAAAAATACATTAAATGGACTGACAATAACGAAGCACTAAACATAATTACCAGATTTAATAACTTGAGAAATTCAAATAATTTTATAAATGTCTTGGGTTGTATTGATGGAACGAGATTCTTCAACCAAAAGAAGATCTACAAAGTTATTTTAATAGAAAATCATTTTATTCACTTATACTACAAGTATGAGAAAGATTAAAAAAATATCGAATTCCTTAACTTACTTTTTTGAACTATTTTTTAGGTAGTTTGCGATGATAGACTTCAAATCATGGATGAATTTTTCGGCTGGCCTGGTAGTTCTCATGACGCTTGCGTTTTTCGTGCAAGCCCATTGACATGCCAGATAAGAAATAATACATTGACTGTTCCAGATGAATCATATATATTGGAAGACTCTGCATATCCATTAGAGAAATACTTAATCACACCATATAAAGACACTGGTTTGTCCAGAAGTCAGAGAAAATTTAATTATGTACATAGTTCCACAAGAATTGTTGTTGAACAATGTATAGGGTTACTGAAGGGCAAATTTCAAATGTTAAAGTATTTGAATATAAGAAATTTAAAAAACGCCAAATATTTTATTATGGCATGTATTGTTCTCCACAACTTTATTATAAAAACAAAATATGACGACATTTTAATTGAAAACTCAGCTCAAAAAATGCATACCTTATCAGATTATAGTAACGCTAATGACAAAATAAATTTGCTTTGTAATATGCTCTAAACTTATTTCAATTACTGTAACATATTAATAATAAAAGTTAATGATTACAAAAACAAAAAAAATTATTTCTTGAACTTTACAACATAAATTAAATTTTATGAACAGCACTATTTATTGCACTTTTCATGTTTTAACTAATACATCACATTCCTAGTCCACCTGTTATAAAGAGTAAACGTATTATTTAAAACTCCTAAGTGAAAAAAAAAAAATTATATTAAAGTACCGGTAGGGTAACAATAAAATCTAACAACAACAACATTATTCAGTAAAAGACATAAAAACATTAAGTGCATAAAATTTCGATTAACTCAGTACAGTGAAAGACAAAAAAAAAAGTGAACTATAATAAAAAAATAAATTAATACATAGTGCGGTTTAAAGAGACAGCCCATTCACTGGGCAAATATTAAAAAAATGGGTCCACCCGACCCAAAAAACCAATTTGACATTTTAACCTACGTCAATGATGGTAACCTCATTATTGACGCACCAAAGAAAAGAAAAAAAATAACCAAAAATATAAATACTAAACTTGATTTAGATTTCATTTAGCATTAGATTTCACCAACAAACAATCAGGTAATAATGACACTAAATATTTAAATATAAGAGCCACAGACGAATCCAAACCACTGAGATCGTACAACATATTTGTTGTGTCGAAATTATTAAAAGGTATACACTCCAAATGCAAGCCCACCTTCAACAAAGATGGCAATATTTCCCTTGAAGTACCGAATCGACTAATAGGTGATAAATTCACCCAATTAAAAAAACTCGGTAATATCTCCATCACAGCAGAATACAACCAACACCTTAACCAGAGTAGAGGCACCATATTCTCCAGAGATCTGATCAATCTTACCGACGAAGAAATTTTAAAAGGCCTCAAAGAGGACAACGACTCAGTAATAAGCATCTGGAGGTACAAAAAAAGACCAAATTCTGATGGAACTACCACACAATCATCCTACTCCGGTGTAATTCAAATAACATTTGACACACTAGAACCTCCTGAAGAGGTTTCAATTGGTTTTCTCATAACATCAGTCCGAAAGTTCTACCCTAACCCCATGAGATGTAACAAGTGCCAACTACTTAACCATAGAGCAAAACATTGCCGTTCAACAATTACAAAATGTCCAAACTGTGCGAAAATTATAAACGAAAGCCCAGAAGAACACATGAAACTATGCTATCCAGCCAAATGCGTTAATTGCGAAGTAGCCAAACTAACAGACAACCACCCATCCAATGACAGAGATTGCGCATCATTTGTTAAGGAAAGGGAAATCCTTAAAATAAGAACCGACAGAAGAATCCCAAGACGGGAAGCTATCAAAATATATTTGGAAAATCAAAGAAACAATAGTACAACAACCATTCCCACTCCACAAACCACAAGTTACGCAAATATGGTGGAATCCATAAATATATCAACCACTTTTCAATTCAAAATCATAAAATTTTCCTGTACTATTTAAAGAACACCGACAATCAGCCCTATCAATTCAACCTCCGGTTTCCTCAAAAAAACAAGCCAAATTCCTTGAAAATGACTTCAACCTCAACGAACTGGAGACCACTCTAAAAAGTGTTAAAGGTAAAACCCCAGGAATAGACAAAATTAACTATGAAATGCTCCAACACTGTCCGATAAAATTCAAGGAAAGAATACTTTCGTTATACAACGCAACTTTCAAAACTGGTATTATTCCACAATCCCACAAAAAGGCAATAATAGTTCCCATCCGAAAGCCGAATAAAAGTATTGATGAAATCACCAGTTATAGACCAATCTCCCTGCTCCCCTGTATGAGCAAGATACTCGAGAAAATGATTTCAAAAAGGCTAATGTGGTATCTTACATCCGAAAATCTTCTCTCCCCAAATCAAGTGGGATTCAAAAACGGTTCAAGCACCATGGACGCTCTTTTATACATTGAGCACTTAATCTGCAAAAACTTTTCATTCAAAAACCACACATCAATATTATCAATCGACTTTGAAAAAGCTTTTGATAAGATCGGAATTCATGTTGTTCTAGAAAAACTGATAAAATGGAAAATGGGCCCAAAAGTGTTCACTTACATCAAATCTTTTTTAAGTAATAGAAAAATATGCTGCAGAACTAACAACATACTCTCACCTACTTACTCGCTTTTCAACGGCATTCCTCAAGGTTCTCCTTTATCAGTTACACTATTCTTAATCGCCTTCGAAGACTTAAGTAAACTAATAGCCAATCAATATAACATTAAACACTGCTTATACGCTGACGATCTCTACATCTTAACTAACTATAAAGATACCAACGCAATATCAAATAGCTTCACTGACACTCTTAATTCAATTGACCATTGGGCTGAATACTCAGGCGCCAAAATCTCACTCAATAAATGCAAACACCTTCACGTATGTCGGAAACTTAACTGCAACCCAATTTCGATCAATTACGGGAATCATAACATTAGCAACGTTAGCAATTTGAAAATTTTGGGTTTAATATTTGACACAAAAAATAGTTTTAATTGCCACTGCATTAACTTAAGGAAAAATCTATTTAATAAACTGAACGTCATTAAATATCTATCAGCAAACAAAAGCCACGTACATACCAACACTCTTACCACTATTACAAAACTTACCATTCTTTCTAAAATAGACTACGGTATACAAATTTATAGCAAATGTGCGAAATCAACTTTACAGAAAATTAAAGCCCCCTACCATGCAGCGATAAGAAGTAGCCTGAGGGCATTCGGAACAACTCCCATCCAGAATATTGTAACAGAAGCAGGTTTCCTTACAATAGAAAAAAGAGCCCAGTTACTAAAATGCCGTCTTCTTCCAAAGTTGTGCTCTACCCCATCTGAGATTCTCCACAAAGAAGTTCAACTTCTAAAAACAAAGAAAAAACCTTTCTCTACAAAATCCGGTTTGTGGGAAATTTACAATCTACAAAAAGAACTTAATTTAGAACGCCCTCCAACTAAAAACTCGAAACATAATGCTCCACCATGGTTAATATCAAATAATTCATTCATCGACAAACTATCCACCTTTCGTAAAGACAATACCCCTGCTTCAATATACAAACAAATGTTCTCCGAATCCATCAACCCGTTAAAAGATAATAACTGGCAAATAATTTTCACTGACGGCTCAAAAACTGACAATGGAGTGTCATTTGCTGTAATCAATGAACACGGAAAGACGCTATCCCACGGCATACTCCCAAACGATTCCAGCATCTTCGATGCTGAAGTTCAAGGAGTATTATCTTGTTTGGAGATAATCAAAACTACCAAAGGAAAATTTGTAATTTGCACAGATAGCCTTAGCCTTTTCAAAGCAGCCAAAAATCCCCTAACCAATTGGGAAGCAATTAAAATTATACAACAAAAACTCATCCATATGCCCCAAAAACTAAAGCTCATGTGGACACCTGGGCACACCGACATCATAGGAAATGAATTGGCTGACACAGCAGCCAAGTTCGCCTTAAATTCTCCGTTACATACCTTTATCCCCCCGAACAAAAAAAGAATCTCGAAAGTCGCCTCAAAAATAATCATACAAACATTCCGAAATGATTGGATAGATTACAACCATCACTACAAAACTGTCAACCCAACCGGTCTCCCAATAAAATTCCCAACCTCAACTACTACTTTAATGAATAAATGCTAACTCCGACTAGGTCATTCAAATCTCACGCACATACACCTACTAAAAAACGACCCCGCACCTATATGTCAATTTTGCAATTCGGTAACACTAACACTAAACCACCTATTATCTGAATGTCAACATCTAAATCATAATCGCTTCCTCACATTCCAAAACCTAAATCCCCTTCAACTTCTCTCAACACCCACAGAATCAAACATAAATATGATTTACGATTATCTAACTAAACTTAAAATTTCAAACCTAATATAAAAACTTATTTTCATAATCTCTCAATAGCAAACTAAATGATCAAATAATTTGCAATAGTCTGTAAATTATAAAAAAAAAAAAAATTTTTGGTTAAATAGCGAACACCTGCTAAAGTGTTCTGTTAATAATAATAAAAAAAAAAAATCAATTTCTATATCATCTTTATTCAACAAAAATGTGTATATATGTATGTAAATAATGTAAATCTTTTATTTATTTAATCTAAAGTAAAAATTGTTATAAAACTGAATAAAGTACTATAATTTACATTATAAATCAAAAATAGCAGAATAAGTAAGAAATAATAATTTAATACTGTACTACTAATTTTAAGTTCTCATGTAAAAAAAAAAAATATGTACCTAATACAAATAAAAGAATTAAAATTTATGTAACACAAAGCCGAAAGCCTCTGCAGCTAGCGCTTACAAAATTGGCCATAATTTAAATTATGGTCAATTCAATAATAATAATAATAATAACTAATACATCAAATTTTCAGATCACATAAATTGTTTCAAAGTTTCTGTTAAATCCATTAAAGCTTGAACTTTTCGTTCCTCTATTTCCAATTTTTTTGAATTTTTCTTTTTCAGCTTTTTGTTCTTATATATTCTGTTTTTTCCTCGGCGCGCCATTCTTTTAAAAAATTTATTATTTCATCAGATTTATCAGTTCTTTTTCGTTTATTTCGTGTATTTATTTCAATTACTTCTGCAGATTCTTCTTTTTCAACTACTTCTTCATCTCCTAAACTCGAAGTAAGAAGTGAAGGTGGTGGCTCCACAGTATGTTTTGAACCGAAAACTTGGTCGAAAATATCATAAAACTCCCATTTAATTCTGTCTATACCACTTTTTTTTGTACGATCTTTTACTCTCTTATAAGTGGTAAACATATTATTGAACTTCCTTAGTAGATCGTCTTTTTCAAATGGAAAAGTAGGATCCACATTTTTTATGTCTTTTAAAAGATCATTCCATAACACTTCTTTTTTCTTCTTTTTGTTCAAAAAGTTTTCATGTTTTTCTAATCTTACTTTTACCAAAAGTTTTGTGTTATATCTGCTCCAAAATTTGTTGCTTTCATTCATATCAGTTTCCATTTCAATATCTTCCAATAACAGTCTGAAATAAAATTAATTGTAAAATAAACCAAATAATATTTTTCGAATAATTACTGAAGCTCTTGATCTTGATATTTTTGCATTTTTTTTTTTAAATAAAACTTTTAAAACTTTACGTTTGACAAAATGACAACCAATAAAAATTGAAAAAGCAAGTCAGCTGGATTTCATGCGCTAACAACTTGTTTCCGCAGTTTTCATGCTGATATATTTGATGTTTATGAACAAAATCTTTTTGCCACATTTGTTTATGAACGTCATGCTGTGAAATATTGGCAACATTGCAAAGCATAAAGAGTTTACGAAAATCCCTAATTTGTTTACGTTAAAGTTTTATAGTCTACAGTTTGTTGTTTAAATAAATTACTTTATATGAGAACTTGTGTTATTTTATCGAACCAATTTAATGAATCATAAATAGAATATGTGAAATAACAATATACATACTCCTGTATATCGGGAGTGCGGCAGGCATTTTATTATATATATATTATTCTGCATTTATCTGGATTCTTGTAAGTCCGACGGAATACTCCAACACTTGTGTGGAAAATACCAATGGATTTTTTTTATTAATACTTTTTGTTTGTATTTTGCCTTTTATGGTGTTTTGGACTTTAATAATGTCAATTTTTTTTGTAAATTAGTTTTTGATATTTTTTTTTATTGTACCTACTAATTTTATTTGTATTTTTATTTTATTCTTATTATTAAAAATACAGTTTTATTATTTAATTATTAAAACTTTTGATGTTACAAGTTCAATTTTGTAAAGTTTATTATTATTATTTTTCACCAGTTTAAAGTTTTTTTTTATATTGTATTATATTATATTATTTCTTTTTTTTTCACTGTGATCCCGTTGTTTTTGGGATCCTACCGACTGCGCTACTTAAAAGATTCTTTTTCTATAATATTCAAAGAAAAATTAATAAACAATAAGATAAAACAACTAACTTGTTTTTATAAAATTTTATTCTTATTTTAATTAAACTTTACACTTCAATATACTTTACCGAACTAACTTAATTACTTAAATACTGTACCGAACTAACTTAATTACTTAAATACTTTACCGAAGTAACTTAATTACTTAAATACTTTACCGAACTAACTTAATTATTATTTTATAACATGCATTTCGGTAAGTATTCACATATGTTTTATTTAATACTAAATCTGAATCATCAATTTTACATTTATATTGCAATTTAAATTTGCAAGAATTTGTTTACATGAAAGTTATTTTGTCTACAGTTTATTGTTTATATAAATTAATTTATTGAATCATAAATGGAATTTATGATATATGAAAGGGTGATTGGTTCTGTGGAAAAATAAAAGAATCAGGTGTTGGTGATGTCAGTGACATAACAATATACATACTCCTCCTGTATATCGGGAGTGCGACAGGCATTTTATTATATATATATTATTCTGCATTTGTCTGGATGTTTGTAAATCCGACGGAATATTCCAACACATATACAAATTGCAATATGTATACAAATTGCTTTGGTACTCTTTTTTTAACCCCTGTCTACCATGTTGAACCTTTGCAGGAAAAAATACCATTGCATGAAATATATTTTTTTAATTTAATGTTAGTCTTCTTCGCAAATAATAAGGAAAAATAAAAAATAATAATAATAATATAAATAAAACAAACAATTTTTTTGATTTATAATAAGAAGGACTAATAGAAATTTTATAAATAGTTTAATATGGTATAATAACCAAAAGGCAAACAGCATTTAAAACAAAAAAAAGCATAATGCACTTAAAGGTTATTCTTATTACTTAAAATTATACACAATATGCATATGTGTTTACATATTTTTTCTTTGTTATTTATTTTTATTTTTTTTTTGTTTATTGTTATTGTTATGATAATGATCGTAGCATCATAGTTTTGCCATACCGTATGCATAACCTACTCCATAACTACCATAACTAACTCTAGCCAGAAATGTGATGCGATGATGAGTTCAAATTGTTATTTTTTTTTATTTTTTTTGTTTATTGTTTTTTTTTTTTAAATATATGTATGTATATATCTATATGATTTAGTATATTGTTATGGGGTTAGGTTTTAGTTCTGCTGATTTACACATAAAAACAATAACAACCTATACATTTTTCAAGAAATTAAATGAAATTTTGTACTATTATTTTTTATTTCTTATCTTTGTAAATTTATAATATTTAGGTATACATATTTGTTTTCCTCAAGTATGTAGAAATGTATGTTGTAGAGACTTAGAGAGTGATGATTTTTTTAAATATAGTGTAAGTAGGTATATATATAGGTATCGGTTAAAACATATTGATTGTTGTTCTTCTTTTTAATGTATGTTATAAATAATAATTATGTTTGAATTTTGACATGAACAGTTCGATAATGAATTTTTTGAAACGAAATGAAATTTTAAATAACCGATCAATGGTTCACAAGTTATGAACAGTTTTGTAAATACCTATTTATTTGCAGTAATTTTTTTTATTTTAATTTTTTCTCCAACACGAGTTTTTATTTTATTCATCAAAATAAATATTATGTGTACCTACAATATTATTGTTTTTTTATATTTACAATTTATTTATTTTTGTTTTAAAAATTGTTTTCGTTCAAAGTTGTGGCTCATTATAAAATACTAGTTAAATACCCGTTACTACTTTTTGCTACCGTTATATATAGTGAAAAATCAAAATTAGAGCATTCTAGGTTGTACTGCATTATAAATTATCAAAATCAAAAATTCCCCTATCAACAATATTTTAGTAGTATGTAATACTTTAGTTAAATTAGTAGTTTAGCAGACAGACTATATAATTGGATTAATATAGATTGAAATATTTAATCAACTAATATTTCATTAAAAACTATATATCTAACAGTTCTATTCTCTTCGATGACAATTTTCAAATGATTTATATTCCCAGTAGTGCGCGAAATCCCGACATATAATTGCCCATGTGAAAAACCTGGTACATTAGGAAAACTAAAAAATTAAAAACTACTGTTTTTTTTATTTTAAAATACAAAAGACTACAATATCAAATATCAATAAATAAATATAGAATATATTCATATATTACATAGGTACATTTATTATTTATCTATACTGTTTATTTTTTTTTTTTAAATAAAAAACACCTAAATATTAGAAATAAAGTAAACTTTAATATAGCTATTGTTTTTTATTTACAAATAAAAACCGCTAAAATTAGGTACTAACGATTAGGTAACGTTTAGACATCAAGATTTAGTTTGTACTATTGAAAGTTTGACTGTCCTGTAAACTTTGTTCCACAAATTTTGACATCCGACTTTGTTTAATGAAAAAAATAGAATATTATGCTATTATCATCAAAAAATTTTGAAACAAAAAATGCTGGAAACTAATTTTTACCTTTAAGTCGAAATCGACTCTTGTCATTTGTTTAAGTTTTTGTTTAATGTTTGTTGTGTTTGATTATTATTGCTGTTATTGATTGTTATAAATAGTAGTATTGATAATAACAATTAGTAGATAATAAACAACCTACATTTATAAGATTTTTTCAACTTTTTCTTAATTGTATTTTTGCATTTTTTTTTTTTGATTTTGTTGTATTTTTTATTTATTAATAAATAAATAAGTAACTTTTATCAAATAAAATCTGATATGTAAACGTTGCCCTAAATGCTATTGCGTCAACATTTATGTAGTTCATTATATAAATTGATTAAAGTTTTTTTGATTATTTTTCATAAAAAAATACATAATAACTTACGCTAATCAATGTATTCTAAAAGTGATTTTAAAATATATTTCTCAAGTATATAAGAATGTATTCAATGAATGTATTATTCTATCTAAATATTTTTAATCCATTTTGCTTTAGAAGGGGAGGAAACAGAAAGAATTACGTGCTCATTCGACATTTATTTGTTTTTTTTGTTGTTATTTTTTCTTTTCTCTTTCGTTTGTGTTAAAGAAATGTATGAATGGATCCATAAGACAACAACAATTTCTCTTTAAGAAAAACAATTCTCAGTAGATTGAAATAAAAAGGGGAAAGATTATGTACATAAATTATTATATAATGTAAAGCCGCACACGCATTTACTATCAAAGGATATCCATTAATAAGAAAGTGCACTGGAATAAAATTTTATAATTTGTCAATTTTTGGTTACCATTTTTCTAGTCGATTTCCAAAATTGTAAGAAATAGATAGTAATAAGAATTTCATTTGTGAGAGAGAGATAAAAATTCAAGCCAAAGTGTGAAAAAATTATCGAACGACTTTTTTTGTCTCAAAGAAATATTGTTGTATTTATTCTTAGTTATCAATAATTAAGGATGTGTTACACTTAAAAATGCATAGCAATAAAAAAACATTATTAATATTCAAATTTCCTTCCTATTTATAAATTCTAATATTATTAATAATTAATAAATTATCATTGATTAGGTATGAAATGCAAAATTTAATTTTGAAGGAAATAAAAATGCATCGAGTCATTCATAAAAAACTATTGGTTCTTGGTATTCTTTTTAACTACCTGGCTCAATACCTAAAAAATTTATATATTGAAAATACATCAATTATAATCTGTTTGAAATAAAAAAAAATGTTTACTTCCCTTATAAGAAAATAAAAGAAAATAACATTATGTTTAAGAAATAACATGTTTCTGGAACCAATATTATGTTATGTAGGTACCTGTAAAAAATCAATCATTCAAAATTTCCTTACTCTTATACCCTAATAAATTTAATACGTTCATTTTTAAAAAATCGAACACAAAATTTCTCTCTTCTCTTCTCCCGTGTGCTATTTAAAATTACATTGCAAAAATTAAGTGGTTTTTTAATTGATTTTTTTCGCACTCTTTCTTTCTCACAACTGATTACATAACGAAAATAATAGTTCTTTGCTTCTTTAACTAATGAGGTTTTTTTGTAAAAGGAGTAGTAAAAATATCTTGATTCCCCACCCCAGTGCTATCTTCTTATTAATGAATATTCTTTCCTATTATGATGTTTTAAGAAGAAAAACAACAAAAGAAAATAACAAAAAATGTGTACCGATTTCATTTAAATCAATTTGAGTAAAATTTGATTTTTTTTCTCCTATATTAAAGGCAGTCTTGATGAGGTGTAAGAAAGAAAGAAAAAAATTTCTTCTAATTTGTTTGCAAATTATCTTCTTTATTTATGTTAAAAACAAAATGTATGCATGAAACAGAAACAATATTTCTCTTTAAAACAAAAAATTATAATGGTACATGCTGAAACCGTCGAAGAATTATATATAGATTATTTGTTCGCTATAAACAACTTTGAGGCTAAGCTTAGGCAGCGAATGTTATTGAATGTTAACAGGATTAACTTAATTCTTAATTATACGATAAATTTTCAATGTTGGCAAAAAGGATGTCGCTAAAATGATCGAGTAAATGACCCTTAGGAAATAGAAAATTTTGCACCTTACTACAAATATTCTGTTTATATGGTAATTAAAAGCGTTATAATACAAAAATAAAGGTATGATAAATTAGTAGCAAATGCCTATTTTTCTTAAACTTGAAATGAAAACTCTAATGAGGGAAAGAAATGCTAGAATTTATTTTGCTTCCGTCATTTATGGCGGTAGTATTATAATTTCATTTATTGCGTCTGCTATATATGTGTTTCCGTAAGACATATCATCTGAGGATTTTGATTCGCAGCTGAAATTCTTCACTCACTGAAGCTTTCTAAACCATTAATATTAAAGTAACTACATACAAACGTATCACTGATTTCCTTCTCTATAAAAAATATTTTTTTTTTCAACCTCAGTTTTCTGCTCATCGTTGGATATGTCAACGATAGACATGTCATCATTTACTTTGTGATTTATATCGAGATTAAATTTACACACTTCCATTCATTCTGCGGGCAATTTTTCATAAGTCCACATTTCATTCAACTATCAGTTGCTGCTGTACATTTATATTGATTATGATTATAACCAATGCACTTTCGGCATCTCCTTACTTCATAGCTCTCATATACTCTACACCAATCTCATCCTATTCTAACTCTACCTTCAGTTAATATGTTTTTATAATCATCTTATATATAATATACAAGATGAACGACGTGGTGAGTAAAAAAGCAAGAATAAGTGAATAGTAAATTAAACCACAAAAATATTAAAATTTTAAGTTCAATATTAAGTTCTTGGTGCTGAATACTTAAAACATTTCAAATATTTACAATAAATAAATGACGTTTATTTCCAAATTGAGCGACATCTATACTCCGAAAGAAATTTCAATCATGGCCAATTTTTAAAAAGGCTTCATCAAGGCCTCCTAAATAGACAGGCCGCAACATTCAATTCAAAATGGCATCTTAAAGGCCACCTCAAAATGTAAACAAAGAAATTTCATATAAAATATTTTTCAGTTCATATAAGAATTTTGTAGTGATTCGAAGTTTTTTTTTCTAAATTTATTTATTGTCAATTAATATATAATAAATAATAATATCTATATTATAATACACAAAAGCACGATTAGTGAAGGTACACTTTTCGTTGTGAAATGTGACGAATGTGATTCGTTTTTTTTTATATTTATTTTATCTATATTATAATACACAAGAGCACGATTTTGAAGGCACATTTTTCGTGATTTTTCGTGTGCTTCGTTTTTTTTCATTCAATAATCTTTTTTTTGTCGATTCTCTTTTGAGTCAAATTCTTTTTATTTATTTTTTATTTATCGCATTTGGTTTTTGGCACTTTTAGTAGGAAAAAAAATTAATTAGTACTATAATATTATTAATATAGGTTTTAATATCACAAATTTTTGTGAATTCGATTCTCTATTAATTTTTTTTTTTTTTAGTAAACAAATATTTTTTTTATTATTATGTATTATAATAATAACTTTTATAATATTATATAATTTAATAAAAAAGAAACATATCTTAATTTATGACTAAATTATTTATTTTTTAAATTTAAAAAGTTTTGAAAAAGTTATTAAAATATCTTGCATTGTATATGTATATTATTATAACTTTATTATAAAACTGACAATTTATTTAAAAAAAAATAGGAGCAAAATTATATATTTATTAAAATCTACATAAAAAACCATCTGACGGCCAATAATCAAACTAAAGTTTAAAGTACATACAAGAAAAATAATTAGGTTTATTGAGTAACCTGTTCCAGATAGTTCTATATGAATATGAATAGTCATTCGTTTAATAATTTCTTTAATGTCATTGGTCATAGTCATTTGAAAATACATAATTTAATAGATTGAAATTGATTTAAATGATTGTTTAATTTATAGATTGAAAAAGTACGGTTCAAATCTAAACCATCTAACAACCGATGTTCATTATTATTTTTTAAAATGATAAATATTTAAAAGGAGACTAAGCAATATTCTATATTTTTTTTAAATTAGAAATTTCAATTTCCCCATGTAAAACATTTTAACATACCTACAAACATTTTTTGTTTTTAAATAAATTATTGGGCCTTATTCTGAGAAGCGAATCACTTTTTCGCTACGTACCGGTAGAGCATCACATTGTATCACATTTGGTATTCTGAGAAGCGAATGATACGATATTTTGCAAAACTGACAGCATTGCTGGTTAAAACTGTCAAATTTTTTTTTTTTTTATGTTTTGACATTTTTTGTTTTAATTTTCTGTTTGAAAAGTGAAATTAAGTGAAGTTAAATATTAAATTTATAGATATTAAAAAATGTTTTTGCATTTATATTACGAAACATCGTCTGATGAGAAGGAAGAGATGAATTTACTTAGAATAAAAAGAAGAGAATTGAGGGATAAAGCGAATCCATTAGATTTACCTATTTTAACGTAGGTATAAGTTATAACAACTATATATGTATGAATATGATATGAAATAAAAAAAAATATGATCAATTTTATTTGGTTTGTTAGATTCATTAAGTATTTCAGGCTCTCGAAAGAAACCTTTGTAATGGTTCTAGATAAATTAGACAATAATTTAAATCCTACAACTAGTCCATTCAGTAAAACCCAATATTGGCTGGAACATTGCGCTTCCTTGCTGAAGGAAGTTATCAAAAAGGCGTGAGGAACAATTTTTTGGTAGGTTTAGCTACGAAACATTGTCAATATTTGAGACGGAATTGTGTCGAGAGTATATAAAATTTACTGAAACCAAAAATAAGCAAAATCATCTATCAAATTCGGATTTTATAATAAATTTGGATTTCCAGGAATAATTAGATGCGTTGATGGAACACATGTAAAAATCATTGCACCAACAAACATTCAAAATGCCTACTATTTGTAACTTTTCTATAATTAAAAATGTATTATAAAATTTAATAATTATTTTTAAATACAAATATATAATTAAATAAAATTAGTTTACTTGAATTTTACTTTAATTATATACTTACTTTTTCTCATTCGCCATCTTTCACTAACTTTTTCTATAATGATATATTTATCGTTTTTTCTGACAGCGAACAAAAAAAAAACGATTCTCGTAATACCATGAAAATCGAAACGTTGCGATAAAAACCGATCAGTATCGCTATTTCGCTTCACAGAATACCAAAAATAGAATTTATCATATTTTTCAGTACGTACCGAAAAATTCGCTTCTCAGAATAAGACCAATTATTTACGTATACGGTTGTTTTCTAAGTAAAATCAATACAAAAACAAAATATAGTATTTACCTACCAAGGATAAATTGAAATGATGGATACAATAATTTATAATGAAGATGATTTTTCATTAAACCGTATAGCAAATTTGAAGTATATCTATATGATTTCATTACATAGTTGTATTTCTATTTCAGTAGTTTCCGTTAATTTAACTTTTTTGCCCAAAAGTGCTCTGATCGTTTGAGTAGATTGTTCAAAATAGTTCTAAATTGATCTGTTTTATTCCGAATCTTTTTATGCAAAAATTTTGTAGGTATGTATTTTTTAATTGGAGCACCTGAGTAGTCAAGTCAAGAAAATTTTGAACATTTGACATGTTTAAAGTATCTGAAAACAATGTATAGAATAATAAAATTAATATCAAACCACAAGAAAATAAAAATTGCTCAAAGTTTTAAGTTAATCTTTATAAAATTAACTCTTTTATTTATAAAATAAAAAAATATTCAACGCTTTTGGCTTATTTAAACTTTTTGTCAGTCTGGCCTGATATTATCTTTATTAGTGAAATTTAGATTTTTGAAAATGAAATGGATGATTTCAATATTCCTAATTATTCTTTCATTGCAACAGGCAATTCCTCTTATTGTTCTGGTGGAGTAGCTGCTTATTATAGAAGTGACTTAAAATGTACTTCTTGTAATTACAATCTTAATTCCTGTGATTTGATCAAAGTTTCCTTCAATATTAGGAGTATTGAATATTGTTGTATTTGTGTGTATAGACTTCACAAAAGTAGCGTTACTGATTTTGTTTCAGAGATTACAAGTTTTTTATCTTTACAAAAATCTAAAAACCTTATATTGCTTGGCGACTTTAATATTGATCTTTTTTCTCATTCACACGGTACTACAAATTATATTATGCTTCTGTCCTCATTTGGTTTTGATTCACTTATTTCTAAGCCTACTCGTCCATGTTCTGGTTGTTGTTAGGATCATATTTTTATAAGGCTACACAAAGACAATAAATTGACGCATATGGGTGATGTTTGGGACCTTCGTTTACCTGATCATTGTATGACCAGTCTAAGTGTTTCATTTTCTGTTGATGAATTAAAAAAATAATAATAATGACTTTATTAACATTGCTTCCTTAGATTTTATTTGTTTAAGGCAAAATTTACTGGTTAAATCTTGGGAAAACGTTTTTGAATCTGATTGTCCTTCGGCTGCTTATTCTAATTTTTTCAAAATCTTCTGTGGACATATTAATGTTTGTTCTAATCCTCCTAATTTTAAAAAGATTAGGAAAAGACTGAAACCTTGGATGCCTAATAATTTACTTAACTTGATCAATAAACGAAATAAGTTAATATTAACTTTAAAAAAACATCAGAACAATGCAAGGTTAGTCTATTTTTATAACAAGCTTAGTAAAGATATTAAATTAAAAATTAAGAAATGTAAAGATAATTTTTACATTTCACGATTAAATAGTAACAGAGAAGACACGAAAGCTGAATGGAAAATCATCAATTCTAGATTAAACAGGAATTCTTCCACGTCTTCAAATATTTCTTTGGAAATAAATGGGAACTTAGTTAATGATCCTTCAATTGTTGGTAATCATTTTAACCATTTTTTTTCAGGGATTGCCGAAGAAATCACTCTTACTACCCAAACTGATGCTAGAAACATTTCATTTATTTCTTCGGAACTTAATGATGAAGTTTATCAACGGCAACGTTTTTTCTTTGAACCTTTCTCATCACTTGAAATTCATAGAATTATTATGGGCCTCAAAAATTCCAATTCGAAATCGGATTTTTCTCAAATTCTTTCTAATAATATTCTTAAAGAAATATCTTTATTCATTATTGATGTGTTATGTTTCATTTTCAAACTAAGTATATTTAAAGGCGTTTTTCCAGACCAACTAAAAACTGCAATTGTCATTCCTCTTTTCAAAAAAGGTCTTCCTCTGGACCCGAATAATTACAGGTCCATTTCTCTGCTATCTCCTATTTTTAAAATTTTTGAGAAAGCAATTAAGGTGCGAATTGTCTTAATCGATCTCACTAACTTTTTCAGTAATAATCAATTTGGATTTAGGAAAAAGAAATTTGCAGAAGATGCGCTACTGAAGCTCTGTTCTGAAATTTACAGTGGTCTCAATGATAATAAGTCTAGTGCTGCTCTTTTTATTGACATTACGAAAGCGTTCGATACCGTTAGTCATGAACTGTTACTGAAAAAGCTCTCTAATGCAGATTTTAGAGGATTCATTCTGAATTGGTTTGAATCTTTTCTCAAAGACAGAAATCAATTAGTTAGAATAAATGGTACCAACAGTTCTTCTAACAATATTAATGTAGGCGTTCCTAAAGGTTCGGTTCTTGGTCCTATTCTATTTCTCATTTTTATAAATTCTTTATTACAGCAAAATTTTAAAGGTGATTTGACTGCATTTGCGGATGATACCGCCTTTTCTTATAATAGTAATAACCTACTAAATACCTTTATAGATCTTAATTATGATTTAGATTTGATTAGGAAATGGTTCTTTTGTCAGAACCTCGTTGTTAGTCACAAAACTAAGTACATCTTATTCAACCTAACCGGTAATATTCCACTTGGTTTTAAATTATTCTATCACTCTCCAAGTTGCTGTAAAGTTTCTCTTAACTTATATGATAATAATATTTATTCTTATAATAACTCAATGGCCTGTGACAAACACGTTGCTTTTCATCCTTTTCTAAAAATCTTTTGGTTATTTTAATTTGACTATTCTCGAATTGAATTATTTATTAACTAAATTTTAATTTTTCTCAGACTTCTAACTTCTTGCTAACTTTTTTCTTTCAATTTTCATTTTATCAATTTATTTGTTAAATTTAATTTTTTGTATTTGCAATTTAGAATCTGTAAAACTTTTGTTACTTTAAAGAAAAAGAAACAAAAAAGTTAAATATTTTTATATTTTTATTAAATTAAAGTTAAGTATTTTGATATATTTTTTTTTTTGTCGTGAAACAAGATCATTGGAACTGTATATAAGGTAATTTAACTCTTGCTTATTTGCAGCAACAGAATGATATCAACTTATTTCTAATACTTTACATACTTGATTCTTATATTTAATAAAAATAAAAATTTTGGTTTGAGTGTAATTAAATAAACCGTTTCAACAATTAATTTATTAATATGCATATTTCGAACGATTTCTTGGAATATAATAATTTGTTTAATTTATTAATTATAAGTACTACATTATGTAAATAATATTTGAAGTAAATGGATTATTTTAATAATAAAAAAAAAAATTATTTGGTTTATGTTGATCCGTTTTTCTGGTTATATTTCTTTTAATTATTTTATCTTCTGCGTTTGGAAGAAGCATTTTTGTATTTCTTTCACTCCCATTTATTTCTTCCAAAAACACTGTAAAATCCAGTATTGAATTGGTCAACAGCAGCTGCACATCTACTTAGAGACTACCCCAGTCGTTTCCCTGCTACGTATTGACAAATTTTACTATTGAACTGTTCGCAAATATTTGAGTCCATATTAAGTAACAAACTGTCTGGGGTTCGGACTAAACGTTACACAGCAGTAGTAATTTCTTCAAAGAATAGATTTGATATCATCAAAAATACAAAGTTTTCTTCTTCACGCCGCTTACAAAAATACCAAATTTGTGATATGTCGCATTTGATATGTCTTTGGCAAGATTTTAATATAGTAGGATAGTGCACTAGTTCTCCAATGATTCACCGAACTTTTAGTTCCAAAAATTATTCGATCTATGTCTTGAGACAATTTTTTGCCAAATTGTATTTGAAGTCGTATATGTTAGTTTACGTCTAAAGTTCCTGTAAAGATGGTTTTTACATTCAACTTTACTAACAACAATATGTTCGTAAAAGCAAACCCCTGTCTATGATAATTAAAAATCTTTTATGAGCACTACTGTCTCCATTTCCTACAAATTTGTTATAATTAATTGACAACATAAGTGCGTAATTAGGTAATTTATTTATTTATTTGTAACAGTTTATAAATCTGCAGTCCAACTACATGTCCCTTTCTTTTCGAAATGTGGGCCTTTTTTATGTATTAATTATTTGGTATATATGGAAATATTATAATTATATTATTTTGTATTTATTTTATTATATATTGCCAATTGTTAGATTAACTCAAATTTCTGTTGACGAAGAGGAGGGCAAATATGTTCTCGGTCGACTGAGTGATCCTAAAATCTATGAAAACGTTAGGTTATATTTGGCTTACCTACACAACCAAGATAATCATGTTTGTATTGATGGGAAGACCAAAACTAGAATAAAAACCTTAATTCATCAACAAGGTTTGCCAGCAGGGCCTAACGACTTAATAAAATTATTTATCAGTTATCACGAAGGCCTTGGAATATCGCAAAAAGAGTTGATGGCAGATCTTGCAACATACCGCTTTGAAAGTAATAGAGTAAACCATCTTCAAAGATCGCGGGAAAACCATAATAAACTTTCCCTAACGAAATTAATTTAAAACAGTTGGCAAACTTTCCAAAAAAAAGAACCATAAAAAATATACTACCCTTTGAATTATCTGTTTATTATCAAAACGTAAGGGGGTTACGCACTAAAACTTCAAATGTTTACTTAAACTCAAACATTTTGAACTCTGATATTTTTGTTTTAACTGAAACTTGGTTACATTCAGCAATGAATTCTCTGGAATTATTTGATCCCTCATATGCAGTATATAGGAAAGACAGATACAATACCCTTGTTAGTAATTTAATAACCCCTAAAGGCGGCGGAGTTTTAATTGCGATAAAAAATATCCTAAATAGTTCTGCTATTATACTTCCACCCAATATGGATTTAGAACTAATTGCGGTAAAAATTGAATTTCGAAATAAGTCAGTTTTTATTATTTCTTGTTATATACCACCAACTTTATTAGTACTATTGATTTTATTTTATCTCTATTGAATCCATCCGACGAAATTGTAGTTTGCGGTGAGTTTAACCTAATTAAAAATTGTCTACATAAACAATTAGACCTTATTTTCGCATCAGACTGGAATAATCTTATAATCAATGAAACTTCAACAGCAATCCTCGTTAATATTGATAACTATCATCCCCCTATTAGCTTCACCTACCGCTACGACAACCCCATTAGTGTTACACCGACTATATCTTATCGTTATAACTTCAGTAACACAAACTTCACAGGTCTTAATAACTTTTTATTATCTATTGATTTTAACACATTAATGAACAATGTGAGTACTAATGTAGCGCTTTCTAAGTTTTATGATGTTTTGTCACATGCTTTTTGCTTATATGTTCCGTTATCCAGAGAAAGAAATCTGAATTCCAGTCCCGTTTGAATTAACAGGGAATTAAAGTTATTAAGGAACAAGAAAAATAAGGCATGGTCAAAATATTGAAAAAACAAAAATGAAAATACATATTATCATCAATTCGTAATTCTCTTTAATTCTTATAAATCCCTTTTAACCACTAGTTATACAAATTACCTTAACGACATGGCATTTGAATTTAAAAAGAATCCTAAGTTATTCTGGAACGAATCAGATCAATTTCCAAATATTATGGCTTACGAAAACATAACTTCCTAACTAATCGCGAACCTTTTTAAAGATTTTTTTTCAAGCTCCTACTTAAATAAGTCTTATGTATTAAATATAAACAATTTTCATGATTTAGAAAATTTTCCTAGAATCCCGCTCACGACGATAGATTTTGAACCGAGTAAACTGAAAAAATATTTGGAAAAACTTAACGATGATTCATTTCCTGGACCAAATAATGTACCAGAAATTATCTTAAAAAAGTGTTCTGAATCTCTCTGCACTCCTTTATCAATTTTATTTAAACTTTCACATTCTCAAGAAATCTTTCCTGATTTTTGGAAAAAATCGTTTATTAGACCAGTTCATAAAAAAGATTCTAAGAATGATATAAAAAACTATCGCTCAATTGCAAAACTTTCAAGTATTCCGAAACTATTTGAATTAATAGTATTTGACTCTATTTATGATCATTGTTCAAACTTACTGTCCCCTAACCAGCATGGTTTTATGAAAAAAAGATCCACAGTAACCAATTTAATAGAATGTTGTTCTGAATTCAAAAACTATATGGAAGCTGGGTTTCAGACAGATGTCATATACACCGATTTAAGTAAGGATTAATTTAATTGGATTAATTCCTACTTAATTAATAGGAGCTACAACGTATTATTTAGATCCGCTACTTCTAAACCTTTTGAAGCTAACTCTGGCGTTCCACAAGGCAGCCATTTAGGTCCGCTTCTCTTTATTATTTCCATTAATGATGTAACTTCCGTCATCAAGCATAGTAAAATTACTATTTATGCAGATGACATGAAAATTTACAAAAAAATTACATCAGCAAGGGACACATCCCTTCTTCAACAAGTCACATCCCTTCTTCTACTTAAACTCTTTTTTAAATTGGTGTAAAATTAACAATCTGACCTTAAATATTAATAAATGTGCTTTAATGACTTTCTCTCGCTCTTCTAAATCATTAATGGTTGATTATACTTTTGAAAATTAATCTGTTGAACGAGTCTCACACTTTAAAGACCTTGGTGTAGTCTTTGACAATAAATTATGTTGCAAACAACATTTAAACGTCATAATAAATAAATCTAACTCCATGCTAGGCTTCATCAAAAGATTTTCTAAAGAATTTAACGATCCATACGTCCTTAAATCACTTTTTACGTCTCTTGTTCGACCTAATCTTGAATATGCCAGTCAAGTGTGGTCGCCTCATTACCTCAATCATATCCAAAGAATTGAAGCTACACAAAAAATTTTTTTGAAATGTTGTGGATGTAACTCCTCCCTCCTTAAGATCCGACTCCGGACGGATATTATTAGAATTTAAGCTAATTTTAGGTATTTTAAATTTAAATTGAAATCTCCAATAGATTCCAATTATAACAAATATTATTATTATTATAAAAATCAAGGAATCAGCGGCTACACTGGCATACCATTTCCAAGCATAATCAAATTTAATTTCTTCAATGTATTTTGTATTGTTTATGTTGGTTACGTGCAACATTTCAAGATTAAACTCATTTGATATTTTTTTTACTTTTGTCTCACGTTCGAGATACTGTAAAATTCTGCTTACATATTGCAGTTCCGTATTATCAACTTTAAAATAATTAATTAAACTTTTACAATCTTTAAATTATATTACATTATTACACAATTCACAACTATTAATTAGGACTGTCTGATTTAAATTTCTAGTTACTATTATGTTATTATTAATTAATTCTATATCACTGGTATCATTTCTATGGTAAGTGCAAATCATTTCATCTGTGTTTAATAAATTTGATATGCACTTGTCATCAAATGGCAATAAATCTGAATACAATAATATATTTTTATAATTTTTAAATATTTTTTGCTTATATATAAGTATTTGGCTTACTTCACTATCTAGTTCTAAATTTTTATTTTTGTTAGGTATTTTTACAATATTTGTTTTATAACATTCTTCGTTAATAAAATTTGGTATTGAAATAATAAATAAAATTTTATTTTCTTTAAATCCAACGATATTTTTTATGTAAGGTAATTTTTCGATAGTGATATCGAAATCATTAATTTCTTCTTTTGTTGAAATATCTTTAGATAACATTTCTAGTTTGCTAGATAGTATTATTTCCTTAATATTAGATATTTGTTTTGTGAGTAAGCTTATACTATCTTTTATTTCTATCCAAGTAATTTAATATCCCCATCAATTCTTTCAATATTGTTTTGTAATTTATTTATTTCATTTGTTATTTTATTTTGAGAAGAATTGATGTGATCAGTTACATTGGGGACATGGTCTGATATTTTTATGTTTATAAGAATTTGCTCGTTTTTATTTGTTATTAGAGCTTTATTATTTTTTTCGGTTACTTTGAATTGCTCCTCTATTTCTTTCCTGTCATTGCTATCCATTGTCCCGACAAGAAAGCGAAGACCACTGCCCACGAAATTAATTAAACCCATTTTATTTACGTGGTGTGGGATTATGCTTTCAAAATCATCTTGTAAGTGCTTAAGATCATGCAATATGTTAGTAGAAATTTCAGAATATGTGAAATTTCATGCAATATGTTAATATAAATTTGTTTTTAGTTGTTCTACGTTCTGTGTTATTTTGTTAATATTCTCCTCATACTGGTCTAGATCGATAATATGCATTATTTTTGTGTAATTGTGAACGATATTAACTCTAGAATCTTGTATGAGAATATAACCATTTTCATTTTGGATTTCGTTTATTTCGATTTAAGACCATGCGATTACAGAAATGTTGAAGAGTAGGAACAAATAGATGAAAATCATCCCTGAAATAGGATAAGTTATAGAAAGATAAATGTTTGCATTTCAACATTGTTAGTTATTAATCACGATTAGTACTGTTTCTACTTATAGCATTGAGGGTAGAATTCGCGTATTGGAGTTTATAAATCAAAAAGTAATCAAAAGTCTTATCTTAAAATAGTTAAAGTGTCAAATTGAGTTAATAAATTAGCATAATTTTGGACGTGTTTATAATTTTAATTTATACAATGTTATAGTTTTTAGTTTTTATTAATAGTAATTTTTTTTTTTTTTTTGCTTTTAGCTTTCATATTTAAATTTTCTTTTAAATTGGTTGATATATCTAGGTAAATTTTCATTATTAATTTCTAAATAATCCTCAGTTTGATTTTTGATTTCAGTTTTCTTATAATGTGGTTGAAGTTTGGTGACTCGGTTGAGTTTTAAATACTTGGAAACTTTTTGTTTTTTTCTGTTTTCATTGAGTTTTTTTATTTTTTTCTTTTTTGATTCGAATAATTTTTTTTTGGATAGAAGGATATTCTATGGATGAAATTGTGCCATTAACGAAATCAATGGGTTTTCTACCAGTTGCGGAGGGAATTGTTTCGTTATAAGTTTTCACGGTTTTAGTTATGGGGTCTTTATCCATTGGTAAGCCTTTTTCTTTTTCGATTACTTGTAAGATTCTTAGATGTTCGTTTAGTGTGTTGTGGAACCGTTCTATGTCCGCATTACTACTATGATTGTTTGGAGCGGTAAAGTGGATTTCAATACCTTCGTTGTTTAGGAAGTTTTTGAAATTCAGACTGTTGAACCCTTTTTCTGATGATGATCTGTAACTATTATTTTGGGTTTACCAAAAGAAGCAAGTTATTTCATAAATCCGTTTTAGGGTCAGACCAATTTCTTGATTTTATAGGGAAAATTTGCGCATGTTTTGTAAATTTATCTATAAAAGTAATATACGGCTCTCCTTTACTTTTGAACCATACGTCCATATAGACTATTTTTTATTATGATTTGGGTTTTATACAGGTTTAATGGGGATTCCGATATAGGGATATATTCGGTATTGTCTTCAGTTGCTGAGTGTATTGTGGCAATATCTGATCGTTTCTTCAATCTGCATACTATGATCACTGTTATTTTCAACAGAGTCTGCTGTGACATCAATAGAGCGAATTTCATCAATATCCATTTCGTTAGCATTGATTTGTACTCTAGATAATGCATCAGCGATTTTATTTTCTTTCCCCGCCAAATATTCTATTTCGAAATTAAACTCCTCTAGTCTAATTTGCCACCTTTGTAGTTTCGAGTTAGGTTCTTTTAAATTGTGTAGCCATTGCAAAGGCTTATGGTCGGTTCTAATGGTAAATTTTCGACCGAAAATATATGGCCTAAAATATTTAGTTGCCCAAACGACTGCAATTAATTCTTTCTCAATTGCTGAATACCTACACTCATGTTCGTTGAACGTACTTGAGGCATATCAAATAGGATGGTTGTTTTGAGAAAGCAGGCCCTATGGCAAAATTACTTGCATCTGTAGTTAGTGTAAATTTTTTTGTAAAATCTGGATAGATTAAAATTGGGTCAGTGGTGATTAAGAATTTTAATTTTTCAAATGCTTCTTTCTATTCTGGATTGGTAGTACTAATATTTTTACCTTTTTTTCTGTAGTCAATGACGAGACGCCATTTTTGTTTTTGTGATGCATCTAATTTTTTGGGGACAACCCATATAGGTTCAGAATAGGGAGAATCACTGTGTTTAATTATTCCCTGTGCAGCATTTCCTTTCTTTTTTTCTTGACTTCCTGACGACGTACTTCAGGATAACGATACAATTTTGTGTAGATGGGTAACTCATTTATGGTATTAATGTTATGTTTGATTTCATGGGTAAAGGTAAGGTCATCACCTTCATGGTAGAAGGCTTTATCGAATTTCTTTAAAACTTTCAGAAGTTCATTTTTAATACCTTTATCCAGATGTTCACATCTGATTGTATTCTCATCAAGGAATATTTCGTTTTGGAATATTTTTAATTCCTTGAATGGAATTGGTATATGATACTCCCCTTCTTCTTTTTCGTTGAAGAAAATTGGAATTTCATTCCCAGTGTTTAATTTTAAAGTTTTGCTTTTATAGTTTATTTCAATTTCAAAAGAAACTAATATGTCATATCCTATGAAATTCCATTTTTTGATTGGAATCAAATTCGACAAAGGAATCGATTGTGACTTTATACTCGCAAACGATTGAATTAGTTAGGGTTTTTATATTAACTGGTTTTATGTTAGAGCGATATAAGGGATTACAAATTCCCAAATTAATTATACTCATTGTAGCACCAGTGTCTATAACGAATTTTAGAGGTCTTCCTCTGGAATGCACTTTTATATAAGGAAGTCGTTGTTCAGGGATTCCGAGACTATTAATTGAAAATTTCTTATTTCACTCGTTTCTACTGTGTTCATTTTTGCTTGTACAGTTGGGTCTACTTCCATTGTAGTCCAATATCCAATATCCATACATCCAATAATGTTATTCAGTTTTTAAAAAGCAAAACGGCTCTCTTTATTTTAATTCAGAAATAAGACTGACTTAATTTTTCAATATAATTGTACATGTTTGGTTTTTGTTTTAAAATTTTATGAACAAATTGCTGATTGTGCATTATCAGCATTTTGTCGATCATGATTTGAATGAGTGGCTAATATGTATGCATATGCCACATAAAAACAAAAGAAAGAAAAATAAAATTCAAACGAGTTCAAAAGTAGTAATTGCTTAATTTAAAGAAACTGAATTTTAGTTTCCTGTTGAGAAATTCAATCCCTTTGTACTGTGGGAGGTACCACAATAGTGATGGTTTTATATATTTAAAAGACTATATTATATTTTAAAATATATTTTAAAAATAAAAACAAATTTGTTCATGCTTAGATTAATAGAAAAAAAAATAAAAAATATGAAAAGTTAAGAAATGATTGATTAATTTAAAGTGTTTAAATTTCTTTGTTTAATGGATTTAGATGAATTTGATGTGACAACATTTTTTTGATGAATTTTTTTATCATTATTTTTATTTTTGTAATAATTATTCATCAAATTTTGCACCAAGTTTTTATACATTTTTTAAATATATTATATAAGGAATTTCTTTGTTTACATTTTCCTGTGGCATTTAAAGCGCCGTCTTAACAAAAAAAAGTGCGAAGTGTCATGCTTGTATATTTAGGATGCCTTGGCTTCATAAAAATTCTGTCGTTTTAAATAAACAAACAAACTTATAGAAAAAAGTACAAAAACAAAAACACAAACAAAAATTTAAAACAAAACAGAAAAACAAAAATCAGATCAGATCATACTCTTCAAAAATGATATAATAAATGTTAGTTAATTGGCTTCTGCTAATATTTAAAAAAATATATACAGTAAAACACAGTTATAATCATTCGCTAAATTTCAGTAATATTAAATTCAGTATAGCCGTAGTAAAAAAAAAATGAACAAAATCAAATTCAATAAAATTACTTTTGTAGATATAAGAATTTAGAGCTTTATTTTATTCATAAATAGCAATTCTGTTATGTAATAACAAAATATACATATTTGTAATAAAGAACAGAAAAAGACAATATATAAATCAGTTTTTTAATAAAATAATTGACTTTTCACTTATTTTTTTTGTTTTATTGAAAAATTTGCGGTTATATTTTAATGTGACTTATAAACGACATCAATTGTATGATCTTTCTATAAAGATAATACAGCAGTTTGGGTCATTAATGGAAACATTTTTTTTGGTACTTTTAATTTTTGATTTTTTAAGATATTCAGCAATTCCTCTAAGAATAAAAACGGAGGATTTTTAACGGTTGTGAATTTAAAATTTTTAATTGTTTGTGTTAAAATTTGAAGTATTTGAGTAATCAATTAACTAGTTAACCCTTAAAACAAAATCAACAGTCAGATTGACTTTATTACTCAATAAACTAGGGGCCCCTGTTGAGTAATTATATTTCAAGTTGAAGTCAAATTTAAAGTTTTTAAAAAAACAGTAATTTACGTACTGACATAGACTTCGCACGATAAAACAGAAACCACTCATGTTTAATAAAAAGTTTTGTGGTTAGTAAGTTTTATTTAGGACACATAAATACACGTCCCTCATATTCCGCTTCGTTTCCGATATATTCCCTATAGTAAGTGGCATTTAGTGATAAAATTACTAAAAATAAAAAGGTTTGTCATTAAAGAGGTACGTATGTATATACCTACATAATACATAATTTTAATAAAAACTATATTATTACTACAAATAACCAAAATTTAGAAACAGTTACTTAAAAAGATAAAAATGAAGAATTCAAATGATTTGTTTTTTTACTTTTTTATATTTTTTATTTGAGATGAATTTTTTTTTTGTTTTTTTTTGGCATATATACATCGATTCATTTGCAAGTATATAATGTAAATTATAATAACTGATTTGTTTGCTTTTGTTTATTATTTTAATGAGATCTCACATATGTATAATGTATTTGCTGAATAACAAAGTCATATGAGTACAAAATTTTCAACTGTGTGCGCATTTTTGTTTTATATACCGGGTGTTCCAGACCATGCGTATCAGCTTTTTAAGAGGGGAAGGAGCCGTTATTTTAAAATTTAGAAAAAAGATTGTTAACTAAATCGAGGATGCTCTTCTATCGATTGGTGGTATTTTCAACTTTCGGGAAGGTCTGCGAATCGGTTTTTTAAGATCGAAAATCGCTGAAATTGGCCGAAATCGAGATTTTCAAATGGGAAGGGGTACTTTTTAATGCAAATTCGGATTCTACATCAAAAAATAAGAAACTTTATACATCTTATATATTATATCAGAAGTTCATTAAGGAGTAGGAGAATCGAAATAAAATGAAAAGGTGTCTACTGCGCAGGTCCCTAAATGCTTGTCAATTATTTTTAAACTCTGTTATAATTTTAAAATCCATGCATACGTATACATATCCACATATAGAAATAACAACCTTTTAAAAATAAAAATTTGATTTTATTTGTAAATTTATACATATATGTATGGATGGATGTATATATTAAAAATCAAAACTTGAATGAATGTGCACTATTATTTGAATTTTTTGAAATTGTTTTATTTGTGAAAATTATTCAATAAAAAAAAGAAAAATATTTTGGTTTTCTAAACATTATAATATTATATTATAACTAGCTTTGTAACCCGCCATAAATGACGGAAGCAAAATAAATTCTAGCATTTCTTTCCCTCATTAGAGTTTTCATTTAAAGTTTAAGAAAAATACGTATTTGCTTACTAATTTGTCACACCTTTATTTTTGTATTATAACGCTTTTAATTACCAAATAAGCAGAATATTTGTAGTAAGGTGCAAAATTTTCTATTCCCTAAAGGTCATTTACTCGATCATTTTAGCGACATCCTTTTTGCCAACATTGAAAATTTATCGTATAATTCAGAATCAAGTTAATCCTGTTATAATCTCACTAGGGGCCCCTGTTGAGTAATTATATTTCAAGTTGAAGTCAAATTTAAAGTTTTTAAAAAAAAGTAATTTACGTACTGACATAGACTTCGCACGATATAGCAGAAGCCACTCGTGTTTAATAAAAAGTTTTCTGATTAGTAAGTTTTGTTTAGGACACATAAGTACACGTCCCTCATATACTGCTTCGTTTCCGATATATTCCCTATAGTAAGTGGCATTTAGTGATAAAATTACTAAAAATAAAAAGTTTTGTTATTAAAGAGGTACGTATATATATATACCTACATAATACATAACTTTAATAAAAACTATATTATTACTACAAATAACCAAAATTTAGAAACAGTTACTTAAAAGATAAAAATGAAGAATTCAAGTGATTTGTTTTTTTGTTGTTTTTATATTTTTTATTTTAGATGAATTTGTTTTTTTGTTTTTTTTTTTGGCATTTGTACATAGATTCATTTGCAAGTCCATATCTAAATTTTAATAACTGATTTGTTTGTTTTTGTTTATTATTTTCATAAGATCTCACTTATGCACAATGTATTTGTTGAATAATAAAATCATATGAGTACAAAATTTTCAACTGTATACGCATTTTTGTTTTATATACAATCTTATATATTATATATATTAGAAGTTCATTAAGGAGTAGGAGAATCGAAATAAAATAAAAAGATGTCTACTGCGCAGGACCTTAAATGCTTGTCAACTATAATTATAGATAGGTACTCTAACTCTACTATATAAAAATAAATTTGCTAGTCATATGAACAATTCAACTGATTTTTTTTGTTTTTGCTTTTTTATATTTTTTATTTAAGATGAATTTGTTTCTTTGTTTTTTTTGGCATATCTACATAGATTCATTTGCAAGTACATAATGTAAAATATAATAACTGATTTGTTTGCTTTTGTTTATTATTTTCATAAGATCTCACTTATGCATAATGTATTTGCTGAATAATAAAATCATATGAGTACAAAATTTTCAACTGTGTGCGCATTTTTGTTTTATATACAATCTTATATATTATATATATTAGAAGTTCATTAAGGAGTAGGAGAATCGAAATAAAATAAAAAGATGTCTACTGCGCAGGACCTTAAATGCTTGTCAACTATAATTATAGATAGGTACTCTAACTCTACTATATAAAAATAAATTTGCTAGTCATATGAACAATTCAACTGATTTTTTTTGTTTTTGCTTTTTTATATTTTTTATTTGAGATGAATTTGTTTCTTTGTTTTTTTTTGGCATATCTACATAGATTCATTTGAGAGTACATAATGTAAATTATAATAACTGATTTGTTTGCTTTTGTTTATTATTTTAATAAGTTCTCACATATGCACAATGTATTTGTTGAATAATAAAATCATATGAGTACAAAATTTTCAACTGTATACGCATTTTTGTTTTATATACAGTCTTATATATTATATATATTTGAAGTTCATTAAGGAGTAGGAGAATCGAAATAAAATAAAAAGGTGTCTACTGCGCAGGACCTTAAATGCTTGTCAATTATAATTATAGATTTCATTTCAAAAAATTCATTATCGAACTGTTCATGTTAAAATTCATACATAATTATTATTTATAACATACATTAAAAAGAAGAACAACAATTTATATGGTTTAACCAATACCTACATATAAATCATAAAAATAAAAAAAAAAATATGTAGACACATATGCATATTGTGTATAATTTTAAGTAATAAAAATAACCTTTAAGTGCATTATGTTTTTTTGTGTTAAATGCTGTTTGCGTTTTGGTTATTACACCATATTAAACTATTGGTAAAATTTCTATTAGTCCTTCTTATTAAAAATCAAAAAAATTGTTTGTTTTATTTATATTATTATTATTATTTTTTATTTTTCCTTATTATTTACGAAGAAGACTAACATTAAATTAAAAAAGTATATTTCATGCAATGGTATTTTTTCCTGCAAAGGTTCAGCATGGTAGACAGGGGTTAAAAAAGAGTACCAAAGCAATTTGTATACATATTGCAATTTGTATATGTGTTGGTGTATTCCGTCCGACTTACAGTCATCCAGATAAATGCAGAATAAAATTATATATTATATTATAAATAATTTAAATATACACCCACAATTAAACAATTATAAAAATCCTTTTATTACAATGTATATTATTGAGAAAAATAAAAAAAAAATTTCTTAAAAGACTACTCGATAAAAATGCTATCCAATTTGAAATTTTGGTACCTATCAATTCAAAAAAATTTTAAATTTTACAAATTCCAAATAACAAAAAGCTAAAAACAATAATACACATTCAAGACCAGTATAGAGAAACAAAACACTTACAAATTATTTAGAGAATAAAGTCGTATAAAACATTCAAAAATTTTAAAATTCAAATTGAAAGTAGAAAATGCACTAACACATTGAATAAACGGGGAAAACATATACAATGAAGCTAATTTTGTAAAAGTTAGCTGAAAATTCGCTGTTGTATGAAAATGTCTATCATTATAGTATTGTTAATCAATGATAATGCTGGCAATTTTTATAATAAAAATTGTTTATATTTTTTTTTAAATTTAATATTTAATTCAATTACATTTTATACAATTAATAATATTTTAAAGATGATCACGATCGCTATGTGATAGAGTTTTATCCCCTCTTTAATAAATTCAACACATCTGCTTTCTTTTAAATTCAGTTTAATACTGAATTAACTTTATTCTTACACCTATACATGCATGTAATAATTCATTACAATAGATCTGGTCCTCCACTCATTTTCTTCTTTTCATTTTTATTTGAGCTATTTTTTTTCTAATCAACCCACACCTTGAAAAAAGTTAATTATTTCCTATTTTATTATCTTTAATTTTAAAGTTACTTTTTTCCAACGAGAAACATGTAGAACCATGTCCATTTAAATCTTTGCCAAATCATTCCAAAGAGCATCAAATATAATCTCGTTTGGTGAAGCCTTTTGCAATATCGATATTTTTTCCCATAAAATCTAAAAAAATTTTGTCTTCAATAATTATTAATCAGAAAATATGCGCAAATTTAATAAAGGGCTTACATTTTAAACTATTTCATTTAAGATTTAACAACAGTTTTTTTTAAATTTAATTTAAACTCGCTACACATTCACTTAACAGTAAAAAAGGGAATTCTATTCCATTGACATTCTCAAGAAGAGAATCACAGAACACCAGTTTTCATTTTTGAAAATTTCATTCATGCATAAATTTTAACCAATATTTGCAACAACACATATTACCACAACAACTTTTGAGCTAGAAGTGATATTTTTTCTATTTTGTACTCTAGCGGGCTGATTTAAACAAAATATGAGTCTTGAACCTTTGAATTTAATTTTAGAAAACTAAACGGTTTTTTCATATGAATAATTCTCTTAATAATTGAAAATATCGCTTCATATGTCAGTATTACATCCACTGTCAGTATTATAGCCACTTACCTTATGCTATTCTGATATTGATTTATCAACAATAATCTTATTTGTTAAATATTTTCGCTGTTATTGTGTTTGTTCTGGATTTAACATTTATTCCTATTTATAATTCTTATGAAAAGTGTCATCCAATTATATATCAAACAGTTTAAATAATCAAGTTAATAATTTTTTTTACTAAATAAATTGGCTGGCGCTAAAAATTTAACAATAACAAATAATAATTTCAGCTAAGTCTTTACGCTATTGAAGCAAACTAAATGTAACAATTCAATTAAATTTACATTCAATTATGTATGGTTCAGTAAATTTGAAAGAAAAATTATCTAAAAGCTCAATTTATTCAACAATAAATTAAATGAGTTTCGTGTTCTTGATTTTTTTGCAACTTTAGGTGACAATTTGTTTTGAAGAACGCCAATTCATTATTGTGTTTCTCATTACAATTGTTAATTTCGACATTGCAAAGAATTTTATAACTAAGTGTCTACTTAAGATTTTATAAATATGTATTTTGTTCGATTGAAGGCCATCTTTTATATATGTTTTAAAAATTTTATATTTATTTTTTATTTAACCAAAAATTGGAGAATACTTTTGTGTTTACAATGATAAATACCCTTGACTGAAATATAAAAAAAAATATCATTAAGAAACATTGTTTTGAAAACATATGACATACACATTGCGTCAATGAAATTTAAATAATAAAGCTTGGCATTTTATGATAATAAGACTTATTTGATAATAATTTTGTTAACTTAAAAAAAATTTTGTACTTAAACGTAAGAAAAATATTTATACAATAATATCCTATTCATACTATGCACGGTTTCCACTAATTTATCGGTAACCTGGTTGTATTCCTGGTTTGGTTACCTAGTTTAGTTGTCTTCGCATATAAATTGCTGCCAAAACTCACCCTCTTAAAATACTGGGTAGCGAGATAACCTAGTTAAGTTTCAAGGTTATGTCTTAAAAATTTTCATATAATCAACTTTTTTCCATTAAAAGTACAAAATTTTCCGAACCCTGTAGATAACAGCTGCAGTCAACATTTAAAATGTCGGAAATATCAACATTTGTTTAACAAAATTAGAGAGAAAGAAAATAAAAAAGGTTCAAGCTGCAAAAGGATTTGACATCAAAGAAACAAATATTACAAGTCGATCTCTTCATAAAAGTTCTTAAAATTAAATAATTTAAAATTGTTTAATTTTAAGAACTCCTTGTTCTTAATTGAAATTAAAGAATTGTTTAATTAAATTGAAATAAAAGAATTGTTTAATTTCAATTTGAAATAATTGGGTGTTCTTTTTATTAAAATTGTTTAATAAAAAGAACAATTCAATTATTTTAAAATTGAAATAAATTATTCAGAGAAATCTGACCAAGAAAATGCTAATAACAAATCAAATGATGCAATAAAATAAAAATCATCTACAACTTTAATTTCTCAAGAAAAAATATAACCTCAATAGAACACGGAAGTAAGGATGTCTCTCTTGATAACGATAATAAAAAAAAAAATTTTCTCTGAAAAATAATTATTGATCCAATATAAAATTAGTGTTAAAGTTAAATTAAAATAATACAAATTTATTACTCAAGTCTAAATAATATTAAAAACTTTTTTTTTTTTTTTTTTGTATACGCAGGCTGGTGGGAATCTTTAAAAGACACAATGAGCCCCGTAGCTTGACATTGTGTGTGGGATTTTTACCCACTAAACCACACCCTTCCTATATTGCAATTTAGTCCTACAGGATCATAATAGGAATAGGATCAATCTAGTCCTATTCATCCATAACCTTGAAGACCCATCGCATCAGCGACGAAAAGCCAACCAACCAGCTCTCCGAACGAATTTATAATTATGTAAGACTTGTGAAAATCCTCGTTTCGTTGGCAGTCAACATAACGAAATTTTTCACCAATCCCGTAAAAACAAATCTATCTAAACATGGGAGCGGGTCAACCTCCGATCACCAGCGCGACGAGTCCTCAAGAATGTGGGTGATTATTGCTGCACTTACTCAAAAGGTTTTACTCTTTTGAGTCGTCTGGCTATATTTCTATTATCCAGGAGCTCGACTACCTCCACATTTACATGGTGCTGAAGCCTTTTTTCGTGACTTCTTGCAAATTTCTGTATTTCCTTATCGACAGATTCTATTTGCAAATCTCTATGTAGGTCATAGTTTCTTATGAACCAGGGCGCGTTCACAATGTTTCTTAGGACGTTATTCTGGAACCTCTGAATAATATCTCTATTACTTTTTTTGCTGCATCCCCATAGCTGGATGCCATATGACCATACTGGTTTCAGTATTTGTTTATAGAGCAGAAGTTTGTTTTGTATTGTTAAGGTAGAATTCTTACCTATGAGCCAGTTCATTTTTCTATCGCGGATTTGTAGTTCTTCTTTCTTGTGTTTTATGTTTCACTTTCCAGCTTTCCAGCGAAGTTTCGCATCTAACGTCATACCAAGATATTTGGCAGTATTTGAATGGGGTATTTCTTGACCATTTATATATACTGGTTTATGGTAAATTGTTTTATTTCTGAAATCCACATGTACTGACTTAGCTTCATTTAATTTTAGCCTCCATCTTTTTGTATAATCTTGGATTTTTGTTATAGCTCTCTGCAGCTTTTCTATGGATTCTTTATTATTTTCCCTAACAGCCAGAACCGCTGTATCATCTGCAAACGTCGCAATAATATTATTTTCTAGTACAGGAAAATCACAAGTGTACAGCAGGTACAGTACCGGACCAAGTACACTTCCTTGAGGAATCCCGTCATTAATTTCTTTAAGATCGGAATATGCTCCTTCCTGTTTTATGTAAAAGTATCTCTCTGATAAGTAGCTTGCTATCATTTCCGAATGTTCTTTTGGAAGGATTGTTTTCATTTTACAATTCAACCCCTTATGCCATATCTTATCGAATGCCTGAGCCACATCCAAAAAGATTGCTGAATAGAACTTCTTCTCCTCTAGAGCTTTCTCAATAGTGTTTGTTATTCTGTGTACCTGGTCTATTGTAGCATGTTTTTCTCTAAAACCGAATTGGTGATCCGGGATTATATTCTTTCTTTCAATAATAGGTTTCAGTCTTCTTAGATAAATTTTTTCGAACAGTTTTGACATTATAGGCAGCACTGAAATTGGTCTATAGGATGATACTTCATTCGGTGGTTTTCCAGCTTTGGGTATCATGATGACGCGTTTCCACAATTTCGGCACATATTTCAGTCTAAATGCAGCATTTATAAGATTCGTTATCTTAATTATTGCCTTTTCTGGAAGTTTCTTTAGAATCTGCCCCGTTATCAAATCATATCCCGGAGCTTTTTTAGAATTATTATTGTTTATTTCTTTTTTCACTTCAGCTGGGGTTGTTAATGCGATTTCTTCTTCTTCCTGAACTGATTCTATATTTAAAATTTCACCTTCTTCGCCGTCGTTTGTTTGAAATATGTTTTCTAAGTGTTCCGCAAATAATTTAGCCTTTTCTTTATTATCTCTTTATTATCTATTGTTTTAACACTGGAGTATTTTCCCACACTGTTAGTTGGATATCTTTAATGTATTTCTCCACCTCTGAATCCAATTGTTCTTTGTATTGTAACTGGATTTTTCCTTCCAGACATACTTTGAAGCTTTCCCAGTCAGTGTATTTATTTGCCGGAACCGGATTCCTCTTCCTTTGAATAGGGTCTTCACTTACAGTTAGTAGTATTGGAGAGTGGTCAGAGGTCATTTCCTGCCTATATTCTATCTGTATGAAATTATTCGAAATGTTTTTAATTATAAAAAAATCGATTAAATCATGTATTTTATTTATATCTGTAGGCCAATAAGTAGGTTTTCCTGTTGATATTATTTCACAGCCAAATTCGCTTGTTGCCTGGATCAATTCCCTGCCTTTAGTTGTTGTTAACCGTGATCCCCAGTGTGTATTTTTGGCATTAAAATCACCCCCTATAATAAACTTTTTTCCCAGTTTCTTAAAAAGATCTAAATAATGATGGTTCTTTAAAGAGTACTTAGGTGGACAATATATACTTGCTACTACAATAAAGTACTTCTTACATTTTACGTTTACGGCAATATCTTGTATTTCTTCTGTTTCAAATTTGGCTTCTTCAAAATGTTGTATATTTTGTTTTATAATCACTGCACTTCCCCCTCTAGCAGAGTTACCCGGATGTATGCTATGGTAAACTTTATAACCACGAAAGTTAATATGTGTTTGTTTGGTAAAATGTGTTTCTGCTATAAGACAAATAACTATACTATTTATGTCAAGGACTGCTTGTAGCTCTTGTTGGTGTTGTTGCAGTCCATTGGCATTCCATGAAAGAATTTTCAGTTTATTTAAAATCTTTTTGGTTTCGAAGTAGATTTTTGGTACTGCCCTCTAGTGTTCCTATTCTACAATCCATATCGACCATAGAGCTTTCTATTTTGGTAACTTTAGATAATATAAGCAAGATGCTTTGTTTTAAATCATTTTCCTGCTCGTTATTATGAACATTTCTTTTTCCCGTAAGAACTTGTGCATAAGTTTTACTGCTAGTATTTGTTTGGAAATTTGGTTTCACTTGCGATGTTTGCAGATAATTTGTAGTTTATTTTTTAGCGTATTGTCTAATATTTATATTCCGTTTTTGTGGATTTATGTGCATATTTTTTTAATTTAATTTTTTGCATTTCTTTTGCGATCATGCAACCTCTATAATTAGCTGGATGTTAATATCCGCAATGTACACATTTTGGTGGTTCATTTTTAGGTTTTGAACATTCTCTTGTATGGTGTTTACCTGCACATTAAACACATCTTGGGATTTTTCCACAGTATTTTTGTGCATGACCATATGCCTGGCATGATTTACATTGTACTACAAGTTTATTTTTTCTTAATGGCTCAATGTCCACCACACATTTTAAAATATTTTTAATCTTGTAAATTCTGTTAATATCTTCTTCAGCTTTGAAAGTTAACATAAACATGTTTAATGGTACTTTATTTTTCCAGCTTCGTTTGTTCGTAGCTTCTATTATTTTATATTCTCTGTTTTCGAGATCTTTAATTATTTCTTCTGTTTTACACGAGTGCGGCAAGTTTTTCACCTTTACTCTTATTGGTCATTGCTGCTTACTTTCGTATGAGTGCCAATTATATTTATACTCTGATAGCGCTTTTGTTACAGTTCTGTAATCATCTACATCTAACAAATTGATTTTTATACAATTCTTGCCAAGAAATTTCATCTCAAACTGCTTTTCTGTTATTACTTTTCTTAAATTCTCGCAGAATTCGTTATAATTATTAAATTCATCCACAATTATTAGCGGTGGAGATTGTTTTTTCTTAACTTTGCCCGGGTCGGTTACTTTTTTTGGGGAAATAACCTTTTTTGGAGAATTTTTTTCTTTGGAGTTGCTTTAGAATCCATCTTTTTTATCTTTGGTGGGGTAAGTTTTTGTTTTACTCTTATCCACTCAGTCTCTTTGGCTCAGTTTCTTACTATTTTTGGAAATTGATAATTGTGGAACTTGTGTAGATGGTTTCTGCATCTTTATATTGGTGATTTCATTTTTAAATTCCTGTATTTGTTTTTCCATATTACTTATCAACTGTTTTAGTTGTGTTGTTTCATTGACAGCTTTCTGCCATTTGTTATACAGTGCACTCTCTTTCATTTGATCTGCAAGTGGTGGTGATCTATTAATTTTTCCGCTCATCTTAAACGGATCCGCATTATTTTTTTCATTTTTTGTGTTTTGGACCACTGGCGACTCCTCTGAGCTCCTTTTGAGGTCAGCAAAGCCCCCGCCGACAGCTGTGGCTTCTGCCGACACTTCGGTAGATATCCCTACCGGATTTATTTCTTTATTAACGTTATTCATATTTATATTTTTATATATTTGTTACATTTTACCTACTGCCAGGACATTAACTGCCGTCCCTCAGGGATCAGACGCAGAAGAGAGAACCGCTCGTTCCGAGTCAGTCGCTTCGGGATTTTTATTTGAACTTTTAGTCGCCTTTTACGACAAGCAGTCCATACTGCGGAAGTATTCTAAACCCCTACCGCAGGGTCATAAAAATGGGTCATTAAAAACATAAAAACAAAAAAAACTCTATTTTTACTTTATTACTTAAATAAGCAAAAAAAAAAAAAAGCAAAAAAAAATTTTTTTATCTATTAATTTTTGCGCTAAAATTATACTAGATTTATTTTGAATCATAATTGAAAATATAAGTTTACAAAGCGTAAATATTTATATTCTACAAAGTGATATAAAGATTCATACTCTAATTTTTCCATTTGCTTAAAATAAAATATAATAATGCCAGCAACCAATTCTAAGCGTTGTGTTCAATGTAGTGGCGAATATGAGCGTGTCTTCCACATCAAGTGTGCAGAAATTTCAAATGAACTATTTGAGTCCATCAAAACTGGACGTTCAAACTGGAAATGTATGGATTGTCCTGCTAATAATGAATCGATAGTAATCTGTGATGATTTTGAGGAGCATGCTGAAGAGACAAATCGTAATTTACCAAGTAAGGCTATAGAAAATTGAAATAGTTTATATATGACGAATTGTAAAATTGAAAAAATAGCTCATTATTTAAAAAACCTTGGAGCAGTTGTTTGTGAGATATTAAAATCCCAAAGTTATCTTTCGCTGTGTATGAATGATTTAAAGCAACGAAACAAAACAATAATTAAGGAAAATATAGTGCTAAAAAAACGTTTGGAAGAAACAAAAACTGGAAAAAAAAACTGAAATGCTAACACAAACAACTGTTTACAGAAGAAGTAGATTTATTAAATAGTAGAAACAACGAAATCTTTTTTCGCCATCAACTATCTGCATTACAAACAAAACTATATTATGAAGCAAAAAGAATCAAAGGATCACAGAAACTTGAATTTCTTTGGACTAAAAACAATCAAATCTTCCTTAGAAAGAGTAAAACTAGTAAAGTGTATAAGATTATATCACTTAATGACATTAACTACATCAAAAAATTTTTCAATATTTTGGAATAAAATGGTAATATTGTGTATTTTTATTAAACTTCTGCTTTTTATTTTTTCTATAAATTTTTGTAAAAATTTTTTTAACATTTAAGGTTATATTTTTTATCTCACATATATTTTCAAAAATTCACAATATTATGTTTAATTATACGTAAAATTACTTCAAACAAATTTATATTTATAAAACACTTTTCATATTTCTTTTTTAAAAATAATTACATAAATTCTTATATTCTAACAATTTCACAAAATCAAAATATAATATATATTTTACTTCATCTATACTTAATCTATACGCACATTTTTATATGCTTTTTTGTTTCAATTGGTAAACTGCTTACCACTAACCCGATCGCATTTCTTTCATGTTTAAAAATAAATTTTACACTGAACAACAACAGAAATGGAATCAAATGACAATTCATTAAATATTAGAGATAGTATAAACGCTGATTATTTTTCAGGGGTGAACAACCTCTTACACGAAATTAATAATGGGAGATTTGAAGATGGTTTAAATGTAATATATTTAAACATGCAGAGCTTACGAAATAAACTTCAGGACCTAGAACTATTAATAGAGTCATATAAATGTGATATACATGTTATTGTTCTAACAGAGATTTGGATAGCTGAATAATTTCAATCTACCAGGTTAAATATCCTACTTCTCGAATAGGAAAAGTTTATATGGAGGGGCGGCAATTTATGTTAATAGGTTTATATGTAGTGATTTAATTCTGGAAGAAGAGTTTTTCAAATCCAGTATTTTGGTAGCAAACTTAACTAGACAAAAAATTAATATAATAGCAATATATAGATCTCAAAAAACGAACATGAACCAATTTATAAGTAGAATTGATGAAATAAGTTCTACTTATAATAAATCCTTAATACTTGGTGATATTAATTTAAATCTTTTGGACTCGCAAAATCGTGATGTGAAATATTATCAAGTTCTACAAAGTAATAGTTTCCTTATCTATAATAAGCTAACTATTGACTTTGCTACAAGAATAGGAAATACGCGTTCATCCATAATAGATCACTTTATCACTGATCTAATTCAAAACGAATTTTTATTTTATATACTTGACACGGCACTATCTGATCATAGAATGTTTCTTATTAATATGAATTTTAGACCTCTGATTGAAAAAAAAAACAAGATTTTAAAACTATTCTTAATTATAATAATATAGAAAAAGAAAGAATATGGTCTGAATTGCATTTATATTCAAACACAGATGATTTTATAAATGACTTGAGTCAAACCATAACTAATAATACTCAAGTTCTCCCGGTTAAGGAGAATAATAAAAAACATGAATGGATTACCAATGAAATATTGAATAAAATAAAAATAAGAGACTGGTATTATAAATATTTCAAAAAATATAAAGATAACACAAGAATTTTAAATTTGAATATAAAACACAAAAAAGAAACAGCTAGTCTAATAAGAAATGTGAAAAAACAATACTACTCAGCAGAAATTTGAAAAGATCCGAGTAGTAGTAGAAAACTCTGTAGTATATACAAACAAATCATATTCAATAAAAACCCAAATGAAAATAAGCATTGTATTAAGATTTTGAAAAATGGTAATGAAACAATACAGAGTGAACACGCTATTGCTGAATGTATGAATAATTATTTTGTGAATGTTACAGAAAATCTTAAAATTACTGCCAATCCAATAAACCCTAATAATATTACTCCTATTACTAGAACAATTCACAACAGATTTGAATTAAGTCCTACTAACATTCCCGAGGTTAGCAAGATTATTGTAACACTTAAACCAGCAGCTAGCACGGGTTATGATGGTATCTCAACCAAATTTATTAAAAAATATAAATCCCAATTACCCCCATTAACCGTGAAACTAGTAAACTCCTCTTTTCAAACAGGAATTTTTGCTGAATCACTTAAAACGGCTATAGTGAATCCAATTTTTAAGAGTGATAATTCAACCAATCAGTCAAACTTTCTTCCAATTTCTGTTTTAAGTTCTATGTCAAATATTTTTGAAACTATAATCAAAAATAGACTAAGCAATTTTATTAGAACAAACAATTTGTTGCATAATGAACAATATGGTTGCGAAAAGTATTATAATACTACTGCGGCTTGTCTTAGTTCGATTGGTTTTATAACAAGAGGCTTGGATGAAAGAAAGTATGTCGCATGTGTGTTTTTAGACCTTCAGAAAGCCTTTGATAGCGTAGACCACGATGTACTTTTAAGAAAATTTAGCGAGATGTACTTTACAACTAGCCAAATGTCCTTCTTTAAGTCATATTTGACAAATCGCATGCAAGTGGTTAAAATAGGGAACGTAATAAGTACAAAAAAGGTGTTCCACAGGGCTCAGTCTTGGGGCCGGATCTCTTTAAACTGTATGTTAATGAAATATCTTTCCTTAATCTTAAAGGACACATACAATTATATGCCGATGATGCTGTCTTAAAATATTGTGAAAAAACTGAGAATGAACTGAGAGCTGCTGTACAAAACGATTTGAAAATTATAGGGGACTGGTTGAGAAATAACCTATTACTCTTAAACGTAGACAAAACAAAGGTTCTGTTATTTGGTGGTAAAGATTATTTAAACCCTTACTTTACGTTTAACAACACTCCAATTGAAACGGTGAAGAAATTTAACTACCTTGGTTTGTTAATAGACAATAAATTGAAATGGTCGGACACATTGAACATCTTAGAAAAATTACTCCATTACATTAATTATCTAGGAAATAAAATATTTTGTATAAATGGATTGATTCAAACAACCAATGGTATTTTACATTTAACACAAGAAATGTCAAACGAAAATAGAAATATTTCATTTATACTTACTAGCCGTTTTAATTAGGACCCTTTGGAAAATGGTTTTTCTTATATTCGAGCTAAAGGCGGACACTGTAAGAATCCATCAGTTCACGAATTCAACATAATAATAGCTAAATTACTTTCATTGAAACTTTATCAACTGAATTTTAAGAGGAAATCAAATTGTTAAGAAGATGATGATGTTACGCTGGCAGCTGATTTCCGTTCTATTTTGGAAGACACTCAACAAACTATTGACTATTGTTATGATAATGATATTAAAAATTATACTGATAATAATGATGGCGACCCTTTATTATATGAAGATATTGTAAAGGAAAATGAAGACTACTTTAACGAAAAAATAGATTCCTTTAACTCGGTTTATATATCTATAGAGTTAACATCTACTAGATTTTATAGGTTATATTGTACGACGAATCATATGTTTGAAATGTAAAATTGAAATAGTAAAGCCAACTGAAATTCTAACATATCCTTCAGAAATGTTTATTCATAAAAAAAATTATAACACTGGATCATATTTTGGTAGTTTATATGCACCATCTGATATGTTTTTTGATGTTTGCAAAATTCATATAAAAGTTTTTGAAAAAATCTTTACCGAGAATAAAAAACTTAAAAATATTAAAAAAATTATTATTGAAAAATGTGAAAAATGTACTCAGGAATCGCCTTACAAATTATGGTATGATAAGAACGACACATGCTATTCACACAAGAGGCAGATTTTAAATCTATTGATCACCATATTATTGCGAAAACATTGTTCTTGGATTACATTTAATGATAAAAGCTCGAGAAGATCTAGAACACAAATTTTACTAAAGCAATAAATTAATATCAAATTATATATAAATATTTTTTAATATTAAATTTACCTACATATAATTTATTCTTTACTTGTAATAATTGTGTAAAATATTAAATAAAAGTTATTTTTCAGAAAACCAAAAAAAACATTTTTTCAATTTTTCTTATAGAAGAAAATTCCTATTTCTCACTTCTTTACTTGAAAAAATTATAAAGAAAATACAAGAACAAAATATTTTTTTAAAGCTTTAAAAGAAGCAAATAAAAAACTCTCTTGTAAGCTCACTCTCATTAAAATTGCTCTCATTTTATAAAGCTTTGTGGATTTGGTGGATTTATTTAAAATCCACTTCAAATTTTAACTGAAGAATTTCAATATATGGCGTGACACATCTTTATAACTATTAAGGTCTTTGCTTATACCAAAGAACATAGAAAGTAAGATTTAATAATTTTTAAAAGTTTCAACTGAGGTAAATTCGGGCAACAACGAGGGTGCTGTGCTGATTGAAAAGTAATTTTTACTCTATTGAGAGATATTTTTACAATTCTCTTGTTTTATCTCTTTATGAAGAACTCCAAGCCAATCCTTCAATTCATTGTTGTTTATGCTATATTTTTGTTCTTATTTTATTGTTTGTTTTTAATGCATGTATTATTGTTTTATTACAAAAGAGCCAAAGCTGATCAAGTCTAGTTATGTATAATATGAAAATGATAAGTATGAATATGAATTATTAAGGCATTAACCAAACAAAAAAATTGTTGGTTAACTTTCATATGCATTGGCAAATAATATAAAGAATAAAAAGGAGATCATCTGAAGAGAGTCAGAAGAATGATTTAAAGAATAAATAAAATTTTTTCATTTTTGTTGTGTGGTTGACGTTGAAGAAATGTTTCTTTTTTTATTTTCATTTATACATTTATCATTATTTATTTTGATTCTTGATTTTATAGAAATGCGAAATTATTCAAAATGTAGGATTTGTTTATGTTTTATTTTTGCTTTTAGCTTATGCATGTACCTAGGTATTGTTTTTATTTATTTTTTTTTCTCATTTTTTATAAATTTATTTAGTTCATTTTGTAATTACTCTTTAAATAATTTTTGGTAGTTCTAAAAAGTACTTTTGATTTGTTATTTGAAAATTTTTGAATTTGTGAATTTTTGGAAAATCTTTAAATTAGATTAAAAAAATTTATTGTAATTTCTTTTTTGAAATTGTATTTTTTCAAACATTATTATGAATAAAAAATAATGAGAGTGAACGACCACTGTTTGTGTATTAAAAATATTTAAGTGGTAATTATTTGTAATTTTTTATTTTTTTATACTTATCTATTTTTGCTATAGTCCAAGAACCAAAATGGTTTTGATTATCCACATTTGATTAAGTTCTTTCGCAATACATAAGTTAACTCCTGATGGCAAAGAGAAAGGTGATGGGAAAGGACAACTTATTTTTATTTAAGTCTCAAGATTTAATCAAGACCCAATTGAAAATGTATTCTCATTGGTTAGATCGAGAATTTCAAATAAACTGAATCCCTCTTTGTATGAATTTAACTATTTTAATGCTAAAATTTTAATAATGAGGCTTTTAAATGATCATTCAGATTCAGCTAATGGTGAAGAAGACTGTAATGATTTACTTTTAGCTGATCGATCTATAGCAGATTCAATCAGTTAAGACAAAAACGATTCAATACGTGATACCATTATTATGTTTGATGATGATGATCTTAATTATGACATACCTGTAACTGTATGATGTTTTAAATACCATAATTGAAGAGCATTCCATGAAATACTATGGTGCATACAAAATTTTAAAAATTTTAAATAAAATAAAATGCGAAAGTTGTAAGGCCATTTTAACGAAAGATAATCAAAACTATAGTCTTAATTCAGAATGGTTTCTGTTCTTTATTAAAATATATTTATTTTACTGCCGACTATTGGAAAAATTTATTTTTTGCCATTGCATAGTGGTAACTAGTCAATGTTTTTTCTATGATAATTCCATTCCAATCCAATTATTTTTCAGTTCTTGTGATCTGGATTTTTATTTTGGCATCATTACAAAATTTAATACTGAACAGAACCACGCATCAGAACAAAATTTTATTTTGTTCTTTTTTTTTATATTCATAAACACAACGCCTCTATATTTAAAAAGCCTCCAAACTAATTTTTCCTTCGTATAAAAAGATTTTTTTTGTATGGAAAATCTTTGTAAATCTTCGTTTTATGATATAAATAAAATCTTTTTTTAACGAAGTAAAAACTGGTTTCGGGGCTTTTTAAATATAGAGACATTGATAATCATTAATCAAAATCATAATAACAAAAAAAAAATTTGTTGGTTTTCTCTTTGTTTATATTCGTCAATTCATAATGATGAATAAAAAAAAAGAACAACAAAAACATATCATTCGTTGCTTTATACATCCTCCGACATCTCCTCTTATAAGACATCAGTAACAACTGATAATAAAAATAAAGGTATTTTTTCTTCTCTCAAATTTTGTTTATTTTCAATTTTTTTTTTCTCTTCCTCTAGATAGGGTCTCAATATCAGGCAACATTTTTTTTCAAAAATTTATATGAGATGAGACTTCTTAATATTATATATTTTTGCTTGTACTTATTAGTACCTATAACAGAACCATAATTTAATTACTGACTTACTTACTAACTTTATTAATTGGTTTATTTCAAAATATTTTTATTTTGATTGCTGAGTTATACTTATAGATGCATATTAGTGAAATATGTATGTATCAGGCACGAAGCGTCCATATATTGAGTTGAATGAGTGCTTCCCCAAATGAAATATTATTTATTATTTCTTACAGCTTAATATAAAATTTATATTTAATTTAATATAAAAATTACTTAAATACAAAAATTCAAAACGAATGAAAAAAAAATTTCAAGCAAAAATTATATGCATTGATATTAACTACATTATGTATGTTTAGAAAATAATGCCTATATAAACATCATTATTTTCTATTATTCTTTCAATCATACAAGCCAACAAGAGATATTCAACAACCACAAATTTATAATATTTGAAAATAATGCCTATTAAAAATCATTATTCTCTTACCAATATGCTATAATAATTATACATTGTAAAAAAATATAATGACAACTTAAATATCATTCTCCTCAGTTCTCTTCGCATTTAAAATGTACATACACTCAAACACACTGTCTGTATTTAGTTTCGTAGCAACAACAACAAAATAATAAACGAAGCGACAATAAAATAAAATCTTAGAAGGAAAAAAAATTGAATTTGAATGAGTGGCTGATATTCATTCCAAATTTACCTGATATAATTAGAAAATATCTGATAGAAAATATATTATCTAGGGAAACAACAACAAAATATCGCATGACACAAAATGAATTTACAAATAAAAAAAGTATCAGGGAATGAATTAATTTTATGCATTATTGTGGTTGTTGACTTAAATGAGAATTAATATTTATATAAATAATGTATGTAGTTTTGGGTTTTTTTTAGAGAGTAGTATTGATTTGTGTTAAGTAATTCTGTAGTTTTTTGTTAATGCTACATTGTTTATTTTCAGCCATAATTTTGTTTTATGCAGTTTTGAAACAATTTGTTAACAATTGTAAAAATTTAAAATGTTTTTTTTTATTATTTATAAATAATTAAAATAGATAATTGTAATTGTGTTATTGAAATTTTAAGAAAAAATCATTTTCGGTTAGAAGTTTTGAGGAAAAATTATTAATTGTTAAAGATGGTAAACCAGTGCTTGCTCTACTAATAACAACAACAACAATAAAACGATGTAATCAGCATTTTTCAGTAAAATCTTTTAATTCGTATACGTGGTATTTTCCAACATAAATATAGAAAATTCGTATTCACACTTTTTTACATTCCTTTCTTAAAGTCAGAGCTTAAATTAAAGTTATATTTTCAGATGAAAATTTAAATAACAAAAACAGTATATGCAAATATTAACATTTTTAATTCAAACTGGATTAAACAGTTCTTTTAATAAATATTCCCAACTTTGTAAATTTATAATAACATAATAACTGCTTCAGTTGAGCGATCGTCTTTTTGCCTAAACAGAATTAAAACTACTTTGAGAAGTAGATGTGAGTAAAAACTTTGACTGTCGAAATTAGCAAAAATTTCAATAGAAAAAGAAAAGCCAAAGCAAACTGATGCTTCCTTTTATAGTGCTTCCTCAGTTGAAAATTCCACGCCCCGTCACTGGTATGTACATATATCCATCTATATTGTAACGTTATAAATTAGTTGTTTTTGATAATCAGATTTGTTTTTAGTGATATGTTTAGATTTATGGAATAAAAGTCGAGTTTCCTTTCACTAATCAGTTGTATTTATTTTGCAAATATCGATATTTCGGAAGCAACTTACTTCCTTCATCAGTGCTTTGCGACTCTGAGTGAAAAGAAACTCGACTTTTATTCCATAAGTTGTAAATTAGTTTTATTTTAAACACATGAAGTTGTATTGTAAGTCAACTAATTACTTCCAAACGGTTTTTCGGCGGATACCCTTAAAGCAGACTTTTTTTTAGAAAATTAAATTTTGTTTATATTTAAAAAAAAAATATGTATATAGGTTGCGCTTTAAAATGAAAATATTTCATTTCAAAGTTAAAATAACTACTAAAATAATAGAAATGATATGATGAAGGTATACCTAACGTAAATGGATGTACAATCAAACGCACTCAATCAGAATCATGTGGTTTTTTGCATATGTGTACATAATTAAAATGAATCCTGAGAGAATGCGTATTCTACTCTAATATTATTATTGTGTTTTGTGTAAACCAACGAATTAGAATTAAATGGAAGTGGCTATCCATACAAAAAAGTGTCCAATGTTTTGGGTATATTCCTCTCTTTCTTTGGTATTTCCGATTGTCAAAAAACAGAAATAGACGAATATATTCGTTCAATATATTTTCTCTCTTTTTAATGGAAATTATTTTGATAAATAAACAGGATAGTGCTCAGAATTTAATATGCCTCAATTTGTATGTATTTTGACTTAAATTTTTTTTAAAAATATGATGAGTAAAAATATCTAACAATAATGGATAAATTAATCAAAATTTATTATTAATACATATATGAAAAAAATATGAGAAATACAGCGCTTTCTAGTTTTGAATTTTAAAATATTTATTCTTTTTTTTAGATTTTAAATTCTTTTCTATAAGTTTTTTCAATAGATTGATTATAAAATTTTTTACATATTTGATATTTATTATATAAAATTATATAAACTTATTATTGCCGATTGTCTATCCTATACTTATAAATATGTAAATAATATGTTATTAATATATTTGTATCAAAGCATTTTCTTTTTTCCACACCACCATTGAGGTAAAGAAATAGGAGCGTTTTTTTTAAAGTGGTTTCCCCAAGAGGCCTATTCCACTTCATTTTACAATATGGACTATGTGCAATCATTTTTTACACTTTTAAAGTTTCTTTTAGAAAATATAGATTAGTGCCCTTTGAAATGGATTAATTTTGTTAATTTATTTCTTACACTGTTTCTTTCATTATGTAGTTTTAAGGAATGATGTATTCGTGTATTAAAATAAATTTCTGCAATACTTTTTATTAATAAACAAAAATGATTTTCTAAAGGTTTTTGGTCAAACATATGATTATAGAAATTTTCAAAAATTTTAGAACCTATAAAATTTATAAGAACTTTGGAAATTAAACTATATAACAATTTTGTTTTTTTTAAACTATTCGTTTGTCGAAATAATAATTCGCAAAACTTACATATATCGACTACATCTTTAGAAGGGTAAGTTAAGTAACCTTCTGTTTTATATGAAATTAATGAATATTCCATTGTATTCATTTCCACGACACTTGCTATGATTGCAGAAATACATATTGCACATTTCAATTTTGATTTCAGCTTATATACAACAAAGCCAGCAATATATTCTACAATATGTTCAGCACAAGCAGAACGTGGTTGAAATTCTTCTACATTTTCTTCAAATTCAGATTCATTAAATAAATAAGATGCAAAATTATTTTTAATTGATTCATTAATTCTTAATATTGATGAAGTATTAAGCTCATTCGTCAATATTGGTATTTCCTCAAGTGGAATACAATTACCTATTCCATGGTCTCTTATTTCACAACGAACTAATAACCTTTTATAAGTTGCTTTGAACTGTTTTGAAGTGGGATTGTCATTTCTTCCAAGACGCATCCTTATTGAAGAAAAAAATAGTTCTATATGATCTTGACTGATCTTATAACTGGGAAGAAATTTAATTTTTTGAGAGAATACCAATTCTTTATACAGATCTTTGATATTTAACAAATCAATTACGAGACCATCAAATCCTGTGCTACGACTACCTGGTATAATCGAAAGAATATACGGTACTACTTCATCAATAAATTGAAAAATACCTAAAAATTATGGAAAAGTAGTATTAATTATATTGAAGAGTTTAAATATTTTGAATTAACTTACATTCAAAATTATTTGGGTTCAAAGCTTTTTTTAAGTTTTTAGCTGATAGGTTGCGACTATTTAAAATATCAAAGCATTTATTAATATTTCTAAAAAATTTAATTGTGGCTTCACATCCCCTAAATTGAGGAAGATTTAGCCTTTCCAAACAAAACTATAACGCATCTGCAACTGAATCGCTAAATATTTGAGTAGCTAAACCAACCTTCATTTTACTATCATGGTATTTTATGTGACGCAATTTTAGTTTATTACCTAAATGCAGTAATTCATTTTGTTGTAAGTTATGCAATGCTTCTACATATTCCCATTTTATTATATTTCCATCTTTATATCATATATTCAAAATAAATATTTAAAATGATATTCAAAAAAAAAATTTCTTTGTCCGGATATTTAAATTATCCTAATACTACACTGTTTTGCTTAGAAGTTTTTAAAAATTCAAAAGATGTAAAATATAATACTTACATATGTAAAGACACGTAATTTTCTTTTTCCAAATGAGACTTACAGCCTGGAATGATACAAATCTTCTTTTTACGTTCCATTTTTCCTTAAAATTTGTAATTTTTTAACAATTTATAATAAAAATCAAAAATTTTATTGACTTTTTTTAATATTTATTTGACAATAACAAATTTTATTTTTGCCTACTTCATTGCTAGTGTTCGTACTTTTTGAAAATTTCATATATCCATATATTACACACTACTGCTACATTTTCAATATTTCAGAAACATGAATGATTTTTTTTTTTTTCAAATAATTTAACAGCAATACTTTTCTGTGTAATAATAGAATACGGTAATAAAGTAAAAGAAAGTTTAAATTGAAAAAACATTGTTATTTTTATTAAGATTATATTTTGATACCTTTTATTTTATTCATACTCAAAGATTTTACTAATTTTCTACTTAAAAAAACTATATTGGCCTAACACTGAAAAAATTTTTTTTTTGACAATTGGAAACCAAACAGAAAGAGAAGTACTAAAAAACTATGGACAAAATGTTTGTATTTTTGTATGGGATAGCCACTTCCATTTAATTCTAATTCGTTGAGACAAACGGTACCCAGTACCCACATAAGAAAATACCAACAACATGCATATCAACGAATTAGAATTAAATGGAAGTGGCTATCCATACAAAAAAGTGTCCAATGTTTTGGGTATATTCCTCTCTTTCTTTGGTATTTCCGATTGTCAAAAAACAGAAATAGACGAATATATTCGTTCAATATATTTTCTCTCTTTTTAATGGAAATTATTTTGATAAATAAACAGGATAGTGCTCTGAATTTAATATGCCTCAATTTGTATGTTTTTTGACTTTATTTTTTTTATTTAAATATGATGAGTAAGAATATCTAACAATAATGGATAAATTAATCAAAATTAATTAAATTAATTTAATTTTACTATGCTTTTTTAAATTTGGTATCCATTTTGCAGTTTGAATTCCTTCAATTGTTTCAACTTCCATCATTGTTTCAAACCATCGTCTTTTGGGAAACTACAAACATATATATACTTTTTTTAAAATTATATCCAATATATTCAAATATATATATAATCCAATATATTCAAAATAAATATTTAAAATGATATTCAAAAAAAAAATTTCTTTGTCCGGATATTTAAATTATCCTAATACTACACTGTTTTGTTTAGAAGTTTTTAAAAATTCAAAAGATGTAAAATATAATACTTACATATGTAAAGACACGTAATTTTCTTTTTCCAAATGAGACTTACAGCCTGGAATGATACAAATCTTCTTTTTACGTTCCATTTTTCCTTAAAATTTGTAATTTTTTAACAATTTATAATAAAAATCAAAAATTTTATTGACTTTTTTTAATATTTATTTGACAATAACAAATTTTATTTTTGCCTACTTCATTGCTAGTGTTCGTACTTTTTGAAAATTTCATATATCCATATATTACACACTACTGCTACATTTTCAATATTTCAGAAACATGAATGATTTTTTTTTTTTCAAATAATTTAACAGCAATACTTTTCTGTGTAATAATAGAATACGGTAATAAAGTAAAAGAAAGTTTAAATTGAAAAAACATTGTTATTTTTATTAAGATTATATTTTGATACCTTTTATTTTATTCATACTCAAAGATTTTACTAATTTTCTACTTAAAAAAACTATATTGGCCTAAGACTGAAAAAATTTTTTTTTTGACAATTGGAAACCAAACAGAAAGAGAAGTACTAAAAAAATATGGACAAAATGTTTGTATTTTTGTATGGGATAGCCACTTCCATTTAATTCTAATTCGTTGGTGTAAACCATGCCTTTTATTCCTTATTTCTTGTTTTTTTTTTTTACTTTTGTTAAGGATATTATCAAAGAATATCCGTAATAAGAAGGTTCATTGGAAGTCAAGATGTTTTTACTAACACATTTACAAAAGAAAACCCATTAGTTAAAGAAGCAAAGAACTGTTGTAAATATTTTCTTATGTAAGAAGTTGTGAGAAAGAAAGAGTGCGATATAAACCATTTAAAAAACAACTTAATTTTTGCAATGTAATTTTAAATAACCCACGGGATATTTTTGTTTATTTATTTAGCTCACTAGAGATTCGAAATTCGTGTACAGTCGTATGAAATTTTGTGTACGAATTTTTTTTAAAATAAACGTATTAAATTTATTACGGTATGAGAATAAATAAATTTTCAATGATTGAATTTTTCCAGGTACCTACATAAAATAATATTCGTTTCAAAAACATATTTTATTTCTTAAATATCATATTATTTTATTTTATTGGCTTATAAGGGAAGTATATTTTTTAGGTAATTAAAAATAATACCAAGCGGTTTTTTTTTATGAATGACTCGATGCCTTTTTAGTTTCTGAAAAATTAAATTGTGCATTTTAATCATCAATGAACTAATAATACATATTATATTATAAGTAATATAATGCATTTAGGCACCTGTTAATTTTATAAATAAGTAACAAAGCTGAATATTAATAACATGAGCATTTCAAATTTGAATAAATAATATTTTGTATAGCTCTGCATTTTAAAAAAAAATAGTATATAAGAAAGTACTTAGAAAAATATAAATACAGAGTATATATGAAAATTAAGCAGTGTATGTTATATTTAAAAATAACTCAACTATAACGCTTCAAAAAAAGTTTTTATAAAAACTATTATATATACAATTTTTTAAAAACGTTTCGAAAATGAGAAAACATCATCTTGTTAAGTGTTTGATGTGCGGTGATGAAACAAATTTTAATTTGGAATTAAACTAACTAACTAAAAATAAAGACAATATTTCTTTCATACAAAAAAATCGTTCGTTCATTTTTTTTCCAATTTGTATTTTGAATTTTTATCTCTCTCTCACAAATTAAATTCCTATGAATATTTATTTCTTACAATATTGGAAATTGACTGGAAAAATGGTGACTAACACATTGACAAATTATAAAATTTTATTCCAGTGAACCTTCTTTTAATGGATATTCTTTGATATTATAATATTACGCAAAGCTGATTTTTTATTTCAGTCAAAAATTTTGATCGTACAGTACAGACAGATTTTACCTTTTATCTTTTTCTTTTAAAGAATAGTAGAAATACTTATATTACAAAAAAAAATATTGTTTTATCAGCGTTCGTTGCTAAAAATTTGAATTTAGCTCTATAGAAATTTTTTTTCTTTCTGTTTCTTGTTTAGACTTATTGTCATTAACTAAAGTCAGTTATGATAACAGTTAACATATTGATTTTGATTTTGATTTAATGCGTTAATATGTAAAATAAATATTAACTAAATTATAGAAATTCCTATAAATTTCGTGTATGTGAAAATGAAATACTTGTATTTTACAAATTTTCCTTCAACTACTAAAAGTCCAAAAAACCAAATACGATAATCCGAAAATAATTTAAAAAAACAATCGAACCAACACAAAACTAAGAGAAACTACGCGGAACAAAAAAAATTTTTTTCAATATTTCTTAAATTTCACTTTATCGTAGAACCCCAGAGAAAAAATATATTTCATAGGTCAAAATACCCCAGAGCGTAGATTATAATATCTCTTATAATTTATAATATTTCTCTTGATTTTGTATATCGCATACGTATTAAATTATCTTGATAAAAATATCAAAGAATATCTATAATAAGAAGGTTCACTGGAATAAAATTTTATAATTTGTCAATGTGTTGGTCACCATTTTTCCAGTCGATTTCCAATATTGTAAGAAATAGATAGTCATAAGAATTTAATTTGTGAAAGAGAGATAAAAATTCAAAATACAAAGTGGAAAAAAATGAACGAACAATTTTTTTGTATGAAAAAAATATTGTCTTTATTTTTAATTAGTTAGTTTAATTCCAAATTAAAATTTGTTTCAGCACCGCACACCAAACACTTAACAAGATGATGTTTTCTCAATTTCGAAACATTTTTAAAAAATTGTGTATAGAATAGTTTTTATAAAAACTTTTTTTAAGCGTTAGAGTTGATTTATTTTTAAATATAACATACACTGCTTAATTTTGACATATAATCTGCATTTTTGTTTTAAGTACTTTTTTATATACTAATTTTTTTTAAAACATGCATATCAATAAAAAATATTATTTATTCAAATTTGATATGTTCATATTATTAATATTCAACTTTGTTACCTATTTATAAAATTAACAGGTACCTAAATGCATTATATTACTTATAATATAATATGTATTATTAGTTCATTGATAATTAAAATGCCCAATTTAATTTTTCGGAAACTAAAAAGGCATCGGATTATTCATAAAAAAACAAACCTATTTCAATACCTGAAAAACTGTATATTGAAAATACATGAATGATAAAAAATATACTTCCCTTATAAGCCAATAAAATAAAATAATATGATATTTAAGAAATAACATATGTTTTTGAAACGAATATTATTTTATATAGGGATCTGTAAAAAATTAATCATTCAAAATTTATTTATTCTCATACTCTTATAAATTTAATACGTTTATTTTAAAAAAAATTCGTACACAAAATTTCAGACGACTGTACACATGAAAAATCTCTAGTGGGCTAAATAAATAAACAAAAATCTCCCGTGGGCTATTTAAAATTACATTGCAAAAATGAAGTGGTTTTTTAAATGGTTTATATCGCACTCTTTCTTTCTCACAACTTCTTACATAAGAAAATATTTACAATAGTTCTTTGCTTCTTTAACTAATGGTTTTTTTTTTGTAAATGTGTTTGTGAAAATATCTTTGACTTCCAGTGAACCTTCTTATTATAGATATTCTTTGATAATATCGCAATTCCTTTCTTATAATTTATGTGTATGTCGTGTGATATGTGTGTAAAAAAACAGAGAATAAGGTAGTAAGGAAGCATATAGAAAAATATAATATGTTTTGTTTATATTCATGCACACATACATTTAATTTTTATTTTTATGTGTTTGGTTTGGTCAAAACAAAAGAACACCTGCAACAATATCGTGTGTAAATTGTGTTTGTAATTTTTAATTTTTTGTTTTTGGACTGAATTTGTATTTTTTATTAATTTCAATTTCAAAATAAAATGAAAAATTATTTTTGTACTATTGCCTTGATGGAGCATTTCATAGGTATCATAGGTAACTTAGATAGGTTTTGAAAAATAAAAAAAGAAATATATAGGTATGAATTGAATTTGTGGCTCTAAAATTTAAAATAAAAATTTCACAAATGTGTATGTACATATATATTTTGCAATAGGTAGATATATGAATATTTTAAATAAAAGCGGAATTGAAGTTTAATAAAAAACTAATAAATATTTTAAATGTGCATGTAATCCTCCTCCATCACTTCCAGAAATTTGTGAATTACCCTCTTATAACATGCTACCTACCTCTAGCAACACGGTTACATATTTTTATTTATGTACATGCAACAAGGTGAAGGTTTTGAGGATGTGGCTATTCAGGATCTTCAATATTTATTAGTGACGAAAGCGATCTGGTAGAATTGGAATTAAAAACTCTAAATTAAGTTCTTTATGCGAACAGTAAAACTGATTGTTTATAAATAAAAATAATCATATCTAAAAAAATACAAGAGAAAAGGATTCGCCTAAGCATAATATAAAGAACAAATATTTTATTTCCTTTATACCTCGTACAGTATCGTACAATACATGTTGAACATTTCAAAAAATTAAAATTTATAAAATATTTAACTTTGTTTTGTTGTTTTTTCTTTTGTTCATCAAAATAAAAAATAACACTAATGGAAGTGTCTAAACTGTTTTTATAATTTCTAATTCTTTGATTTTGTTCTTGGATTGAATTGGAGTTTTGTTTTAATTTCAAATAAAATGTAAAATTCTATTTAAATTACTTTTTTATGCGTTGAAAAACAACATTTCATAGGCACCACTGAGAAAGGTTTTGAAAAAAAAAATGTACCTATGTTTTAGAATTTGGGGCTCTAAAATTAAAATTCTTTAAATAAAAATTTCACAAATGTACAAATAATATGTACCTATGTTGTAAAATATATTTTAAACAAAGAGAAAAAGCCGAATTGAAGTGTAATAAAATAATAAACACTTTGAATGTAATAAAAGTAAATAACTTCAATATAAAAATGAGAAATTAAATAAACAAAAATAAATTCTTAAATTTATTATAATATTACTAGTATTAACAATATTATAATATTAGAAAAAATAAATAATTTATTTTTATGTTTTCAATTACTTCAAATGGCTTATCTTTTTTGTGCCATACTGCAGTAAGTAAGTAATTTTGCACACTATCGTAATTCATATATATGTATTCCTTGATTCCTATATTTACTATGCACTATAGGTAGAGTGTAGGTTATTATCATTTTCTTATCATAATATATTAACAATGAACGTGAACATTATTTTTTAATGAACATCATTTTTGGTAATTCTATTTCTATATTAAAATTTTTTAATTCTCATTTCTTTATGAATTTCCAATTTAAAGTAAGTTGTTTTTGTTTGAATTACAAATGTAACATTTATGTTCCATGACAAAATTACATTGGACAAAATTTCATATTTAAAAAAATTAAATGTTTAAATTTTTATCAATTATTATAAAATTTGGAAAAAATTGTCAAAATCTGTAGTTGATTAATAATTCCTTTCAAAATATGATTGAAATTTTGAAAATACCCCATTTTCAAAAATTTTTCAACAAAAAAAAATAGTGAAAAAATTTGTTCCAGGTAGTTTTTCTATATTATACTTCCTTTATTATATTATCTACATACTGTGTACATAATTTGCATGCCCTTGAATTTATTCTAAATATTTTCTTTCGTGTTTTGTTTAAATTATTGACAATAATTATAAATTACTTACTTCTGTTTTATTAAAAAAATATTATATTTTATTATCTTATATATACTAATTTTGTTTTTGGTTTGAGGACATATATACCGTACATATTTACTTAGTTACCATACACGTTACCTACAGTACTTACCGTACAGTTTGCATGTATATTCATACCAACCGTATCATCAAATAAATGATTGTATAGTTTATGAAACTGTTACCTGAAGTAAATCCGAAAGAAATAAAGCCAAATGACATTTTCTAACTTTATTTTATATGGGTGAAATAAAGTGAAAATTAAAAAGAAATAAGATTAAAAATCAGTTTATATACTTTTTGGCTTTATTCCAATACCACGTTTGAAATAAAGCCGTAATCATGAACTTTTTACCATTTAAAATTAAAAATATTATTAACAGATGATAATGATAAATTTGAATTTTAATTATGTATTTTAGATTTGGATTATAATCAGAGGATTCCATTTTCCAGAATATTTATAATAATTATACTGTATATGGTGTAACAACTCACGCGCCAGACTTTCCGTTATTTTCATTTATTTTTAATACAAGCATTTTTATTTTATTAAAAAAAAAACCAATTAATAGGTAGAGTAGAAGCATCTTATTATATGTATAGTTTTTTTTTTATTTTTTTTCTTTATTTTTTTGCAATGACTATATTATATATTATCTGCTATTGTATATATATATATATATAGTCATTGCTTTTGTGCTTGATTTGTTTTTTTTCTTATGAACATGCAAAAGTGAAACTGAATTTTTTTCTATCTGTTAGAAGAGTTATAACTGAAAGTTTTAATTTTGTTCTTTTTTTACCTAATAAAATAAAATAAAAAACTTTTAATAATAATATTTACTAATATTATAAAGTATTAATTAAAAAAACAATGATTTAATAAAATTTGTCTTTTGGATTTTCGTGAAGTTTTATCATTGAATGTAATTCAAGAACAATGCTTTCGCAATAATAATATGGTGATCAACAAATTTAAAACCTGTACCTGAATAGTTATTAATATTATCAGTATTTTCACCTTTTTAATTTTCATTGTTAGTAACCAAACCTAATTTGGAATGCACGTTGGAATGTACGTTCTTTTTCTTATTAAAGCAACCGAAAAATGTTTGTCACTTAAAAGTAATAAGGGAGAATCCGCTACTAAATTTCCACTTCAACAAATTTACATGTTTCCGGCCCCTAATCTAAATAAATCAGAGTTGGAATTTTGAGTTAATGATTATTTGACATTATTATAAGCTGTATAAAAAAGTTCATCCATTTCTGTAACACTCACTCAATTATAACAACAAAAATAATAATGAAAATAAACATCCCATATTTTGTTTTTGCTTACTTTGTTGTTTTTTCTGATTTTATTTTTTTTCTATGCATATTATATACTATTTATATTTTCAAAATATTTTGTTAGCTAAGCTATGAAGCTCCTTAATTTGATTATCAAATTTTTTAAAACCAAATGGACAAAAATGGTGGTTAGTTCTCTGGTGAGCTGGGCTGGGCATCCTGTAACGTAGTGATGTCAGCTTTATACCGCGTGAGGACATTTTCCAATATGTTAGATGCTCCTGGGCTGTATAATGTTCGAACGTTCCAGTCGCAAATTCTAAAATCAAAATCCTTACGAGTTCCGGGTCTGTTTCCAATTAATCCATCCATATGCGAGGCTTGTATTAAGTTTTTCATAACTATATTTTTTTATGGGTTAGGTAGTTAACCTAACTCCAACCTTCAATCTGAGGGGTTTGCGCACTTACAATTTTGGCCTGTCGTATAAACGGATGCTGTATAGGATAGTTTTCGGAGGTCACCACGTGGAGGTGATGTAAGCACTTGCTCAGAAACTTGTGCATCTGGGTCATTGACCGGTCATATGTTACCCTGTCAATCCCAAGCCGGACCATCCTTAACCAATACTAATACATAATAAATACATAAATACGTGTTAACACTTATATACAAAATTTGTAAACATTTTATCATTATGTTCCCCGAAACAAAATTTTTAGCAACATGTTGTGAACCCAGTAGTAGTTCCATTTCAAAAAATTTTACCGGCCATTTTTTTGTTCTACATGCGACATCTTATAGTTTATATTATTTTTGCCTATATTTTTTCTCGATTTTTCGGTTTTATACTGATAACTGAAATAAATATGTAGTAATTTTTGTTTTCTACAATAATGAATAATGATTGATGAGCAATGATTTCAAAATTAAAATAGTGAACCTTGAAGTTATCATTAAAGTCTGAATGAAGTGATTCTCTCTAAGCTTCTGAATCACTTAATTGTTACATATTTAATAAATTTTTTTAAGCTGTTAAGTCAATAATATAAGTGTGTATCATACAGGTATTCAATCAGGTTGATGGAAATAATTGAAAATATTCTGTAATAATTTGTATATTGGAAATGTTATTTGACGACGAATTGTACGAATTACCAGGTTGAGAATTTGATTTCCGATTTGTGTATATGGTTTCTTAATTAAAGTTTTTGTTTTCATAATTGCTCGAAAAAGTAGTTGAGAGAATATTGAAAAACGGAAGCGGGAGCGGAAGCATATAAAATAACAAAAGTAGACAAAATAATATGTATTACTTCAAAATCATTTTTAAATTAAATAAATAAATAAATAACCATAAAAAGAAAAAAAAATTTTTTTAAACTGAAATTTAAATTTTAAATAAGGTCTGATAATATTATTTATTAAAAATCTATAAAATCGATGAAATAAAATAATTCGATGTTTCATCTAAGTAAGTATAAGAAAACTAACCTTTATTTTTACATTTTTAAGTCTACGAATTACATAAATACTGGGTGATGTTTCGTTAATAAGAAACGTTTGAAAAACTTCATTAAATTTAAACAGTTAGACTGCAGTTCTATTTACATTTTAATTTAGTTTAAATACACTTAGCGAAGAGGTTTACCAAATAAATCACAACTTTTTACAAATATAAGCTTAATTTACATCCCTGTTGAAAATAATGCCGTATGAACAAAACACCTTGTATATATACGTGTATCTACATATATTTGAATTTTGAAATCATAAAAAAGTGCGATTATTTTTTTTAAAGTTTTTTTTCTTATTTTTTAATATATTATTTTATTTTTAATGCAACAAAATTATTATATATTATTAAAAAGTTCAAATAATATCCGTAATCATTCTCGAATATTGTATAAATTAAAACAGAAAAATTAATTTGAAAGCTTATTTAATCGTATATTATTTATTTAGTTTTTATGGCATTTTTTTTGTCGTTTTCTATTAATAATATTTTTAAAAAAATCTGTTTTTGTTGTGATTATGTCATTTTAACCCTAAAACTTTACTCTTATATTTTGGATCGCGTGTGACTATTTTTCTTTAGTTAGAAATTTAAAGAAATTGTTGTTGTTTTTCAACCTTGACATAATGAATGTAACATAATATATAATTTTACATAAAATTTAATACAACAATTTTATTTAAATATTTCGTTTAGAATACTTTTTTCGAAAATTTATCGAATCTATAAGGTAGTAGTTTTTTAGGTTTTCAACTTATAATTGGATGTCGAAAGTGTAACATAGAGAACAATAAAAGAAATTGTTAAATTGGAATAAAATTTATTTGATCATTATGCCTAAATACTTTATTTTAAATATAATACAATTATTGATATTGTATTGATCGGCTAACATGCGGATACATTTAACGGTTTTTTAGTAACACTAAGCTAATGTTTCAAACATTAAATCGCAAGATCACTTTGTTAGTAATCAGAATTACAATATACCTGCAAGGATAAAAAAACGTTTCGAACAGTTTATAATCGTATTTTGATTCGTTATTATTAAAAAGTATTACCAAAAGTAAGACGATTTGAACCGTGCATTTTTATAATTTTATTCACCTTTTTGCATATTCACACTATATTACATATGCATACTAATTCAATCACATTAAAATCTATTTCCAAAAACTTTTTTTTAATTTAAGATTATTTTTTGATTGATCTTGTTTAATCTCCTGAACTGACAAAATAACCTATACATAAATATTAATTTCAAAGTTTGAAATTTAACCTATTAAAATAACATCTTTCTATCTCGTTTTAATTTTTTATGTGTCCACAAAAAAAATATATTTTTATTATGTTATTGTTAATGAATATGTTATGAATGTATGCATGGATTCATAAGTTAATAATTTAGTGATTTCCTCAAACTAATTTTAATTTGCAAAATTAAACAATGCAAAATTGTCGACCAAAAAAAAAACAATAAAAAAAGTGAATTTGCTTGTTAACAAAAAAACAATTTTCAAAAATTTCTTTTTCCAAATTTTAAAAATCAAATTTTTTTTATCTTAATAACACTAAATTTATTTGTGTTTTTGCATTAATTTTTTGCAATTGAAAAATTTTAAGAGATCACAAACCAACTATATACATACATGTTTCAAAAGTTAACTGAAAGTTTACCTTACTAATACTAGCATTTAGAGATGGTGTTACGAATATTATACTTAATTCTTCATTGTTAAATGTTAAAGTTTCTCATTGTATAGACATAGACTATGATCATAATTCATTATAGAATTCAGTCACACCTACGGTTCATTTATGGTATGGTTTTTGACTTTTTTCTATTTTATAAAAAAAAATATTTTTACATAATTTGTTTCTCTTTATAGAATATAAATTAAATTAGATAAAATTATTTTTTAGATTATTTTATTTTTTTTATTTTTGTGATAATGAACACTGATTAAGTATGTGTATTATTAATTCGTTGCGTAAAATAAATTTAAATATGATTGGAAATTGATTATGAATATTTACAGGTATAATTTAATATTGATAACGGGAATAATATGCTTTAATTTCACTATACATGCTAAAAAATTAAAAATTAAAGTAAAAATCTTCTAATGTAATCTTAGAAAAATGTAAAATTTATACCTAGACACCGCCAACTGCGTCAAATATCAGGCAAAAGTTGAATAAATAGATTTCTTATGGATTTTGATAAGCTGAACGGTTTTAATGAAGTGATTATATGAACGCAAAAAAGTTGAGTTTATATATTACAATGTATTAATGTCGTTTCCTTGCAAAGAAAGAATAACTATCTGCTGTGGGCTTAGTTTTTTTTTTTGTATGTTGTATATATATACAATAATTGTTAAAAAATAAATATATATACAAATTTAGTAGATTAGTTGAATTTTTGTCTCACCCACTTATAATATTTCTTCGGATGCCATGAAATCCACACTGATGAATGTATCGTGATGTATGATGAATAGAAGAAATCACCAATATTATTAAGAAAATACAATAATTTCCGTAAAAATATACTCTTGTTTCTGTTTGTGGGGATAAATTGGAATTTCGCATAATTAATTATTATTCTGTCTCTGTACATTGGTATTTGCACTGTCCCTAGAGTGTACATTGGTGTTTTTAATAACACTTGAAGCTTGAGATATTTGAATGTTTACTTAAACATTTCATTTGAAATCTGTTTTCAAGAGATAAACATCCTAAGGCATAAGATACAACCAAAATATTTTTACTGTTTTTTTTTTTAATAACACGTAATGCTCTTGATTATTGTTCGAAGGGTGTGCGAGGGAAAGAATAGCAAAGGTAACAATGAAAATACCAATGCACAGAGGCACATTATTAATATTTTATTTTATTGCTTTTTATTTTCTACCCATAGCTTCTTGATTATCCTAGAACATCAGTTTTCATCGTTCTTGAGCTCACCATATTTTTTAACAATTTTGAATTCAATTTGACAAAGTTTTTACAAATTCTTTGTATACATTACATTACATCACTCAAATATGAAAATTGAAAATAGCATATTACCTGTGAAATTTAGCAAAACAATTTTAATTATTTTTTATCTTATCAATTTTTATTTATTCGTTTTATTTTTTTTTCTTAACACATTTTTTTTTTTTGATAAGAGATTTCCCCAAATAAAATATATTTTTTTATTTTTGAAATATTCAGTAGACTCTGAACTTCCGATTTTATAACGTGGGTTCAATTCAGTAGTAAAAATTAAACTTTTTTGTATTAAATTTGTAAAATAATTATTTTAAATGCGGGTATAATTTACTGTGTTATATTTAAAATTTATTGAATTTAAAAAAAAAAGTTTTAAATTTCAAATTAAAAATGGATGAGAATGAAGATCAAAATAATCGAAATTCAAGTTATTTCGTAAAATCAGCCTCTTTTAAGAACCTAGGAATGTCAATTCATGATTATCATTTATTTGCTCATGATTTTCCAAGTAAGTTTTAAGTTATTTGATGATTTACTAGTAGTGGTGCTATTAGTCATTCCACTAATTGACATCAACAGTAATTCAATAAATAAAAAAGAAACAAATTCAACTTTTAAGTTGAGTTGAATTACAAATTAGTAACAGATAATTGTAAGAAGTGGAATTATTAGAAGGTTTGTTGGTTTCCTTACGTCATATACTTGAAGTTTAATACACATGCATATGAATTTTAAATATTATCATTATGATATTAAATTATATGTTTTACATAGTGAGTCACTTTAAAATTGTAAATGATTTTCATTAGTTAATTTATTAGCATAAAAATATGTCAATTCTATGCCAATTTATTCAATGTGTCTATGTAAGATTTTCAATGCACATATTGCTGAAGGTTAATTATTTAGAATTTATATTAAATAGTAATAGTTATAAATGCATATATGTATATATGTACATTATATTCATTTTTATGTTTATATAAATATAAAGCATTTTATATACCTTATTAAATCCAGTTCTAATTTAAGTATGTAGGTAATACATTTTGTCATTGATTTTAAAAAATATAATATTAAGAATTTGTATTTTGAATGATATGGTCTAATACACACTGTATTATTATATGTAGTGAAAATTCTTAAAACATATTAGTTATGGAATAATAGTTCTAATATGTTCTTGATATCTTAATTATCAAGATCATTGTTGAGATAAGAATTTTTAAGTTTTCATATGCAAAAAGGTAAAAGCTAAAAAATTTTAAAATATTTTTTTATACTTGGAAAGCTTAAAATTATATTTACCCTTTTGTAAATTTATTATGAATCAAAAAAAAATCATATAAGTAATATGATATCAAGGCTTATTTCTAAGTTGACTATAAAGTCAATAAACGTTACCATTATAAATTTACTGAATTTTCTTAAATTATTTGAGCAACTCTACTCTACTCGAAACAGAGTGAACACTTCGTAGTTTTCAACAACAATAAAAAAATAAAATAACAAATAAAAATGCTTTACGGTGGACTTTTTAAGATATGAATTCCATAGAAAATGATAATACCTTTTGGCTCCTTTTGATAAATCTCGTTTATTCAAATACATACCCCAACTAAAAACTCGCAATTTCCATAAATAATTTTTAAAAGTTCTGAAAAAAGGAGAACTCTATTTCTGTAAATAAATTCAGAAATTTTTCGATATAAATAGCGTGCACAATATTGTACAAAATCAGGGTTATAAAAGAAAAAATCCGAGTCAAAATATTTGAATAGGAGACAGCCTTTTCAAAACAAAAATAATGAAAATTAAAGATAAAAACAAAAACCTTTTGAAAAATCTTTGTATCGCTCGCTGCACAAAGATAACTCGGTTTTTCTTTTTATATGGTATATTCTACATTGTTAATATTAATTAACGGGGATATACATGTCTTTTCTTCACCATTAAACTTATCTTGTTTTCATAAACGCAGAAAATGAGCAGAATTGCAGATTTTGTGTTCATAAACAAAATCATGCGATAAATCTGCTAAAGTTAAAAAGTAGGCGCTTGTGTTCGTAATCATCAGTATTGCGTCAGTGTCGGTAAGATTTTGCAGGTAGAAAAAAATTGTTGCAATTTCTGACAAATAAAACACACTAAAATGGACTCGCAAGATATTTTGTAAGTACATAGTTATTAAAATTGAATTTATTGTTATTTATTAAAAACAATAATTATTATCTTTAACAAATGCTCAAATATTTTAATAAATATTAAAATAATGTGAAATATTTTGGTATTTACGTATGTTCTCCACATATTTGGTTAAGACGCAAAAGTTAAAATCATAATTTCTGATAGAATCCGAGTCCATTTCCGGTAAGAGGATAATATTTTTTTTAAAATTTTTAAATATCGGCTCCTTTCCCTCTTAAAAAGCTGATACAGCTGCTCTGGAACACCTGGTATATACCAATTACCAATTATTATCTTTCATTCAACTCAATATGATTGGGTTCATTTTCATTTATACTTCATTTCATTTATTTTTCTTCTCTCTCATTGAGTAATTGAATTATGTGCTGAATTGAAATTTGAAATAAAAAAGAAAAGTAGGAATAATATTATGTATGTTTGGAATGTTTGAATACCTACTATGTATGTATACTCAAACGTATGTATACTAAAATGTCAATAAATACTGTATGATTCAACTTTTTTTTTTATTATAGAATTTTTTTATTATTATTCCCAATTATTATTTTAACAAACCACAAAAATATTTTTCATTATTTATTATATATTCAAACATTTTTCATTTTAAAGTTGAAATAAATTTTCTTCAACATTTCTTAAAATAATAGAAATGATATGTATTGTCAAATTACTATAAGATATTTCACTTCATATAAAAAAATGTCACACTGTTTTTTTGGCTCTGTGAGGAACATGTGTCTGAATATTTATATTTCAGCGACATTATATCTAAAAATTTTCATTCCATATGATTAATTTCTTTTTTTTTTTTTTTATAATTCCAAGTCTATGGGATGAAAACCCTAACTGCTTTTTACACAGAGATTTGGAATACACAATCACACACAATAGCTTTTTCTGTAGAATTCTTGTGGTATATCTACTAATTTAAATGTGGAAAACTATATCTATTGTAGAGTACTTCGCCTTCATAATAGCATAATTCCATTTTATTTTTAGTGATAACCAAAACTCTCAACTATTTATCATTTATTTTATCCCAATGATAAAGGGTACTGGACCAGGTCGAAAAATCCAGAAAGCATTTTTTGCTTTCGTCGGGAATCGAACCTGGGACCTTTCGGTTGAACGGCAGGCGCTCTACCTACTGTGCCACCCAGCGTGCACAATTTTATTATCATTTCATTTGATTTGATTATCATTCCATTTCATTCCATTTGATTAATTTTATATGATGAAATTACATGCAGGGCAGAGAGGATTTGTATTATTTCATCAACAATTCTCATTCTATTTCATATACAACAACAACACCGCTTTATCTTATATATTAATACGCTTAAACGTCTGTTAAACTTTTAACAAAGCTTTTAAAACACAAAGCTTTTTTTTACTAGATTTGACAACTTTATTAGAACTATTACGAATTACGATAGTGTGCAAAATTTAATTTAAAGACATAAACCACAAAACAATAAACCCAAAAATAAATTAAAATCTAAAATTAACCTAAAAACAATTCACCTATTGATTATATCTGATATCAATTATATCTGATTATATGAATTAATTTAAAAAAAAAAAACAAAGTAGCAAAGACAAAAACCGAACTATCAGAATATAATTATTATATCGATAAAATAGCTTTGTCAAAATATTACGATATTACGATATTACAGCAAAAAAACTTACCGGTAAAACAAATAGTAAATTTAGAAAATATATTTTTTACCTCACCCATGTTCAGAAATTCCAATAATTGAAATTTATTTATTTTATTAACAAATAATTCAAAAGTATAAATTCAAATGCGCAATAGCATTGAGTAAATATAATATTGTACATGGAGAATCATAAACCGAAATTTACGATCTGCTAAAAACAAGAAAAACAAAATATGTTATAACATTATTATCAAGTTCCACTTCAATACACGGCAAATTTAGTACACATAAAAATTAAAAAAACTTTAAAAAGAAAAATTACAGACTACCCTTACCTACATCAGAGACCCTAGCGGGATAATAATATAACAATAAAAACTGAAGAATAAGAGAAAGAGCATAATGATTGGCCTTACGTCAATATATATAATAAATGGCCTATAGATTCGATATGAGTTAACAAAGCCATAACCAATCATAACCTTCACTATAATGGTCATACCTAATCACACCAAAACGTCAAAACCAAAACTTAAAAGAAGTAAAATAAAAATATAAATTCTATAAATAAATGTTTTTGTTTTTTTTATTTTGAGTTTTGAAATAGTTAGGGCTATAATAAAAAAAAACACAAAAAACGTATGGCTATTTTAATATGTTTTTAAATATGTATGTATTTAGTTTAAATGCATTTAATTTCATATCTATACTGCCAGCGACATCTCTATTCGCCACATTTTGTTGAAACCGGAGTGGCAGCACGTAAAACGTTTACGTTCAAAAATCAACGTGAAGTATTTTAACGTCAAAGATTTTTTTGGTAGCATGTAAAACATCACGTTCAAAATTTATTCCGAAAACTCGAAAAAATATTCCGAATGCTATAACCACCAATCAAACTAACATATTTAAAACTTCAAAAAACATATGTTTTTCAATTTTATTGAAGGCTTGAAATAAAAAGAAATGAATTTAAATTTTTTAGAATTTTTTTTTTGAATTCTTGTATTTCGCCTTATGATTTTCAGTTTTGAAGAACAAAATTGTTATATAAAAATCGCAAAAATAATAAAAATGATGTGCCCGTTTCAATAGAACTTATAATAGATTAAAATAAAAAAAAAATAAATAAAATAAATGTAAACAAACCAATTCAGTTGATATTTTATATGATATTTTCAATGAATTAGAATATTTACAATGTACTAATAAATGCAGTATTTTATTTAAATAAATTAAAACACTCAATTATTAAGAAATTTAAAAAAAAATTGTTTTTATAATAAAATTAATTTTGTTTCATGAAGGTTTTGTTTTACTTATTTTTATTACATTTACAAATTTAATGCAATTACATCAAATTTTATTTCAAAAGTTTTAATTACATATCTCAAAGATAAACAAATATAGTTGTAAAGTATACTATATTTTTTCATGCAAAATCCACTTTCTAAACTTACAAAATACGAAGATACGAATATGCGTTACGAGTACTAATAATAAATGCTTATAAACAAATATAAATATACTGTGTAATTTCAGAACATTATTATGAAATATAAATACTTAAATAGTAAATCAATTATTCTAAGTATTTGTATTTATAAATAATAATAATATTTAATACATATTTTTTATATTTTTTAATGTATATCCTTCAATATATTGGCATAACACAATTAGAAGTTTATAAATACCTTTTCTCGCAAAATTCACTTTTTCAACTTGCGAAATACAAAAATGCGTGTCGAGCACCATTATTTAAAAAAAAAATAATGATATTCTATAACAAAGTCGGATGTCAAACTTTACTGAACAACATTTATACGTTATAAACACAATTCAAAAACATATAAACGCTGCCTTATATAAAAGTTTTCTTCAAAACTATTAGCGGTCAAAATTAATTTATAATAAATAAATAAATACCTAAATAAAAAATATAAAAAAATTGTTATAGATAGACAATTATAGTTTTAAGTTTTTCAATTTAACTTATTTATTATGTAATAAAAAAAACATTGATTTTTTTTTAAGAAAATAAAGAAAATAAATAAATAAAATAAATTGTTTCATTTAAAATGCTAATGCTAGGCCGGCGAATGTTACGCCGGGAATAGTTAGTTTTTTGTATTTATTTTGTTGACTGAAAATAAAAAATACCTAACCCACCAATGATTAAAAATTTTGTATAAAATTGTTAAAAACAATTTTACGTATTTATGATGTACATATTAGTTTTTCTAAATTCAATTTTAAAGCAAAATCGAAAAATAAATATATGTATATAATATGTATTTACTGTTATATTATTTTATTTTATATTCTAAACTCTGCTAAAGTGGTATATAGGAATATGAATTTTTTGTTTCGTTCGACTGTTAAATATTGAGATTTGATTTATCTAATATTATTTATACTAGGGACCCCTGTTGATTAATTGTAATTCAAGTTGAAGCTATTCAAGTTTTTTAAAATTCAAATAAAGTATATTTATAAAATAGTAAATACCTTTTAAAGAACTCTTCGACATATAGCCTTCATTCGAACTTTTTTTTTGTCCTCTATTCTTGAAGATCAAATTTCATAGCCATTCATTCATTTCAAAAAATCACATCTGTAGATATTTATGAAAATGAAATATTAATAATATTAGTATAAAAAACAATTTTTTATTAAATTTTATGAAAAATTACGAAATATTTAATGGATTTCACATACATTTTCTGTTAGATATTTTTAAAAGCGATGAAATAACCTAACAGAAACACCACTTTATTTTTGTATTTTTTTTTTGTTGCGGCGTTGTGTAATGTTAAGATCAATAAAAGTAAAAATCAGCTACCAATGAATTTGTTATAAAAAAAAGAGTTCGTGTGTGTGTTTTGTTTTATTGTATATTTTCAAATTTTTACTCACGGCAACGGTACCGCGTATAAGGGTTGATATTTTTAATGCTATTGTACTTTTTTTTGATACTTTCAGCTTGATAAAAGTACTGTGATACTTTCAATTGATATTTAGCACTCTCACAAAATTTTAAATTTGTATTTTATAATAAAGGAATTATAAATTAAAAAACTTTAGGAAATAAAATAATAGAAATAGCAATGCAAAAAAAAATATGAATTAGTAATAAAGTAATAAAATTAAATTCAAGTAAAATTATATTAAAAAGTATGAACTAAATTAAAGTGCACTTTTGCATACACTTCATTACATTAATTCTATATTATTATTGTATATTCATGTGATCGTTCTACGTCTAACACGTATTAGAAAAATAAAACTTGATTTATAATACACAATTCGACCAGACAGCTTAGGCTAAGCCTTAAACATATATTTTTACATTTTAAATTAATTAGTATATAATATTAATTTTAATCTAAACTACTTTCTTATCTTTTTTATTAAATTTTTATTTAATAATAAAATTGAACTTTATCTTATAAATAATTGAATAAGATTATAATTATAACAAAATTTGGATTTAACTCATTTGAAATAATAAAGAAAAACAAAAATAAGGACATTCAAAATTTGAAATTTTTTGCTTAGCTAGAATAGTTTAAATATTTAAAAATCAAAAAACAGGCCGAAAATACTAATTAAAAATATCAAAAATGGAGTTGGATGCAGAGTTAATTTATTTAGTTCATGAAAATATTATCATATATAACAAAATATGTAACATTATTCACTGTATATCATGAAATGTATTTGTAAGTGTAAAACATAATGACATTTCTTTACTTATTTGAAAGGCGTTGACATTATCACCAAGAAATTTTTTTAATTTCATTGTAAAAATCCACAAGTAACGCGAATTACGAATCTATATTGCTATGTTGCCCGTCAGGCCCAGGACGTTCCAGGTCTGTAGCGCCCAACAAGTAAGTAAGTAAGTAAGTATTGCTTCAGCAATAAGTATATAAAAAATAAAACACAAAAAATAAAATTGGTTTTATATTTGATTAATTTTATTATTATTATAAATTTTATAAATTAATAAAAACTTTTAATTTGCTTTTGCAATTATTTGCAAACGTAATAAAATTTGGTTTGGGAACTTTAATAATTTTAAGTTCTCAAACAGAAAAATAAAAAATGCATTTACGCTGAATTACGGCTTTTGACTTTGATTTTTTTATCATATTGGGGAATGGCTAGAATTTCTTCAAGGTCACATCAAGGTTCTGAACACGGAAAGGACAACTGACACGGAAAGACGTGTCAGTTGTCACTTAATTTGAACAACATAGTGTGAAGGATGTAACTCCTCCCTCCTTTAACTGAGGACTCTCCTAAGTCGTTGTATTTCAGTGTACGTGTACGTCAGTGGCGACTCGTGATATTTTAAGTTACTCGTTCAAAGCAATAAAATTTTTTTTTCGTCGGTATAGGTGGAAGTTCTCAAAGGGCACCATGTGACTTGAGCTGCGAACCAACCATGATAGTGTGTCGTCTTAAACCCGCTAGAATAACCTCTATTTGTCTATCATAACTGATTTGTGATAGATCCACTTTGATCATTTCTTTGTGTGTACAGGGAGATTATTATACCCTAATAATTTCTGTGAATGATCTCATTATAATAGTAATTCCCGCTGAAGGAGATTTTTATCTCAATATTCTCTAAGGAAAATTATTATCTTAATAATTTCCGTGGAGGAAAATTATTCTTACTTTTCACACATTAAATAATAATGTGTAATTTTATTAAATTTTTGATTTATAAATAAGGTTTAAAAGTGTTCAATCATGATTTTTGGCCAAAAATTTCAATATTTTCATTTTTTCTGACTCAAGCTGAATTAGAAATTCTTCTTCTATCCCAAAAAATGCCAGTTCTGACAATCTATTCAGCTCCATTGTATTGCAAGAGTAGGTTTTAATTATTTTTAACGTCGAGAATGATATTTCTACTGATAATGTTGAAAAAGTTATTGCTAAAACCAGCTTAAATAATTTAGCAGTCTCCGGAAAAACAGAAACTATATTATCTAATAAAGTTTTTCAGTAAATTTTCTGTATAGATTTGTCGTAAAAATGACTTTGCTTATAAAAATAGTCAATTCATTTTTATCATCAATAATATCAAAATAAGATTTTTTTTAACCCATTCAACAAATTTGTTGGGAACATTCCTTAAAATTTTTGGAATTTAACAAACCAACAATTTTTATTTCCAACAAAATTTATTTTTAATAAATTATTTCTGTTGTACCAACAGTAAGTGGGAAATACATGTGCAGAATTCTCATGCATCGCTGCATGCAGATATGCATGCATATCTGCGTGCCAAACACATGTGCATATTTTATTTGTCAAAAATTGTTTTGTTTTGAAATAATGTAGATAATTGCCGCCATTGATACACATACATTGTTTGTATAGTAATAATATACAAAATAAAATAGTTTTTGAAAATTTTTAAAGTTAAATGTTATTAAAAGTTTTTATTAACTGTTAAATGTTATTAAAAGTTGAAAAAAATTTAATCACATATTTTGTTATCTATCACTATCATGAATGTAACAAAATATAATTATATGAATAAATTAATGCTAGTTTGTTGTGCATATATTTTGTTATATCTAAATATTTTAAAAATTTATGATGAATATTGCAACAAAAAAGAAAGAAAATCTAGACTATTGTCTAGGGAAATTTTCGTTCATTTCAAATTAATTAGTTTTTCTTCAATTACTTAATTTAAAATAAATTTTTACAAAATTGATTATAACCTATTTACCACAAAAAACAATAATAAATATGTAAATATTAAACAAATTTAATGACGTTTGTCATTATTTTTTTATTAGTATGAGTAAAATGACAATTTTTACAATCTGTCGTGTTGGTAGCTCTGCCGCTGCGCATCAAAAATTAGAAATAGAGATATAATGCATCAAATTCTCTGCGTGCAGAATTACATGTAATTGGTTCCATATAAAACCATGTATTCTAATTTATTTTTGCTGCGATGCATGCATAGTTCTGCACATGTATTTCAGGCATAAACAGAGTAAAATGAAAATAAAATTAAAACTTACTAAGTTCTTCTTCTTTTTCTATTACATATACTTTTAATAGTAAAACAAAAATTGATATTTATAATAATCGTGTGTGTGTCCACTCCAGTGTCCACCAAATAAAATTTTATTAAATATTATTAAATAATATTTTGCTATGCCTACTTTTTTTGTTTTCCTCAACAGCAACAAAAAAATAACATTAGTATAAGCGTATGTGCAAAAAAAAATAATTTTTTTTTCTTGTATTTCTTCTCATTATTTTCATTTTCTCATATATTCTCAATTCTGATTCTTAAAGTAAAGGTTATCGTTCATAACAAATTTGAACAAAATGGCTGATTAAATTGTTGTTGGATTTTTTGTTCTTTTTTTTAATCATAAGAGATTTCGTGCAAATTTAAGGTGAACGCGCAAGTTACATCATTCAAAATAAGTTGTTCACCTTAAAGTGAAAACTGACACCTCTTCCATATAAAAAATTATATAAAAGTCAAAAGACGTAATTCAGCATAAATGCATTTTTATTTTTTCTGTTTGAGAACTTAAAATTATTTAAGTTCCCAAGCAAATTTGTTTACGTTTGCAAATAACTGCAAAAGCAAATTAAAAGCTTTTGCTAATTTATAAAATTTATAATAATAATAAAATGAATCTAATAACTGACTCTGAAGAGAACAGTACTAAAACAAAATTTATTTTTTGTGTTTTATTTTTTTATATTGCCGAAGCAATATAAATTCGTAATTGGCGCAGTCGGTAGGATCACTATCCGAAGATAGAGTTGATCCAGTGATCGAACCAAATTTATTGTTATATACCAACCTTTAAAAACCGTGAACATTTAAAACAAAAAAAAAACAACAGCTGAAAATATACAAAAAAAAATTTAATTAATTAAAACTTATAAAACAAAATATTTTCATAAATTAAAATAATAACTATAAAAAAAAAATATAAAATATTTTTAATTAGTGTAACTTAGTATAATAAAATATAAGTGTCAAAGTTAAATATACAATAAAAACAAAAACAATTAGTTATATGCCCAAAATAAAAAATAACTTTAATAAAAAGGAAAAATAAGAACTATATTAAATTCCTAAAAGTTTATTAAGTGATACAAATACAACAACCAATAAAATGAACAGTAGTGAAAACATCAGTGAAAACAGTAACATGGTAAATAACTCTAACATTCTTTCAGTAAATGATATAATGAAAGAATTTTAGAGAATCCATGAATTTAATGGCAATCAAAACTATGCACTCACATCGTTCCTGAGAGAAGTCGATACACTAATACCTCTACTGGACCAACACCCAACTATTAGACAATATATATTTCAACCTATCATAATAAATAAGACACAAGGATCAGCACTTGAAGTAATAAGAACATTAGGGAGCGACCCACATTGGATCAAAATTAAAACAGCACTAATAAATGCATTTGGAGTAAAGGAGGATTACCACCAACTGTATGCAGAAGTATTCTCAGCTAAAATTAGCACAGTAAGTGAATACTATAATAAATTACTTTATATTTTAAATAGAATAAATGAAAAATATGAATATGATATTAAAAAACCTGTACAATTTAGTCCGACGGTAAATGAGTCAAGCATATTACAAACTTTTATAAATAATATTGATCCTCATCTATCGTCATTTATTTTAAGTAGAAGTGTACAAAGTTTAAGAACCGCTTATAGCCTTCTTGAAACATCTGGTTTAATTAGAGATAATGTTCATAGGAATAAGCATATAAATCAATTTCAAAAATCTAAAAACCCAAGTTTTAATAAAAATCAATATCATACAAATAATTTTAATTCAAATTCTGGTTATGTAAATAATAAACAATTTCAAAACAACAGAAATCACCAAAATAATACTAACCAATATACAAATTCCAACCAAACGAGACTAAATAACCGAAATTCAACCCCAGTTACAACAATACTGGTAATTCAAATAATAACAACTATAACCGTAATTCTAGTTCTAATTCTTACTATCGTAATAATAATAGTAATAATAACAATAATAATAATAATAATAATAATAATAATTCAAAACAAAGTGAACCAAAAATTTCAAAACAAAGTGATACAAAGATGGATGTAGACCACGTCCAACATAAAGTTGAAAATTTTCAGTCAGCTCACCAAAAGCAAACTTACCGATAGTCAAACTTACAATTGGTAAGAACACTGTTAAATGTTTAATAGATACAGGATCATCCACCTCGTTATTGGACAAAAATAAACTATTACAATATTAACGACATCGTTTAAATCACCCAATTACATTTATAACACTTAATAAAACAACACAAATTTATGAAGAAATAAAAACTGACCTATCTATAGAATTCAACCAAAATGCCCACATGATTTGGAAAATTACAAGTTTTTATAATAAAATTTTCGACGGTGTTATCGGGCAAAATATTTTGAAACCATTAAATGCTAAAATTAATGTGGAAGAGGGAACACTCGAAATTAATGGTAATAAAATTAAGTTTATTAATAGTCGTCCTTATATGGAGAACGAAATTCATCAACTACAAATTAGTGAAACAAATAACTTTGAATTTAACAATCTTTTCAAAAACATTAATTCTAAAGAAGCTAAGGCCCTTAGAAAACTATTAGGATCTTACAAAGATCTATTTTTTACAGAAGGAGACCAATTATCTTGTACAAACGAAATCGTACATGAAATAGTCACAACAACAGACTCCTATACATGCTAAAATTTATAGATATCCGCAAATTCATGAGCAGGAGATATCCTCTCAGGCTTCGGATATGTTACAACAAGGTATAATTAGGGAAAGTAATTCACCTTACAATAGTCCCTTATGGATCGTCCCTAAAAAGACGGATCATTCAGGGATCAAAAAATGGCCAATCGGCATTGATTATCGTAATCTGAATGAAGTTACGGTCAGTGACAAATTCCCAATACCTAACATTGAAACTATTTTAAATAAACTGGGGACGGCACAGTATTTAACAACTCACTTGGTCACTATGAGTATATTCGAATGCCCTTCGGCCTGAAAAATGCTGCGGCAACATTTCAGCGCCTCCTGAATTCCATCTTGAAAGACTTTATTAATAAAATTTGCGTCGTTTACTTAAACGACATTTTAATCTTCAGCACTTCTATTGATGAATATATTAGTAGCATCCAAAAAATATTTAATATGTTAAGAAAACACAATCTGAAAGTTCAATTTGACAAGTGTAATTTCTTTTTAAACGAAACTGAGTACCTAGGGCATATACTAACACCTGAAGGAGTTAGGCCTAACCGGAAGAAAATTCAGGACATAATAAAACTTAAAATCCCAACAACTCAAAAACAAATAAAAATTTTTCTTGGCATCACCGGTTACTGTAGGAAATTCATCAAGGACTATGCCAAAGTAGTCCAACCGATGACCAAATACCCGAAAAAGAATGCAAAAATCAATATTCATGATTTCAATTATATAAACTCATTCGAGAAATTAAAAAAAATAGTTACAGAATCTCCAATCTTTAAATATCCTGATTTTCGCAAAAAGTTTAAATTAACAACTGATGCAAGCACTTTTGCTTTAGGAGCTGTGCTGCAACAAGATAATCGTCCATTATAGAAATAGAGAAAAGAGAAAAGCCCATAAACGTACAAGAGGGAAATTGTAATAAAAAAATTATATACGATAACTTATGCAAAGAGAAAATAAGATATATAACCAAACGGAACATCAACAGGGAAAACTTTCTCGAAAATAGGTCGCAGGGATATATAAAAAATTACAAAAGTGTCAGACACAAAGAACAACCAAAATTTGTAAAAAAGTAATTTAAAAAATATTCACTCAAGCAACATTAAAAGAATATATAAATTCTGAGGTTAAATTATGCATCATAATGACATTAATACTAACGATAACTCAGGCTCATCTAACAGTGGACAAAATTGATAGAAATCTCGGTTTTTCTGAAATCAAACTAGACGAAGTTGACATTGTAAAAACATATGACACAATACTTCACATAATTAATCCTAAGGACATAAATGAAATTTTAAATACTTTGGAGGACAACATTAAACAATCAGATTTGCAAGACAAAACAGCTTCATTGGAATACCAAATAAAAACAATCAGAAATAAAATACAAGCACTAATACCACACAGACACAAACGAGGACTATTTAACTTCATCGGGACAATACATAAATGGTTATATGGAACCATGGACGACTTAGACAAGCAGGAAATAGAAAATCACCTTAATATGATTGATATCAAAAATCTAATTCTATAACAAATATAAACTCTCAAGTAAAAATTAACCAAAACTTTAATGAAACTTTTGTCAAACTGAAGGAAATTGTTGAAAAAGACAGATCCATTATATCAAAAATATTTAATCAAATTGAAGACCATCATAAAGACTTATACAGACAAACAATTTACACAGAATTAGTTCTAAAACTTAAAACTTTAGAAGACAATATAGAACACATTCAGGATTACATTGCATCCTCAAGAACAGGTACAATTCACAGTGATGTACTAACTAACGAAGAAATTTTAGAATACCAAGTTGACTTCCACAAATTACGAAACATCAAGTTAGGAACCATAATTGACAATCAAGAAAATATTATTTTTATAATCAGAATACCAAAAAATTTAATAACTTCGAAAAAGATTTTACTTATTCCTATAACTAATGAACAAAATTTAGAATTTACATTTACACCTCAAACTTATGTAAAATTTGAAAATAAAACTTATGATTATGTAGAAAATAAGGATTTTAAAAATTTAAAAAGTTTAAATAATTGTATATATATGTATATATAATATATTTAATAATATATCCGAAATCTTGGAAATCCAACAAGGATTAGTATTAGCAAAAAATCAAATGAATGTAAAATTAACAACAACTTGTGATGAAAGAAATTTTATTTTAAAACGAAATTATTTAATAAATTTCAATAATTGTACAATTAAAATATTTTACAAAATTTTCAGAAACAATTTAAACAAAGTTTTGTTATTCCAAGCTTTTTGGAAAATTCTTTTAGACCTAATAAAGAACTAAAATTTGACAATATTGTATTAAACCAAATTCAAATCTCAACGAGATTATTGAACTTAAATATGAAAAGAAAACAAATTATATTTTTATATCAATGTATATTTTATTAGTCATAATCATTATAATTTCAATCATTATTATAACAGTTATATGTAAACGTAAACGTTGTAAATCTAAAACAAATAAAACGACTCAGGAGAGTCCTCAGTCAAAGGAGGGAGGAGTTACATCATTCAAAATAAGTTGTTCACCTTAAAGTGAAAACTGACACCTCTTGCCGTCAAAATCTTGACATTCCATAATATATAATAAAAAAGGATATAAAAATCAAAAGACGTAATTCAGCATAAATGCATTTTTATTTTTTCTGTTTGAGAACTTAAAATTATTTAAGTTTCCAAACAAATTTGTTTACGTTTGCAAATAACTGCAAAAGCCATAAAGGAAGTATAATATAGAGAAACTATGCGGAACAAATTTTGTGACGATATTTTTTCGCTTAAAAAAATTTTGAAAATACCCCATACACAGTAGGACCTAGATAAACTCACTTTAAAATTTTGTAATACGTCATTTTAATGTCTTCGTTAACAGAAACTCATACAAAATATTGAACTAAATTTTTTTCTTTTATGCAGGTTCAACTGTATAGATTCTAGCTTTGAGAGAGAGAATCTTTAAAATGATTTTAATTTTTGTTTTTTTTTTTGTTTTTGCTTTTATATAACATACATATAGTGTAGTAACGGCAATGAGGTAAGGTTGTGTATGTCGTATCAAATACACACTTGTTGGGTAGATGTAGAGTATACCATAATATGAAATGCATGGTGTCGGGACAAAATTTCAAAGACACAATTACATATTTAAAAAAATAAATCCCAATTTAAGCTTTTATAAAAAATTTGAAATTATTTGGTTTTGTAATGAAGGTACTTTTTTTTTCTTAAAAAAAGTAAGAATGCTAAGTGGTTATGCTGAAGTCCGAAGCGGAATATCCCCGAAAAAAATTTCCGACCGGAATACGAAAAATATCAGTATTCTGAAATTCGACTCCAAAGTCTGTGCAGAAATCAATATTAAATGTTTTGGAAGATTTTTTTTTATTTCAAATAAAAAAGGCGTTGACAGTTTAAGTTTTTTTTTATTTATTTTGTAAAAAGTTATAAATTTTTTAATAATTACATAACGTAATATGTACATAAATTAAAAGTAAAACTTATACATTTTTAATTACATATGTAGGTATATAAAAATTAAAATTTAATAGTTATTTTTGGTTACACATTACATTTTGTTGAAAACGATAAAAGATATTATTCGTTTGAAGCGCTTTTTTAATTTGTAATTTCGACGGACTTCAGCATAACCACCTAATTCTTATATAAAACAATTCTTATAAAAATATAAAACAAAATCATATTTTGAAAGGAATTATTAATCAACTACAGATTTTGACAATTTCTTCCACATTTTATAATGATTAATAAAAATTTAAACATTTAATTTTTTTAAATATGAAATTTTGTCTTTATGAAATTTTGTCCACATGTAATTTTGTCATGGAACCAAAATGTTACATTTTTAATGCAAACACAAACAACTTACTTTAAATTGGAAATTCATAAAGAAAGGAGAATTAAAAAATTTTAATATAGAAATAGAATTTTCAAAAATAATGTTCACGTTCATTGTTAATATGTTATGATAAGATAATCTTAATAACCTACACTCTACCTCTACTATGCACTATACACTAAGGAATCAAGGAATACATGCATATATATGAATTACGATAGTGTGCAAAATCCTTACTTACTGCAGTGTGGCACAAAAAAGATAAGCACATTGAAGTAATTGAAAACATAAATTAATAAATTATTTATTTTTTCTACATTCAAAGTGTTTATTATTTTATTACACTTCAATTCTGCCTTTTCTCTTTGTTTAAAATATATTTTACAACATAGGTAGGTACATATTATTTGTACATTTGTAAAATTTTATTTAAAGAATTTTAATTTTAGAGCCACAAATTCTAAAACATAGGTACATTTTTTTTTTCAAAACCTATCTAAGTGGTGCCTATGAAATGTTATTTTTCAACGCATAAAAAAGTAATTTAAATAGAATTTTACATTTTATTTGAAATTGAAACAAAACTCCAATTCAATCCAAGAACAAAATCAAAGAATTAGAAATTATAAAAACAATGTAGACGCTTCCATTAGTTTTATTTTTTTTTTTTATGAATAAAAGAAAAAACAACAAAACAAAGTTAAATATTTTATAAATTTTCATCTTTTGAAATGTTCAACATTATTGTACGATACTGTACGAGGTACAAAGGAAATAAAATATTTGTTATTTATATTATGCTTAGGCGAATCCTTTTCTTTTGTATTTGTTTAGTTATGATTATTTTTATTTATAAACAATCAGTTTTCCTGTTCGGATAAAGAACTTCATTTACAGTTTCTAATGCTAATTCTACCAGATCGCTTTCGTCACTAATAAATATTGAAAATCCTGAATAGTCACATCCTCAAAACCTTCACCTAGTTGCATGTACATAAATAAAAATATGTAACCGTGCGGCTAGAGGTACGAAGCGTGTTATAAGAGGGTAATTCACAAATTTCTGGACGTGATGGAGGAGGATTACATGTGCATTTAAAATATTTATTAGTTTTTTATTAAACTTCAATCCCGCTTTTATTTAAAATATTCATATATCTACCTATTGCAAAATATATATGTACATACACATTTGTGAAATTTTTATTTTAAGGATTTTAATTTTACAGCCACAAATTCAATTCAATTCATACCCATATATTTTTTTTTTTATTTTTCAAGACATATCTAAGTTACCTATGATACCTATGAAATGACCCTTCAACGAAATAGTACAAAAATAATTTTTCAATTTATTTTAAAATTTAAATTAATAAAGAATACAAATTCAGTCCAAAAACAAAATCAAAAAATTTCAAATTACAAAAACAATTTACACTGCATTGTTGCAGGTGTTCTTTTGTTTTGCCCAAACACAGAAAAATAAAAATTAAATCATTGTATGTGGGAATATAAACAAAACATATTACATTTTTTCTATGACTTCTTCCTTACTACCTTATTTTCTTTTTTTTTGCACACATATCACACGACACACATCTATAAATTATAATGAAGGATTAAGGAATTACAATATTGTTATCAAGATCATTGAATCCGTATGCGATATACAAAATCAAGAGAAAGATTATAATTTATAAGAGATATTATAATTTACGCTCTGGGGTATTTTGGCATATAAAATATATTTTTTCTCTGGGGTTCTACGGTGAAGTAAAATTTAAGAAATATTGAAAAAAAATTTTTTGTTCCGCATAGTTTCTCTATATTATACTTCCTTTATGGCAAAAGCAAATTAAAAGCTTTTGCTAATTTATAAAATTTATAATAATAATAAAATGAATCTAATAACTGACTCTGAAGAGAACAGTACTAAAACAAAATTTATTTTTTGTGTTTTAATTTGTTATATTGCCGAAGCAATATAAATTCTTAATTCGCGTGTTTATTTTGCATATAAAAGTATGCAGACAGTATAGAATATGTTATGTATGGATACATTTTTTTATTTTAATTCATTACAACAATACAATACAAAGAGAGATTTCGTGCACATAGAAGGTGAACGCGTGGCTTATTATTTTGCATGTTGTATTTGTGTTCTTGCCTTACATAAAAGGAAGGATACAGAATAGAATATCTATGTATGTATTAATTTTTTTCTTCAAATCATTAGGAGGATTTCGTTAAAATCGAAAGTGAACGCAGTTGATTTTGCATTTAATCTTACATAACAGTATTATGGCTATTTCTATTAATAATATAATAATCTGTAAATGAGTATCTAACATTAAGAAAATAAGTAAATGAAATTGTAAATATATATTCATTTCTTGCATCTATTACTGTTTATGGAAAAATAAAAAATATCAGAATTTTTTAATTAGATATTTTTTAGATTTTTTTTTTAGGGATTTTTCTAGTAAGTTCATGAACGAAATGAACTCTTAGAGGAATCGCGCTTGGTGTACGTCTACTGTTACAATAATTATTGAAATTATAATGATTATGACTAATAAAATATACATGGCTATCATAAATTATAATAGAGTTAGTTGTCAACATTTCACCTCAAAATTATTCAATCTATTCACCAAAAATGAGAGAAAATAAATCACCACACCACGACCTACACCAGTACACCATTCTATTTACACAAATTTCAAGAGAGTGCATAGCATGGGTAGCTTATGACTATATCAATTTTATTTTCATCATTAAATGTAGGTAGGTACTTAGACAGTATAGACAGTGTGATGTGTATCGTAGGAAGTTGCAAACAAAATTATTATTGTTTTTGTTTTTACCTATTTATTGATGACGAAAAATATCAATATACTTAAATCCCGGTTCTGTTAAAAATATTAAATTAGGCTTTAACTTGAATTATAATTAATAAATAGGGGTCTCTAGTAAATATATAATTTGTTTTTTTTTCTCATATTTAAGTTCAGTAATCTTGTTGAGATTTTTAATTTGGTTTAATACAATATTTCAAAATTCTTAATACAATATTTCAAATTTTAGTTCTTTATTACGTCAATTTTCCGAAAATACTTAGAATAACGAAACTTTGTTTAAATTATTTCTGATAATTTTGAAACATTTTTGTTAATTTTAGTTGTACAATTATTGAAATCATATATTGTAATAGAGTTAGTTGTCAACAATTCACCTCAAAATTATACAATAAAAATTCTATTCACCAAATTCAGAGAAAATAAAAAAATAAACCGCCAAAGAGAGAAAGTTTTCCCTGTTGATGTTTCGTTTGTTTATATATCTTATTTTCTCTTTGCATAAGTATCGTATATAAGTTTTGTTATAATTTGCCTTTTTGCCTTTTTAATGGGTTTTCTCTTATTGTCGAATGGTAACTAATATATTGAGTTTTTTTTTATTGTCAAAACCTAATGTTCTGATTTTTTCGTTAAAGGTACTGTGTAATCGCTCGATATCGGCGTTACCAGTGTGGTTGTTTGATTTTACGAGATGAAGTTCTATATTTTCAATTCTTAGGTATTCATTTATGTTTAAACTCTTAAATTCGTTGTCAGTTACAAGTTTTTTAAAGTTACCCCTTTAAGATTTATATTCCCTTAATTTTTCAATGATGGCTGTAGCAAATTTTGCAAATTTATTGAAAAAAGTTAAGAAATTTGCTTTGGAATTAGTATATAATATATACATTCATATGTACTGTTTCTTTTACATTCTTTGGGTCTCGGTTATCGGATTGCGATCATATTTAATCTATTACAAATGTCGCAATTGCTTATACAGGATTGTCAGCTTCATATCAAAAATATTTTAAGCTGTTTTTGAGGTAAAGTCATATAAAATATCAGTAACCTTAACTAATTTCAGTAATGTTGACTAAAAATTAAAATTGTTACAATATTCAACTCTCAATTATTATTTTTCTTACTAAAACACGGATTACCCAAATATTAAATATGCCTTTACCTGAAACCATCAAGTCTGATATGAAAGTTGTGTATGAAAAAGTTAAGAGGATGATGTAGCGCATCAACACAATAAAAAAATCAATGAACGGGTTTTTTTTCGAAATAATCAACGTTTTTTACAATATTTTCCGTTGTTAAAAGCAAAATTTTAAGTTTGTACAGCTATTATTCGAAAACGGTAAGTCTGATACTTATCCAGCACATACCATTAATTAGGTGTATTAATTTAAGCAAAAGTTATGAAGATGATGTTGCTCTAGTTTCAGTTCCTTCGGAGCTGTATTGTATATTGTTTAGACATAATTTTTCTAATCGGTTTTTCTTTAACCATCTTTAACCTAGGTTAAATTTAAAGATAGACCTCTCGTGTAGAACAATTTTTTTCTTAAAATACCCCTTAAGGGGAATCACCCCTTAAAATATTTTTGCTCTGAACCGAACCACCCTGTTTATTTTTTAATAAGGATTTTTAGGTTAGGGAAATATATGTGTTTTTTCAAGCCTTCATAATTCTCATTAATCCCAGTATGTCCGGTTTCGAATTTATGATAGTTTTAAATTTTTTTATAGGTGTCCTCTTCGTTTCTTAATATTTCGAAAAAAATAATAGTTTTTTGTTGTAAGATATTATACTCATCCTTTAATTCTGAGTATATACCTATTTTTCCCTTTTGTACATACCTACGTAACATGTCAGTAAAGTTGTTTTTAATATATTCTGAGTTAATATAAATTCTCCGATTTTTATGTTTTATTTCTAGTTCATTTAATTTTTATTTGTTATTATTATAAATATTATTGTTAATATTAGGTGGGTTTTGAAGCGGTTATCTATGGAATCTAATATTTGTATGTGATCGTTTTGATAAATATTAAAATAATGTAAAATGTTTTGGTATTTACGTATGTTCTCCACATATTTGGCTAAGACGCAGAAGTGAAAGTTTTAATTTCGGTGAAGCTTCAAATGGAATCCGAGTTGATTTCCGGGAAGAGGAAAAAATGTATTTTGTGGGGCAAGGTTCTTAACGAAATTTTAAAAGTTTGTAATGATTTTCTTTTTAATGCAACGACATAAAAAAACTCTTAAGTTAAAAAGTTTTTCTGACGTTTCTGAACACAAACATCACAATCTACGCATTTTTTCTGGTAATCTGCAGATAATTTCGTGTTTATAAACATCAGAGAAAAAAATCTGCACAGTTGCATTTTTTTCTGCATTTATGAAAACAAAAACAGTCTAGGATCTTTTCCTCTAGTTGTGACGAATAACCACTTTAGAAGTTGATGATCAGACAAGAGATCAAATTTTACGCTAAATTAATAGTGTCTAAAATAATTGGTTGACCAGACAATTGCGAGCAATTCTTTCTCGGTGGTGGAATAGTTTCGTTCGTGGTGATTGAGTGTTCTGCTATCATAACATTAGGACGATTGTCCTGTTGTAAAACAGTTCCTGCAAAAAATGCAATAGTATCGGTTATCAATTTAAATTTCTTCCTAAAATCGGGATATTTTAAAATTGGGGCTTCAATTACTATTTGTTTTAATTTTTCAAAGGAATTTATCTAGTTGAAATCATTAATGTTTATTTAAGAATTTTTCTTTAAGTAATTGGCTGTATAAAGTACCTTGCGTAATCTTGAATAAATTTTTGGTGGTAGCCAGTGATTCCAAGTAAGGATTTTATTTGGTTTTAAGAATGTGGTAATTTAAGTTATCCCTATCTTTCTTCTGTAGTGAAGTTTGAGAGAACTCTTTGGCTATATCTAGTGTTGTGAAATATTGGGTTATACCCAACTCAACTAAGATGTTTTCGATGTTTGGAACAGGGAATTTGTCATCTAGCGTTACCTCCCTCATTCAGTTTCTGGTAGTCCATGACAATTCTAAATTTCTTTTGATTCGAATTTTCCATTTTCTTTGGAACAATCCAAAGTAGACTATTATATGGAGAGTTGCTTTCCCTAATTATTCCCTGTTTTAACATGCCCGTTATTTGTCTTGATATTTCCCGTTCATGGACTTGTGGGTACTATATTTTATTACATATAGGTGCATATGTTGTTATAATTATTTGGTATTTTATTTTAGTAGTGCTAGTAAGTTGATCCCCTTCTTTAAAGAAGAGATCTTTGTAGCTTTTTGAAAGTTTGGTAAGAACTTTTTATTCTTTGGAATTGAAGTTCTTGAAAAGTTTATTAGACTCTATTTTACTACATTATAATTCGTTGATCTCATTTATATCGGAAGGATAACTGTTTATAAATTTATTTAATTGTTATTTATTTCTGGAGTATTATTTTGCAAATTATTCGTTGCTTGTAATGGTCTTAAAAGACTTTACCCTATTATAGCATCAAAGTTTTTATTTGTAAAGTTGGTAAATTTCCAAGTTACGAAGGCATCCTCATTAAATTCTATAGGAAGATCTGTTTTTATTTCTTGATTTATATCGATTGCTTTGTTGAGTGTATTAAAAGCAATAGCATTTTTTATTATGTTTCTTTTATTCTGGGGAATTTTTTTTAGAATCTTAAAGACTAGTAGAAGATCCTGTTTCAATCAATCTTTTATAAGATCAAGTACCGTTCAGGTAAATTTTCTATCAGTACCTCATGTTGCTGAATGTGTTCTGCTTCCATGCGTTGTGTTTGTCTATTGTAAGTTTAAAAATAGCTCTTGTTAGATAATCTAGGTTGTCCAGATTGCCCTGAATTATGGTATCTGTTGTTGTACCGTCTAAAGGTACGTAACCGTATTTTTATTTCTGTTACAATTATTATACAAATATTATTCACATACATTTTTTTTCTTTAATTAAGCCCAAGTTTTCTAAGGTAATAGCATTTCTTAAAGTTGTAATATTTTTATTTATAATTATTGACGATGAGTTTGAGTCTATGTTATTTAAAAAAGTTTTCAAAATTATCGATTCATTTAATTGTGTCTTAAATTCGGTGGGTTTTTTTAATGTCAAACTCAAACTTCTCGCTTAATCTATCTAAAATTTTTCTAAATTTAATATAATATTGGCTTACTGAGTAGTGTTTCATTGTTAACCCCTCTTGGCATAGTTTATTGTATGATTCACTTATACCGAAGTTCAAAATGAATGTTTCGTTAATGGACTTCCAAGTTGGGTTTGATCCAATAGTTTTACGGCATTCAATCAATGCAGGTCCTTGAATTTTATTTATAATAACTCGTTGTAGAATATACTGTTGGACTGATGTATTATTATTGATGTAAAGTAAATAACGTATCAACCTCTAATAAATGAGGTAAGTGCATAGTGACCTTCACCTATGTAGTCATTAATATGGTATCTTTAATTTATGTCACTGGTTGAAACCAATGTTCATCATTATCACTACCACTGCCATATTTGTTTCAAATTTACAATAATTTTCGAGAATTGGATATATTTGAAGTTTTAATTCGCTTTTATTTTTTTTTTTCACTTGGCATTTTTTGATATTGTTAAAAGGTTAAAAATTTGTATGAATGTTTTAAGTTAGGTAGGTAGGTAGGTAGTAGTGGCTGCCGACAGTACATCGACATACTTAGACCGGTGAGGTCCATTGTGATACCACGGGAACTTTCCTCGCGTAATACCCTACTCGTTGAATCAATTTGAACTTTTAACGAAGCCGCGGAGGTTTTTGATACCAGTGCTTTCAAGATCACCCAGCGAGTCCAGAAAGAAGGCTCCTAAAGGGGTTTTCCTTTTATGGCAGAAACAGAGTAGATATTGGACAGTTTCATCCTCCTGCAACTCTCTACAAGTTCTTCAGAAGTCGTTTGAGAGGAGTCCCAGTCTTCTGGCATGTTTACCAATCAGACAATGACCCGTAATGACCCCTACCATAGTGCTAATGTCACATCTTTTCATGGTTAGTAGGTTAAGGGATCGCTTCAGATTCAACATAGGCCAGATTGGCTTGGTGATGTTGTAGTCTGGTCTAACTGACCATCTGAAGTTTGAAGCTTTTATTGCATAATTTCGAAGCAATAAATTACAGGTGGCAAGAGATGCACCCATATTGCTCCTTTCCGGAAGAGTTCTAATATAGTACCCTCTCTAGCAAGTAGATCTGCCATGCAGTTACCCGAAATATCACTGTGTCCAGGCACCCATCGTAATAATATGTTGAACCTATCCGCTAGTTCGTCCAAAGAACTGCGACAGGCCAACACGGTTTTTGAGTATACAGATATTTCTAACAGATAATACGCTGAATCTCAGCCAGTCTGAGGCTTCTTTTATTGCCACTACCTCCGCCTGAAACACACTACAATGTCTTGGTAGGCTGAAGGATAGACTAATATTCAGGTTCTCCGAGTAAACTCCACCCCCCACTCTGTCATTCAATTTTGAACCATCAGTGTAGAGGTGTACGTGTTCCTTGTTTAGAACCGTGCTACTCTTCCAACTTTCCCTAGACGGAATATCGGTGCGATATGATCTCTCAAAGAAGTACCCTGTAAAAGTCAGATCTAGGTTCTCTGGAATAAATTTCTTGTATTCCATAATAGAAGAGTGGCCAATTAATTGTGGTTTCCACTGGGAATATGCTTTAGCCTGATTGCAGTTCTGGATGCCATTTCTTTGCCATGAATATCTAATGGTAAGAGATGAAATAGCGTATGCAGTGCCGCGGAAGGAGTTGTTCTAAGTGCTCCACCTATGCAGATGGAGGCTGATCTTTGAACTTTTACAAGGAGGTTGAGGTTTGTACCAGTGTTGAGTGCCGTCCACCACACCACGACACCATACATTAGTACAGGCCAATGTATGGTGTGTGGTATAGTGGACAATGTGTGGATTCATTCCCAATTTTTTTCCAATAGCTCGTTTGCAAGAGTACAGTGCTGTTGTAGCTTTCTTTACTCTTCCAATTATATTCGGTTTCCAACTTAGCTTCTTGTCTAAGATAAGACCCAAGTACTTAGCTCCATCTTTGATAATTAGTTGGGTGCCGTTAATATAAATAGGGTCTACTGTCGAAAATTTATATTTTCTAGTGAAGAGGACTACATCAGTCTTTTGTGGATTTACTGAGAGTCCACAGTTTACAGTCCCTTCAGCCAGTTGACTTAAAGCGCTTTGCATGAGGTCTCTAAGTGTGCTTAGATACTTTCCTGATACAGCAATAGCAATGTCATCCGCATAAGCAATCACTCTGCAACCTGCCCCTTCTAGTATTAGTAATAATTCATTTACAACCAAGTTCCATAGAAGAGGAGACAAAACACCCCGCTGAGGAGTGCTTCTTCTGACAAACCTTCTTTCGTAAGCAGCACCAAGTTTAGCATTGATGTTCCTGCTTGTAAGCATTTTGTTAACAAGTGCTACTAGTGCGGATTCTACTTCAAGGTTCGACAGTGTACGTGTGATTTCATCAACGTTGACATTGTTAAAGGCTCCTTCTATGTCCATAAACGCAACCAGAGTATACTCTTTGTAAGTCAATGATTTTTCAATAGTACCAACTAGAGAGTGCAGGGTGGTATCCACCGACTTTCCCTTGTTGTACGCATGCTGTGAGTAAAAAAGAAGACCGGCTAATTGGTCTGAAATCTTTCGAATAGGCGTGGGAACTTTTACCCGCTTTCGGTATGAATACTACTTTAACCTCAGACCAACACTTTGGAATATGGCCTAGATCGAGACAACTCTTAAAAATTGTTTTGACCCAGGGAAAAGTAGTACTAAAGGAGTGCTGCAATTCAGCTGGATAAATACCATCCGGTCCTGGTGACTTGAATGGTTTGAAACTATTTATAGCCCATTGCAGTTTGGAGTTTGTTACCACTCTCTCCGATAAATCAGAGTGTTGAATGCCGCTTTGATTTATCGTAGATTGTGTATTAGAGCCGCCGGGAAAATGAGTTTCTAACAGCAGCTTCAATGATTCTCCACTAGAAGTGGTTCATGTGCCATCTGCCTTTAAAAGGTAGCTGGGGATCGCCGAATTAGTGGATAGTATTTTACGGAGCCTTGAAGCTTCGGAGGTTTCTTCTATGTTGCCACAGAAGATTCTCCATGAATTCTTTTTGGCCTTTTTTAGTACAGTTTTGTACGCTTTAAGGGAATCTATATATTCCAGTCATATTTCCAGTCTTGAGCGTCTCTAGTACTTTTTGCGATATTAAATCTTCTTCTACTAGTTTGCCGAAGGACTTTTATTTCCTCGCTCCACCACGGCGGTTTAGTTTTACCTTTAGACTTCCCTTTGGGGCAGGAGACGGACAGAGAATCAAAAAATACCTCACCTCTATAATTAGTGTCCGTGCTTCCCCAGATTTCTTGATGAGCATTAGCGTCACATCCAAGGATGAGCCCTGTTCTAGATCTTTCTGCTTCCTGTACCGCACTACCCAGATTTCTCGAAGGTAGTGGTCCTTGGTCCTCATGAGCCATATAAACTGAGATTAACCAGTATTTGACTTTGCTAAGTTCTAGATTAACCACAACCATATCTGGATCGCTGTAGCTAGGGAGCAGAAATACGTTAATGTTATTTTTCGCTAAGATACACGATCTGGGCTTACCTTTATCTTTAACATAAATTAGCTTATAATTTGGCGCCCTTAGTCCTTGAACCAGGGTGTTATTAACCCATTGTTCTTGGATAAGCACTTTATCCTCTCCACCCTTTGCCAGGCGGATAATAAGACCGGCTGATGCCGTTTTCGAGTGATGGAGGTTGATCTGCAAGAAACGTAGCATGGCACTACATCAGCAGATCTTCCTCCTCATTGGTTATGGTGGCATCGCTGTCCTCTGAATAACAAGATATCTTCGTCCACACAGAGAGTCGCGATGTCGTCATTTTCCTCCATCTCTTGGGCTTGTGAATTTTCCTTCACGTCCTGAAGAGCTATAGCCTTTTCCAGCTGGATTTCAATATCGGCCGCTATTTGTTTGGCAGAACAAACGGCCTTTGTTATTATATTGCTTCATTACTCTTGTAGACTCTCAGAGTAATCGTTCCGAAGCCAAAACCAATAACCCCATTAGATTTAGTTATGGGTGCCAGACAGTTCTTGTTTAACACCATCATAATGTGTCTGGACTCATCCTTGGCCTCGTCAAACTTACCAATCTTCCAGTTTGCAGTTGGAAGCTTGGGGTTACTAAGTTGTAGCATTCGAAGGACACTCTTTTGATCCGACGGTATAGCAGGTATCCAAGCTCTAGCTCTTGGTCCGACAGGGATTTGGTCCTTGCTAACGACCTCGAGCTTAGCACCTGGCCAAACTTCACCTAATTTGGCGATAGCAATCTTGTAGAGGAACAAAGATCTTTCGTCCCCACACGCTATCAACTTTACTCTTTTGTGATACCAGCCCGCCTCCGAACAAACTGGCTCATCACCTGGATTCTCTTCCAACTCCTGAAGGAAGACCCCGCTCAAAGCAAGTACGACCTTCTTCCAGTTATCACAGGAGATTTCACCATCATCCGCACTCCTATTGATGACGGCTACTACTAGGTGTTCTTCTAGGTTCTGTTCAGTACCTCGTTAAAAGATTTCCTAACAGGTATTGCCGAGAGTTTGTTCAGATTTTTGACAACAGACTTAGCCTGTAGCTTCGAATCCGAACTCTCCCTCGACTTTACCCTTTTGGGTGTGGAGTTACCCGAACTTCTTCCTGAGATCTCTGCCGTTTACGCAGCGTTTCAATTTTCTTAGTGAGGTTCCTTGCCCACTCGATAGAATCCTTTTCGGTTTCAGTAAGCTTCTCAGCAGGTATATTACTGAGTCGCTTCAGGACTCTGTAGGCTTTTCTTCTTTCAAAGAAAGTTTTCCTCTTAGATTGAGACTTGCTGTGAGATCTCAGAGCTTCAGAGGATCGGGCTGGCGTAGCGGTGATATGGTCTAGAAGTTTGCCATTGCTGGGCTCTGACGCCATAGCCGTGACATCCTTCGTGACCGAAGTAAAAGTACAATCTTTTTGTGAGCTCGAAGCCATACAAAAAGATGATACCGAAGTAGGGGGGGGTAGCTTCCTGATTTATATGGCCAGGTTTACCACTAATACCAGGCTCTGAGACCATGGCAATAGCGGTAGACGTGACCGAAGTGGAAGTGGATGGAGTTGCCTTCCGTGAGCTTGATGTTATACAAGAGGAAGGTTTAGTGGTAGCTTTTTGAGCTACAAGGTCAGCATTACTGTTCTTGCCGGGTTCTGCAACCGAAGCAGGAGCAGTTCGCTTGGCCGAAATTTTTGCTTTTACCTTGATGTTAGGTCGAACTTTGCAAACTATACTAGGTATAGCAACTTGACAAGATACGGTCAACTGGCTGGGCTTAGAAGCCAAAGCCATATGGTCACGCATGACCGAAGAAATTGTGGAAATTTTAATTTTAAGCCCTTCTTCACTTAGACTAGAAGTTTGTTCTTTTTTTTTATTATTAGTATCATTATCCATAATTTGGACCCACGAGTAAGCGAAGAAAATAATGTCCACCTATGCAGAGATTCGCAAACATAGGTAAGGCTATATAATCCGGAGGTCACCAGGTATATTTTTGATATGGGCTCTCAGCCTGGTCGATTGTCAGCAGGGTTCGTATAACATCTTAATCCAGCCCAATGATTATCCTTTGGTTTCAAGTAAATTCTTTTGTTTTAAGTTAACTTATTGTTGATATTATTTTCTATAGTTTTTTTTTGTTTTTTTAAGAATTATTTTAATTTAATTAATGTAATTATTATTCTTGTTTATTTTCAGGTAAGAGGTTCACACTTTGTGTGAGAAATCACAGTTTGTTAAGTATATTGATTTTTATTTATACAGGTTGGTCCGGTTTAGAGCAAAAATATTTTATATTTTTATATTTTATATACAGAGGGTTAAAGAAAATCGGATTAGAAAACTTATGTCTTAACAGTATCCACTACAGCTCTGAAGTGAGTTTTTTTCGAGATAATCAAAGTGTTTTACAAGATTTTCAGTTATTAAAAGCAAAATTTTAAGTTTGTGCTATTATTCAAGAACTGTAACTGAGTCTGATACTCATCCAACACACCGCTAATTAGGTGTATTATTTTGAAAAAAACGTTATGAAGAAGATGTTGCTCTAGTTTCAAGTCCTTCATTGATATTACTTAGAGAGAATTTTTCTAATCCGATTTTGTTTAACCCTCTGTAGCCCAGGTTAAATTTAAAGATAGACCAATCGTCTAAAACAATTTTTGTCCTAAAATAATCCAAGTAATCTTACTTACTTGCTGGGTGCTACAGACCTTGAAGGGCCTGACGCAAAATTGTGCTCCACTCATTTCTTTCACGTGCGGAATCTCTCTAGTTGTGATTTGAAGTTTTTCCATATCTGCCGATACTTCATCTCTCCAACGAAGGTGTGGCCTCCCTGGGGCTTGGATTCGAAGAGTTTACTTACTTCTTGTTACTTATTTGTTTTTCTTTTGTTCGAGTATCGCGAAGTTGCTTATCATCTCATATCAAAGTTACCGATTTCGTCAATTACGAATCTATATTGCTTCAGCATATGCTTCACGAATCTATATTGCTTCAGCATGAATAATGTCACGGTTATGTATATGAAGAAGTTCTTAATAGTTGTTTTGAGTTACCTATCTCGAATTACACATAAATACAAATATTAAACCTTTCATCAACTACAATAACAAAAATATACATTACATAAGTACCGCTAAATCATACGATTAAAATGTAATTGGTATAGTAATTTTTTTCATATATAAAATTGTTTTTTTTTTTGTTTTGTTTGTTTTCTTTTTTACACGCTACCATAGAGTAATCATATAAATAGAGTATTCACGTAGAACAAAATTTGCTAGTAACTTTTTCAAATATCAAAATTCCGTGTTCACTCAAAAGAATATTACAATTTTTTAACTCAATTTTTGACTATTTATAAGTAGAGTGCAATGTATTTTGTTCTCATAAATAAAAAAAATGTGTACCTACTACCTATGCATATATTTATTTGCAATTCGGCTAACAACAGTGTCAATCCATAACATACAATAATTAAAAGCCGAGACACAGAATAAGAAAAAGCTAAATAGTAGGCTTAAATACACGTACTCTTATGGGAAAACATAGTAGGCTGAACACTAACTTTGGAATAGCTCGAAATGTACTGATTAATTCATATTTTGTTCTAAGGATGCCCTAAAGTTGTATCCTTTCTACATCTTTCAGTTTAAAAAAAATTAAAAAAATAAATTTTTTAATACAGAAATATGCATTTAAAAAAAGGTCTTCCATCTACTTTTTTATTATAAAAAGCTACATAAAAGCTTTTTTATAAAAATGCTGAAATGCTACAGTAAAGCAAAAAAAAAGTAACACAACAATTTCTGCATCACATTTTTGATTCAATATAGTAGATTAAATAAATTATGTTAATGTGTATATAAAATAAATAATATTAAGTTATATAAAATAAATCACATAATTATTTTTTATAATAGATATTAATAATTCCATAAAAATAATTTATATTAAATAAGTATTATTCCCCTTTCCGCACGTAGGGAATAGAGCGCGTTTTTTTTACGTGGTTTCCCCATTAGGCCTAATCCACAAATATCTAAAAATAAATAATTAATGGAAGAAAATTATAAAATATACTAATATAAATTATATAAAATACAAACAAAGCAATATATAAAAATATATGATATAAACAAATGGAATTAAAACAAATTAACCATTGCACAAATATGAAAAATACAAAAAAAAAAATGAAAATAACAAAAATTATATAAAGTTAAACTAAAATTAAAAACAATTAACAAATAAAAAATAAAATAAATAAAAAAATAAATAACAAAATACAACTAAAATAAATTATCACAAAAATATCACATATATATATTGCCTTCTTCAATTAAATTTGTTTATTTTTCTATTCTCTTTGTTTGATTTTAAAATTTCGGTTTCGTTTTTGGTATAGTTATAGTAAAAGTCAGTTTAATCAATATTCCTTTTTGATTATTGGCTTTAAACATTTTTTTTTTCAAATCAAAATCCCGTAAAATTTCCTGAATTTCCTATTATTATTACTTATTATTTAATTAATATTTAAAAGAATATAAAAAAAAAAATCATTTATAAAAAAAATCTATTATAACTCAATTAAAAAAACATCACGTTTCTTAAAATTTGATTTTTTTTTTTGGTATTCGCTGTATTAAAAAAAATAAAAATTGCTTACTTGTATGTGATCCCTTAATTTGTTTAATTGCACAAAATCACTATAAAGAATAATATTTTCACGTACATTTTTTTTAAAAAGAAAATTTTTTAAGTATTATTTTAGTATAAAATTTATATTTTTGAAAATTTAATTATGAAAAGTTTAAAGGAAAATAGGTAAAAATAGTCATTTAAAAAAAAAAAAAGACAAAACAAGAAAAAAAAAAATAGTTTGCGGTTGTCAGTTTTTAAAGCTTTTTTCTAAAAATGTTTAAATGTATTGTCTGAAACATAACCTCAAAAGGAGTTTCAGGGCTTTTTATTATTGTAGGCTGTGGTCAATCATATAAAAGTTATATGTATAGGTACTCAAAATGTATATATACGAATGTGCATATATAGCTACAATTTTATTAAATATGCATATGTAAAATTAATCCATATAAAACAATAAATAAATTTAAACAAAATGCATTATTTCATTGCAATTACATATCACAAAAAACTTAAAATTTTAATAAACTACATAAATAAAAATACTAAAACCACAGAACTATCTTCTGATGATAAAATTGAATTTCATCTTGCAGAAGTTTTTTATTTCATACATATTTGAAATTTATTCAAAAAAATTCGTTCTAGTAAAATATATTTTCCTGTCAAGGCATTTAACCGAAAAAAAATTATAAATAAAATAATAATGTAAAAATAAAAATTTTTAAAATATACTTTTATCGAAACCAAACTAGCCCCTAAAAAGTAGAAAAAAAAATTAGTGGTGGATGTTGAGCATCTAGAACTACTATAAGATAAAACACAAAAGTATATAATGAATCTTTCTGGAATATTGTTAATGGAAATTTGGAAACACTTTGTGATGTTCTTTTAATATTCGTGATTTTTTTCAAGCGGCAAATATTAAAAATTTGACAGTGACAGAGTATCGGAGTATAAATTATCATGCCTGTAATACAATTGGTTTTCAAATATGCCTGAGAGGGGCTAGGAGTTGTTAGGCAGCAACCCGAACCAGTCCACATTTTCGAAATCGGTAACAGTCGTATTTCTTTGCTTGTATAAATTTTCATGCCTGTAATACAATTGGTTTTCATCAAAAAATTGAATTAAATAAATAAATTGAATAGATAAAATAGTTAAGTAAAGATTAATAAACAATTTTTCATTATTTTTTTTCATTATTAAAGTTGTGTTTTTGTTTTGAAAAAAAAAAAAACTTTACTATTATTGTTTTACTACTGTTTATATACTGAACTAAAAAATATTTAAAACAAATATTTATATTTATCTTTCATTTAAAAAATATTTTAAAACTAAACCCCACTAATACTTTCCAAAAATTTTATAAACCATATTTTGAAAAAAAAAACATCTTTACTATTACTGTTTTACTATTGTTTATGTACTGAACTAAAAAATATTTAAAACAAATATTTATATTTATTTTTCATTTAAAAAATATTTTAAAACTAAACCCCACTAATACTTTCCAAAAATTTTATAAACCATATTTTGTTTATATACCAATAATTTTGGTTGACAGTAAAAACTGATCAGTACTACCAACAAATAAAATGTTCTATCAGTGCCTCAATAAATCTAGGCTAGTCACTGGGAGAGCAAAAATTTATAAACAAAAAAAAAACAAAACTTAAAACGAAACCGTAATTCGATTAAATTCCGGACAAATCATCGTGTGAATAGGCTAGAAATTTAGAGGCATTGTATGAAATATTCTCCTTAATAAATAAAAAATTTTGAGTAAAAATGTGAGTTTTGAGAATTATATTTGAGTGTTTTGGGGTATTGAGTGAAAATGGGACGGCACTTTTGTGTTTTGAGTAAAAATGGGACGGGATTTTTAGAAGAAAATGATTAAAAATATTATTCTACGTGAATACTCTATTTATATGATTACTCTATGACACTACCTAAACGCTAGGAAAGGATTCCTTTGTACAAAGTTATTGTCGGTATGGGTCAGGTGAAAAAGCATTAGGAGGGAAGTAAGATGATAGAGTAGAAATGGTGAATATATATTGGAGACGAACCTGACTTATTTCCCACAACATATCTATGAAAGAGGTAGAGAGCTCCAACGTTTCGACGTGTGTTAAAAGCAGTAAGGGTTATCTGGACGGTGGAGTCGCCAATGAGGCGTAAGGCGCTATTTTGGATTTTGTCAACATAACCCAGTGAAGTTTGGGGTGCGCCAACCCATATGTGAGAATTGTATTCCATATAAGGTCGGAGAAAGCTTATAGTAGTTTGGTTTATAGTACAAAGTTTACAGTAGATTGTTGGACATACTTATAGTACAAAGGTTATAGTAGATATTGGAAAGATTTCTTGGAGAAAAGTTGGCTTTACATCGGGAAAGAAAATCCAAACATTTGGCTGCATATTTAGCTATATCAAAAATATGCTTATTCCACTTAATTTTTTGGTTTAGCTGCCTGACTAAAATATTTAGACTTTCGGACCGTTGTACTCTGGTTTTCTCCTTGAAATGGCAGAGTTGGGTCTGGTAAAAAAGGTAAAACAGCTTTGAGTTTTGGATGTGTTGGACTCAACTATGTTTACGTTACTCCAATCGGCTATATTTGCTAGATCATGGCTCTTCAAGTTGATTGCGGTAGAGGTGGCGTTATATTTTTTCTTAAAAAGTCATAGGATGCTACCAGGGTGCTGTCATCAGTAAAACTATCAATTGGATTCAGGAATACTCGTCAGCATTGCGAACATACCAGGTAAAATTGACAATGTTCCGCATATTTTGTTTTGGAACGTTTGGATAGTTTGAATATGAAGTTGTTTAGCACAACCCCATATTTGAATACCGTATGCCCAGACTGGCTTTAATATTTGATTGTAAATCAAAACTTTGTTATATATTGAAAGCGAAGATGTCCGCCCAATTAGCCAATACAACTGGTTGTATTTCAGTTCTAACTCTTGTTTTTTTTTCTTAACATGTTCTTTCCATCTGAGTTTTGTATCAAGAGTCATACAAGATATTTTACTAAATTTTGATACAATATGACGACATTTTTTGTTGCGACCGCTATGGGCGACTCTATTATTTTGTTTGTAAATTTAATATGTGTGAATCTTGATTCGTTTAATTTAATTCTCCACCTTTTGAACCATAAGAAGATATTGTTGTTTGCTTGTTGCAATATATCTGTTGCTTCGTTTATATTATTACCAACCGCTAATACCGCAGTATCATCTGCAAAAGTTGACATCGTTGCATCTAAAAGTAGACAAGTAAGACAATTAAAAAATTAAATACAATCAATAACAAAAACCAAAAACACATTAATAAATCCACTACACACAAATATAAACCTCACTACACAAAATAATAAAACAACACCCAAGACAATAAAAACATCTATTAACAACGATCCGAATAGTTCATCTTCCATAAGTAACAGTTTCGTGCCATTTGCCCAAGCGTACCCATCATTTCGTAATTTATATTCTAATTCAATTTACACCTATTCTCCTACACAGAGATCAAAGACCTCCACTTCAAATGACTCTTCGCGACCTATCCCATCACACCTTAATTTCAATGTTTATTTTCACAGAAAACATTTAAATCTTGCCGAAACTTACACTGTACCTACTCATGAATCTCATTCTTTAAATTTCTCGAAACCTACTCCATCATTAAGTAATCCAAACGTTAGTTTTGGTAATAAATTTACATCATTAACTTCGTCAGCACCTATGTCATCAGTGACTAACACAAATAAGAGCTTCCTAATTTCAAAAAAGGGGAAAATCTTATATATGCGACCATTGGGCATCAGTTAACTCCTTCAATAACTGATCGCCCTGCATCACCAAGTCCTGTAAATAACTCAGGCAGTGAATTGTTTACCAGCAAACTTGTAATCCCTGCCAATATTCAACCATCTTCATCGAGTAATTCCTCACTCAATTTCGTTAATCCATTTATTCCGCAAATTGTTAGATTAACTCAAATTTCTGTTGAAGAAGAGGACGGCAAATATGTTCTCGGTCAACTGAGGGATCCTAGAATCTATGACAACGTTAGGTTATATTTGGCTTACCTACACAACCAAAATAATCATGTTTGTATTGATAGGAAAACCAAAACTAGCATAAAGGCCTTAATTCATCAACAAGATTTGCCACCAGGGCCTAACGACTTAAAAAATTAGGTATCATGAAGGCCTTGGAATATCGCAAAAAGAGTTGATGGTAGATCTTGCAACATACAGCAGCCACGTTGAAAGTAATAGAGTAAGCCATCTTCAAAGATCGCGGGAAAACCATAATAGACTTTATCGTCCCTAACGAAATTAACTTAAAACAGTTGGCAAACTTTCCAACAAAAAAAAACCTTAAAAAATATATTACACTTTGAATTATCTGTTTATTATCAAAACGTAAGGGGGTTACGCACTAAAACGTCAAATGTTTACTTGAATTCAAACATTTTGAACTCTGATATTTTTGTTTTAACTGAAACTCGGTTACATTCAGCAATCAATTCCCTGAAATTATTTGGTCCCTCATATGTAGTATCAAAAATTAAAAAACAAAAATGAAGATACATATAATAAATTCGTAATTATCTTTAATTCTTATAAATTCCTTTTAACCACTAATTAAACAAATTACCTTAACGACATGGTATTTGAATTTAAAAAGAATCATAAATTATTCTGGAAGTTTGTCAATTCAAAAGGTAAATCAGATCAAATTGCAAATATGGCTTACGAAAACATAACTTCTAATAATTCAGAAGTAATCGCGAACCTTTTTAAAGATTTTTTTTTCAAGCTCCTACTTAAATAACTCTTATGTATTAAATATAAACAATTTTCATGATTTAGAAAATTTTCCTAGAATCCCGCTCACGACGATAGATTTTGAACCGAGTAAACTGATAAAAAATATTTGGAAAAACTTAACGATGATTCATTTCCTGGACCACATAATGTACCAGAAAATTTCGCCCAATTGCAAAACTTTCAAGTATTCCTAAACTATTTGAATTAATAGTATTTGGCTCTATTTATGATCCTTGTTTAAACTTACTGTCCCCTAACCAGCATGGTTTTATGAAAAAAAGATCCACAGTAACCAATTTAATAGAATGTTGTTCTAAATTCAAAAACTGTATGGAAGCTGGTTTTCAGACAGATGTCATATACACCGATTTAAGTAAGGTCTTTGATCTTCTTCCTTATCCCATTATTATACTAAAATTTAAAAAAATGGGATTCCCTCCTTTTACCAATTGGATTAATTCCTACCTAATTAATAGGAACTACAACGTATTATTTAAATTCGCTACTTCTGAACCTTTTGAAGCTAACTCTGGCGTTCCACAAGGCAGCCATTTAGGTCCGCTTCTCTTTATTATTTCCATTAATGATGTAACTTCCGTCATTAAGCTTAGTAAAATTACTATTTATGCAGATGACATGAAAATTTATAAAAAAATTACATCAGCAAGAGACACATCCCTCCTTCAACAAGACTTATACTCTTTTTTAAATTGGTGTAAAATTAACAATCTGACTTTAAATATTAATAAATTTGCTTTAATGACTTTTTCTCGCTCTTCTGAATCCTTAATGGTTGATTATACTTTTGAAAATAAATCTATTGAACGAGTATCACACTTTAAAGACCTTGGTGTAGTCTTTGACAATAAATTATGTTTCAAACAACATTTATATGTCATAATAAATAAAACTCCCAATTATGGTAAATATGAGCCTGTTAATAGAATGTTTATGTTAATAAATAAACAAAAACACCACATAGATTTTACATTAAACACAGCCCAACTAAAAAAAAACTGCACTTACATATATCTTAGAGTTAGTATAAATTTATAATTTTCTAACATTCTTTGGTAATAAATTACAAAAATGTATAAATGTCAATTTTAATATTAAGATCTAGACTAAGATTAAGCTTAAAATTATATTTTGTTTGTTTAATTTTGTACAGCTATGTATATTGTAATATGTTTGTATTAAGCATAAATAAATAAATAAAATAAATATCAAGGAAAGAAGAGCTGATACATTTTTCTTCTAGTGTCTTTTCGATGACATCAGTTATTCGATGGACTTTTTCAACAATTGAGTGTTGTTTTCTAAACCCAAATATGTGATTTGGTATGATAATTATATTTTCTATTATTGGTTGTAATCTTTTGAGCAGTAATTTCTCAAATAATTTGGAGATTACTGGAAGCAGTGAAATGGGTCTGTAAGACTTGGCCTCATTCGGGGATTTTACTGGCTTATGAATCATTATAATCTCTGCCACTTTCCAAGCAATCCGAACATATTTTAAATTGAGCGCTGCATTCGCTATTTTCGTTAGAGCTGACAAAGCTTTTAGCGGTAGTTGCCTTAAGATATCAGCTGTAATTAAGTACAATCCTGGAGCCTTGTTTGATTTTAAACATTAGATTTCCTTTATTAATTCACTTCGCGTGATAATCGGTATTTTGCTGTCTGCTTGAATAATGTCTATATCAGATTCTATGTTGTTTGGCATAAACATTTCACAGAGGTGATCAGCGAAAGCTTTTGCTTTTTCTTTATCACTAAGCCCATGAGCCGTCACCTAATTTTAGTGGAGCTGAATGCTCAATCGGGTTTTTTAGCTTTCCAAAGTGATTATTTAGTTTCTTTAGTGGCAGAGAGGTTTTTTAAGTATTTCTATATTGTTTCTTGTTTCAGATTCTTTAATTCCAGTTTTAGCTTTAGAGACTTGGAATTGAAGTTATTTTTATCTGCTGGATCACGTGTTTGTTGCTACTTCCTTCTACCTCTTCGTTTAACTTTTATCCTTTTTATTATATGCTCAGGTAGGTTATGCGCAAATTTTCTGAATTTGCTGATTGTAGTGCTTTTCCAGGCTGTATTCTGGATTGCTTTAGTGAATTTTTCCGCAGCAACTTCCAGTTCTTCTTTCGTATTTATCGAGGTATCTCGATATATACATTCTTTCAGATTTGATTTGAAAGTGCGCTGCACAGAGACAGTTTTACAGCTTTTCTCACAATAGTTTCGTATAAACTTAAAATTACTGCTGAATGATCAGAGTCTAAATCATGGTTTTCTTCGACATTAATATAGTTAGCTGTGCTGATCTTTTTTGTTATGAAAAAATCTATTACATCTCATTATCTTAATCATATCCAAAGAATTGAATCTACACAAAAAAAAATTGAATTTTGAGATTCGCATTGCGTAATTTACGTTGGTCAAATCAAGTTATTCTGCCACCTTATAGGAACCGGTTAAAGTTATTGCATCTTAAATCATTAGAATCCAGAAGGGAGGTTGCTGATATCATATTCATTATTAAAGTTTTAAATAATGAAATTGATTCTCCTTATGTTAGAGATATGATCCACTTACATATTAACAACAGAAACCGCTTTAGATCGGAAAATATTTTTCGTCCAATATTTCATCGTACCAATTATGGTAAATATGAGCCTGTTAATAGAATGTTTATGTTAATAAATAAACAAAAACACCACATAGATTTTACATTAAACACAGCCCAACTAAAAAAAAACTGCACTTACATATATCTTAGAGTTAGTATAAATTTATAATTTTCTAACATTCTTTGGTAATAAATTACAAAAATGTATAAATGTCAATTTTAATATTAAGATCTAGACTAAGATTAAGCTTAAAATTATATTTTGTTTGTTTAATTTTGTACAGCTATGTATATTGTAATATGTTTGTATTAAGCATAAATAAATAAATAAAATAAATATCAAGGAAAGAAGAGCTGATACATTTTTCTTCTAGTGTCTTTTCGATGACATCAGTTATTCGATGGACTTCTTCAACAATTGACTGTTGTTTTCTAAACCCAAATATGTGATTTGGTATGATAATTATATTTTCTATTATTGGTTGTAATCTTTTGAGCAGTAATTTCTCAAATAATTTGGAGATTACTGGAAGCAGTGAAATGGGTCTGTAAGACTTGGCCTCATTCGGGGATTTTACTGGCTTATGAATCATTATAATCTCTGCCACTTTCCAAGCAATCCGAACATATTTTAAATTGAGCGCTGCATTCGCTATTTTCGTTAGAGCTGACAAAGCTTTTAGCGGTAGTTGCCTTAAGATATCAGCTGTAATTAAGTACAATCCTGGAGCCTTGTTTGATTTTAAACATTAGATTTCCTTTATTAATTCACTTCGCGTGATAATCGGTATTTTGCTGTCTGCTTGAATAATGTCTATATCAGATTCTATGTTGTTTGGCATAAACATTTCACAGAGGTGATCAGCGAAAGCTTTTGCTTTTTCTTTATCACTAAGCCCATGAGCCGTCACCTAATTTTAGTGGAGCTGAATGCTCAATCGGGTTTTTTAGCTTTCCAAAGTGATTATTTAGTTTCTTTAGTGGCAGAGAGGTTTTTTAAGTATTTCTATATTGTTTCTTGTTTCAGATTCTTTAATTCCAGTTTTAGCTTTAGAGACTTGGAATTGAAGTTATTTTTATCTGCTGGATCACGTGTTTGTTGCTACTTCCTTCTACCTCTTCGTTTAACTTTTATCCTTTTTATTATATGCTCAGGTAGGTTATGCGCAAATTTTCTGAATTTGCTGATTGTAGTGCTTTTCCAGGCTGTATTCTGGATTGCTTTAGTGAATTTTTCCGCAGCAACTTCCAGTTCTTCTTTCGTATTTATCGAGGTATCTCGATATATACATTCTTTCAGATTTGATTTGAAAGTGCGCTGCACAGAGACAGTTTTACAGCTTTTCTCACAATAGTTTCGTATAAACTTAAAATTACTGCTGAATGATCAGAGTCTAAATCATGGTTTTCTTCGACATTAATATAGTTAGCTGTGCTGATCTTTTTTGTTATGAAAAAATCTATTACATCTCATTATCTTAATCATATCCAAAGAATTGAATCTACACAAAAAAAAATTGAATTTTGAGATTCGCATTGCGTAATTTACGTTGGTCAAATCAAGTTATTCTGCCACCTTATAGGAACCGGTTAAAGTTATTGCATCTTAAATCATTAGAATCCAGAAGGGAGGTTGCTGATATCATATTCATTATTAAAGTTTTAAATAATGAAATTGATTCTCCTTATGTTAGAGATATGATCCACTTACATATTAACAACAGAAACCGCTTTAGATCGGAAAATATTTTTCGTCCAATATTTCATCGTACCAATTATGGTAAATATGAGCCTGTTAATAGAATGTTTATGTTAATAAATAAACAAAAACACCACATAGATTTTACATTAAACACAGCCCAACTAAAAAAAAACTGCACTTACATATATCTTAGAGTTAGTATAAATTTATAATTTTCTAACATTCTTTGGTAATAAATTACAAAAATGTATAAATGTCAATTTTAATATTAAGATCTAGACTAAGATTAAGCTTAAAATTATATTTTGTTTGTTTAATTTTGTACAGCTATGTATATTGTAATATGTTTGTATTAAGCATAAATAAATAAATAAAATAAATATCAAGGAAAGAAGAGCTGATACATTTTTCTTCTAGTGTCTTTTCGATGACATCAGTTATTCGATGGACTTCTTCAACAATTGACTGTTGTTTTCTAAACCCAAATATGTGATTTGGTATGATAATTATATTTTCTATTATTGGTTGTAATCTTTTGAGCAGTAATTTCTCAAATAATTTGGAGATTACTGGAAGCAGTGAAATGGGTCTGTAAGACTTGGCCTCATTCGGGGATTTTACTGGCTTATGAATCATTATAATCTCTGCCACTTTCCAAGCAATCCGAACATATTTTAAATTGAGCGCTGCATTCGCTATTTTCGTTAGAGCTGACAAAGCTTTTAGCGGTAGTTGCCTTAAGATATCAGCTGTAATTAAGTACAATCCTGGAGCCTTGTTTGATTTTAAACATTAGATTTCCTTTATTAATTCACTTCGCGTGATAATCGGTATTTTGCTGTCTGCTTGAATAATGTCTATATCAGATTCTATGTTGTTTGGCATAAACATTTCACAGAGGTGATCAGCGAAAGCTTTTGCTTTTTCTTTATCACTAAGCCCATGAGCCGTCACCTAATTTTAGTGGAGCTGAATGCTCAATCGGGTTTTTTAGCTTTCCAAAGTGATTATTTAGTTTCTTTAGTGGCAGAGAGGTTTTTTAAGTATTTCTATATTGTTTCTTGTTTCAGATTCTTTAATTCCAGTTTTAGCTTTAGAGACTTGGAATTGAAGTTATTTTTATCTGCTGGATCACGTGTTTGTTGCTACTTCCTTCTACCTCTTCGTTTAACTTTTATCCTTTTTATTATATGCTCAGGTAGGTTATGCGCAAATTTTCTGAATTTGCTGATTGTAGTGCTTTTCCAGGCTGTATTCTGGATTGCTTTAGTGAATTTTTCCGCAGCAACTTCCAGTTCTTCTTTCGTATTTATCGAGGTATCTCGATATATACATTCTTTCAGATTTGATTTGAAAGTGCGCTGCACAGAGACAGTTTTACAGCTTTTCTCACAATAGTTTCGTATAAACTTAAAATTACTGCTGAATGATCAGAGTCTAAATCATGGTTTTCTTCGACATTAATATAGTTAGCTGTGCTGATCTTTTTTGTTATGAAAAAATCTATTACATCTCATTATCTTAATCATATCCAAAGAATTGAATCTACACAAAAAAAAATTGAATTTTGAGATTCGCATTGCGTAATTTACGTTGGTCAAATCAAGTTATTCTGCCACCTTATAGGAACCGGTTAAAGTTATTGCATCTTAAATCATTAGAATCCAGAAGGGAGGTTGCTGATATCATATTCATTATTAAAGTTTTAAATAATGAAATTGATTCTCCTTATGTTAGAGATATGATCCACTTACATATTAACAACAGAAACCGCTTTAGATCGGAAAATATTTTTCGTCCAATATTTCATCGTACCAATTATGGTAAATATGAGCCTGTTAATAGAATGTTTATGTTAATAAATAAACAAAAACACCACATAGATTTTACATTAAACACAGCCCAACTAAAAAAAAACTGCACTTACATATATCTTAGAGTTAGTATAAATTTATAATTTTCTAACATTCTTTGGTAATAAATTACAAAAATGTATAAATGTCAATTTTAATATTAAGATCTAGACTAAGATTAAGCTTAAAATTATATTTTGTTTGTTTAATTTTGTACAGCTATGTATATTGTAATATGTTTGTATTAAGCATAAATAAATAAATAAAATAAATATCAAGGAAAGAAGAGCTGATACATTTTTCTTCTAGTGTCTTTTCGATGACATCAGTTATTCGATGGACTTTTTCAACAATTGAGTGTTGTTTTCTAAACCCAAATATGTGATTTGGTATGATAATTATATTTTCTATTATTGGTTGTAATCTTTTGAGCAGTAATTTCTCAAATAATTTGGAGATTACTGGAAGCAGTGAAATGGGTCTGTAAGACTTGGCCTCATTCGGGGATTTTACTGGCTTATGAATCATTATAATCTCTGCCACTTTCCAAGCAATCCGAACATATTTTAAATTGAGCGCTGCATTCGCTATTTTCGTTAGAGCTGACAAAGCTTTTAGCGGTAGTTGCCTTAAGATATCAGCTGTAATTAAGTACAATCCTGGAGCCTTGTTTGATTTTAAACATTAGATTTCCTTTATTAATTCACTTCGCGTGATAATCGGTATTTTGCTGTCTGCTTGAATAATGTCTATATCAGATTCTATGTTGTTTGGCATAAACATTTCACAGAGGTGATCAGCGAAAGCTTTTGCTTTTTCTTTATCACTAAGCCCATGAGCCGTCACCTAATTTTAGTGGAGCTGAATGCTCAATCGGGTTTTTTAGCTTTCCAAAGTGATTATTTAGTTTCTTTAGTGGCAGAGAGGTTTTTTAAGTATTTCTATATTGTTTCTTGTTTCAGATTCTTTAATTCCAGTTTTAGCTTTAGAGACTTGGAATTGAAGTTATTTTTATCTGCTGGATCACGTGTTTGTTGCTACTTCCTTCTACCTCTTCGTTTAACTTTTATCCTTTTTATTATATGCTCAGGTAGGTTATGCGCAAATTTTCTGAATTTGCTGATTGTAGTGCTTTTCCAGGCTGTATTCTGGATTGCTTTAGTGAATTTTTCCGCAGCAACTTCCAGTTCTTCTTTCGTATTTATCGAGGTATCTCGATATATACATTCTTTCAGATTTGATTTGAAAGTGCGCTGCACAGAGACAGTTTTACAGCTTTTCTCACAATAGTTTCGTATAAACTTAAAATTACTGCTGAATGATCAGAGTCTAAATCATGGTTTTCTTCGACATTAATATAGTTAGCTGTGCTGATCTTTTTTGTTATGAAAAAATCTATTACATCAGGGGTTTTGTTAATATCTTTTGGCCAATATGTTGGTTTACCAGTCGAATGAAATAAGCATTTTGCTTCTTTAATTGCCTGCTTGAGCACTCTTCCTCTCGTCAGTGTTATTCTGGATCCCCACTCAATATGCTTTGCATTTAGATCACATCCTAAGATAACACGCTGGGTGGCGCAGTAGATAGAGCGTCTGCCTTTCAACCGAAAGAAATTGACAAATTAATTAAAATGAAACTACTCTATTTAAGAAGGCTTAGTTCCTGACAATAGTAGGAGTTTTCCACATTTAATGAGAAGATAAGCCAGTAATTTGTTAAAATAAATACTCAAATTATTGTAGATATTGTAGTGTAAAATTGCAGCACCGTACTTAATTAAGCACGAAAAGGTGATTCTACCTAAGTTACTGTCAAGATCATAAAAAAAAAAAACTATATTTCCTAATTGTTGAAACATTGCTTTAAAAAATTGTTTCTTAATGACATAATTGGGCGGAGAGTATAGTCCTCCTACTTGTTGATCTTTTTTTGTAAATGTTATTTTTAACACACTAAGTTGCATTTCTTTGTTTTCTATTTTACAAAGCTCGCAATGTTTAATTTTATCTTAAATTTTAATTGCGTCCTTTAACTTTAATATAGTTTCTAATTCTATTTGTTTGTTGAGAATACTATTGGCATTCCAAGTTAAGATTTTTATACTCTTTGTTTTTTTTTTTTTTTTTTTTTTTTTTTTTTTTTTTTGCGAAAGATAGGAGGTAATCCCCGAAGGACATCAAGAGCTCCAGCCGCGTGTGCATCTTGATAGTGTAGGAATCGAACCCACTAAAGCCCACCTATCTTTTTCCGTTATAACCAATCTACGTAAGATCGACTAATGACTTTTTTTTTCGTAAATTTTCGGTCGCGTCTTTAGGAAATTATTATAGTGATAGTTTCCGTGGAGGATCGCTAACATCATAATAATTACCGTGTAGGAACTTTATCACTATGATATTTCCCGTGAAGGAGATAGTCACAGCAATAGCTCCGCGTGGGAAGATTTTTTAGATTTTTTCGCAAAGGAAATTTATTGAAATAAAAATTTCCGTAAAGGAAACTATTATCGTAGAATTTTCCATTTTAGGTCGTGACCAGCTCGTAGGGTTTCGTTCTCTTGAGTCGACGGATACTGCTGTCGATATGAAGAACTGCTGCCATTTCCGAGTTCACATGAGTTTGCAGTCTCTGCTCGTGTTTGACTGCATGTTTCTTGATCTCTTCCGTGACTGTTTCAATGCGCAAGTCACGGTGGAGATCTTTGTTACGTATGTACCATGGTGCATTTACTATACCACGGAGCACTTTATTTTGAAATTTTTGCAACATTTCAATGTTGGTTTTCTTTGCACAGCCCCATAATTGGATACCGTACGTCCACACAGGTCTTAATATCTGCTTATATATTAATATTTTGTTCTGTACTGATAACTCAGAACCACGCCCAAGTAACCAGTAAAATTTTTTGAGTCTAATGTTTAGCTCTTCTTTTTTCTTTCTTATATGTTCCTTCCATCTTAGCTTAGCATCGAGTGTCATTCCCAGATACTTTGCTGTATTGGCATATGGTACTATTTTGTTATTGATTGAGATAGGAATGGTTGCAATCTTTTTGTATGTAAAATTTATATGAGTTGATTTGCTTTCATTAAGTTTAATGCGCCAACGTTGGGTCCATAATCTTATTTTATTCATTGCATTTTGAAGTTTTGCTGTGGAGTTTTCGACAGATACGTCAACTGCAAGAATCGCAGTGTCGTCTGCAAAGGTAGCCATAAAAATGTTGTCAATTTGTGGGATATCTCTTGTATATAGCAGGTAAAGTATTGGACCAAGAACACTTCCCTGTGGGACTCCAGCAGATATTTCTTTTACTTCTGAATATTCTTTGGCATAACGTACACGAAAGCATCTATTATTCATATATGATTTTAATATTTCATAGAATTGTCTTGGTAAATCACGATGTAGTTTAAATTCAAGGCCTTGGTGCCACACTTTGTCGAAAGCCTGAGCAACATCTAAGAAGATTGCTGAGCAGACTTTTTTTTCTTCGAACGCTTTTTCCACTATATTTGTGATCCGATGCACTTGATCAATTGTAGAATGTTTGTTTCTGAATCCAAATTGATGGTTCGGGATCAGATCTCTTTCTTCAATAATCGGGGCAAGTCTTTTGAGGAGCAGTTTCTCAAATATTTTTGATATAATAGGTAACAACGATATTGGTCGATATGATGTTACCTCTGAAGGCGGTTTTCCTTGCTTCGGTATTACAATTACTTCTGCAATTTTCCATTGTCTCGGAACATATGTGAACTTAAAACATGCATTAAATATATGTTGTAGCTTTAACAAAGCTAGATCTGGTAGTTCCCGCATGATTTGGCCATTGATGAGATCGTAACCTGGCGCTTTTTTGACACTCAGGTTGTGTCTGCATATTTGTTTAATTTCTCTTAGAGTGACATGCGAAATTTCCGCTTCATCTATTTTAACTTCGAGAGTTATATTTTCATTTGCAAGATTTTGTGTTGGTGCTGTGAAGACCTCTGCCAAGTGGTCAGCAAAAATCTTAGCTTTTTCTTTTGGGTTACCGACCCAGCTACCAGCCTGTGTTTTCAAAGGTGGATCTTGCACCTGTGGTCTATTTATTCGTTTAGCTGCTTTCCAAAGCGAGTAGTCAGTATAAGCATCGGCTGATAAATTGTTTAAGAATTTATTAAATGAGTTATTTTTTATATTTCTGATTTGCTGTTTTAGTTGATTATTTAAGCGATTGAATATAATTTTATCACCTGGGTACCTCGTTGATTGCCATTTTCGTCGTGCCCTTCTCTTCTCCATAACCAGTGCTCTTATTTCTGGAGGATAGCTCACTCTCGAGTGATGTTTCGAGTCAAAACATGGCGTGCTCTCCTTTGCTGCTTGCTGCACGTCTACAATGAATTGCTCGACTTCTGCATCAATTTGGTTCCTTGATTCCACGGATCCTAGAGTAATGAATTGCTCAAGTTTTTCTCTAAACATATCCCAATCAGTTTTCTTGTTTGTAAGTCTTGGGAGGCAATTTTTGTGTTCAACTTTTTCACTTAGAACCATGATCACTGGAGTATGGTCAGACGATAGGTCCTCATTGCTCACGGCATATGTGTGGTTTCTATTTATTCCCTTTGTTATAAAGAAATCAATCAAATCAGGTATTTTCGCTGGGTCAGTGGGCCAATAGGTTGGGGCACCGGAAGAAATAAATTCACACTTATGATTTCTTCCAGCTTGATATAGCTCTCTCCCTTTTGTTGTGGTTAATCTTGAACCCCAGTGGGTATGTTTCGCATTGAAATCTCCTCCGATGATAAAATTGTTTCCAAGTATTTTAAAGAGATTTATGAAATCGACTCTAGTAGGTGAGTGTCTTGGTGGGCAATAGATAGCCGAGATTTTGAAGTCCTTATTTTTGACCTTAATGTTAATTGTTGTAACTTGCATCATTGCATTTTCTATTTTCTGCTCCTCATGGTGTTGCTCCTCATGGTGTTGAATACTCTTTGTGTTATTAATTTTATTGTTCTACACAGTGTTTCTTGATGCTTTTCAGTACTTTTTTTTCTAAAGTATCCAGTCTATTTATTAGTGATTTTGTCTAACATCTAATAAACACGATGGATGGAAAATTTTCGTTATAACCTTGATTGGCCTAGATAGTTTATTCTCATAAGTATGCCATTGAAACTTATCTACGTTGATTGCTTTGGTTAAGCTTCTGTAGTCTGCTTCATTAGATACATTTATTCTAAATTGCTTGTTGTTTAGCACTTTAGTTTCGTAATTTTTATCTATCAGTATTTTTGAGACTGGATTGTAATCACTAATATTACTTAAGACTACCGGTGGAATTTACATTTTGAAATTGTCTCAGGCTCCGGGTAGTTTGTTATATTTAATTGAATATTCGATTTTTTCCAATCGATGTCAGTGACAGTGTTTTTTTCTCTGTTTTCTATTTCCGGAGAGTTTTCAGCTTTTGGTTTTTTACTGGGTTTCTTTTTTAAAATCCAGTCCGTTTCTCGAATTAATTCTTCTTCGCGTGTATAATGCTCCTGTTTAACTGTTTTACTTATAACTTCATTTTGGACATTCAAATCTTTTTGTATATTTTTTATTGATTTAAGTGGTTGAGAATCTGGTTTTGTTGATTCATCTTCCGTTTGTACAATATCTTCTCCTTTCTTATTTAGTTCTTGAGATATTGATTCTTTGTTTTTAGTACTTCTACTTGATTACTTAGCTGGTCAAGCAATTTTTCTATTTGAGCTATCTTAACTCTTAGTTTTTCGTTTTCTTTTTTTAAATTACAGTTGTTGTCTATTTTATCTATTGAGTTCTTACCTGAATTGTTGCACTTGTTGTTGCGTCCATAATTATTTGCCTCGTTAACGTTGCCTCGTCTCCTTAGATTACTTCCTGATCCCGTTGATGATGACCTTTGTATTCTAGCACTACTGCTAAAAGGGTTATTTAGAAGTAATAAATGGTCCTCCATAAAATCCCTACGACCTCTTTCGAGAGTGAATTTTCCAGTATAACTGCCAACTGGATATTTTCTGAGCCGCCACCTGAGGTACTTAATAGTTTTGTTTTATCCATTGCCATTAAATACTTTTAGTATCCTGTTACCAGGAGGGTCGGGTCATTTGTTACCGAAGCTTCCGTCTCCACCCTACTAAATCGATTTTCAGCATCATTAATGCCGGTCGAAAACATTGTTTCCTCCCGCACGATTTCTAAACTGATCGATTACTTTGATAATGCGCAAAGTTCTCGCATTAATCCGCTCTCCTTAGCCTTGTAAAAGCGATTTTAACTTAATTTTATTTTTCCACTCTTTAAAAATAGTTCAGAATGTTAATTTTCCTGTTCATTCAATTAAATTAATTTAATTTTAAATTTTTTTCTTTCATTTTTATTTTAAAGAAAATTGTTATCTATATATAATTCTTCGACGGTGTCAGCATGTACCGTTATAATTTTTTGTTTTAAAGAGAAATATTGTTTCTGTTTCATGCATACATTTTGTTTTTAACATAAATGAAAAAGAGAATTTGCAAACAAATTCGAAGAAATTATTTTCTTTCTTTCTTATACCTCATCAAGAATGGCCTTAATATAGGAGAAAAAAAAATCAATCTTTACTCAAATTGATTTAAATGAAATCGGTACACATTTTTTGTTATTTTCTTCTGTTGTTCTTCTTCTTAAAACATCATAATAGGAAAGAATATTCATTAATAAGAAGATATGCACTGGGGTGGGGAATCAAAATATTTTTATTACTCCTTTTACAAAAAAACCTCATTAGTTAAAGAAGCAAAGAACTATTATTTTCGTTATGTAATCAGTTGTGAGAAAGACATTTTTTGTTATTTTCTTCTGTTGTTCTTCTTCTTAAAACATCATAATAGGAAAGAATATTCATTAATAAGAACATATGAATAAGATGTACTTAGTTTTGTGACTAACAACGAGGTTCTGACAAAAGAACCATTTCCTAATCAAATCTTAATCATAATTAAGATCTATAAAGGTATTTAGTAGGTTATTACTATTATAAGAAAAGGCGGTATTATCCGCAAATGCAGTCAAATTGCCTTTAAAATTTGGCTGTAATAAAGAATTTATAAAAATGAGAAATAGAATAGGACCAAGAACCGAACCTTGAGGAACGCCTACATTAATATTGTTAGAAGACTGTTGGTATCATTTATTCTAACTAATTGATTTCTGTCTTTCAGAAAAGATTCAAACCAATTCAGAATGAATCCTCTAAAATCTGCATTAGAGAGCTTTTTCAGTAACAGTTCATGACTAACGGTATCGAACGCTTTCGTAATGTCAATAAAAAGAGTAGCACTAGACTTATTATCATTGAGACCACTGTAAATTTCAGAACAGAGCTTCAGTAGCGCATCTTCTGCAAATTTCTTTTTTCTAAATCCAAATTGATTATTACTAAAAAAGTTAGTGAGATCGAGAAGACTTACAATTCGCACCTTAATTGCTTTCTCAAAAATTTTAGAAATAGGAGATAGCAGAGAAATGGACCTGTAATTATTCGGGTCCAGAGGAAGACCTTTTTTGAAAAGAGGAATGACAATTGCAGTTTTTAGTTGGTCTGGAAAAACGCCTTTAAATATACTTAGTTTGAAAATGAAACATAATAGATATTTCTTTAAGAATATTGTTAGAAAGAATTTGAGAAAAATCCGATTTCGAATTGGAATTTTTTAGGCCCATAATAATTCTATGAATTTCAAGTGAGGAGAAAGGTTCAAAGAAAAAACGTTGCCGTTGATAAACTTCATCATTAAGTTCCGAAGAAATAAATGAAATGTTTCTAGCATCAGTTTGGGTAGTAAGAGTGATTTCTTCGGCAATTCCTGAAAAAAAATGGTTAAAATGATTACCAACAATTAAAGGATCATTAACTAAGTTCCCATTTATTTCCAAAGAAATATTTGAAGACGTGGAAGAATTCCTGTTTAATCTAGAATTGATGATTTTCCATTCAGCTTTCGTGTCTTCTCTGTTACTATTTAATCGTGAAATGTAAAAATTATCTTTACATTTCTTAATTTTTAATTTAATATCTTTACAAAGCTTGTTATAAAAATAGACTAACCTTGCATTGTTCTGATGTTTTTTTAAAGTTAATATTAACTTATTTCGTTTATTGATCAAGTTAAGTAAATTATTAGGCATCCAAGGTTTCAGTCTTTTCCTAATATTTTTAAAATTTGGAGGATTAGAACAAACATTAATATGTCCACAGAAGATTTTGAAAAAATTAGAATAAGCAGCCGAAGGACAATCAGATTCAAAAACGTTTTCCCAAGATTTAACCAGTAAATTTTGCCTTAAACGAATAAAATCTAAGGAAGCAATGTTAATAAAGTCATTATTATTATTTTTTAATTCATCAACAGAAAATGAAACACTTAGACTGGTCATACAATGATCAGGTAAACGAAGGTCCCAAACATCACCCATATGCGTCAATTTATTGTCTTTGTGTAGCCTTATAAAAATATGATCCAAACAACAACCAGAACATGGATGAGTAGGCTTAGAAATAAGTGAATCAAAACCAAATGAGGACAGAAGCATAATATAATTTGTAGTACCGTGTGAATGAGAAAAAAGATCAATATTAAAGTCGCCAAGCAATATAAGGTTTTTAGATTTTTGTAAAGATAAAAAACTTGTAATCTCTGAAACAAAATCAGTAACGCTACTTTTGTGAAGTCTATACACACAAATACAACAATATTCAATACTCCTAATATTGAAGGAAACTTTGATCAAATCACAGGAATTAAGATTGTAATTACAAGAAGTACATTTTAAGTCACTTCTATAATAAGCAGCTACTCCACCAGAACAATAAGAGGAATTGCCTGTTGCAATGAAAGAATAATTAGGAATATTGAAATCATCCATTTCATTTTCAAAAATCTAAATTTCACTAATAAAGATAATATCAGGCCAGACTGACAAAAAGTTTAAATAAGCCAAAAGCGTTGAATATTTTTTTTTATTTTATAAATAAAAGAGTTAATTTTATAAAGATTAACTTAAAACTTTGAGCAATTTTTATTTTCTTGTGGTTTGATATTAATATTATTATTCTATACATTGTTTTCAGATACTTTAAACATGTCAAATGTTCAAAATTTTCTTGACTTGACTACTCAGGTGCTCCAATTAAAAAATACGTACCTACAAAATTTTTGCATAAAAAGATTCGGAATAAAACAGATCAATTTAGAACTATTTTGAACAATCTACTCAAACGATCAGAGCACTTTTGGGCAAAAAAGTTAAATTAACGGAAACTACTGAAATAGAAGTACAACTATGTAATGAAATCATATAGATATACTTCAAATTTGCTATACGGTTTAATGAAAAATCATCTTCATTATAAATTATTGTATCCATCATTTCAATTTATCCTTGGTAGGTAAATACTATATTTTGTTTTTGTATTGATTTTACTTAGAAAACAACCGTATACGTAAATAATTGGTCTTATTCTGAGAAGCGAATTTTTCGGTACGTACTGAAAAATATGATAAATTCTATTTTTGGTATTCTGTGAAGCGAAATAGCGATACTGATCGGTTTTTATCGCAACGTTTCGATTTTCATGGTATTACGAGAATCGTTTTTTTTTTGTTCGCTGTCAGAAAAAACGATAAATATATCATTATAGAAAAAGTTAGTGAAAGATGGCGAATGAGAAAAAGTAAGTATATAATTAAAGTAAAATTCAAGTAAACTAATTTTATTTAATTATATATTTGTATTTAAAAATAATTATTAAATTTTATAATACATTTTTAATTATAGAAAAGTTACAAATAGTAGGCATTTTGAATGTTTGTTGGTGCAATGATTTTTACATGTGTTCCATCAACGCATCTAATTATTCCTGGAAATCCAAATTTATTATAAAATCCGAATTTGATAGATGATTTTGCTTATTTTTGGTTTCAGTAAATTTTATATACTCTCGACACAATTCCGTCTCAAATATTGACGATGTTTCGTAGCTAAACCTACCAAAAAATTGTTCCTCACGCCTTTTTGATAACTTCCTTCAGCAAGGAAGCGCAATGTTCCAGCCAATATTGGGTTTTACTGAATGGACTAGTTGTAGGATTTAAATTATTGTCTAATTTATCTAGAACCATTACAAAGGTTTCTTTCGAGAGCCTGAAATACTTAATGAATCTAACAAACCAAATAAAATTGATCATATTTTTTTTTATTTCATATCATATTCATACATATATAGTTGTTATAACTTATACCTACGTTAAAATAGGTAAATCTAATGGATTCGCTTTATCCCTCAATTCTCTTCTTTTTATTCTAAGTAAATTCATCTCTTCCTTCTCATCAGACGATGTTTCGTAATATAAATGCAAAAACATTTTTTAATATCTATAAATTTAATATTTAACTTCACTTAATTTCACTTTTCAAACAGAAAATTAAAACAAAAAATGTCAAAACATAAAAAAAAAAAAAATTTGACAGTTTTAACCAGCAATGCTGTCAGTTTTGCAAAATATCGTATCATTCGCTTCTCAGAATACCAAATGTGATACAATGTGATGCTCTACCGGTACGTAGCGAAAAAGTGATTCGCTTCTCAGAATAAGGCCCAATAATTTATTTAAAAACAAAAAATGTTTGTAGGTATGTTAAAATGTTTTACATGGGGAAATTGAAATTTCTAATTAAAAAAAAATATAGAATATTGCTTAGTCTCCTTTTAAATATTTATCATTTTAAAAAATAATAATGAACATCGGTTGTTAGATGGTTTAGATTTGAACCGTACTTTTTCAATCTATAAATTAAACAATCATTTAAATCAATTTCAATCTATTAAATTATGTATTTTCAAATGACTATGACCAATGACATTAAAGAAATTATTAAACGAATGACTATTCATATTCATATAGAACTATCTGGAACAGGTTACTCAATAAACCTAATTATTTTTCTTGTATGTACTTTAAACTTTAGTTTGATTATTGGCCGTCAGATGGTTTTTTATGTAGATTTTAATAAATATATAATTTTGCTCCTATTTTTTTTTAAATAAATTGTCAGTTTTATAATAAAGTTATAATAATATACATATACAATGCAAGATATTTTAATAACTTTTTCAAAACTTTTTAAATTTAAAAAATAAATAATTTAGTCATAAATTAAGATATGTTTCTTTTTTATTAAATTATATAATATTATAAAAGTTATTATTATAATACATAATAATAAAAAAAATATTTGTTTACTAAAAAAAAAAAAAATTAATAGAGAATCGAATTCACAAAAATTTGTGATATTAAAACCTATATTAATAATATTATAGTACTAATTAATTTTTTTTCCTACTAAAAGTGCCAAAAACGAAATGCGATAAATAAAAAATAAATAAAAAGAATTTGACTCAAAAGAGAATCGACAAAAAAAAGATTATTGAATGAAAAAAACGAAGCACACGAAAAATCACGAAAAATGTACCTTCAAAATCGTGCTCTTGTGTATTATAATATAGATAAAATAAATATAAAAAAAAACGAATCACATTCGTCACATTTCACCACGAAAAGTGTACCTTCACTAATCGTGCTTTTGTGTATTATAATATAGATATTATTATTTATTATATATTAATTGACAATAAATAAATTTAGAAAAAAAAACTTCGAATCACTACAAAATTCTTATATGAACTGAAAATTATTTTATATGAAATTTCTTTGTTTACATTTTCCGGTGGCCTTTAAGACGCCATTTTGAATTGAATGTTGCGGCCTGTCTATTTAGGAGGCCTTGATGAAGCCTTTTTAAAAATTGGCCATGATTGAAATATCTTTTGGAGTATAGATGTCGCTCAATTTGGAAATAAACGTCATTTATTTAGTGTAAATATTTGAAATGTTTTAAGTATTCAGCACCAAGAACTTAATATTGAACTTAAAATTTTAATATTTTTGTGGTTTAATTTACTATTCACTTATTCTTGCTTTTTTACTCACCACGTCGTTCATCTTGTATATTATATATAAAATGATTATAAAAACATATTAACTGAAGGTAGATTTAGAATAGGATGAGATTGGTGTAGAGTATATGAGAGCTATGAAGTAAGGAGATGCCGAAAGTGCATTGGTTACAATCATAATCAATATAAATGTACAGCAGCAACTGATAGTTGAATGAAATGTGAACTTATGAAAAATTGCCCGCAGAATGAATGGAAGTGTGTAAATTTAATCTCGATATAAATCACAAAGTAAATGATGACATGTCTATCGTTGACATATCTAACGATGAGCAGAAAACTGAGGTTGAAAAAAAGAAATATTTTTTATAGAGAAGGAAATCAGTGATACGTTTGTATGTAGTTACTTTAATATTAATGGTTTAGAAAGCTTCAGTGAGTGAAGAATTTCAGCTGCGAATCAAAATCCTCAGATGATATGTCTTACGGAAACACATATATAGCAGACGCAATAAATGAAATTATAATACTACCGCCATAAATGACGGAAGCAAAATAAATTCTAGCATTTCTTTCCCTCATTAGAGTTTTCATTTCAAGTTTAAGAAAAATACGCATTTGCTTACTAATTTATCATACCTTTATTTTTGTATTATAACGCTTTTAATTACCATATAAACAGAATATTTGTATTAAGGTGCAAAATTTTCTATTTCCTAAGGGTCATTTACTCGATCATTTTAGCGACATCCTTTTTGCCAACATTGAAAATTTATCGTATAATTAAGAATTAAGTTAATCCTGTTAACATTCAATAACATTCGCTGCCTAAGCTTGGCTTCAAAGTTGTTTATAGCGAACAAATAATCTATATATAATTCTTCGACGGTTTCAGCATGTACCATTATAATTTTTTGTTTTAAAGAGAAATATTGTTTCTGTTTCATGCATACATTTTGTTTTTAACATAAATAAAGAAGATAATTTGCAAACAAATTGGAAGAAATTTTTTTCTTTCTTTCTTACACCTCATCAAGACTACCTTTAATATAGGAGAAAAAAATCAAACTTTACTCAAATTGATTTAAATGAAATCGGTACACATTTTTGTTATTTTCTTTTGTTGTTTTTCTTCTTAAAACATCATAATAGGAAAGAATATTCATTAATAAGAAGATATGCACTGGGGTGGGGAATCAAGATATTTTTACTACTCCTTTTACAAAAAAACCTCATTAGTTAAAGAAGCAAAGAACTATTATTTTCGTTATGTAATCAGTTGTGAGAAAGAAAGAGTGCGAAAAAAATCAATTAAAAAACCACTTAATTTTTGCAATGTAATTTTAAATAGCCCACGGGAGAAGAGATTTTTCATGTGTATGGTCGTCTGAAATTTTGTGTTCGATTTTTTAAAAATGAACGTATTAAATTTATTAGGGTATAAGAGTAAGGAAATTTTGAATGATTGATTTTTTACAGGTACCTACATAACATAATATTGGTTCCAGAAACATGTTATTTCTTAAACATAATGTTATTTTCTGTTATTTTCTTATAAGGGAAGTAAACATTTTTTTTTATTTCAAACAGATTATAATTGATGTATTTTCAATATATAAATTTTTTAGGTATTGAGCCAGGTAGTTAAAAAGAATACCAAGAACCAATAGTTTTTTATGAATGACTCGATGCATTTTTATTTCCTTCAAAATTAAATTTTGCATTTCATACCTAATCAATGATAATTTATTAATTATTAATAATATTAGAATTTATAAATAGGAAGGAAATTTGAATATTAATAATGTTTTTTTATTGCTATGCATTTTTAAGTGTAACACATCCTTAATTATTGATAACTAAGAATAAATACAACAATATTTCTTTGAGACAAAAAAAGTCGTTCGATAATTTTTTCAAACTTTGGCTTGAATTTTTATCTCTCTCACAAATGAAATTCTTATTACTGTCTATTTCTTACAATTTTGGAAATCGACTAGAAAAATGGTAACCGAAAATTGACAAATTATAAAATTTTATTCCAGTGCACTTTCTTATTAATGGATATCCTTTGATAGTAAATGCGTGTGCGGCTTTACATTATATAATAATTTATGTACATAATCTTTCCCCTTTTTATTTCAATCTACTGAGAATTGTTTTTCTTAAAGAGAAATTGTTGTTGTCTTATGGATCCATTCATACATTTCTTTAACACAAACGAAAGAGAAAAGAAAAAATAACAACAAAAAAAACAAATAAATGTCGAATGAGCACGTAATTCTTTCTGTTTCCTCCCCTTCTAAAGCAAAATGGATTAAAAATACTTAGATAGAATAATAATTTCAAGCATTGAATACATTCTTATATACTTGAGAAATATATTTTAAAATCACTTTTAGAATACATTGATTAGCGTAAGTTATTATGTATTTTTTTATGAAAAATAATCAAAAAAACTTTAATCAATTTATATAATGAACTACATAAATGTTGACGCAATAGCATTTAGGGCAACGTTTACATATCAAATTTTATTTGATAAAAGTTACTTATTTATTTATTAATAAATAAAAAATACAACAAAATCAAAAAAAAAAAAAATGCAAAAATACAATTAAGAAAAAGTTGAAAAAATCTTATAAATGTAGGTAGTTTATTATCTACTAATTGTTATTATCAATACTATTATTTATAACAATCAATAACAACAAAAATAATCAAACACAACAATTAAACAAAAACTTCAACAAATGACAAGAGTCGATTTCGACTTAAAGGTAAAAATTAGTTTCCAGCATTTTTTGTTTCAAAAATGTTTGATGATAATAGCATAATATTCTACTTTTTTCATTAAATAAAGTCGGATGTCAAAATTTGTGGAACAAAGTTTACAGGACAGTCAAACTTTCAATAGTACAAACTAAATCTTGATGTCTAAACGTTACCTAATCGTTAGTACCTAATTTTAGCGGTTTTTTATTTGTAAATAAAAAAAATAGCTATATTAAGTTTACTTTATTTCTAATATTTTAGTGTTTTTTATTTAAAAAAAAAAAAAATAAACAGTATAGATATATAATAAATGTACCTATGTAATATATGAATATATCCTATATCTATTTATTGATATTTGATATTGTAGTCTTTTGTATTTTAAAATAAAAAAAACAGTAGTTTTTAATTTTTTGGTTTTCCTAATGTACCAGGTTTTTCACATGGACAATTATATGTCGGGATTTCGCGCACTACTGGGAATATAAATCATTTGAAAATTGTCACCGAAGAGAATAGAACTGTTAGAAATATAGTTTTTAATGAAATATTAGTTGATTAAATATTTCAATCTATATCAATCCAATTATATAGTCTGTCTGCTAATCTACTAATTTAACTAAAGTATTACATATTACTAAAATATTGTTGATAGGGGAATTTTTGATTTTGATGATTTATAATGCAGTACAACCTAGAATGCTCTAATTTTGATTTTTCACTATATATAACGGTAGCAAAAAGTTACGGGTATTTAACTAATTATTATAAAATATGTATATATATATATATATATATATATATATATATGTATATATATATATATATATATAAGTGGCCTCGGTAGCCGAGTGGTAAAGCACTCGAGTGTAGTAATGTAACGACCGAAGGAGCACGGGTTCAAACCCCGTGAAACCGAAAAAATTTTCAAATGGTGAAAATTACTGAAAAATGTAATTTTCTATACAACGACATCGGTTCAAATATAATTTAATAATTAATAAAGATATAATATAACTAATAAAAAAATAATATAAATATATAATATTCAAAAATATATACCAAATAATTAATATAGTTTAATAAAAAAGGCCCACATTTCGAAAGGGAAAAAGACCTATAAAGTTGGCCTACAGATTTATCTATAGGATCAACTGTTAAAAATAAAATAAATAATATATATAGATGTGGTTATTTTTTGAAAATTTATTTGAATTAATATTTTGAGTATTACACATTAAACAACAAAAGCAAAAACAAAACTGCTGATCTTGGGTATTTAAACTTTTTATACCTTTTTATACAATTAATATTAGTTTTAGGTGGTTATGCTGAAGTCCGAAGCGGAATTTCTCCGAAAAAAAATTCCGATCCGAATATGAAAAAATCGGTATGCTGAAGTCCCTTCGACTGCAAAGTCTGTGCAGAAATCAAAATCATATGTTTCGGAAGATTTTTTTTTTGTTTTCATATTCATTTCAAACATTTTTATTTTCAATTTTTTTTTATTTATTTTGTAAAAAATTTTTAATAGATAATGTATATGACATAATATATATATACAATATGCACACATAAATTAAAAGTAAAAGTTACAACTTTCTTAATTACATATGTAGTATGTATATATATACAAATTAAAATAATAGTAATTTTTTGTTACATCAGAGAAAATTTAAAATTCTCTAAAGAATGTAAAATATATATGTATCGTTTTCAATATATATACATATTATGTTATAATATTAAAAGCAATAAAATATATCATTCTTTTGAAGCGCTTTTTTATTCCTAAAAAAAAATATTTTTCATAAATGAAAAAAAAATTGAAAAAAAAAACTATTATTACATTTTCTACTTCTCCTAATATTCTAAATACAAAAAATGTGTGCTTTATATTTCATTTCCGAACCATTCTAATACTTCCGAATGAGAAATTCCGGCGTACAATTTTCAAATTATTTTCCGTTCCGACGAACTTGAGCATACATAAGTTTTAAAATTTCGGATAAATAATGACATTTGCTGACTGCGGAATACTTACGGACTTTAGCATACCAAATGCGGGATGTAATCGGAATTTCACATTCCGACGAACTTCAGCATAACCACCTTATTTTCAATTTAGTTTTCTTTTCCTTTCCTTTTTTACTTTAAAGCAACTTATTAATATGTAAAAAAAATATATTGATATACTTGAAAATTTGTTTGAATTTATAATTTACTATTCGAAAATTACTCGGAAAAGTATGACTGTATTCATGCGTATAGTGACAATTGAACTCTCTGTTAATTTGAAGAAAAGATAATAAGAAGACAAAATAAAGAGTTCAGTTTTGGAACAACTCACAAATAATTTAAGTTGTATTGTTATTTTAATTTTTTATAATAATTAAAACACGCTGCGCAGTAGGTAGAGCGCCTGCCTTTGAACCGAATGGTTCCAAGTTCGGTTCCCGATCAAGCAAAAAATGCATTCTGGATTTTTCGACCTTTTTCAGTACCCTTTATTATTGCAGTAAAATAAATGATAAATAGTAGAGAATTTTGGTTATCACTAATAATAAAACGGAACTATGCTATTATGAAGGCGAAGTAATATACAGTAGATATAGTTATCCACATTTAAACTAGTAGATATACCGAGAAAAAAAATTCTACAGAAAAGCTGTATATTTGATTGTGTATTCCAAATCTCTGGGTAAAAAAAAGGCTGTTCATCCCATAGCCTTAGAATTATATAAAAAAAATTAGAACATTAAATTTAGGGAAAACCATATTTCGCGAGTTAAAAGCGTTGAGACTTTCTCCAGGGTTAGTGTACGAAATAAAACTTTTTGAAATATTAGCGAAATTTTGTAAATTACCTGGAATTTCTACTAGTACACGTGTAATAACTAAAACTAATGTTGGAAAAAAAATTTGATATATGAAACAAAACCGTAACCGCCAGAAAAAAAATAAAAGGTCAGAGTGTAAAAAAATTACAAGTATGAATCGTAAAATAAATATATTATTGCAAAGTAAATAAATGAGAATATAATATGTAATTATTTATCATACCTAAAATTATGTATCAAACTCTATAATCACTATTAGATTAAGAAATTTTTAAATAATATACAAAAAAAATTAAACTTTTTAATATAAATTCACATATTTTTATTTTTTTATATTTTTTTATTGAAAATAATAAAATAAAGAAAGAAAAACCGAATAATTTCAAATGGATTTTTTTCGGATTCTTTCTTGTTTAATGTATGTTTAAGTATACCTCATATGTTATTTTTCTCATAAACTTTTATAAATTGAGTTCTTCCAGAGAAATTTATTATTTTATTCATAACCGTTTTTATAAAATTGTAATTTTTATTAATTTTTTTTTGTGTTAATTAAAAATATTGCATAAATTTTGACAAGGATTTGTTTTTTTTTATTAAAATTTACAAAGTTTATCTAACCTTAAAAGGTTTAGTTAGAAATAACTTTGCAGGTGCAATTTACAATTTTTGAATATTATAAATGTTAAAAATTTTGATTTATCAATTTGTTTTTCGACTGCTAATAATATTAAAAATTAAAATGTTACCTTGTTTCCTCTATCAATGTTTTAAGCAAGCAGGTTTATGTTATTTAAAATTGTAAAAACCAATTTTTACTATATAGTCAAAATAAATTTTTATTCCATTTAGTAATTTAAAAGTTGTGGAAAAAAATTTTGTAATAATTTCTATTTGAATCCAATATCCTTCACTTTATGTATTATAAGTATAAAATTTTTAAGTCCTTAATTTATTAACTTATATTTTGTAAAATTGTTTTTAATTGACTGTACAAAAACCGTTTCAAAGTTCCACATGGAATGAAGTTTGCATTAACACTATTTTAGACCCAGCAAAACTTCAGTCCGCCAAACGAGAGTTCGAATATCTTATGAAGATAGGTATTTATAGGTCATCGTCTTCGAATTGGGCAAGTTCACTACACATGGTTAAAAAATCTGACGAAACTTGGAGGCCATGTGGAGATTATAGGGCTCTTAATTCACAAACCGTACCTGATCGATACTCTATCTATACCATGGGTGTCTAAACTATGAGCATTGCTGGGCCAATTTGCAAAAAAAAATTTTGTTGGGCCGCACATAATTTTTTAATAAAATCGGCATAAATAATAACTCAATAAACAATTTAAAAGCAAATTAAATTCATTTTATTTTTTTTTTTTTAATTTGATATAATCAATAATACATCAAATATTATTTTGGCGATTTTCTTCAAAGACGCAAAAGTTTTAATCTAATCTAATGTGAAGGATGAAGTTGTTTCTGTTGAACCAGTAAATCGATATCGGGCTCAATAGACGTCGTTGCAATTCTCAATGCATTTTCCAAATGTTGGTCAGTTATTTTAGTTCTATTCTTGTTTTTTGTGTGTTTCATTCTTGAGAAAAGTTGTTCGCAAATATACGTACTACTAAAAGCTGAACACATTAATAAGCCGTGATTATAAAAGTTGGGATATTTTTCACGGGGTAGGTAATCTTTATAAAAGATTTTCCTTTATTTTCCATAAATATTTTTATTTCAGTTCTTAAATTGTAAAATCTTTTGAGCATTTTTCCTTTACTAAGCCACCGCACTTCTGTATAATAAATAACATCTACAAAATCGGTACCTAATATCTTAAGAAACTATTGAAATTGCCTATGATTAAGTCCTTTTGCTCTTATAAAATTAATGGTTTTTATAACAATGCATAATACATTATCCATTTTTAAAATTTTTCCACATAAGTTTCCTTGATGCACGATACAATGATACGTCATTAAAAGGACATTCCCGGCAGTGACAGCTTCGTCATGTACCATTTTAACAAGTCCGCTATTTTTACCAACCATGGCAGGGGTTCCATCGGTGGCAATAGCCGATAAATTTGTAATAGATAAGGAAAATCTGTTCATTGTCTTTTTTAATGCATCAAACAAATCTGCAGACTTGGTTGTGTCCTTTAGCGATACTAAAGCAGCCATCTCCTCTATAATATTATAATGCTCATCGATGCCCCTGATAAAAATTGCCAATTGTGCTGTATCAGAAGCGTCAGTGCTTTCGTCGATGGCTAACGAATAACATTTAAAATTGGTACATTTATTTTTTAAGGAGCTTTCAACTGAATTCCCTAACTCTTCAATTCTTGGTGTGATAAGCTAATTTTAGAAAATTCTAATTTTTTTTCAGCACAAATTATGTTTGCTACGCTTTCCATACACTCTTTTATAAATTCCCCATCAATAAAGGGTTTTGATTTCTTTGCTATTAAATTTGCTACGACGTAACTTGCTTTTACAACACTATCATTTTGAGAAGCTGTCCTTTTAAAAAAATTTTGTTCAGACGATAGGCCTTTTTTTAATTCTTTGATTTTATCTTTACGACAAGAGCCAAGATATACATCATATTTTGGGGCATGCCTTTGAATATAATGTCTTTTTAAATTGTAGTCTTTAAAAACTGGCACAAAATCTCTACAAATTAAATAAAGTGCTTTATTACCATTAAAAACTCTGTTTTCGTTAAAAACTCTGTTTTCGTCTTCTATTTTTCTTTTCTTAGGTTCTACTTGTTTTTTCAATGACATGGAGGCCATCTAAAAACAATTATAACGAACTGTAGGGCGCAAAAATACATTGCAAATTATTATATTACCGTTTTTATTTTTTCAAAAGTGTATATGTATGAAGACAAAATAAATTCAAACAAAACACAAATATTCTTCTAATAAGAATCAGAAAGCAATGACAGACTTGCTTCAAAGTTAAAAACATTTGACATTTCAATATAACCAACACAGTCGCTAAGCTCGCCATCTATTGTAATAATTTCTCAATTTAACAATTACGATTACGATTACAATCGATCGAATCAATGTCGAATTAAGAATTCTCGATTAAAACGTCTAGTTTCCATTCAAAATGTATCATTTTATCTGAATTTTGAATTACAAATTTAATAAACCAAATAAATTTAGCTAAAATCAAATGAATTGAGATGAAAAAAATTTTTTTTTAACTTACAAATATGAAAAATAATGTTAAAATTTTTTTTTTATTTAAACAGATAGGTATTTTTAATAAAAATTTATATTTTTAATAAAAATTTATATTTTTAAATATTTTCATAATTTTCGATAGGGCCGCATTCCGAAGTCTTTTGGGCCGCATGCGGCCCGTGGGCCGCACTTTAGACAAGCCTGATCTATACCATATACAGAGTGGTCCGGTTTAGAGCAAACAGTTTTTAAGGGGTGATTCGTTGGAGTATTTTAGGAAAAAAATTCTTCTAGAAGAGGGGTCTATCTTTAAATTTACCTGGGCTACAGAGGGTTAAAGAAAATCGGATTAAAAAAATTATGTCTAAAGAATATCAACTACAGCTCAGAAGAAATTGAAACTAGAGCAACCTCTTCTTGATACCTTTTTTTAGAATGAATTCACCTAATTAACGGTATATGTTGAATGAGTGTCAGACTTACCGTTTTTGAATATTAACTGCATAAACTTAAAATTTTGCTTTTAAAAACAGAAAATTTTGTAAAAAACGTTGATTATCTCGAAAAATTCGCTATTTTTTTTTATTGTGTTGATGCGCTACATCATCCCCTACAACTTTCATATCAGACTTGCCGTTTTTCAGGTACCGTTTTTTCAGGTGCCGTTTTTCAGGTGTAATATATATCGCATGTTCGTTTTTTTAACATGCCAGATCCTTTCCATCAGATTTCCTGTATCGCAGTAATTACGCCAACCTCAAAATTTGACGATTTTCTATCAGTTTGACTTTCAAAATAAATAGTTGAGCAGGTTCTTCGTTTTGTTAATGTAATAATTAACTAGCTACTCTGAAATAAAATATTTTTGTTCTTCAGTTTTCCTACAGATTAGCCTGAATATAAACGGAATAAAAATTTGAAGGAGTGTCGTTAGAACTACGCTGCATTTCCTGTATACAGCTAATCTTTCAGTAAATGATGAAAGTAACTAACTTCGCATGTTAGCGTCTCATATATCGCATTGCAATAATGATAAAATCTACTACAAATATAACTTGACAAGCTGGCGAAACTATATCGACTAGGAAGATTCTGGAAAGGAAGGAAAGTGCTTGGTATTAAGTAGAAAATAGAACATTGTGTATTAAAGGAATATATAAATTAAATATTCTCCAAAAATTTATATGAGATTTTTTCTCATATAAATTTTTGAAGGAAATTTTTGAAGAAATAAAACAGACAACAATTCATTTTTGATACATAGATTGTTTGTTAATTCTTTTTGTTTGTAAGTAGATATACATATATACATCTATATTATAATACACAAGAGCACGATTAGTGAAGGCACACTTTTCGTGGTTTTTCGTGTGCTTCGTTTTTTTTTTCGTTCAATCAATCGGCGATGATGCAGGCTGTGGCTATCAATATCAATTTTTATTTTATCTATGTTATAATACACAAGAGCACGATTTTGAAGGCAAAGTTTTCGTGGTTTTTCGTGTGCATCGTTTTTGTTTTTGTTTTAATTCAATCAATCAGTGATGATGCTTGTCGTGGCGATCAAAATTAATTTTTATAGCATCATTTAATATCAGAAATTTTGTCGATTCTCTTTTGAGTCAAATTCTTTTTTTTTTTTTTTATTTATCGCATTTGGTTTTTGCACTTTTAGTAGGAAAAAAATTAATTAGTAGGATAATATTATTAATATAGGTTTTAATATCACAAATTTTTGTGAGTTCAATTCTCTATTAATTCACATTTTTTTTTTTTTATTAAAAAAATAATTTTTTTAATATTATAATTTTTATAATATAATATAACTAATAACAAAAAACAATATTTTTTTAATTGTTATTCTCTTCATCAAACTAATCATTCAAATTATATATACTTATTACTTATCCTTAACTGGAATGCATTCACAGTAGTTAACAGTTTTGACACTATGATGTATCATGTAGATGTATGCATATAATATAAATTATACCAATTAGCATTTATCCTACCTATATATGTATACTAAAACAGCTAAAATGTAGGTACAATAAATATAATATAATTTGTACTGTATTTTGATTAGAAAGTCTTATTAGTATACTGGTGAAATGTTATGTATATCGAACCTATGTTAAAATTTTATTGTTCAAATTTATTTTACAGATTTTATAATATTTAATTTTAAAAAAAAGAGACATATTTCAATTTATGATTAAAAAGTAAATAATAAAAAAAAAGTTTTAAGTAGGTACCTTATTTTATTTAAATAAACAATAAAACAAACTTTAATTTCATTTAAATTATATTTAATTATATTTATATTAAATTTATTTTTTAAATCTAAAAAGTTTTGAAAAAGTTATTAAAATATCTTATTTTAAAAACAATTTATTTTAAAAAAAAACTAGGAGCAAAATTATATATTTATTATAATCTACATAAAAAACCATCCGCCGGCCAATAAGTAAACTAAAATTTTAAGTACATACTTCAATTGAAAAATAGTAAAATATTAGGTCTATTCACTAACCGTTCCAGATAGTTCAATATGAATATGAATAGTCATGCGTTGAATAATTTCTTTAATGACATAGTCATTTGAAAATACATTATTTATGTTTAATATATTGATTTAAGACGTACGGTTCAAATCTGAACCATCTAACAACCGATGTTCATTATTATTTTTTAAATATATAAGGAGACTAAGCAAAATTATATATTTTTTTAAATTTTTTTTAATTATTAATTAGAAATTTCCATTTAAAATTTCACCCCATGTAAGACATTTTAACATACAATAAATTATTATTTACGTATACGGTCGTTCTCTAATTAGAATCAATTCAAAAATAAAATATGGTATTTACCTACCAAGGATAAATTGAAATGATGGATACAATTCATAATGGAGCTGATTTTCCATTAAACCATGTAGCAAATCTGAGGTACATCTACATATACAATTTCATTAGTAGTATTCCTTTTTCAATTTAATATTATATCGAAGTAATTTGAAGTACTTCGAAAATGGAATGATTCGATTTTTTAAAACAATTATTTTGTGACAATTATTTTTTTTATAAGAGCAAAAATATAATATTTATTAAAATCTACATAAAAATCCATCTGTCGGCAAATAGAAAACTAAAATTTAAAGTAAATTTAAATTCGTTAAATTGTTAATATTTCAGTAAAATATTAGGTTTATTCTGTAACTGTAAACTGTGTAAGAACGATCTAGAACGATCTGGAGTAAAAAAAAATTTGTTGTGTTCAGTAGTTTCCGTTAATTTAACTTTTTTGACCCAAAGGTGCTCAGATCGTTGTTGAGCAGATTGTTTAAAATAGCTCTAAATTGATCTGTTTTGTTCCGAATTTTTTTGTGCTAAAATTTTTTAGGTATATCTTTTTTAATTTCAGTGTCTGAATAGTCAAGTCAAGAAAATTTTGAGGCATTTGACGTGTTTAAAGTATCTGAAAACAATGTATAGAATAATAATATTAAGTTAATCTTAAAGTTTTAAGTTAATCTTTATAAAATTAACTCTTTTATTTAGAAAATAAAAAAAAATACCACTTATAGAATTATTTAAGGATTTATCAGACATCAATTTCCAGTAAGTCTTGAATATGCAATATCAATCAATAAATCACAAGGTCAAATATTTCAAAGAGTCGTAATTTATCTCTCTCATTCTACCTGCACCAATGGTCAGCTGGCTCCTTCCCCTCTTAAAAAGCTGATACGCATGCTCTGGAATACCCGGTATAAATAAATATAACAAATTTGAAAAGATCTGGAAACCCCCTTTTTGTTGACAAGTCTTAGTTACATAAAAAAAATAAAACAAAAAAAAAATTCAAATTCGAGTATAAATAAAATTTTGTCATTCTTTAAATACTTTATCGAATATGTAGGAGTATTTTATGACTGCTTAATTTAGTCGGAAAACTGTTAAATTGGCAATACTAATTAAAACTAAGAAGCCATATAAAAATTAATTGGATGATATTATAAAAGACCTCCAATGTTTTGTCTTCAATATATTTTAAATCAATATTGTATGCTAATTATTCATTTACGTGTTCATTATAATAGAAAATCAATATTGTTCCAAGTAAATTTTTACATAACAATAAATGCACATTCTTTAACATATTACAATAATATAAAACAACATAATAATAATATAAAATTTTATAAGTTTTGGCTCCACGTATATATTAGATTGATTTTGAAGTTAGCAAGAATTATAAAATTTGAAGAATAAACTGAAAAAATTTCAAGCTCTTTAATTTTAAATATAATCTATATTAAAAATTTGAGAATTCAATACTGATGAGAAATTTAAATTAAAATTAAGTTTTTTCATTCGAAAGTATAAGTTCATTATAATGAGTATGAGTAATAAAATAAAAGTAATAAAGTATGAGTAATAATGAGTATGAGTAATAAAATGGCAAGTTCAAATTTGCTTTTTTCGTACAAACATTTTATCTAACATTACTTTTTCTGTTGTCAAATTTTCATGCCTTTAACATCTTTGGATTTTGAAATATTGTATGTCAGTTACCGAAACCTGTCATTTGACAGCTTTGTAAAGCACCGCGTCCGGTTCTTTCTTTGACCATGAAATAACTGTGCAAAATTTCAGAACTCTATCTTTAAAACTGGTATAATGAACAAACAAACAACTTTTTCTTTTATAAGTATAAATTTTAACCGTTTGAGTATATAATATAGGTAGGGTGATAAATGATAATTGGAATATATATAATACATATTCATTCATGATACTTACATCAGTATATAGTGTCAACTGCACTGTTATCTGTCAATACATTGTATAAGTAACACTAATAAATATATATAATTTGTATGCTTAGACTTGCTTAGATTTATTCTAAACTAAACGTTTTCGTGTTTTGTTGAAATAATTGAGAAGAGAATAAATAATAATTAGAAAATACTTTTTTTTATCAAAAAAATTTTGTTTTTTTTTGTTATTATATTATATTATGAAAATTATTATAATAAATTTTATAATAAAATAACAAAAGAAAATATTTTAAAAAAAATAATAATTGAACTCACTCAAAGGAGAATCGAGCAACCAACTGAGTTAAAGGGCCTTATTCTGAGAAGCGAATCACTTTTTCACTACGTACCGGTAGAGCATTACATTGCATCACATTTGGTATTCTGAGAAGCGAATGATACGATATTTTGCAAAACTGGCAGCATTGCTCGTTAAAACTGTCCACATTTCTTTTTCTTTTATATATTGACAATTTTTGTTTTAATTTTTTGTTGTAACAATAATTTAAATCCTGAAATTCGTCCACATTCAGTAAAACTCATTATAAAATTGGTTGGTTGCTGAAGGAAGTTATCAAAAAGGCGTGGGGAACGAGTTTTTGGTAGGTTCAGCTAAATCAACTATTTTTCAAATATTAACCGAAACCTTGCCAATATTAGAGACGGAATTCTGTCGTATATAAAACTTCCTGAAACCGAAGAAGAAATCATCCATCAAATTGGGGTTTTATAATAAATTTTGAAACTCAGAAATTATTGTATGTTGATGGAACACATGTAAAAATCATTGCACCAACAAACATTGAGTAACTTTTCTATAAATTGAAATGAAAATCGAAACATTTCGATAAAAACCGATCAGTATCGCTATTTCGCTTCGCAGAATACGAAAAATAAAATTTATCATATTTTTCATTACGTACCGAAAAATTCACTCTTCAGAATAAGGTCCAATAACCGATTAAAATTGTTTCGCCATAGAAATTGTTTCAGACATAAAATAAAATTTTATTTTGATCCTCACAATACTACCCAGAATAAATAAATAAATACATATCATTGCAAGCTAAAGAAAAGCAAGTAAAAAAGTGTTGCCGATTCAATTTCTTCATATCTTAAGTCCAATGATACCAAATGATACCAATTTCATACTAAAGTGAAAAGATTTTACTCATGTGAATCGTATCGCCTAGTCTATTATGATAGGGGTAATATTATTATTTATTTGTTTGGGGCCTTTTCAAATTAGTACTGTAATTTATTTCAAACAATAATTTTAAACTGAATGAGTAGATATTTTAAATTGTAAAGTTGAAAATATATTTAGAACTGATTATGCTGTCAACTTATTCAATTTTTGACCCAGAACAATGATTTTACCGACTGAAAAATCAGCGGCGTCTAATTATGAATTTTAATTGTATAAAAAAAACTAAGTTTGGCTAATTTTCCAACCGCTTACAATCAGGCAGTAAAAAATATATTTATTCTGTACGCTATTATACACGACATGAAATGACTTGAACTTTACAATTCAGTCACTAATATAATTATTCAGTGTGTCAGTGACGAAGCGTGAACATTCAGATTAGAGAATCAATTCATTAAAAAGTCGAAAAGTATGAACTAAGGAGAACTAGGCAGGTTTAACTACTTTACATTGTGTTAAATTAATAATTTTCTGGAAATAATAGTTTACTAATAGTTTAAGTTTAAGCACAAATTTTTTTTTTTTCTCTTTGAAGGTGAAAATCTTTGAAAAAAGCCTAAAAGGCCGTATCACAGCTTAATAGGACTGTGAGATTTTTAAATTACTAAATTCACCTACAACGTGATATCTTAAGATTAATTATTATAGCTAGTCACTATATGGACTAAACAATTTTTCTTTAAACTTTGAATTAATAAATAAACTTATATGATAGGAAAAAAAAAAGTCAGGAAATGCAAATGATATATTGCAAATTTGTTAGGTTACCATTGTTTCGTAGGAGTAATACCCAAAACAATTTATTTCATAAAGGTCTTCAAATATTTAATCACTTAACATTGGAAGTCAGAAACGCAGAAGATTTTTTCTAAAAAATCTTGATAACTTTTGTAAAGTATAGAAACGAATAATTAAATTTGTACTTTGCCTATTGAATATTCATAAATTTTTATCTTATTTTATTTTAAATTTTGTAGTTTAAATATTTTATGCATTATTTTGGTAAATTATTGTTTATAAATTTTAACAAAATTGAACTAATTTTGTTTTATGTAATTTAAAGGTACCTAAATAGATTTAAAACTTTAAAAAAGTATTAATTACTAAAAAATGAAATGAAAAAAAAAAAAAAATTACGTTTGAAATACACTAAAAATTAATTCTATCACCGATTATCAGACAATAATTAATATTTATATTCAAGATTAATGCTCCTTTCCTTTTACATTATCATAAAAATTCTCTGATGATTTAATTGATTTCAGTAAATCTTTTTCAATTGAAATAACAGAAAGAGAACTTAATCTTTCCGATCCCATTCTATTTCGCATGAAACTTTTGACTCGTTTTAAGCATGAAAAGACACTTTCTGATGTTGCTGTTATTGGAGGAATAGTAACAATCAATTGACAAAGTTTTGTAAATTCGTTAAACACCGGTCTAATCCACACTCATTCAAAAAGTGTACAATCTCTCCAGCATTTTTCTTACTTTGAGAACCTGAATCACTGAATATCACTTTTAATTCTGTTTCCAATTTGAATATCTCAAAATATTCCTATGAATTTTCTTGCAAATTGCTTACAAGATCACTAGGGTATTTTTCTTCGAAATCCTTATATCGACTTATGTCAGTTAATCAATAAATTTAATTTTTGTGATAAATTTGAGTGATTCAAAACGGTACTTAATTTCTGAAATGAGTTTTTGGCCAATATCTGTTATTAATGTTTTACAGTACTTTGGAATATTTTTACCACAAAGTTCCCTTTTTCTAGATGCTAATTCTAGAATGTCAAATTCCTCAATACTTTTGGAAATTTTTCTTCAAAATTCTGGATCATCAATTTTGATCAATGAATTTTTCGAATTCACAGATTTTTCGAATACAATAGGATATATCAAACATTTTTAATTGTAAGATTTCATAAATTCATGAGTAAAAAAAATAAAAAATAATAACATATTAACCGCTTTTTTCTCTATTATTCTCTTATTTATTTATGATTTATTATATACATAGAGTAGGAGATATAGCTAATAAGCTACATATAAGTTTTCATATTTATATTATTATTAATATTATTTTATTATAAAAGTTATCTTTTTTCTACAGCCAAAAAAATAGTAAATACAAAACTCTATATCTATGTATTTTATTTTTAATTTACAATTCTGTATGCATATTGATTTGTATGCATTTATTGTTCTGGTTATCCAATTACGCATACACAATCAAAATAAAATTTGAGAGTTAACATTGCCTATTCCTCTAAAAATGTTAAATTTCTTATGTGTAATTTACTATTCACTATTATATTATACAAGCTGTTAGCTGTGGAAGCGATTTTAAAATTGGTTCCCTTTGAGTTTATTTTTGTATGGTATGCTAAAAAAAATTCTTATAAAGAAAAAGGATATATAATATTTTTTCATAGCATTTGTAAGGTTACTGGAAGCGATGTTAAAATTGGTTCCCTTCATATATGTATACATACAGTGTTAGGCTGTTACGATTTTATTTTGTAATGTAAGTTTTTTTCTTTTAATGAGTTTTATTTTATATAATGCTATGTTAAATATTTTTTGAAAAATGAAATAGTAGTAGGCTAGTAGCAAACAACATTTTTTCTTTCTAGAATTTCAATGTATGTATGTGAAGTAATTTTAAAATTGATTCCTTTGCAATATTATTTTATAAGATATGTATGGCGACTGGCGAGTTTTATATGGTTTTATTCAGTGGCCTACTATGTTACATTTATTTTTACCTACCTACAATTTTACCTACCTACAATTTAAATTTATTTTATTTAAAATAAATTTTATTTCCCATAATAAGAGAATGAGTTGAAATGAAAAAATTCTGAAATTTATTTTTATGAAATGTGAAGTGAAATTTTGTAATGAACTGTAGAAGAAATATTTTTATTTTGTAACAAAAAGAAAAAATCGTTTATGAATTCAGTAATGAAAATGTAAAAAGAAATAATGTTAATCATAAAATCAAATGGAACCATTGGTTCCGTTGGTTCCATGGACCCTTCGTCGTACTAGTGTGTACATATTTACATATTTTAATTAGGTACGCAATTGTGATTTCCTTTATGCCTATGTGACTTACTCTACCGTTCGTTTTATATAATGGCACTTCTAAGCAACTGTAGTAAATTTTGTGTGCAGTTTAAAAACAAATACGGCACTGTATTATAAAGGTACTAATCAACAATTTTTCAATCCTACATCAGACATCATGTTTAAGAGTAAAACTATTAAAAAAATTAAATTTAGAACTTTGCTATTGAAGAAGTTTTACTTATTGTGAATAAGGATCTGTATTTGCATAAGAATTGGAACCTATTCTTGTCTTATCCATTTGATTGCAAACCAAAAATTTTTTTTATTTAATTTATTTAGTAAAAATATACTACAGATTTAAAAAATTCTTGCCAAATATCTAAAGTCATATAATTGAAAATTTTAAATTAATTATTACAAACAGAATAGACTTCAATTACAAAAGACTTCGACGTCTTTTTTTTGCTAACTCTGGAGTGCACAAAGGAGTCCCTCGGACGACTGTCATTTATTATTTCTATAAATGATGTCACTAAAATTATCCAGAGCAGTGGTATAAAAATTTACGCTGACGACATAAACAGTTTTATGAAATGGTTTAATTATAATGGTTTATTTGTAAACGTTGATGAATGCGCCATCATATCGTTTACTCTACAAACCCTACGTGTAAAATAGTTATACCTTTAATGGTTCTATAATTAGACGAGTCATCGAATTTAATGATCTTGGGTGGTTTTTGATTCAAAAGTTACATTTAACATACATATTAATAAGATTATTAACAAAGCAAATTAAATTTATAAAAAGGTGGTCTAACGAAATTGAAAATCCTTATGTTACTAAATCCTTATTTACGACATTAGTCAGACAAATTCTTGATTATACTAACCAAGTTTGCACCCTTTTATTACACACTGATAGAATAGAAAGTATTCAAAAAAAATTTCTTAGGTTTGCAGTAAGAGCTTTAAATTGGAATTATCCCGTAATATTGCCCTCCTACATTGAACGTCTTAAACTGCTTAATATGTTTACTTTATAAGGTACTGTGTTAGGTATTGTTTTTATAACCCAAGTGCTCAATAAACACATTGATTCAAGTTATAATGATAACATTTTAAGAAATACAATTAACACAAGAGCCCGATTTAGTCATGAAAACATATTTTCTATTAAATTTCACAGGACTAAGTACGGGAAATATGAGCCTGCTGCATACAGCATTCTGTGAACACAAACCAATACTATAAAATACACAAACCAATATATAAAATTTCGATATGAGTAAAGATGTTTTAAAGAAATCCTTATTTAAAATGATTTCCTAATTTCATTAGGAATTTTGTGTAAACTGGTTGCATAATTTTTATAATCTCTATTTTAAATTACTAATTGTACTCGTTTTATATTTTATTATTAGGTCTGTTCATGTACAAAAAAAATAAGAAAACGTTTACAATGGAACAAAGTTTGTTAATTTTTTCACCGAAAAGCGTCCACGTATTGAGAAAATAAAAGTGTCCCATGAAACATTTCTCCTATTCTGATTTTACACATTTAAAAAAAAAAAAATTATAAAAGTTTTTAAATGTCAAAATTTAAAATTTAATTACGTTTGGTTATAACAATCAACATTTTGAATTTTTCAATAAAATAAAAAACAATTACTTCCACAGAGATTTCTAAGTTTTGGATATATTAATTAATTTTGAACTATCATGGATAGATCTTGGATATGCCACAAATACCGAAATGATTTTTATGCATATGAATATGATATTGATGATGATGAATAATAATAAAGTTAAAAGCAAAAAAATATCAATTAACTAATAATTTTACCTCTTTTCACCAAATTTAAATTTTGTTTTGTTTTGTTAAAAATTATATCTACGTAAACTAGGAGTGCGTTATCTCGTTAATAGAATTCTTTGGTTACGTTAAAAAAAGCATAAAAAAAATATAAAGAAGAGCAGATAAAATTAAAATGAATAAAACCAAAATTTTTGAGAATCGCAAAAACAAAATTCTCTTTTAAATTACCAATATATATAAGGTGGAGCTATGCTTCTTGAATTTTTTCTGAAATTTTAAAATAAAATTGACTTTACGCCTCTGTATATAAGTTCTCTGTGATAAAAGCTTTTAGTTTAAGCTTTTATATTGATATAAATAATATTATTTTGTCTATTTTCTATCTTTTCGTTTCATATTCATATGCATTGCACATTGATTTGTGGATTTGTAAATGAACGAGAAATGGAGCTATTGATTTTCTTATAAAATCGTTAATTTTATCTTCACAAAAATTTTATATGGGATTGTTCTTCTGTATATTATTTTTTTCTGTGGTTTAAGGGAATACGTGTGGTTTACGATATCAATAATCGAGTTTTTAAATTTCAATAAAATCAAATTAAGATAACAAATTAGAAATTGTATTAGAGTAATTATTTAAATAAGTTAAATTATTTTGTTTTGTAGCAAAAATGTTTGATTTTTTTATATTTATAATAGTTTTAAGTTTAAAAAATTTTAATAATATAATGTAAAAAAAGAATATTGAAAATAATACATGTGATATAATATGAAGTGTTTTTGAAAATGTGCAGTCGTTCATTAAATAAAAATATGTTTTTTCTGATCTTTAAAGTAATTTAAACATAATACACACATGCATACATAAACACTTCGAGTTAATAATAATAATAATACATAAATGAGTGAATATGTCACATATTTGAGTGAAAATTTAAAAAAAAAATAATAAAAATAAAATAAATCTTTTAGGACATATTGAAAGTTTTCTTAATCACGTTAATTTGATTAAAATTAGTAATTTTATATACTTTTCTGGTTTCTGCATTTTCACGTAATAAAATAGTTTCGTCTTTAACCCAGAGAAATTGAAATTTTTTTTCAAATTTGATTTTTTTTCCTTCATAGTATAATTTTTTTCTGGAGTGGTGAAAGATGTTGAAAGAAAATTTCTTGGTTACTTATGTTGGGTATACTCAATTGTGATGTGAAAATATGGTGTTTTTTTTCTTTTCCAAAATTTTATTTTTGTCTCTTCAGATTTAAAATATACAATACATTGCGATTGTTTATTGAATTTAAAGGATGTTACTGGTGTAATTTTTAAGATATCATTTTCTGTGATGTCAGACTGAATTTTCTCAGCTATTTCCAGAAAAAGTATCCTTAACAGTTTTACTATAAGGTAAACCGGTGACAACAATATTATTTTTATTATTTATTTGAATAGATTTGTCCATTTTTGCTTCCAATATATTAAATTTTTCTTCTAATTTCTCGTAATTGAGCAGCTGAGTTCTCAAGACATTATTTTCTTCAATTAAATTTTTATGTGCATTAATTATGTTCTCCATTTGATTTGAAATAAATTGCTGAGATTTTTGAATTTCAACCACAACATTACCCAAGATTTTTAAGTAGGCTGTGACTGACTCCAATGAACAATTAGTTACTTCAAATGACGATAGTTGGTCTTGAGTTTGGAGAACTTGTAATTCAGTTTTTTTTTCCAATAATAATTTCTTCAGAATCGAGCCCCATTATTACTGATTCATTTGGTGAGTAGCAACTTAAACATTTCCACGAACATCCATTTTTTATAACAGCAATAAGTACACTTTCACTGATATTTTCACATTTACTATGAAAAGCAGACTTGCATGTACTACATACAAGACCCTTGTTTTTAGAGGTGATATTTTTTTTTGCATGAAATGCAGTGCACTTTAATAGCTGACACATTATAAATGTTTATTATAAAGAAAAAAAAGTTAAAATGAAAAAGAAAATTAAGTTTTAAGCACAAATTTAAGTTTATTTACACCACTATTATGAACAATTTTAAATTTGTTCTCATTTTATTTTATAAAAGTGATTTTAATTTTAGTTTATATTTTTTGAATTACTTAGGTTGCGTGAAAAAAAAATATTTATTATTTTAATAGTTTAATAATTTAATAATAATTTCACAATATGTTTATTTAAAGTTTTTCTTTATAAATAATAATTTAGCTAGAACTTATTTCTATTTAAATAGAAATTCTTAGAAAAAACACGTCTATACTCTCAATCAATTTATTTTACCAAATTTTAGTTTTAGCTTATTTCTAATACAAACGCAAAAGAATTTAATATTTTTATTCGTTTTTTCTTGTGTTTTTAAAACTTTTGTTAAGAATATATAATATTACGCAAAGTTGATTTTTTATTTTAATAAAAAATTTTGACCTTATGGACACATTTTGCGTATTATGTTTTTCTTTTTAAGGAAAATCTATGATTATAATAGACAAGCATTTAAGAACTTGTGCATTAGACACCTTTTCAGTTTATCTGCCTTCTCCTGAATGAACTCTTAATATATAAATAAGTTGTATATAAAACAATAATGCGCACACAGTTGAAACAATTTTTAATCATATGGTTTTATTATTCACTAAATACATTATCAATATGTGAGTTCTTATTGAAATAAAAAACCAAAACAAAGAAATCAGTTATTAAAATTGAAATATGTCAAATAAAACCATAAAAACAAATTCACCTAAAATAAAAAATATAAAAACAACAAAAAAAAGTCAGTTGAGATATTCATGTTATTTTGTTTTATAATAAGCCTTTTAAAGAAAATAAACTTTTTAAATTAAATATATATCTACTGTAATCCACCCAGTACGCAGCATTCTGCCAATACGCAGCACCTGGTTTTTTAAGTAAATATGTAATAAGAAAAGGAAAAGTATGTTATAGGATAAGTATACAAAATATAATTACTACTGTTCTTTTTCCTTTTCAATTAACGATATTTTTATTAAATTGAATTATTCGAGCTTAAACCACAATAATAAATTGAAGTGTCAAGTTAGTGTGATTTTCTTAGTAATTTTTTAAGTAACGTGCAAATTTAAAATGCCAATAGTTTATAATTTAAACTATAAAAATATATAACTGTAATTGATTTTGAAAGGTAAATATAATAAATTTATTAATTTTAAGTAAAATTTGGAAAAAAAATATTTTAAATACATTTAAATCAAAGCGATTAAAAGTGGTATGCCAATAAGAATAGCCTCGATTACATAAAAAATACCAAGAGGCACATTACAATGTTGTCTTAGTGGAAGAAATAAAAACAGTTTACAAAGGGCCCATCAACAATTCTCCTACTGGACAAAGAAAAACAAATAGTTGATTATATAATTGAATGCCAAAAAAAGAATTTTATTTTATTTTTTATTTTATTTATTTATTATTTTATTTTTATTTCATTGTTTAATTAAAATATAATAACTGTTCTATAGACAAGCGGTTTTTAATATAAAAAAAAATTTTCTTAATTTAAAAAGATTTAAGAGAATAAATAAAAAAAATACAAATTAACATAATTTATAAATTAAACAATTAACAAAATTAACAAAATTTAAGTAAGTAATTATTTTAATATAATCATAAGAACAAAAGAAAAAAAGAAACTTATAAAATTGTATTCAAAAATAAAGTTAGAGAGTAAAATATCAATTAAACTTATAATTATATATTAAGAATTATAAAATAACGAAAAGAAAAGTGTTCTACAAAAGCAAAATATTATAAACTAAATTAAGCAAACAATAAAAATAAAAGCAAAAAGCATGCAGTAGCGAGTGTAGTTACAAAAAAAAATATTTGACCAAAATAAAAATAGAAATATAATAACGAATAAAAATCGATAATAAGAGCTTATTGCCATATTAAAAAAAACTAAAAATAAAAACAATTAAGTTTAATTAAATACAAAAAATTTACGTAACTATGCGTACTAAGTCATTTACTTGATCATGATTGAAATTAAAAAGCCAGAGTTTAACCAAACTGAGTAATTTAGAACCATAACAATTGTTAGTTAAAGGTGGAGGTAATAAATTATAAAGCCGAGGTGCAATTGCTAAAAATGAGCGTAAAAAATGATGTACATTATGAGGGGATATGATAGCTAATCTTCTGTTGTTGATTCTCAGATTATATATTTCAGAATACCTACTTCGTAAGTAACCACTTCTATTAAAGAATACTTTGAGGACTCGGAAGTAAAAAAGATGCTTCAGAGGTAAAATATTCAAACATTGAAATAAAGGGAAGCTGCTTTCCCTACGATGTTTTTTTAAAATTAGTCTGATAACACACTTTTGTTGTATTAACAAAGGTTTAAGATAATTATTAAAAGTACCACCCCAATTAACAATTCCATATTGTAATTTAGAATTAAATAAACCATAGTATACAGACGTAAGCAGTTTAGAAGAACAGAACTGCTTAAGGTGATAAAACTGTCTAACAACTAAATGAAAATACTTACTCAAAATTCGTGTATGAATTGACCAATCTAACTTAGAATCTATCGTAACACCTAAATTTTGAAGGATTCCACACAATCAACTTTAAAACAACCTGCGGAACAGTTATACATTTCGTTAAAATTACATAATTTCTGAGTAAGAAGAGAATTATTATGAGGAAGAGGAAATCTTCTACATTTAGCACAGTGATACAAAATATTATCACACGTGGGAATAGAGTTACCTAAACTGAAAAACATAATTTTAGTTTTATCACTTAATAATAATTTGTGATGGCAAAACCAGCGACGTAATAAGTCCAAGTCATAATTAATATTACACACATTTTCAAAAAATGACTTATTATTGTAGGATAGACCAACATCATCAGCAAAGGCAGTTGAACAACCCTTAAATTTTTGAAGAAGAACAGAATTAGAGAAGATTAAAAACAATGTAGGACCCAGAACAGATCCTTGAGGTACACCCAAAGAAATATTTTTAAGATCACTGATGGTGTCATCAATTTTAACTTTCTGAGTTCGACCCGTTAAATACGAAGAAAGTAAATCAAAGAAATTACCCCGGAAGCCAGCTTTATACAATTTGCCTAATAGGATTTTATTTTATCACTCTTTCAAATATTTTGGAGAAAGAACTTAACATGGAAATGGGACGATAGTTATCTGAGCAATTTTTATCTCCTTTCTTGAATAAAGGAATTACCTCAGCAGTTTTTAGAGCATTAGGAAAAATTCCAATTTCAACACAGCAATTAAAAATATGAGCTAGAACATCCACTATATTAAGACTAATTTTTTTAAAACAAAATTAGAAATACCTAGCGTATCGAAATTAGAATTATTTAATTTCATTATCAGTCTATGAAGTTCAAGTGAATTTATTTCTTCACAATAACAACTTTGCTGCTGCCAAACATCTTCAACTATATACAGCTGGTTACTGTCACAAATCTCAGAACTAAATTCTGCAGTAAGACTACTCATATCTGTGAATTTTTCATTAAAATGGTTTGCAATAACTTTTTTTATCACATACAAGAAAATCACCAATAGATAGAGAAGTAATAGACTAGAACTTTTATTTCGATTAAGTAAATTGTTTACAACTTTCCATTCATTTTTTGCGTTACCTTTGGCATTTGACAATTGTTTTATGTAAAATTCTTCTTTAATTTCCTGAATTTTTTTCCTGAGAAGTTTTGAAAATTTTAAATATTTTCTTTTTAGGCTAGACTTATTGGGAAACTTGTTGCATGATTTAAGTAATTTCTTTTTTTTTCAATGAGTTTAAGTAGACTCATCCATGAATTCATCCATGGCTTTAAAGGCAGCAAGTTTTTTTTTCTTTTTCGCATCGTAACTACAGTGGAAGAGTTGAGATAATATTTCAACTTACTTATAAATAAATCGAAGCCTATGGAGGGGTTTAATTCGTCAAAAATATCATCCCAGGTCTCAAATCTGAGCTGAGAATTAAGTTCCACAAAATTTATTTTTGAGTAAGAAGATATATCAGAGTTCAGATTTCTTGTATACCTAGGTGAAGAATTTAAATTCCGAAGAAATAGGTAGCACATTGAATGATCTGAAATGCCTTGATCTATACAAGAGCTAAGTAAATCTATGTCACTGGATAACATAAGTCTAACAAAAATATGGTCAATACAAGTGGAAGATATATTGGAAACCCGTGTAGGACAGTTAATACACGACTCAAGACCACAGCTAGACATTAAGTTTAAATAGGCTATAGCATTATTCGATTCAGATAAGATATCCAAGTTAATATCGCCTAAAATTATCAAATTATGAGCTCGCTCAGAGATTAAAAAAGTTGATAACTCATCCAAGAAAACATCAAATTTAATACTATTAAATCTATAGATACAAACAAAACTAAATTTACAATTTTCAACTACACAATTGATTTTAAGAACATCTGTACTCCTAAATGAGAGAATATCTGTACTACACTTAATATTATTTTTTGCAAAAATAAAAATACCACCAGCAGCATATGAATTGTTGCAACAACAATATTGATCGTACCCAGAAATACAATAAAGGGAAGCTTCACAATCATAGATCCATGTCTCAGTTGAAAAAATAAAATCAGGCTTATTCGACAATGAATTCAGATAAATAATAAACTCATCAAAATTAGCACGCATACTACGAATGTTTTGATTAATTAAAGAAAAACAATTAGTCAAAACCGGATTTTGGAAAACACTTTCACAAAAGTTATTACTAAATTTACAACAAGGTACACTATTATCAACAAACATAACATTACCATCCATCATGATTATTATTATAGCCAATTCTCCTTCTTTTAGAATCCAACCTATTATTGAAAACTGGGCAAAGACTATCAAAAGTGGTATGATTTTCATCTAGCCCTAGTTTTAATTTGGCATTAGCTCGCACACAGTTAATACATTTAATAACTTGTTCTTTAACACACTGCTTCGTGTGATGATCACCTAGACACTTGGAGCAAACTTCCACCTCTTTACAATCAGAAGACTTATGGTTGAAACCTTTGCATTTGTAGCAACGAGTAACTTCAACACCATCATACACCCTGCATCTTTCCCTTCCAATATTCAATTTTTCAGCTGCTAAAATTTTGGGGAAACATTCGCTATCAACTTCTAGTAAAGCATTAAAAAAACTGCTTTCAGTTTTTTTCACCTCATAATATTTTATTAATTTAAGGGAACAATCCCCTAACAGCGGATTTTGCTTTTTTAGCTTGTCAATAATTTAATTTTCCTCGTGCTTGAATTTCATATTCACAAGTCGAAATCTCGGTTTAAGAGCACTAGGCACCTTAATTTCATATTTATCACCTATATTTTTATTAATGGCTGCCATAATTTTATCTCTTTCCTTAATATTGTCACTTTCAATAAGTAAAACCCCATTGTTCCTGCTTTCAATGTTTGAAATTTTTAGTCCAGCAGGGTTGACTTTACAATTTAGATCATTTTTTGTAGTGTCAATTTTTTTTTTTAATCTTCGGTTTCAAAATGAGTGGTACACTTTTCCTTAATTCTGGAACTGGTACAGTGTCACGTTGAGTGAATTTACCCTTACTTTTTAGAACATCAGAAAACGATAACTGAGCTGCATTAGTAGTAGTAACATTGCTTCTTTTAACCAATTCATTATGAACTTCCTCATTTTTTATACACGTATTTTTTAACTCCATAGATAATTTGTTACATTGTAAATCAAACTTTTCCGTTAAATTACAGATCTTCCTAATTTCAATTTCTTGGGCACGCTTCATTGCATCAAGACGTTCCGTGTATCTTGTCTCGATTGCCTCTAAAAGTGATTTAAGCTCAAGTTCATTTTTTTTCATAGACACTTCAAATTCATCTTTATACTCCCTGAGATACTCATTATTTTTTGTTACACTACCCTGCACTTCTTTTAATATCCAGTCAACATTTTGAATATAAGTAACACAATCATGGCACATAAAAACAATCCATTCATTAGAATCCAACACATTGCATGTGTTCTGATCTAAACCAGAACATTTTGCAGCAGAATGAAAAATTTTACCACACACTCCAGTAGACCTTATACCTGTTTCCCCTCGAATGCTATTTTTGCATTTATTGCATTTTTTATTCTCGACCATGTTGCTTACTTCAATACATACTTTCAAAAATTAATTATAAATAATCTGGTCAACAGATGTCGCCAAGGCAAATAGGTGTATAATTAAATAATCAAAACTTACCAGTGCAGCCAATTTATATATATGTATAAGTATTATTATAGTATTAAGAAATTAAATCGGGTGATAATAGTGGTAATAAAATAAAAGCAATAATTATTTTTATTGAAATATAGCAATTAGTATTAGTATTTTATCCAGCCAGTAAATACAAAATATCGGAATTCGGAGCGGCAATGGAAGAAAAAAAACGCGGGTGTAATGTGTTTATGTAGCCAATAAGCACAAAGCTTTTTTTTGTATATTTATATATTATTAATCTTTTAAACATTTAATTTAATACATTTATTCTATTAGTAATTTTTTTAATTTTAAATTTAAATTATTTATTGTTGTATTATATGAAAATTCAATTGTAAAAGTATCATCTATATAAGTAATTTATATTTTTTTATTTCGGGTGTAAAGTGTTTATGTAGCCACTAAGCATAAATCTTTTTTTTTGTATATTTGTATATTATTAATCTTTTAAACATTTAATTTGATACATTTATTCAATTAGTAATTTTTTTAATTTTAAAATTAAATTATTTATTGTTGTATTATATGAAAATTCAATTGTAAAAGTATCTATAAGTAATTTATATATTTTTTATTATTAGAAAAGAAAACAAAAACTTGTAACAATAACCACTGTATAAAGAAAAATTATGTTGAAAATAAAAAAAAAGTTTTACTAAATGTTTTTGATTTATACAAATAATTTATGAAATAAAAGCCGGTTAATGTTCATTATATTTACTGATCTTTTTATTTCAATTAATTAAATATTTTGATTGTTTTTATACCCTTTTATAGTGGATGTTCAAAAATATTGAGTTAATAAAAACAACAGTACCCAGCCATAAACTACGGCACTTAATAAAAAAATTGAACAATTTTATAGGGTAGGCAAATTCACTTTCACTGGTAGCACAAAAGTTCTTTTAATTTAGAAAATAAATATAGTTTAAAAAGTTTAAAGTTTATTGATAGTTTATAAATTGTTACAAAAAGTTAATAAATTGTCAATAAATTGTCACTGATACCAATTCAATTCACTAATAGCACTAATTAAAAGCTTTGAAATTAAACACCAAATAAAAAGGTAAGCAAAACACGTCCTTCTTCTTTGAATTACCAATTAGAATCCACGCAGGAAAGATAGTATTCAAAATATTGTTTTTATTATCCAATTTAGAGTTTATTTAAATTAAGCTTATGAAAACCTATATTATATATGTATGTAGGTACTTTAAGTGTTTTTATGTTTTATATTATGTTATGTTCGAAGTTTTCAAAAGGGAAGAATTAATAAAAATGCTGCGTACTGTGAATTGCTACTTTCTTTGCATTTTAGATCTAATTTTCATAATTTTTCGAGAAAATTAATAAAAATCATAAATTTTTTTTTTATGATCTTGACAGTAACTTAGGTAGAATCACCTTTTCGTGCTTAATTAAGTACGGCGCTCTAAACATAAAAAGGCTGTGCTTTATCGTGAGAAGTTTATGTCAGTAAAAAAAAATTATTGTTTTATGAGCGTTGCTAAAAATTTAAATTTAGCTCGATTAGGTTTTACCTTTTTTTTCTGTTTTTTTATAATAAAATCAGTATCAGTTGTAAATGGCAATTGATTTGATATTGAATTGGGATAATATACATATACTTACTTGCTCTTTATGAAAAGACCCGCTTTACCTGGTTCCTCTTCAATCTGTGTAAAGGCTTCGATGACTGCTCGTCGTGATGTTCCGATAATGTCGACGTCATCAGCGAAACCCAGAAGCTGAACCGATTTGTAAAATATAGTGCCTTGTGTGTTCACAGCGGAACGTCGCACTATATGCTCCAACACCAGATTAAAGAAATTACATGACAGTGCATCGCCTTGTCGAAATCCGGAGCACGTTCGAAATGAATCAGAAATGTGCCTCTATATATATATTGTATACATAATTTGTATGCAGTATGCTTATACACTCTAGTTGCGCTTATGGATATAGAAGGAGCCTTTAACGATGTCAACGTTGAGGCAATAACACGTGTACTGTCGGACCTAGAAGTAGAGTCCGCACTAGTAGCACTTGGTAACAACCCTTACAAGCAGGGTTATCAATGCTAAGCTCGGTGCTGCTTACGAAAGAAGGTTTGTCAGAAGAGGCACCCCTCAGGGAGGTATTTTGTCTACTCTTCTATGGAACTTAGTGGTAAATGAATTATTACTGGTGGGGCAGGCTGCAGACTGATTGCTTATGTGGATGACATTGTTATCGCTGTCTCTAGAATGTATCTAAGCACACTAAGAGGCCTGATGCAAAACGCTTTAAATAAGTTAGCTAAATAGACTACAAAATGGTGGACTCTCAGTAAATCCACAAAAGACTGATGTGGTCCTTTTCACTGGAAAATATAAATTTTCGACAATAGACTCTATTTATATTAACGGCACCCAACTAATTCTCAAATATAGAGCTAGGTACTTGGGTCTTCTCTTAGACAAGAAACTAAGTTGGAAACCGAATATAATTGAAAGAGTAAAGAAAGCTACAACAGCGCTGTACCATTGCAAACGCGATATTGGGAAAAAATCGGGAATGAATCCACACATTGTCCACTGGCTATATACAGCTGTTGTCAGGTATACATTGATAAAAAAATTAAAGGTTTTCAAGTTTCTCTTTTCAAATTATTTTTGGATAAATTGTAACCCTATGCGTACTTATAATTTTCATGTAAACCTTGAATCATAAAGAAATGTTCTTCTGTTGCTAGTTTTTGTTTTCTATCCCCATCTAAATCTTCCACACCATCTATAATACAATCCCTTTTTATACTGTAAGATGTTTCTTTTCCTTTACAAATTCATTTATATAAAAAATGATTTTGGTAACTGGTACATTTTATGAAATTATTAACTGAGATATAATTAAGAAAATTGTTTCGAAGAGAAAAATGCTCATCAAAAATATTGTCCAAAACTGGAAATACTAATATCAGTCCCAGTACTTTGCAAAAAATCTTAGCTGTTTTAGCTTTTCAATTAATTACATATGCAAATATGCAGCTACGAAAACAAAATAATTATAATTTTAATTTTTCCATATAATAATGAGTAATAAAGTAAGCCTGCTGTTGTGAGTAATATGTAAACTGCTGGTCTTTCTTTAAATTTTTCAAATATTTATACTAAAAATACGTACAAACAACTATTAAAAATTGTCCATATTTGTTCGTAGGGAAAATGTTAGATTATCTTAAAAAATTAAAAGTTCTAAACAAATCCACCTGCACAATAAGTTGCAAATATTTTTACAAATATATTACGAATTTGATGAATTTTATTTACAACAACAATATATTTTCAAAGCTGGAGTAAATCATAACAAGCCTTTGGATATTAATATTTAATGCTCTTGTTATGAAAATAATGACAAAGTAGAAAATTCTGAATTTGAAAAATACCATTGTAAAATTGTGCGTTGCAAGCTTTAATTATCTTATAAATAAATTGTGTGCTTACTGCAACAAAAAAATATATTAAATATTCTTTTCAATTTACTCTACCGTTAAGATTTTTTATAAATTTTACAAAAATTAATGATGAGTTTTTCAAATATTTTACAAACATATATATGTATGCGTACATACATATCCACATATTGAAAAAACCAAATAGAAAGCCTTTTAAAAATAAAAATTTGGTTCTATTTGTAAATTTATACATATATCATGTATATGTATGTATGAATATATATTAGAAATCATAACGTGAATGAATGTTCACTATTATTTGAATTTTTTGAAATTGTTTTATTTTTGAAAATTATTCAATTAAAAAAAGAAAAATATTTTTGTTTTCTAAACATTATAAAATTATATTATAATTTTATAATTTGTTATTACAAATAATATACATGCACAATATCAACAATTATAAAAATCCTCGATAAAAATACTATCCAATTTGAAATTTTTGTACCTATCAATTCAAAAAAAAATTCAAATTACCTATATACAAATTCAAATAACAAAAAGTTAAAAACAATTATATACATCAAAAACAGTATAGAGAAACTGAACACATACAAATTATTTAGAGAATAAAGTCGTATAAAAAGTTCAGAAAATTAATAATAAATATAGAAAATGCACTAACACATTGAATATACTCCGGAAAATATATATAATGAAGAGAATTTGGAAAAAGTGTGCTGAACATTTTCTGGTGTATGAAAATGTCTATCTTTATAGTATTATTAATCAATGGTTTTACTTACCTTGAAATACTTTGAAAATTTTTTTAATTTAATTTGTGTAAAAATATTTTATTAATTTATTAAGTAAACCGCAAAAAAAATATCACTTCACACAATAAAAGTTTTGTTCAACTAAATAATTTGAATTTGAATATGATCGTGAATGAGACCTACAACTGAAGAATTCTTATGCTGGAAGCAATTAATAGTACATAAAAAAACAAAAAAATATATTTTAACAGAAAAATAATTTGATTCTTTATTCATAAAGAAAAACAGTATTTACTTCAGCATTACTTTTACAAAAATGTAATCGTGGAAGGAACTAGTTCTTCATAGACAAAATGGTTTGTTCATTAGTTCTGGAACCTTGGAAGTAGTTCGAGAGCTAATTTTGGATAACCAATCAATTCTCGATTTCCCACTGGGTATATAAGATGAATCCTCAGAGAATTTGTATTCTACTTTAATATTATTATATGCAGGCTTTTTGAAAGCAATTTACATAAATAGTATTAGATATTAGATTTCCAATTAAAATTTGTATATGGCTTAAAAATTGTGTTGTATTTAATAGTAAATTTAAAAAAAAAAACTATTTTTAAAAATTAAATAATAAAAAAAATTAGAACCTATTTATCTCAGGATATTTTTTTAAATATTTATTTTTTTTTCAAAACTAGTTTAATATAATTTTAATTTTATTTTCAGCGTCTCAGTATGAACCAGGTGCATATTCCCAATTGCAGACACGTTCTGGCAGTTCCTCCAACTTGACATCACAGCGGGACGGAATCGCAAGATTTGAACAAGAACGTATTAAAACATTACAAGAAGAACGTTTGCATATACAAAAGAAAACTTTTACAAAATGGATGAATTCATTTTTAATAAAGGTAAAATTTGTATGCGTATATTAAAAAAATATTTCACTTTTTTTCTATAATTATTTTCTAAATAATTGCAATTATTTATATGTAGATGTAATGAAAAAACACTATTGTCAAAAAATGAGCTTCTCGTGCCTCTGCTATGTATGTAAAAAAATGTGTATAACTGAACCTGAATATATTCTGTATATTCATATATGCAGGGAGTTCCAGTTTATGGAAAAATATTTTAAGGGGTGATTCTTTGGAGTATTTTGGTAAAACATTGTTTTAGACGAGGGGTTTATCTTCAAATTTAACCTGGGCTACATAGGGTTAAAGAAAAATTATGTATAAATAAAATCCACTACAGCTCCGAAGTAATTGAAATTAAACCAACAAAATAACCTTTTTTTTTAAATTAATACACCTAATTAAGGGTATGTGCTGGATGAGTATCAGATCAGGACTTAGATCCAGTTAACCTAGAGTCATAAAAAATTATACATAAAGTACTTTTAACTTAATTAAGAAAAAAAACAAACAACGTATTTGATATCATATACTAAGTATTAATCATATCCTAATATATTACATGTTTTGAAAACAAAACTTCAGAATATTTAAATGAAATTTACACTTGCAATAATTTTTATAACTTATTTAGTTTAATTTTAACAGTTTGTTTTACATAGTTTATATAATTTTTTGTTTTTTGTTAAAGTAAGGTTTCGTTTTATACACTTTTACTTTTTAACGTTTTATAGATTCTGGTTAACTTAAACATTTTTTTTTGTAAATTTTGACATTTCAATTTAAGATAATTTTCTTTTTCAAATAATCTATAACTAGAACCCTATGGTATTTAATATAAACTAGAGGGTCCCTCTGCAATTGCACAGTAGGAACTTTATTTAAAAAATTCTGGATAACAGCATCATCATTGATTCATATGAATTTATATAACTTTTGTAGTCACAATTCTGTTATAGTCAACAATTTTTTAAAAGAAAAAACTTCATACAATCAATGTTATAAGCTTCATACAATCGATGTCGCTTATAGTCACATTAAGGTGCCTATTATGTATTTCGATAACGGTTACCATTTAATCGAACGAAATATCAAAATGCAAAATTGTCATTATGTATTTCGATATTGTTCAGAGATTGTCGAAAGTTTATCGATGTAAAATTTTATCACGAAAAAGAGATTTTGTACAAATTATTTTAGTTTTTAATTGAACGGATAAAATAAAAGAGTCACACTTGGACACTTGGTGTTTTGTTTTATATTTATGATATTTTTTAGAATAAAAATAAATCTAAAAGTTAAAATGAAAGTAGGTATTTTACTTTTTACAATTATTTTTTATTGAAATAAATTTTAATAGGAATGAAAGGCCTAGGAAGTTAAAAATAAACTGCAATATGAAGGTAATGTAAATAAATTATTTCAGTAATTCTACTTTAATCATAAAAATAATGTTTGTCTGACTTTTTTCTTCTGGTGCGTTATTGAATTTGATACATTTTGGACAAGTATAAATTGAAATACGTATAAAACTTCCTTCAGCACAACAGAAAAATTTAGCTGTGCTAGTCCGACATAAAAATCATTTTCTACGCTGCATTTCCTTGGTACAAACCGCACAGAATCTTAATACACTGGCCAATTTAATTATATTTGGAATCGAAGTGTTACTTATTATTGGATATTTAAATTTTTGCCCTAATTCTTTTAATAAATCACTAAACGTAATGTTGTCTATCAGGAAATTTTTATCAAAACTGTTAAATAAAGAAATAAAGTTGTAATAATGTTAATAATTCCAATTCCGAATATATGTTGGTTTGTTTTTTTATTCCGCAATTTGATAGCGTTTTTCAGCACTAATTGAAAAATTTAACTCTACTGCAATCATTTTATTTATAAAAACTTATAATTTTATACCTTCTATTTTATTTAAACACTTCTAACTTGCTTTCAACTTAAAAATTTCAAACATAAAACTTTTGAAGGGTTTTTATTCGTATAATAACTTGAATTTGACAGTTTAAGAATCAAAGATATTTCATTTTCATCGTAGTTTTGAATTTAACAAAGGCAGCATTTTTAAACACTTTCGATAAAATTTTCATCGAAATACATAATGGCACTAACGATTACAATGGAATAACTCTAACGATAACGATGAGCGATTCGAATAAAATCGATCGAAATACATAATAAGCACCTAAAATATAACGCCAATTTTTTAAATAAAACAAAAAAATATATCAAAAGTGAGTTATTTTGTTAAAAAACTGATTTATGTATTGTCGTTTTCTGTTCTTTGTTACGAATATGTATATTGTGTGATTACATAGCAGAACTGCATTCTTTTATTTATGAATAAAATAAAGTTTAAAATTGTTATACGAAAGATATTTTATTGAATTTTGTTTATAAAGATGCAATTTTCTTTCACTACGCCTATAGTCACAAATATTACTGAAATTTAGGGAATAACTATATAATCGTGTTTTAGTGTATAATTTTTTTTAAAATAGCATAAGCAAATGAACTAACATTTATATATCATTTTTGAAAAATATTATGTGATTCTTGTTTTTCTGTTTTGTTTTCAATTTTTGTTTGTGTTTTCGTTTTTGTACTTTTTTCTATAAGTTCTTGTGTTTATTTAAAATGAAACAATTTTTATGAAGCCTTTTTAAAAATTATCTGTGATTGAAATTTTTTTTGGGGTATAGATGTGTGAAGTATAGAGTATATATATTCGCCCTCCTCCGAAATAACCGTCGTTTACATGGTGTATCTATTTTAAATGTTTACAATATTTTCACCACCGTTTAGCATATTTTTATTTTTGGCTTGCTAAAATTTTAATATTTTTGTGGTGTAATTTACTATTTAACTATTCTTGGTTTTTACTCCCCACGTCGTTCATCTTGTGTATTATATATAGGATATAAGTCAATTTTTGCAGTTTAATAAACTTAGAAAAAGCGATAATTTTTTAATGCATGTAATTCAATTTTCGAAAAAAGCTTTCTCTTAAAAAATAGTTTTAATTAAATTTAAAAAAACAAATTTTTTTTTTTTTAAATAAGTTTTAAAGAAAAATATTAATAATCCGTTTGAAGCATCGAAATGTATATAATTTAATAAATTAATTTTTATAAACAAAAGTAAAGTCAAGTAGGCGTTTTAATCAAGCCCAAAAAAAAGCAAAACTAAAAAAATACGTTTTTTATTTTTTTTTTGTTTTAGAATATTTCAATTTTGAATTTTACTATTAAAACAATTACTTTGTTATTTCAAATTCAAAACAAGAAAATGTTAAATCGAAATCACAATAATTGACAAGAAATTTTACGGAAGCAATTTTTCTGATCGTTATAACGAAGACTAACACTAATTAACAGGCTGAGACACTCGGAGAGGAAAGCTCAATAGTAGCCTTGTTTCTTTGCAATTTGTGTCTCGGCCTGCAAATTTGTGTATCGGCCTGTTAGTTAGTATTAAGTTTAGTTATTACCGTCCCACCGTAACGTATTCACCAATACAACGAAAAGATAACTGAAATGATGGGATATATTATTATGTTTATTAGTATAGTTATTGTAATGTTAAACTTATATTAAAATTTTATTGTTTCAATTTATTTTACAAATTGTATAATAGTCAATTTTGATAAAAAGGAAACATCTCTTAATTTATGACTAAAAAGTAAATAATAAAAACAAAAAAAAACTATTTTTTTTTTAAAACTTCCCTTTTCGAAGGGTTACACAATTTTCGTAGCAGCATTAAATTCACTCAAAAGGAGAACAAAAATTAGGTAGTTCAAGCTCTGTTAAAAAATACTATGCCTGTAATGGATGTGAGTCGATTTGTTGGAAAACTAAATGCCGAATAAAAAATGTTGAACAACCATATCGGTTTGATTATCTGATTATATAACAAAATCTTGTTATGTATAGGTAATTTAGAATTTCGACCTAAGAGCCAGTACATTTCTCTATATTTATTTTCAAGCTCAAATTTTTTCTTTTTGCCGTGCTCTTTCCATCTAAGTTTGACATCTAATGTCATTCCTAGGTATTTAGCATTGTTTTCTTGGGGTATATTTACCCCATTCAGATTTACCGCTCGTTGATTTTCTAATTTTTTATTTGTAAAATTTACCTGTACTGATTTTAACTCATTGAGTTTAAATTTTCCATTTCTTTGTCCAGAGGTATAGCTTGTCACTTACTTTGCAATTTATTTATAGCCTCGTCAAAATTTGATCCTACTGCCATCAACGCAGTATCATCAGCGAATGTAGCTACAGTTATATTATCCATTTGTGGTAAATCATTGGTGTAGAGCAAATACAGTATGGGACCCAGAATACTACCTTGAGGCACACCCGTTTTAATATCTCTAACAGTAGAATACTCTTTGTCTTGTTTTATTCTGAATAGTCTGTTTTCTAGATATGATGAGAGTATATCTACGTATTGTTTAGGTAACATATTATTTAGTTGATTTATTAAGCCTCGATGCCGTATTTTATCAAAAGTTTGAGCTACATCTAGAAATATGGTAGAACATACTTGCTTTTCTATTAAAGCTTTTTCTATTATGTCTGTTATTCTATGTATTTGATTGATTTTCGAGTGCTTAGATCTAAAGCCAAATTGATAATTTGGACTCAGATTACTATTTTCTATAATCGGACTTATTCAAATCAATAGTAGTTTTTTCAAATAATTTTGATATTATTGCTAGTAGTGATTTTGGTCTGTAGGATTTGACCTCATTTATGGGCTTACCTGGCTTTGGTATCATAATTAGCTCTGCTTTTTTTCACATTTTCGGCACATACCATATTCTTATAGCAGCGTTTATAATTCGTGTTAGCATTGCTATAGCTTTTTCCGGAAGTTCTTTCAGGACTTCCGATGTAATTAGATCGAAACCTGGAGCTTTTTTATCTCTCAGTTTTTTAATTTGTTCAACTATTTCTCTCTGTGAGAATGGTGATATCACATTTTCTTGCCAAATATTATTTTCTTCAGTGAGATCATCCGAATCTGTCAACAAATTTCTTCAAGATGATCTGCGAATGTTTCAGCTTTATTTTTATTATCTCTCGCCCATTCACCATTTTTAATTCTGATTGGCGGGATTTGAGAGATTGAGTTTTTTGTACTCTTTGTTGCTTTCCATAACGAGTAGTTATTTTCTCTTTTAGCTGATAATTTTTTTATATATTTTTCAAATTTTTCATTTTTAAGATCTTTAATTTTTCTTTTAAGATTCTTAGTTAACCTATTTAGCAGAGTTTTGTCTGCCGGATCACGCGTTTGTTGCCATTTGCGTCTAGCTCTTCTTTTTATTTTGATCATATTTAATATTTCTCTAGGGTAGTTTAATCCTGCAGATTTATATTCACAATTTTTTGTATTATTCCATCCAGCATTTTGAATAATTTTAATAACATTTTCTACTTATCTTAATTTTGTTTTTATTTTTATTTTGTTTTCTATTTCTTGTTTAAAGCTAGCCCAGTTAGTTGTCTTGTTCGTTAGCAGAGGTTTTGACTCTTTCTTAATAACCTTTTCATATAGATTTAGTATGACTGCAGAGTGATCTGTGTCGAAATCATGGTTATCTTCTAGCTTAATATAATTGGGTGAAATTTTTTTTTGTTTTAAAAATTTCAAGCAGATCAGGAGTTTTATTTCTATCAGTTGGCCAATAGGTTGGCTTACCGGTAGATTGGTAAATGGAGCCTGTTTCTTATATAGCTTTTCTATCTCTCGTAGAGGTTAATCTAGACCCCCAATCTATGTGCTTGGCGTTGTAGTCACCTCCCAGGATAAATCTTTCGCCAAGTAGTTTAAAAATGTCTTCAAACATGTTATTCTTTATGTTGTATCTGGGTGGACAATATTGCATTATCTGCATAATGGTATTTTCAGTCAACTTTTGCGTAGAAACTTTATTTTGTTCTTTCGGGTTTCTTTTTTGACTTAGGTTGTTTTGTATTACCTGTGAATATGATAAGCCTTCTACGACTTTTTTCGACGTAAAAGTTTTAGGTATCTCTGTGTTTCAATGCAAAACTGTCTCTGTGTTCGAGGTTGCCTAGGTTTTGTCATTTGTTTTTCATGTCTATGCGTGCTAGTTCTCGAGCTAGTTCTTCGTCATCTGTATAAAATTCTTCAGCAGTTTTTACTAGACATATTTTTAGTAGACACTCCTTTAGTAGACATATTTTGTGAATTTTTTAGTTTCTCATTTTCTTTTTTAACTATGCAAAGTTCATTTTTCAATTCCCTGCATAAGATTTCTAATTCTGTAACTCTGGTATTAAGTTGATTATTTTTTGCCTCAAGTGCCTTTTCGTGATTATTATCCTTGTCGGGTTTTCTATAGTTGTTTTTTTGGGACATGTTTTCGTAAATCTTTTGAGACCCTGTTGGAGGTGTTCTCTGGACCCCACATTTTCTTCTAAATGGGTCAATTAAAGCAGCTCTGTTTTCGGAGTTTTGCAATAAGTGGTCTCCCTCAGAATCCGTGAGACCTGCCTCAAAAGATGGTGGATTTTCCAGAAGATCTGGATTACCACCTGGGGTATACAATCCTTGAGTTTTATTCATTGCATACTTGTTTTTTTTTTTTGTAATTCGGAGTTCCATCTCCTAGCCTAAGGATAATATTTCCCTTGTACAAGGCGGCACCTTTTATTCCTGCTGTCCCTCTGGGATCTGTCGCAGACCAGAAAACCGCTCTTTCCGGATCAGTCGCTTCTGGATTTTTCTAGGATTTTATATTACTTTTACCACAAGCATGCCTTACTGCGGAAATTTCGTACCCCAACCCGCCGGGGAAGAGTCATTCGTCGTGATTGTGTTTTCGACATTAAAAATATTTCATAAAATTTCAGAAATTATACGAAGCGAGTTTCCGTTATTACTGAAGAAATTATGAAATTTCTGGATTTTAAATTTTAAAATCCAACTTTCAAAATCCAAAACCATCAAAATTCTAATTTTTCAAGCCAAAATGGGTCAAATCCAAATTTTCAACCTTTTGTTTTCATGTAATGAACAACACTTAGAGAAATTGTCAAAGAGGTCCGAGTCCCAGAATTTGAGGTGAAAGGTCTTTCAAATATTTTTTTTTTCAAAACTTGCCACTTACAATAAAGACGACTTAGAGACAGGTATATAGTCTGGAAAAAAAAGGGAAATCCTCAGTGAACAGCGAGAACAGCGGCTACTCATTGAACTGATTAACGTAAATATTCTGGATAAAGGAGAAATCCTCTGTTGTTATTATTATTATTAATTTATTTAGTAAAATTTCTTACTATCTTAAAAAACAATTTAACAAATTTTCATTTTATTTAATTCAAATTAAAAATTAAAAAAGAAATAAGATTAAAGTTATTAATAGCAAAAAGAGAAAAAATAAAAAAAAAAAAATTATTTAATTTAAATTTAATTTAATGTTTTTCTTAAATACTTTCAAAATATTTTTATTTTTAAGGAAGATTATTAAAAAGATTTAAACCTTCGTATAATAGCATGTTTTTTTTCATTTCTGAAAAAAATTAACCTAAAATTAAAAATATTTCTTAAGTGGTAATTATGAATATCTCCCCAATACACTAATCTACTGCATAAATAGTTGGGGTAAATTTTGTGTTTAATCTTAAAAACTATTATTAACACATTGTAATGAAACTGGAGTCGGGTTTCCGAGAGGAAGGAAACCCTCGCGTGGGGCATTTTTATAACGGGTGTGCTTCTGTCGAGGGAGGTTCAAATTTTACCGCGCGGCAACATTACAAAAAAAAATCGATGCATGCTGAAAGGAACACGAGGGGAAAATTTTACAGAGACCGCGGATCTACAAAAAAAATTATTCATATTAGGAGAGGGTAGACAGAAGGTCCCCGTCTCCCCACACCTATAACCGAGCCATCACTGCCGAAATCGGCCCTGTTTCTACCCAGGCTTACCACTCCTATAAAAAATGAAAGTAAAAATTATTTACCAACACATATTTATTTTTTTTTTTGATATGAAAGCATTTTTAATATACAAAATATATATATATTCTTTTTTTTTCTTTTTTAAATATTTTGTTTTTTTATATTTGTATGTTACATTAAATTCTTAATAATTAATTTCTGTACAATTCAAAATTCAAATGATTTCATTAATTTACTTTTTATTATCTGGTTTTTATAACGTCACAAGTAAAATAAAATAGCAACAATTAAATTTTATTTTTTCGTTCATTTCATTGATTATTTGTCGCATAAAAACAAACAAAATATTGTGATTTGTATTTTGATCAAAATATAAATTATTTTCAAATTTAATATCAAATAAAAATCTTATAATTTATTGCAAATATTCTAATTGTATTTCCAATTAATATCTATATTCTTTTTTTTTTTTGTTGAACCTGATAAAAAAAATAATATAAACAAAAAAACCAAAAAGGTATTCGATTATTTGATTTTGCTTAAAATACTTTTCTTCTTTTAATCTCTAAGGTACTTGTTATTAAGAAAATAAAATGCTTTGTAGTATAACATTTCATACGATTTATGTATAAGAACGTATTTATATAATTTGGTGTTATAAATTTTTTTAAAAGTAATTTCTGTAGAATAAGCCAATTTAAATTACAGTGCTCCTTTACTATTTAAAAAACAGAAAAGCTTAACTAATACAATTAATTATTCGAAACATATGTACATTAATTTATTTTAAATGAACCCTGGAAATTGATTATAATGTACGCATCAAATATCTTTTCTCATGTATGTACATTAAATTACACATTAGTTATACATAATCATATTATTTATATATATCACAAAAGTTGTATCATATATTTTCACTATGTAAGTAGGTAATATCATTGATTAATAATACTATAGATAGACATTTTCATACAACAGAAAATGTTCAGTTCACTTTTTCCAAATTCTCTTCTTTATATATATTTTCCGAATTTTTGAACGTTTTATACGTCTTTATTCTCTAAATAATTTGTATGTGTTCAGTTTCTCTATACTGTTCTTGAATGTATATTATTGTTTTTAACTTTTTGTTATTTGAATTTATATAGCTAATTTGAATTTTTTTGAATTGATAGGTACAAAAATTTCAAATTGGATAGCATTTTTATCGAGTAGTCTTTCAAGAAAATTTTTTTTTTTATTTTTCTCTCACTATACATTGTAATAAAAGGATTTTTATAATTGTTGATATTGTGCATGTATATTATTTGTAATAACAAATTATAAAATTATAATATAATTTTATAATGTTTAGAAAACAAAAATATTTTTCTTTTTTTAATTGAATAATTTTCAAAAATAAAACAATTTCAAAACATTCAAATAATAGTGAACATTCATTCACGTTATGATTTCTAATATATATTCATTGTTAATTTTTATATATTCATATCAATTCTGTGTTAATTTTTTAAAAATAGTATACTCCACACCACACGTATGGCAATTTGACACTTTTTATGTGCAAAATCCAGCAAAATATCTAATTGCTAATTCTTTAAAATTACTAACTGATTTACTATGGGATTGAACTGTATTTGAAGGTGAAGCTAAAACATTTTCCTTCTCATTTTTTCAGGACAATTTTCAATAATAAAAGCTTCATCAGCCAAGTCATTGGCATCAATGTCTAAATAATTGTTGTGATCTGTTTCACAATTTGAGGATGTATTTTCGTTATAAATACTCGCCTCGTCTTAGCAAAAATATTCCCAATTTGTTGTGCAGATGGATTTCTGCAATAATCACCAGCAGATCTTATATGAGAAAACATATTTTCTAACGGATCTTGGTTCAGTCTGCGCGTCATCAAGAAATTAATATTCTATCAATTTGATCTTTCGATAATGATAATACAGCAGTTATTGAATTTGAGTAATCAATTAACTAGTTAACTCTTAAAACAAAATCAAAAGTCAGATTGGCTTTATTACTCAGTAAATTAAAAAAATTTCGACCAGTGTTATTTATTGCTTTTATGGCTGCATATGTACTATGACTAAATAATTGAAAAGCTGATTTTACTGACATTTTTTCAAATGTGTTAGAATTAATATGGATGCTACGAATTTCAGGTAAAATTGTTGAAAGCTAATAATAGCATTATTCCAGTTTTCAAAATCGGGTTTTATAAAAGAATTTCTGACAGATTTTATAAGATGCCATATCAAACAAAGCATAAATTTTATTTCCATTCCAATCATAAAAAAAGGGTCTACCTTATTGACACCAAGTAATTCATAAATATTTCGATTTGTACTGCATTAGTCACAACCAGGTGCAACAGTTTTAGAACCAATCTTTTTAAGCTCTTTAAGATATTTTAGTAGTAAATTGATAAAAAAATTAAAGGGTTTAAAGTTTCTCTTTTCAAATTATTTTTGTATAAATTGTAACCCCATGCGTACTTATAATTTTCATGTAAACCTTAAATCATAAATAAATGTGCTTCTGTTGCTAGTTTTTGTTTTCTATCCCCATCTAAATCTTCCACACCATCTATACAATCCCTTTTTATACTGTAAGATGTTTCTTTTCCTTTATAAATTTTTTCCTATTTATATAAAAAATGATTTTGGTAACTGGTACATTTTATGAAATTATTAACTGATATAATTAAGAAAATTGTTTCGAAGAGAAAAATGCTCATCAAAAATACTAATATCATACCCAGAACTTTGCAAAAAATCTTAGCTGTTTTAGCTTTTCATTTAATTACATATGCAAATATGCAGCTACGGAAACAAAATGATAATTTTAATTTTTCCATATAATAATGAGTAATAAAGTAAACCTGCTGTTGTGAGTAATATGTAAACTGCTGGTCTTTCTTTAAATTCTTTAAATATTTATACTAAAAATACATACAAACAACTATTAAAAATTGTCCATGTTTGTTCGTAGGGAAAATGTTAGATTATCTTAAAAAATTAAAAGTTCTAAACAAATCCACCTTCACAATAAGTTTTACAAATATTTGATTTGTTTGTTATATTGAATTTGATGAATTTTATTTACAACAACAATATATTTTCAAAGCTGGAGTAAATCATGACAAGCCTTTGGATATTGATATTTAATGCTCTTGTTATAAAAATAATGACAAAGTAGAAAATTCTGAATTTGAAAAATACAATTGTAAAATTGTGCGTTGCAAGCTTTAATTATGTTATAAATAAATTGTGTGCTTACTCACTGGTTTGTTTCGTTTTTTTCGTTTTTTCACTTTCAAAGGAGGGTGCTATAATTTAAAAAGCTTAAAACCAAATTTTGTTCAATTCTGTTAATTCATTTTCGGTACAAATAGAAAATAATGACAATGTGAAATTAAAAGAGAAAGTAAGAGTTTCGGCGGGAAGTGTTCTCTGAGATTTTCTGACACCCAAAAGTTTTTTTGATCGGAGTTCAAAATGCGTGTATTCAATTTGAACTATACGCGCCTGATATTGTGACCCTATCTAGAGGAAGGGAAAAAAGGGGTGAAAGATTGAAAATAAACAAAATTTGAAAGAAAAAAATACCTTTATTTTTACTATCAGTCAAGAATAATAGAATACAAGATTGCGCCTTCAGCTGTTAAATTATTGTTTCTTCTGCGTATGTACGTCATTAGAGACCATTGCAATGTTGGAACCTGGAAATTCTTAAAAAGTAACAAAAGTTTCCAAAAATAGTAATAAAACGGCCAAAATAATAATAGATTTCAATTTGAAATTATTTTGTATATGTAGCTACATAAATCCATCAGTAAAATAGAATAAAAAAAAACAAATTTAAACCACAAAAAAAATATAAGAAAACGAAAAAATATAGTAAACAAAAGAGAGTAACAAAAAAATTTGGGTGAAATTAAATAAAAAAAAGTTAATAATTTAAAAAAAAAATTTCGACAAAAATTTCCTTAAAATATTTAACAATATTATTTTCTAAATTATATCAACTATGCACTTAAGCTTTTTAGGAGACCTAACTAAAACAGCGTTATCATATTCTTTAAATTCTGTGATTTGTAAATAGATGTTGTCCTCAGTATTATTTCATAATCGTATACCAATATAATAAACATTTATGTTTACTAAAATGTTAATAATATTTTATATTATTGTAATGTAATTTATTATTTGAATGTAATTTTATAATAGGTATATAAGAAAATGATAATGTTTAAAATGAAAATATTGAAATAATAATAGATCAGAATTAATCCTCGTATAAGGAACAAACTAAATTAGAACTAACATTTTTTGTCACCTTGCCTCATATAAATAATGGGAACGCAAATAAATTTAAAGGAGAATAATGAGAACGCAAAATTATTTTACAGTATAAAGGAAAAGACAAACATCTGTTTTGTACATTTTTTCTTTCATAATAAATTTGGTATACGATAAGAAAATGTAAATTTTAACTCTTTGAACTAATGATATTTTGCTTGGTTTGGGATTTCTTAAAAAATGTCTTAGGTTTACGTAAACTGGGGGTGCATATTCTTGTTAATACAGATATTCTTTGCATTCAACAAAGAAGAAATTTACATATTATATGTGTGTACTAATAATGGAATATGGATATTTGATAAAGTTAAAATTTGGTTTCTCTTTAAATTCACTGCATTTATTAACATTTCTATGGTGTAAAGAAGAAAAAAAAAACAAAAAAAGGAATATAAAAAAAATGTGTGCAATACAAATCATTATCATTATACTTCAATCATTTTCAATTATTATTCAATTATATTTCAATTTCAATTATTTTCAATCATCATTATCATTATATTTTTGTGTTTTTAATTTCACTAAGTATATGTACCTACATGTGTCATATAGGGTTTGCATTTGTTACATACATAATCATATGGCTTAGGCTTAGTTTAATTGAAAATAAAATGCAAACATTATTTATCGAAGAAAACAAAATTTGAACCTATCAGTTATCTATCACTCAGTTAGAAATTACTCTTTTCGCATGTAAAAAAACAAAAAGTTCAATTTCGGTTTATGCATGTATATATTATACTTTTATATGCCAATTTATGCTTAGGCAGCGTTTACACGTCAGACAAAATCTAATTTTATCGTAGATAAAGTCGGATGAGTGTTTACATTTCAGACTTTTTCTCAGATTTTATCTACGATTTTACGTCAAATATTTTTTGAATTTTTCAGGGTTTCTCAAAATTTTTTAATACGTAATTTAAAAACTTAAGAGGTATGTAATCAAAAATTTCCAAAAAAATTTTAAAAATATACATACATATTTTTATAAAATTTGTTACAGTAATATAAAATATAATTACACATTTGAAGCATGAGCAATAATAACCAAATTGCGTAAGAGTGAATTTTAGTGCTATTTGATTATAAGTGTTGTTCTTTGAAAATATATTATTTTTCATTAAAAAATTATTTTCACTACAAAATCGAAAATAAAATAAAGAAAAAAAATTTTTTTTAGAAATATTTGCCTTCAATTTAAGCGTACTAAAACTACAAAAATAAACTTTAGAATCGCAGCTTGATATAAGGTTTTCAAAACAAGTTATAATTGTAATTACGGAAAAAGCAAATTAACCGAACTTTTTACCAAATCTCTTAAATTCGCATTAAACAATATTTCGCATTTTTTTTTGTGATGGAGTATAAACAAACCCGTTTCTTCTATTACCGTATTCTTGAAATAAAGATATGTTCGTCTTTTCCACAATCAATTTAAATTCATGCAATATTTTCTGATTAATAAAACGAATTGTCACATTTTTTGTAGCTAATTCACAAAGCTATGTAAATTTTTTTACTGATTCCTTAAATTCGGAAATACTTTTTCAGTCAATTCTTCAATACTTTGTATGGTTGTACTGATCGTTGCCATTTCAATTTTGACATTTAAATCTTCATTAATTCATTAGCTTATTGCAAATGTTATGTACACGAAATCAGTAACAGTCGTATTTCTTTATTAGTGAAAGAGTATCTAAGTGTAAATGTTCATGCCTGTAACAAATTTTTGAAACGGTAAAAAGTCGTATTTCTTTATTTTTAAAATTGTGGGCTTGTATAGCGAAACGAACTTGCCTTTTTATAAGTATGCATTTTAGCCATTTGAGTATATAATATTGGTAGGGTAAATAATAATTGACTTGATATATATAATTTACATGTATATTTTACATATATATTTACATTTACATGATACATCAATATAGTGTCAACTGCACTGTCAACAACACTGTCAATACATTGTATAAGTAATACTAATAACTGTACATAATTGCATGCTTCGAATTGCTTAGTTATTCTAAACTAAACGTTTTCGTTTTTTGTTGAAATAATTAAAACGTTTAGTTTAGAATAACATTTGAATTTCAAACGGAAAAGTTAATTTTTCAAAAATGCGAAACTCTGCTTTGAACCTTGTTATTTACCTCATCAGTGGGAAAAATTGATTTATTTTCATTTTTATAAAGTTTTTGTAACTACACTAAAATTTTGGTTCTTTACTCAAATAAATTTCACCACATGTGTTGAAAAAATATGAGTGTACCAACCAAATTTATACCTATATGATTTGGAAGCGTTTAATACAAAGAAATGGCAATATTCATCAAAATTTATCTACGAACGACAATGACACAAGATTGGTAGATTTGTCTCGATAGAGAAAGAATTAGTTGAATCTTTAGATTTAGGGTTTATTTAAATTAAATATTTTTTTGTTTATTTTAGAAATGGGGATTAGGCCTATTATTAGGGAAAACCTCAGAACAAAGTCGCGTTAAAAGTCGGTCTCAAGGGTTTATACAATCACTTTTTAGATGAAAGAGAAAGTTTTGACAGTCAGCTAAACATGAAACTTCGATATTGACATGTTGAGAGAGACGAATTTTATGACGTAGAGCCAATTTTTTTATTTCGTCTTTTATGAAAGGAACCCTGAGTTCCCTATGAATATCAGCATTGTGAACAAACCATGGGGCATTGACAATGTTTCGTCATACATACTTTGTTTTGGAACGTTTGGATAGTTTGAATATGTTGTTTAGCACAACGACATATTTGAATACTCTATACCCAGACTGGCTTTAATATCTGATTGCAGACCAAAATTTTGTTATACGTCGAAAGCGTAGATGTTCGCCCAATTAGCCAATACAAATGTTTGCGTCATACCAAGATATTTTGCAGAATTTTGATAAGGTATGATGACATTGTTTAATCTTACTGGAATGTGTGACTCAACTTTTTTATTTGTAAAGTTAACTTGCGTGGATTTTGCTTCATTCAGTTAAATTATCCACTTTTTGCACCAAATGGAAATTTTGTTATTGGCATGTTGCAATTTATTTGTAGTTTCATTTATATTTTTACCGACTGCTAACATAGCTGTGTCATCTGCAGAAGCTACCGTAGTAGCTACCGTCGCATTTTCTATCTCTGGAATATCACTAGTGTATAGTAAATATAGTATAGGGCCCAGTATACTACCTTGTGGTACTCCTGCGTTAATACTTTATAGAGCAGAATAATTTTCTTCTTGTTTAATTTGAAATAATCGCTTTAATAAATATGACGAGATCAGTTCGACATATGCTTTAGGGAGCAATCGACGTAGTTTGTAGATAAGCCCTTCATGGCATACTTTGTCAAAGGCTTGCGCAACATCAAGAAACACTGAAGAGCAGATGAATTTTCCTTCCAATGTTTTTTCGATTCTATAGACTTGTTCGACAGTTGAATGTTGTTTTCTAAATCCAAATTGATGATTTCGTATAATCTTTCCGGTTTCAATCAGAGCATTTTTTTTAAGAAGTAGTTTCTCAAACAACTTAGATATTACTGGTAACAATGAAATATGTCTGTAGGACTTGGGTTCGTTTGGGGGTTTTCCTGGCTTATGAATCATGATAACCTCAATTTTCCATATACTTGGGACAACTTTTTGTTTGAGTACTGCATTCATTATTTTAGTCAGAACTATTAAAGTTTTTGGTGGGAGTTTCTTTAAGATATCAGCTGTGATCAAATCGAACCCTGGAGCCTTGTTTGATTTTAAGCTTTTAATTTCTTTTATTATGTCCATTCCTCTAAATAGTGTTATTTGACATCTACTTGGGTCTTGTTTTTCCTTAGGTTTCATATTCCTTCTTCGTTGAAATTCTTTGCTTAAATGCATCCACGGTAGTTTGCCGGGTGAGCCTTTTGACAGTTTGAACATTTTAGTGCAGTTGTGTTGGGTTTATTGCAATCAGTTGATAAATGATTATCAGCACACTTAACGCATAGTGCTATCCTATAACAGAACTCTGAGTATGCCAGTATCTTTGACACTTTCTGCATTGAGTAATTGATTTGCTCTTTCTTGGAGTCTATGCTAACTCTTACGTTTTGTATATATCTGATGTTTTAAAGTTTTTCCTTATCTTCATTGCTGTCGAATCATATATCCGGGGGGTTGGGGTACGAAATATCCGCAGTAAGGCATGCTTGTGGTAAAAGTCCACTAAAATCCTAGAAAAATCCAGAAGCGACTGACCCAGAATGTGCGGCTTTCTGGTCTGCGACTGATCCCAGAGGGACGGCAGGAATAAAGGTACCGCCTTGTACAAGGGAAATATTATCCTTAGGCTAGGAGATGGAACTCCGAATTACAACAAACAAAAAACAAGTATGCAATGAATAAAACTCAAGCATTGTATACCCCAGATGGTAATCCAGATCTTCTGGAAAATCCACCCTCTTTCACACCCTTAGTCACGTGGAATGCCAATGGTATTCTGAACAAGAAAAATAATTTGGAAATTCTATTGAGAACACAAAATATTGATGTATGTCTCTTGACAGAAACACATATGAGTCATCGCTTAAAATAAATGACTATACATGCTACAGCGACCATCCAAGTAGTACACCCAGAGGTAGTAGCTCAATTTTAATAAAGAAAGATATTAAGCACCACGAGGAACTTAGTCTAGAAATAGATGAATTCCAACTAATCGTGCTACGAATTATGTCTGTTCAACAAAGCCTTTGTGTCGGTGCATTATATTGTCCACCCAAATACAACATAAAGAATAACATGTTTGAAGAAATTGTCAAACTACTTGGCGAAAGATTTATCCTGGGAGGTGACTACAACGCCAAGCACATAGATTGGGGGTCTAGAGTAACCTCTACGAGAGGAAGAGAGCTAAGAAAAGCTATAAAAGAAAAAGGCTGCATTTACCAATCTACCGGTAAGCCAACCTATTGGCCAACTGATAGAAATAAAACTCCTGCTTGATTTTTATATAACAAAAAAAATTTCACCCAATTATATTAAGTTAGAAGATAACCATGTTTTGGACTCAGATCACTCTGCAGTCATACTAAATCTATATGAAAGGGTTATTAAGAAATAGTCGAAACCTCTGCTAACGAACACGACAACTGACTGGGCTAGTTTTAAACAAGAAATAGAAAACAAAATAAACATAAAAACAAAACTAAGATCCAAATGTGATATAGATTCTGAAGTAGAAAATTTTATTAAAATTATTCAAAATGCTGGATGGAATAATACAAAAAATTGTGAATATAAATCGGTAGGATTCAACTACCACAGAGAAAATTTTATTATAAATATTATATATGATAAAAATAAAAAGAAGAGCTAGACGCAGATGGCAACAATCGCGTGATCCGGCAGACAAAACTCTACTAAATAGGTTAAATCAGAATCTTAAAAGAAAAATTCAGGATCTTAAAAATGACAATTTTGAAAAATATATAAAAAATCTATCAGCTAAAAGAGAAAATAACTACTCGTTGTGGAAAGCCATAAAGAGTACAAAAAACTCGATCTCTCAAATTCCGCCAATCAGAATGAAAAATGGTGAATGGGCGAGAGATAATAAAAATAAAGCTGAAACATTCGCAGATCATCTTGAAGAAATTTTTTGTCCAGACGACACAGATTCGGATGATCTCACTGAAGAAAATAATAATTGGCAAGAAAATGTCATATCACCATTCTCACATAGAGAAATAGTTGAACAAATTAAAAAACAGAGATAAAAAAGCTCCAGGTTTTGATCTAATTACATCGGAAGTCCTGAAAGAACTTCCGAAAAAAGCTATAACAATGCTAACACGCATTATAAACGCTGCTATAACAATAAGGTATGTGCCGAATATGAAAAGCCGAATATTTTCTCAGCTAAAAGAGAAAATAACTACTCGTTGTGGAAAACAACAAAGAGTACAAAAAACTCAATCTCTCAAATCCCGCCAATCGGAATGAAAAATTGTGAATGAGCGAGAGATAATAAAAATAAAGCAGATCATCTTGAAGAAATTTTTTTTCCAAACGAGACAGATTCGGATGATCTCACTGAAGAAAATAATATTTGGCAAGAAAATGTGATATCACCATTCTCACAGAGAGAAATAGTTGAACAAATTAAAAAACTGAGAGATGAAAAAGCTCCAGGTTTTGATCAAATTACATCGGAAGTCCTGAAAGAACTTCCGAAAAAAGCTATAACAATGCTAACACGTATTAACGCTGCTATAAGAATAATGTATGTGCCGAATATGTGAAAAATAGCAGAGATAATTATGATACCAAAGCCAGGTAAGCCCATAAATGAGGTCATATCCTACAGACCAATATCACTACTACCAATATCAAAATTATTTGAAAAACTACTATTGATTCGAATGAGTTCGATCATAGAAAATAGTAATTTGATTCCAAATTATCAATTTGGCTTTAAATCTAAGCACTCGACAATCGATCAAATACATAGAATAACAGACATAATATAGAAAAAGCTTTAGAAGAAAAGCAAGTATGTTCTACTAAATAATATAAAACTACTATTGAATCGAATGAGTCCGATCATAGAAAATAGTAATCTGATTCCAAATTATCAATTTGGCTTTAGATCTAAGCACTCGACAATCGATCAAATACATAGAATAACAGACATAATAGAAAAAGCTTGAGAAGAAAAGCAAGTATGTTAAAGTAAATAATATGTTACCTAAACAATACGTAGATATACTCTCAGGCAGACTATTCAGAATAAAACAAGACGAAGAGTATTCTACTATCAGAGATATTAAAACGGTTGTGCCTGAAGGTAGTATTCTGGGTTCCATACTGTATTTGCTCTGCACCAATGATTTACCACAAATGGAAAATATAATAATAATAATAATAATGCCCCAACGACCAATTACCCCTCCCGTGCCGTGCACGCGGGGAGTCACCATTCTCATTATTATTATCATTTAGCATATGACTAGGAGTGTCGTATACAAGGTCATCACAGTGCTTGGAACAATAAAACTATTCGTATTAAAAGTATAGAAAGATTTCAATAAATTAAGTTATTCAGTATGTAATACTGTGACGAGCACACACTCAATGAACTTTCATTAATTAAACTTTAATATTTTTTATTATATTTTAATTTTATTCAAAAAAGAATACAATCACGTTATAACCCTTAATGAAGAATGTGTTAGTAATTTGCGATTTTAAATTGGGTCAGGAAATGCTTAAAACAGGAATGCAAAACAAAAAATAAACAAAAAAAGGGGGAAATTAGTAAACACGATTAAAGAAATCAGTAATTAGTAATAAATTGATAGAATACTAGAAACAAACAAAAATAAAATCCATAAACGGAAAAAACAATTAAAAATCTAGTAACTTTGATTTGCCTTCCAACATGACAAGGCAAATCAAAGAACAAAAATCAATAAGCAATATGCTCACAAGTCAAAAGTTGAAGCAATTTAAAATCTCCAATCAAATAAAAATTATATCATAGATTTAGACTATCTTCCAACATGTCAAGATAGGCTAAATCAAAATTTCGCGATTTTAAATTATGCCGAAGAAGCATTAGTCAATTTATTTAGTTATAAACTAAAGAAATTTAAAAAAAAAAGAAAAAATAATAAAAATAAATACTTATATAAAAATACAACACATGCAAAACGCAATTAGTCAAAGACACAAAAATAAAAAGAATAATAATAAAAATTAACAAAAATTAACATAATTTATTCACACTTATGTATACATGTTAAAAGTATGAAGTACTACTGATTCAACGTGAACAACTACATATACTACATGTATTACATGTCCTTCAAAAACTTATTACCTGTTTGAATAAAGCAGATTCTTTAGTTTGGACTTACTAATGTGAAAATCGAAGACATTAGAGTTATTGTTTACTTCAACATGCAACATTCTTGTAATTAGCTCATTCATGCAACATTCTTGTAATTGGCTCATTCTTTCCATAATCCGTGCGATGAAACTTTAAACGAAAGAGGGCAGAATGCCTAAGAGAACGAAAGTTGATATTGAAGTTAATGTGTTCTAAAATACCAACCGAGTCAACTGCACCTGAGAGAATTTGGTGTACAAATATAATATCAGCCACTTCACGACGATTAAAGAGACTTTGCAGACCTAGAAGTTTAAGGTGGTCTCTTAGACGGTAATTTAAGTATTTTTTACTTCAAGTTACCTCTTTGGTATTATTGTTTTAGCTATTAATTTATAATGCATACTACATTGAACATTTCCTAATACAAAGCTAGAAAATAATACATATGCCATACTTAAGTGTAAATCCAAAATAGTTTTTTAGAAAATTGTTCTTATATGATTATATTATTTCGGTAATCCGATATAGAATTAAAACTATCATTTAACTTCAGTATGAGGAACTCTTTCAGCTATTCATTATAATTTAAAATTAATATTTGAAAGTATAATTTAGATATGAATGTTAAAAAATTACATCCATATTAGACATAGAAAATTACAGACATAGAATTTAGAGATAAAATATAAAATTTTTATAATAAAAGAATTCTAGTTCTATTAATAAATGTTCATTATATTTATAGGCCAAAATGGAGGTGGAAGATCTGTTTGCAGATTTAGCAGATGGCATAAAATTACTAAAGTTACTTGAAATAATTTCATCAGAAAAATTGGGTAAACCAAATAGTGGTCGCATGCGAGTTCATAAAATAGAAAATGTTAATAAAAGTTTAGCATTTCTTCATACCAAGGTAGGTACTCTAAATTTAATCATCTATCTATTATTCTAACCTAATCATCTATCTATTTAGCTTTCAATTATGTTTTTGATTTTATTTGAATGTATACCTATAAATATGTTTCTTTAAATGTATACCTATAAATATGTATAAATATGTGAACTGAAACCTAAGTTATTAATTTTTAAATCTGTAAAAAAAAAGTGTTTCAAAATTGAAAAAGAAATTAATGTATGAAAAAATAAAATGTGTTTATACATTTAATCTAATACCCTCGGTGGCGCAGTGGTTATGTAACAGGATCCATGACCGAGGGTACCCCGGTTCGAACCTGGTTGGTGGCGATTTATAAAAAAAAAATCCATCATTAAATTTGCTAATTGAAATTTCGAGATTAATCGAATGAAAATCATTAATTGAGATCGAACCGGTAATAAGGTAGCGCCACGTTGTTTCTAGGCAGCGGTAGATGGTTACTCCATCTCCTAGGACCGGTTACTGTAGGCCAATCACCTGCATAATCGGTAAATCAATGGATTCGAAATAATAGAAGAAGAAGCCTCGGATACACGAATGACTACTTGATAACGACCTTTGGCACTCAAAAAAGGACCCGAATTGCACAATGGCATGTAAGAACACTTAGAGAAGCTTCAAGACTCTCGCAATTGGAAGCTCAAATGGCTACTTACAACATAGACATCCTAGGTATAAGTGAAATGCGATGGAACAACACCGGAGAAATCAACACGGAGAATGGAAGCATGGTAATTTACAGTGGAAGGGAAACAGGGGGTGAAAGTGGAGTCGGAATACTAATATCAAAGAAATTGAGACAAACATTGGTTTCTTGGAAGGCAGTCTCGGATAGAATTGTTATAGGGCGATTTCGAAATATGACAAGGCATGTAACAATAATTCAATGCTATGCACCAACAGATGTCGCTGAAGACCATATTAAGGATGACTTCTACGAACAAATAGAAACAACGCTAGCACTCATAAATAGGGGAGATATCATAATATTAATGGGTGACTGGAATGCGAAAATAGGATCTAACAACAATGGACTTGAGGAGATAATGGGCAAACACGGGTTAGGAAGAGAAAGAAACAACAACGGGGAAAGATTGATAGAGTTGTGTCAGACTTTCGACCTAGCAATCGGAGGGAGTCTATTTCCACACAAAGATATCCACAAATACACATGGACAACACCAAACGGGATCTCAAGAAATCAGATAGATCACATATGCATCAGCAAGAAATGGAAACAATCAATGTTAGATGTGAGAAATAGAAGGGGAGCAGATATACACAGCGATCATGAATTACTAACTAATTCAGAATGAAACTAAGCCAACAAGGAAGAGGCAGAAGAAATAGAAAGAAGAAAATAAATATAAACAACTTAAAAAATCCGCAAGTAAGAGCTGACATAGTTACGGCGTTACGAGAAAATATTAGAAATAATAGAGAATACACTTGGGAAGAGATTCTGGAAATTTACAACCAAACAAGCGAACAAAATCTTGGAATTTCACAACCACAAAGAAAAATCTGGATAACCGATAACACATGGGCCTTGATTAAAAGAAGAGGTGAAAAGAAGAAAATGATAAACAACAGGATGGCATCAAGAAGAGAATATGAAGAAATAGCGAAAACAGTAAAAAGAGCAGCAAGAAGAGATAAAAGGAAATTTCTAAAAAATTTAGCCGGAGAAGCAGAAAAAGCAGCACAGCAACATAACCTGAGAGAATTGCATCGCATAATCAAGAACTTAACAAACCAGTCGGAACAACAAAACAAACCAATTAAAGATAAAAATGGTGCGCTCATCACAAACTTAGAGGATCAATTAAAGAGATGGAGAGAACATTTCCAAGAACTGAGCAACGAAGAAAGTACAAATAATGAAGCAGACATAAGAAACAGAGACAATGCAAATATCTACCCAACTGAGGGACTGCCAATATCTACTCAAGCTCCAAATATAGAAGAAATCAAAGCTACAATCAATATCCTGAAGCACAACAAAGCAACAGGTGAAGATGGAATTCCAGCAGAAATAGCCAAACTGGACCCTGACTTATTCGCAAAAACAATTGAACCCCACATCAGGAAAGCATGGATAGAGGAGAATATACCACCATCATGGAAGAAAGGAATGATTGTCAAGATACCTAAGAAAGGAGACTTGGCAAATTGCAGCAACTGGAGAGGAATCACGGTTCTAAATACTATTCATAAGATATTAGCAATTATTATAAAGAAAAGATTAGAAGAAGTACTAGAACCAATACTACGGAAAGAGCAGGCAGGTTTCAGACCAAACCGAAGCTATGTAGACCAGGCAAATACTTTACGGGTCATAGTTGAACAATCAGTGGAATGGAATGCCCCACTATATCTACTATTCATAGATTTTAAGAAAGAATTCGACACAGTCAAGAGATGCGCAATATGGAGAACACTTACAAAGAAGGGAGTTCCTGAAAAAATCATCAACATCATCAAAGCGATGTATGAAGATGCAGAGACAACAGTTCAACACAGAGGTAAGATCAGTGATCCATTCTACACCAATATAGGAGTTAGACAAGGATGTCCACTATCTCCACTTCTCTTCAACACAATACTAGACGACATTCTAAGAGAAGTTTGCACTGGAATAAACGGAATAGAATGGGATCTCTTCGGAAACTTAGAAGACTTAGATTACGCATATGATGTATGCCTCATATCAAAAAATCAAAGGGACCTACAGAACAAAGTCAACAGATTACAGGAAGAAGCAAAGAAATCGGGACTGGAATTAAATATCGAGAAAACCAAAGCTATGAGGACAAACAATAGTTATAGTGAGCCAATAACAGTGAGTGGACAACAGATAGAATACGTAGAAGAATTCAACTACCTGGGGAGCATTATAACATCAAGAGGAGGTGCAACAGAAGATGTCAACAGCCGTATAAATAAGGCAAGAAGAACATTTGGGAGCCTAATGAAGATATGGCGGAGCAACCAAATATCGAGAACAACAAAGCTAACAATATTCAGAGCATGTGTTAAGTCAACATTAATATATGGCAGTGAAACATGGCTCACTTCGGTCAGAATCAAACAGAAGCTACAAGTATTCATCAATAAGTGCTTGAGAATTATATGCAGAATATTCTGGCCGGCAAGAATTAGCAACGAGGATTTATGGATGATAACTGGAGAAGAACCTATCAACAGACAGATAAATAGGAAAAAATGGAAATGGATAGGACATACACTAAGGAAATCAGAAAGTGATATAGCAAGAAGAGCTCTAGAGTGGAATCCACAAGGACAAAGGAGACCCGGCAGACCATACAACACATGGAGACGCACAATCGATCAAGAATTAACAGTCAACAATTATACCTGGGACGATATTAAGGAAGTAGTACTCAACAGAGAGGAATGGAGGTTCACTATCGAAGCCCTATGCTACCACGCGGAGTAATAGGAGAAAAAAAAAAAAAAAAAAAAAAATACATTTAATCTTGCAATGATTGACTGTTTTTATTTAATGGTTAAAAGTTAATATTACAGAAATTATTATAAATTACTATTTATTTTATTTATTTCAACCAAAATATGCCTTGCGAGATTACTCTCATTCTAGGCTTTACAATTAATAAATATTTTTTTGTTCATGTTACCCTGGTAAAAAGTTTTCAGCACTTCTCCTACTTTTACAAACATTATGAAAGGAAAAAATTGTTTTACACATTAAAATTTTGCGATTAAATTAGTAAATGTGGAATTTGTGAACTGCTGAAAATTTTTAGCACAAACTGCTGCGCATTTTTCAGTAATATGAGCATTTTTTTGTAGAATATCATCATTCATCAGTTGTTTTGAAAAGTTTGTTTCGAAAAGACCAAAACCAAAATCATTGGTGAATCAATTCATATGACAAATTCAAATTTATATGACAAATTTTAAACTAAAATCCGATCTTTTTAGTTAATATTTATAATTATTCTATAAATGTTAACTAGAGAAATTTTAGTTTAGAATTTATAGTATGAATTTCAAATTTCAAAATTCCATATCTGAAATAACAAATTTTATATTTTTACATTTGCTGAAAAATCTACTCCCAAAGAAGCATAAATGTGTGCTGAAAATATTTTTGAATGAGCACAAAAATACGTGCTGATTTGTGTTCCGCAAAAAGCGCTTAAAATGCGCCTACTGTTGTAAATTTATGTGAGAATGTATTGGTATTTGTATAATAATCGAGGAGAATTGTGCTGAAAATTTTCCCGACGCTCTGTATAAATTCAAATGAACTCATGTGCGATTTTCAGCATATTTTTCAGTGCAGAATCGACAGCGAAAATGTGCTTCTTTTTTATCAGGATAGTAAGTGCATAATAGCTAGGATAATTTACAAAAAGATGGGACAACTTATGGAAAGTTTTGTGCTAAAGCTTTTATTTTAAAATTCCCTAATACGGGGCTAATATACATTCACACATTAAATAAAAATCAATGTTTGAAATTTTAGAAAAAAGAGAATAAACAAAAATAAAATTTACAATTCTCTTTTTTATGTTAAGAGATATAACCAAAAAAAAACAACTATGTTGGATAGGAATACAATAAAGAATATTAAAGACTCACACTCAAGTAGAAGAAAAGCGTAAAATCACAAGAATAAAAACTCTTTATTTTATTTTTACTTCATATAAAGAAGTTGTTATTACAAATAAAGTATATGTAGTATATATTTTATTTTTTTTCAATTTTCAGGCAGGTCAAAATATAGCTAAAATATGTTGTTTAATATGAAATTATATATATTTATGATAATATATATAAATATATTCTCATTCTGTTCTTCTTTATATAAAGTACTTCATTACGCATTTAATTTAATTAATAAAATAATTCCAAATTATTAAAAAAATAAATAAAAAACATTTTGTGTGTTCAGTAATTAATTAATGAATTTATTTGAACTTTATTAATGTGCGATTGCATGTTGTTTGTGATATTACAATTATTAGTTTCAACTTTAATTTGTGCAAACTAAGCAATTATTACCATAAATTTAAAAACGTTAATAAAAAAAAACAATAAAATTCGCTTTTTCACTTAATTCAAATAAGAACTAAAAATAAAAAATAATAATAACAATAAATAATGACTTCAAATAAAGTTACAAAATGCAGCGTCGCCAATTGCAGTGCCAGCGATAACAAACTAGAAGCTGTGAAGTGCAACTTATGTAATAAAACATTTCATGGCGTATGCGTTAATACTTCACGCGGCTGGTATTCAACTTTTTTGATTCAGTATTTTGTCTGTAATGAATGTACTATCCAATCTCAGCATTGCAACTGCGAAGCTACATTCAACATAATTAAGGATGATCTCCGTAGTCACACCACCAAATGTGCTGAAATAATTAATGCTAATACTGTTGCTTTAGGAGAAATGTGTACTCAACTATGTCTAACTTTTTTGAGAGGCAAAAAATATCTATAGGAAATATAGTGAGAGAAGAAATTAGCAAAACCACTTCGACGTTAATTTCCTTACTGAACGAGCAATCAAATACAAACAACAATTCAACGGCACTTAAAACAATAAATTCAGATTTGCTGCTGATAAATAAACAAAATGAAAATGATCATCAGGTGCTTTTTATATCTTGCTGAAATAAACTTAAACATAAAATATAATTGCACTAGTTCAATCAGTGAAAGTATATCTAATGCAATTGAAAGTTTAAGTCCTCAAAGATCGCTTCAACAAGAGCTGGCTGACATAAATATATTCGGAACTTCTACAACTTCTTGTTCAGCAATTGATAAGTCACATTCTATAAATAGGAAAAAATAAAGTGACACAGAAAAGGTGCTATCCACTATTGCGGAAGATATTGATGAAGAAGAAACAATGAGGCCGCCAATTCCATTGTCAACACTTATTCAAGTATTGGAATGGCTGGAACTTCAGCAAACGGTTAAAGTTGCATTTAACGAGGTTCCTGAAGCAGTTCAAGTTCCAATTCCAGTTTATAGATTGGCCATATCACAGCTGAGAACAACTACAACCGAGGAAAGTTGTTAACACAATTAATAATAATATTTGTAGATACAATGGTGATGTAAAATATCTATGTATCAAGATTGAATATTAATTAATAAATCGAACTTGATCTTTTTATTAAAAGTAAAATGATGTAAAGGTTTTAAAAAATTTATATTTATATAAATTTATTTTGTAAATAATAATAATAAATAATAATAATAATAACAATATTTTTATTATTGTCCTCAACTTTATAAAATTAAATCGACTTCAGCAACACTTTCAATATATATATATATATTTTTTTTTTTTTTCGAAAGATAGGAGGTAGTTCACGAAAGACAGCAAGAGCTCCAGCCGCGTGTGCGTCTTGATAGTGTAGGAATCGAACCCACTAAAGCCCACCTATCTTTTTTCCGTTATAACCAATCTACGTTAGATCGATTAATGACTTTTTTTTTCGTAAATTTTCGGTCGCGTGTTTAGGAAATTATTATAGTGATAGTTTCCGTGGAGGATCGCTAACATCATAATAATTACCGTGTAGGAACTTTATTACTATGATATTTCCCGTGAAGGAGATAGCCACAGCAATAGTTCCGCGTGGGAAGATTTTTTAGATTTTTCGCAAAGGAAAATTATTGAAATAATAATTTCCGTAGAATTTTCCATTTTAGGTAATGACCAGCTCGTGGGGTTTCGTTCTCTTGAGTCGACGGACACTGCTGTCGATTTGAACAACTGCTGCCATTTCCGAGTTCACATGAGTTTGCAGTCTCTGCTCGTGTTTGACTGCATGTTTTTTGATCTCTTCCGTTCCGCAAGTCACGGTGGAGATCTTTGTTACGTACGTATCATGGTGCATTTACTATACCACGGAGCACTTTGTTTTGAAATTTTTGCAACATTTCGATGTTGGTTTTCTTTGCACAGCCCCATAATTGGACACCGTACGTCCACACAGGTTTTAGTATCTGCTTATATATTAATATTTTGTTCTGTACTGATAACTCAGAACCACGCCCAAGGAACCAGTAAAATTGTTTGAGCTCTTCTTTTTTCTTTCTTATATGTTCCTTCCATCTTAGCTTAGCATCGAGTGTCATTCCTAGATACTTTGCTGTATTGGCATATAGCACTATTTTGTTATTGGTTGAGATAGGAATGGTTGCAATCTTTTTATAAGTAAAGTTTATATGAGTTGATTTGCTTTAATTAAGTCTTATGCGCCATCGTTGGGTCCATAATCTTATTTTATTCACTGCATTTTGAAGTTTTGCTGCGTAGTTTTCGACAGATACGTCAACTGCAAGAATCGCAGTGTCGTCTGCAAAAATAAACATAAAAATGTTGTCAATTTGAGGGATATCCTTGTGGGACTCCAGCAGATATTTCTTTTACTTCTGAATATTCTTTGGCATAACGTACACTAAAGCATCTATTGGTCATATATGATTTTAATATTTCATAAAATTGTCTTGGTAAATCACGATGTAGTTTAAATTCAAGGCCTTGGTGCCACACTTTGTCGAAAGCTTGAGCAACATCTAAGAATATTGCTGAGCAAACTTTTTTTCTTCGAACGCTTTTTCCTTTATATTTGTGATCCGATGCACTTGATCAATTGTAGAATGTTTGTTTCTGAATCCAAATTGATGGTTTGGGATCAGATCTCTTTTTTAATAATCGGGGCAAATCTTTTGAGGAGTAGTTTCTCAAATATTTTTGATATAATAGGTAACAACGATATTGGTCGATATGATGTTACCTCTTAAGGCGGTTTTCCTTGCTTCGGTATTACTATTACTTCTGCAATTTTCCATTGTCTCGGAACATATGTGATCTTAAAACATGCATATATGTTGTATCTTTAACAAAGCTAGTTCTGGTAGTTTCCGCATGGTTTGTCCATTGATGAGATCGTAACCTGGTGCTTTCTTAACGCTCAGGTTGTGTCTGCATATTTGTTTAATTTCTCTTAGAGTGACATGCGAAATTTCCGTTTCATTTATTTTAACTTCGAGAGTTATATTTTCATTTGCAAGATTTTGTGTTGGTGCTGTGAAGATCTCTGCCAAGTGGTTTGCAAAAATCTTAGCTTTTTCTTTTGGGTTACCGACCCAGCTACCAGCTTGTGTTTTCAAGGGTGGATCTTGCATCTGTGCTCTATTTATTCGTTTAGCTGCTTTCCAAAGCGAGTAGTCAGTATAAGCCTCGGCTGATAAGTTATTTAAGAATTTGTTAAATGAATTATTTTTTATATTTCTGATTTGCTGTTTAGTAGATTATTCAAGCGATTGAATATAACTTTATCACCTGGGTACCTCGTTGATTGCCATTTTCATCGTGCCCTTCTGTTCTCCATAACCAGTGCTCTTATTTCTGGAGAATAGCTCACTCTCGAATGATGTTTCGAGTCAAAACATGCACCCATATTCTGTTAGACCCATCGTTGACAAGAAGAAAAAATTCATCTCGTCTCGTCTCGCTGAATATGCCTTTCTGTTAGACACTGTAAGCGGGGCGATAGAACATTTTATTTGTTGGTAGTACTGATAATTTTTTACTATAAAAAGTAATTATTGGTATATAATCGAAATATGATTTATAGAATTTTTGGAAAGTGTTAACCCCACTAACTTAGCATTAGTTCTAAAATATCTTTTAAATGAAAAATAAATATAAATATATTTATGTTTTAAATATATATTGTAGTTTAGTACATAAACGTAGTAAAACAGTAATATTAAAGATGGTTTTTTTTTCAAAAAACAAACACAATTTTAAAAATAATGCAAAAAAAAATAATAAAAAATTGTTTATTAATCTTTACTTAACTATTTTATCTATTCAATTTATTTATTTAATTCAATTTTTTGATAAAAAAAAACACAAAATAATTTGACGAGATACTCTATCGCTTACAATTTTTGACGAGATAAAAAATGGCTATCTCGTCTCGTCAAAGGTCTAATAGAATACAAAACTATCTCGTCAGAGATATTCTCACGCGATCTCGCGAGATGGGTCTAACAGAATATGGGTGATGGTGTACTCTCCTTTGCTGCTTGCTGCACGTCTACAATGAATCGCTCGACTTCTGCATCAATTTGGTTTCTTGATTTTATGGATCCTAGAGTAATGAATTGCTCAAATTTTTCTCTAAACATATCCCAATCAGTTTTCTTGTTTGTAAGTCTTGGGACGCAGTTTTTGTGTTCAACTTTTTCGCTTAGAACCTTGATCACTGGAGTGTGGTCAGACGATAGATCATCATTGCTCACGGCATATGTGTGGTTTCTAATTATTCCCTTTGTTATAAAATAATCAATCAAATCAGGTATTTTCGCTGGATCAGTAGGCCAATAGGTTGGGGCGCCGGAAGAAATAAATTCACACTTATGATTTTTTCCAGCTTGATATAGCACTCTTCCTTTTGTTGTGGTTAATCTTGAACCCCAGTGGGTATGTTTCGCATTGAAATCTCCTCCGATGATAAAATTGTTTCCAAGTATTTTAAAGAGATTTATGAAGTTGACTCTAGTAGGTGAGTGTCTTCGTGGGCAATAGATAGCCGAGATTTTGAAGTCCTTATTTTTTACCTTAATGTTAATTGTTATAACTTGCATCATTGCATTTTCTATTTTCTGCTCCTCATGGTGTTGAATGTTGCCTTTTATCAGTATTGCTGTTCCTCCTCTTGCTTTGTCATCTGGATGCGAAGTATGATAACAAATGTAATTAGGAATTTAAAGACTAAATTTCTTTGTGAAGTGTGTTTCAGAAATTAGACATATATCTATGTTTTGATCCTTCAGAAAAATTGCGAGTTCCAAAATGTGTTGGAAAAGTCCATTTGGGATTTACATTACGTACAGCATTTATAACTGTAGGTTTTCTATTCGTGTCAACGAATTTTTCATTTTTATAAGTATTAATCTTTTGAATTTGGGGTAGTTTTGCTTGTTTGTTTCTTCTGGCTTGCTGTTCTTTTGCAATTGGGCATCCTCTGTAGTTTGCCGGATGATCACCACGACAATTAATACATTTGGTTTTTTCTCCCAACTTTAAAATACCCGTTTTTTTTAAATGCTTACCGCCACACTTAACGCAAGCACAGTCTCTATTACAATAACTTTGTGTATGCCCAAAAGCTTGGCATCTCTTGTACTGCGGGATTAACTTTTTGTTTTTTCTTAATGGTTCAATTTTAACGACTATTTTTATTATTGTTTTAATAGCAAAAAATTTTTCTATATTTTCTCTATTATCGAATGTTAACATAAACAATGGTAATCCCCTTCTTTGAGTGATAAAGCTACCATCGTTCTTTTCGAGTTTATCTTTAATAATTATGTTTTTGGCTGCTAGTATCTGGAAACCGTTATCTCTCAGGTCTTGAACTATTTCATTTTCATCGCATGAAGGATGTAATCCCCTGGCCATAACTTTTGTTGGTCTGGTAGCTTTGTCCTCATAGGAGTGCCACTGAACTTTCTTCGATGTTAAATCGTTTGTTAGGCCTCTGTATGTGTCACTATCAGTAACATTGATCTTCCAGACGTTATTGTTGTAAGATGTGTACTTGCATTCCTTTTTAGTGGTTTGCTTTATTAAATTATCTAGCTTACCAAAGGTACCTAACTCATGAACCGTAATAGGTGGTGGTTTATGTTCCTCTTTTTTAACTTTTTTATAATATTAATTCTCTTCCTAATTTTGTTAATCCTTTATCTCCTCCGATAGTGCGTTTATCTCAAAAAGCAGTGGAAACTAATAATAGCATATACATACTCTCTCGCTTAAGAGACCATAGAATATATCAAAACATTAGACTTATTTTAGAGTACTTACATCAAAATAATGATACAGTTTTTGAGGGAAAAACGAAAGCTAATATTAAAATTTGAATTCAACAAGATGGTCTTCCGTCAAACTACACGGAATTATTTAATATTTTTGGGCGATTTTATGAATCACTAGGAGTAAATAAGGATGACACCTCAAAGACTTAAAAGCTTACAGATCTCATGTCGAGAATATGAGAATGGAACGAGTACAAAGGGCAAAATGCAGTGGAATGAGCATATTTTTGATACAGCTAAGAAGGCTGCCAAATGTTTGGGTTTTCTTTCTCGATGTAAAGCCTACTTTTCTCCAAGAGATCTGGCCAATATCTATAAAGCGTATATCCGACCTAAAATGGAGTACAATTCTCACATATGGGCTGGCGCTTCCCTAACTTCACTAGGTTTCCTGGACAAAATCCAAAATCACGCCTTACGCCTATTTGGCGACCCTGTCGTCCAATTAACCTTTACTCCTCTTAGCCCTCGTCTAAATGTTGGAGCTCTCTCCCTTTTTTATAGATATCTTGTTGGAAATGACATTTGTTCTAATGAAATAAAATCACTAATGCCTCCCCTCAAACTATTCCGGCGTAACACTAGGGAGGCTTCAAGTGCACATTTCTACACTGTGGAAATACCTAGGTGCTCTAAAACTGGTTTTGGAAATTCTTTTATTGTAAGAACTGCAAACATGTGGAACATGCTCCCATCTCACGTGTTCCCTACCGACAAAAATGCTCCATTATACAATTTGCAACTTTTCAAAAAGAACCTCTTCAGGTTCGTCTCCTACTTACCTCCCAATTCTCCTCTATCATCCTTTTTCCCTCCAAATCCTTTTTTTCCTTACCCACACCTACAATAATTTTGTATAAAGGAATCCTTTCCTAGTGTTTGGGTAGCGTGTAAAAAAAAAAAAAAAAAAAAGAGATGCTAACTACAGGTTTTTTCGTCCCTGTGAATAGTTCCTCTGTAAAAATAGTGCAATTGACTAATTAATCTAATGATCATTCTACTAATTACTCTTGCCATAGCTTGACTAATTATTATCAAAATATCAGGGGCTTGCGTAGTAAGACCTCGTCAGTTTTCATTAATTCCAAAATCTTGGACTATGATATTTTTGCTTTAACAGAAACATGGCTTAAAAATTCGATGAATTCATTAGAGTTGTTTGATTCTTCTTTTTAGTTTTCAGAAAAGATAGATATCAAGAATCAGTCAATTCGAATAATAATGCCTTCATCGTACCAAAAGGTGGTTGTGTTCTTATTGCAATAAAAAACTTTTTCCAAGTTGAAGAATTCATACTTCCCGAATTCGTTTACCTTCAAATTATTGTTATTAAGATAAATCTTGATAATAAAATACTTTTTGCCGTTTGTTGCTATATTCCTCTTGTTCTCATTTTAATACTTATTCAAAATTGTCAATAGCAATTAATTCTATTATATGTAAAATGAATTCATTTGATGAAATAATTATATTAGGTGACCTTAATCACCTAAATGTAAGTTGGAATTTTAATAAGGAAGAAGGATATTTAATACCGAGTCAAATTACTTCGGCTTTTGAAATGGAAATTATTGATGGTTTTAATTCTTTTAATCTCCAACAAGTCTCACAAATTAAAAATTCTCGTAACAGACAATTGGATTTAGTTTTTACATCCGATTGGTCTAATTTGTATTTTAATAATATTCTTATGCCTCTTTCAATTATTGATAATTATCATCCCCTATTCTGCTTCTCCTATAGTTTTAATAGTCCTCTTACATCAAATTCTGAAATCTCTTATAAATATAATTTTATAAAAGCCAATTACCTTTACTCAATAACTATTTTTGTCTCTTAATTTTGAAACAATACCTTCTCAAGTAGATCTCGATCTTGCAATTAACAATTTCTATGAGATCTTATTAACTGGATTTAATTTATTTGTTCCTTTAATTCGTGAGAGGAATATAAAATCAAGTCCCACTTGGTTTAACCAGGAATTAAAAAAAATGAAAAATAAAAGGAACAGGTCATGGATTTTATATATAAAAAATAGGAGTGATTCAAATTATAATAATTTTGTTAGTCTTTTTAATTCATATAGAAGTCTTCTGAATTTTAACTATAGAAATTATTTATCCGGTATATCTACCCAGATAAAACGTGATCCTAAAATATTTTGGAAATTTGTAAATTCCAAACGCAAATCAGATCAGTTTCCGGCGTCAATGTCTTATAATAATAATTCCTCCAATGATCGTCGGTCATTGCAAATTTCTTTAAAACTTTTTTTCAAGTTGTTTTGAAGATAACACTTGTGAGCCGGACAGCTATGTTTCTTTAACGGCTGTTAATTCTCATATTATTGAGTTACCTGAAGTTGACTTTTCAAGCTTTCCTACTTAGATCGATTAAATAATTATTCTTTTCCCGGGCTTTGCTGCTTTCTAATAAATAATTATTCTTTTGCCGGGCTGTCATAGTCAATTCTTTTCACTCGTTCTTTTGCATCTGGCATATTCCCAAACTACTGGAAAAAGTCGTTTATCAGACCAGTGCACAAAAAAGAGTCCAGAAACATGATTACTAACTACAGGCCTATTGTTAAATTATCTTGTATCCCAAAAGTTTTTGAAAAGATAGTTTATGATTCTATATATGGAACCTGTTCAAACTTTTTATCTTCTTGCCAACATGGATTTATGAAAAATAGGTCAACAGATACAAACTTAGTAGAACGTTGCTCTTCTTTTTTGAACACAATGGAAGCTGGTTTTCAAACTGATGTAATATACACTGATATGAGTAAAGCGTTTGATATTCTACCACACAATGTTATTACTAAGAAGCTTGCTAACCTTAATTTTCCACCAACATTCATAAACTGGATTCAATCGTACCTAGTTGACCGAACATATAATCTACTTTTTAGATCAGTTATTTCTGATCCATACAATGCCAATCTGGAGCCCCGCAGGGCAGTCATTGTTCATTTTATCTATTAATGACGTAACAACAATTTTTAGAAATAGCAGCGTATCCATATATGCTGATGATGTTAAAATCTTTAAGGCAGTTAAGTCATCTAATGAAATTACTTTACTTCAAGAAGATCTTAATTTGTTCTTAAACTGGTGTGACGTCAGTGGATTAAAATTGAACGTGGAGAAATGTGCTCATGTGTATATCACCGATAGTTTCGAATTATACCCTTGATAACAAGGTTATCAAGAGAGTTAGTTGTTTTAATGATCTCGGGGTTATGTTTGATGATAAATTATGATTTAAACAGCATTTCAACATTATCGTCAATAAAGTAAATTCAATACAAGGCTTTATCAAAAGATGGTCAAAAGAATTGAATGACCTTATGTAATTAAATATCTATTTACTTCTTTAGTTCGCTCAAATCTAGAATATCACCTAACTACGTCGACCATATCAATAGGATTGAAGCTATTCAGAAGAAGTTCCTTAGATTCGTTTTAAGAAACCTTTCTTGGTCTGATCCTATACGTTTACCACCCTTACAGAGACAGACTAAAACTCTTACACTTAAACACTCTTGAATCCAGAAGAATAGTTGCTGGCGTCGTATTTATTTTAATGATAAATTCTGGTAAAATTGATCACTAATTATCAAAGATAAGATAAATCATCATCCTAATATTAGTACACGTTTTCGTTCTGAAAATATATTCAATGTTGTTCATCATCGTACAAATTATGGTAAGTTCCAACTTATTAATACAATGTTTTTTAGTGAACAGATACAGATACAACGTTAATCTTTCTATGAATAAGGAACAACTTAAAATCAACTTGTTTTCTTTGTTACCATAACCTCTTATTTTCGTCATAGTAAGTAAAATTTATTATATTATATAATTTACATAAGTAAATATTATTGAATATATATTGAAAAATTATGATAGTATTAATTTCTTTTTTTTGTTGTTTTAATATTAATTTTTATTTTAATTTTATGATATATATTTTGTAATATGCTTGTGTTAAGTATAATAAAATGAAATAAATAAATAAATATAATTTCTGGTAGTATTTTTATAGTATTTATTTCATATGAATAATTTGCTGTTATTTTAAATGCTGTATGAAGTTATGAATATGTAGGAATAATAATTTTGGATTTCAATTTTATTTTTTTAAAGGCTTTCAATCAAAATATTTATGTTATGAAACTACCAATTTTCATGCTTACCTTTGATAGTAAGGAAGATATGAAAAAAATTTACGAAATCAATCATATTCAAAACATGATAGTTTATATTGAACCTTTGAGAAAAAGCAAAGATATTCCTCAGTACAAAAGATGCCAGCGTTATAATCATACGCAGAAATTTTGTAATAGGGAGCCTATATGTGTGAAATGTGCTGGTAAACATTTAACAGCAGAATGCGTTAGCTGAAAACTTCACAGCCAAAATGCTCCAACTGCCAAGATTCTCGCCCAGCAAATTACAGGGGATGTTTTATTGCCAAAGAACTTCAGAAAAGGAGAAACTCTGTTTACCCAACATATAGTTCAAAGGCAACAACCAAGAAAATTTATATCAAAGAAAGTAATAAAAGGAGTAACTTATTCTGATATAGCAAAAGGCAAAAACAATGAGGATGTCTACCAAAGCAATAAAAATATGAAAAAAAATCGGGATTTCACTGCTGAAGAAACACCTCGAATAGCTTATTCATCAAATGCAAATAATCAAACGCCGAGAAGAGCTCGTTCAACAAATACGAAATTGATTTCAGAAAAAGAACAGCACGGAACTATATTAAAAACAATGGAAAAACTAATGAGTCTGGTAGATAGAATCTCACTAAGATTAGATAACTTGGAAAGTAGGTATGCTGTTAAGTATCCTGATATGCCACGTAACTCAATTAGATAATGTATAAAGACAAAATCACTATATGCACTTGGAATGCCAATGGCATTAACAACAAAAAAACAAGAATTGGAAATGTTCCTAAACTTACGAAACATAGATGTCTGTCTCGTGTCAGAAACTCATTTAACAAAGGGGCACAATTTAGTAATTCGTGGATACAAAGTATATCATTCAACGCACCCTAACAATCTACCAAAAGGAGGAAGTGCGATCATAGTAAATGATCTTATTACTCATCATGAACATTGTAACATACAAAGTACAGAAATGCAACTCACAGCCGTACAAATAAGGTGCACAAAGCAAAATATCAACGTAGGAGCACTGTACTGCCCGCCCAATCACGCTATTAAAAAACATATGTTCAAGAGCTTATTTATCTTAAAGATTTATTCTTGGAGGTGACTACAATGCCAAACATCTAGATTGGGGCTCCAGGATGACCCTTACTGGAGGTAAAGAACTGAGAGAGGCGCTGAGAGAAACAGGTTGTTTATTTCTTTCAACAGGAAAACCAACATATTGCCCTGCAGATATAAACAAAACTCCTGATCTGTTAGACTTTTTTATAATGAAAAAAGTATCAACTAATTTCACATCTATAGAAGATAGTTGTGACCTCAATTCCGACCCTTTTGCTGTCATCCTAAAATTAAATACAACACTGGGGAAAAAATCTAGTAAACCATTTTTAACCAACTCATCTACATATTGGTTATGCTTCAAAAAGATTCTGCTAGAAAAAATTAACTTAAGAGTAACATTAGACAATCAGGAACAACTAGAAACTGCTACTGAAAAACTTATGCAAGCTAAAAGAGAAACGAAAAGCGAGAAGGAGGTGGCAACAAATGCGTGACCCATCCAGCAAAACGGATCTTAATAATAAAAGTCAGGAGCTAAAGAGAGAAATAAAGAAATTAAATGATAGATCTCTGAATTATTACCTAGAAAATTTAACAGCTACTAAAGAAACAAATTATTATTTATGGAAAGCTACGAGTAAAATGAAGAAGTCTATTGTGCATTCTGCACCACTGAGGAAAAATGATGGCTCATGGGCAAGGAGCGATAAAGAAAAAGCTGACACTTTTGCAGATCATCTCGCTGAAATTTTTAAGCCCAATTAAATGAACACTGTTATTGATCTAAATGAAATAAATAACCATGAATGTTTATGTCATTATGTCATTATGAATATTTATGTCATTCCCTTAATAAGTCGAAAAGAAGTAATTAAGGAAATAAAAAACCTAAATTTAAATAAAGCCACAAGTTTTGATTTAATAACTTCAAATGTGCTGAAAAATATACCCGACAAAGTTCTCACACTCTTGGTATATATAATGAATGCCTGTATTAAGCTTAAACACGTACCTAGTGTATGGAAGGTTGCCGAGATAATAATGATCCAAAAACCAGGAAAGCCTGCTAACGACACCAAATCCTACAGGCCGATATATTTGCTCCCTACAATATCGAAGTTGATTGAAAAATTACTATTGAGAAGGAGTCAACCCCTCATAGAAAACAGGAATATAATACCTAATCACCAATTTGGGTTTAGGCAAAAACACTGAACAATAGTTAAGTACATCGAATAACAGACATTATAGAAAGGGCTTGGAAAATAAACAAATTTGTTCTTCAGTATTTCTAGATGTTGCCCAAGCTTTTGATAAAGTTTGGCATGAAGGACTCATCAAAAAGCTAAGTTGTTTGCTCCCTAAAAATTATGTTGAATTATTTTCATCATATCTCTCAAATAGAGTTTTTCGAGTTAAAAATGAGAGTTAAGAATACTCCTCTCTAAGAGATATAAAAGCTGGAGTACCGCAAGGTAGTATACTGGGTCCAATTCTATATTTGTTATACACCTGTGATATACCCGAAGTAGAAAATATAAAAATAGCAACCTTTGCAGACGACACAGCGTTGATGGCAGTTGGTTCTACTATAGAAGAAGCTACAAACAAACTGCAAAAAGTTTTTTTTTTTTTTTTTTTTTTTTTGCGAAAAATAGGAGGTCATCCCCGAAGGACATGAAGAGCTCCAGCCCCGTGTGCGTCTTGATAGTGTAGGAACGGAACCCACTAAAGCCCACCTATCTTTTTTCCGTTATAACCAATCTACGTAAGATCGACTAATGACTTTTTTTTTTCGTAAATTTTCGGTCGCGTGTTTAGGAAATTATTATAGTGATAGTTTCCGTGGAGGATCGCTAACATCATAATAATTACCGTGTAGGAACTTTATCACTATGATATCTCCCGTGAAGGAGATAGCCACAGCAATAGTTCCGCGTGGAAAGATTATTTAGATTTTTTCGCAAAGGAAAATTATTGAAATAATAATTTCCGTAAAGGAAACTATTATCGTAGAATTTTCCATTTTAGGTAGTGACCAGCTCGTGGGGTTTCATTCTCTTGAGTCGACGGATACTGCTGTCGATATGAAGAACTGCTGCCATTTCCGAGTTCAGATGAGTTTGCAGTCTCTGCTCGTGTTTGACTGCATGTTTCTTGATCTCTTCCGTGACTGTTTCAATGTGCAAGTCACGGTGGAGATCTTTGTTACGTACGTACCATGGTGCATTTACTATACCACGGAGCACTTTATTTTGAAATTTTTGCAACATTTCGATGTTGGTTTTCTTTGCACAGCCCCATAATTGGATACCGTACGTCCACACAGGTTTTAATATCTGCTTATATATCAATATTTTGTTCTGTACTGATAACTCAGAACCACGCCCAAGTAATCAGTAAAATTTTTTGAGTCTAATGTTTAGCTTTTCTTTTTTCTTTCTTATATGTTCCTTCCATCTTAGCTTAGCATCGAGTGTCATTCCCAGATACTTTGCTGTATTGGCATAAGGTACTATTTTGTTATTGATTGAGATAGGAATGGTTGCAATCTTTTTATATGTCAAATTTATATGAGTTGATTTGTTTTCATTAAGTTTTATGCGCCATCGTTGGGTCCATAATCTTATTTTATTCACTGCATTTTGAAGTTTTGCTGTGGAGTTTTCGACAGATACGTCAACTGCAAGAATCGCAGTGTCGTCTACAAAGGTAGCCATAAAAATGTTGTCATTTTGTGGGATATCTCTTGTACATAGCAGGTAAAGTATTGGACCAAGAACACTTCCCTGTGGGACTCCAGCAGATATTTCTTTTACTTCTGAATATTCTTTGGCATAACGTACACGAAAGCATCGTGTACATTAATATTTATATTATATTAATTATAAATATTAATGTAAAAAACATTACATTAATATTTCATAGAAATGTCTTGGTAAATCACGATGTAGTTTAAATTCAAGGCCTTGGTGCCACACTTTGTCGAAAGCCTGAGCAACATCTAAAAAGATTGCTGAGCAGACATTTTTTTCTTCGAACGCTTTTTCCACTATATTTGTGATCCGATGCACTTGATCAATTGTAGAATGTTTGTTTCTGAATCCAAATTGATGGTTCGGGATCAGATCTCTTTCTTCAATAATCGGGGCAAGTCTTTTGAGGAGCAGTTTCTCAAATATTTTTGATATAATAGGTAACAACGGTATTGGACGATATGATGCTACCTCTGAAGGTGGTTTTTTTTGCTTCGGTATTACTATTACTTCTGCAATTTTCCATTGTCTCGGAACATATGTGAACTTAAAACATGCATTAAATATATGTTGTAGCATTAACAAAGCTAGATCTGGTAGTTCCCGCATGATTTGTCCTTTGATGTGACCGTAACCTGGTGCTTTTTTGACGCTCAGGTTGTGTCTGCATATTTGTTTAATTTCTCTTAGAGTGACATGCGAAATTTCCGCTTCATCTATTTTAACTTCGAGAGTTATATTTTCAATTGCAAGATTTTGTGTTGGTGCTGTGAAGACCTCTGCCAAGTGGTTTGCAAAAATCTTAGCTTTTTCTTTTGGGTTACCGACCCAGCTACCAGCTCGTGTTTTCAATGGTGGATCTTGCACCTGTGGTCTATTTATTCGTTTAGCTGCTTTCCAAAGCGAGTAGTCAGTATAAGCATCGGCTCATAAATTGTTTAAGAATTTATTAAATGAGTTATTTTTTATATTTCTGATTTGCTGTTTTAGTTGATTATTTAAGCGATTGAATTTAATTTTATCACCTGGGTACCTCGTTGATTGCCATTTTCGTTGTGCCCTTCTCTTCTCCATAACCAGTGCTCTTATTTCTGGAGGATAGCTCACTCTCGAGTGATGTTTCGAGTCAAAACATGGCGTGCTCTCCTTTGCTGCTTGCTGTACGTCTACAATGAATTGCTCGACTTCTGCATCAATTTGGTTCCTTGATTCCACGGATCCTAGAGTAATGAATTGCTCAAGTTTTTCTCTAAACATATCCCAATCAGTTTTCTTGTTTGTAAGTCTTGGGAGGCAATTTTTTTGTTCAACTTTTTCGCTTAGAACCATGATCACTAGAGTGTGGTCAGACGATAGGTCATCATTGCTCACGGCATATGTGTGGTTTCTATTTATTCCCTTTGTTATAAAGAAATCAATCAAATCAGGTATTTTCGCTGGGTCAGTGGGCCAATAGGTTGGGGCACCGGAAGAAATAAATTCACACTTATGATTTCTTCCAGCTTGATATAGCTCTCTCCCTTTTGTTGTGGTTAATCTTGAACCCCAGTGCGTATGTTTCGCATTGAAATCTCCTCCGATGATAAAATTGTTTCCAAGTATTTTAAAGAGATTTATGAAGTCGACTCTAGTAGGTGAGTGTCTTGGTGGGCAATAGATAGCCGAGATTTTGATCATTGCATCATTGCATTTTCTATTTTCTGCTCCTCATGGTGTTGAATGTTGCCTTTTATCAGTATTGCTGTTCCCCGTCTTGCTTTGTCATCTGGATGGGAAGTACGATAACAAACGTAATTAGGAATTTTAATACTAAATTTCTTTGTGAAGTGTGTTTCAGAAATTAGACATATATCTATGTTTTGATCCTTCAGAAAAATTTCGAGTTCTAAAATATGTTGGAAGAGTCCATTTGCGTTCCATGTAGCAACTCTAAGGGTGTGGCTTATTTTTTATGTGACTGCGGTGGTTTTCTGCTATGGTTTTTAATCATTGTAATCTCGTCAGATAATGTTTTTATGAATTCGTCTTGGTTTGTTAGTCTCTGTAGGATAAGACTGAATATATCCTTGACTGAGCAATCATCTTCCTTACGGGAGTTTTTCACAATTTGGGCATATGATTTAGCTTTTGCATTACGTACAGCATTTATAACTGTAGGTTTTCTATTCGTGTCAACGAATTTTATATTTTTATTAGTATTAATCTTTTGAATTTGGGGTAGTTTTGCTTGTTTGTTTCTTCTGGCTTGCTGTTCTTTTGCAATTGGGCATCCTCTGTAGTTTGCCGGATGATCACCACGACAATTAATACATTTGGTTTTTTCTCCCAACTTTAAAATACCCGTTTTTTTTAAATGCTTACCGCCACACTTAACGCAAGCACAGTCTCTATTACAATAACTTTGTGTATGCCCAAAAGCTTGGCATCTCTTGTACTGTGGGATTAACTTTTTGTTTTTTCTTAGTGGTTCAATTTTAACGACTATTTTCATTATTGTTTTAATAGAAAAATTTTTTTCTATATTTTTTCTATTATCGCATGTTAACATAAACAATGGTAATCCTCTTCTTTGAGTGATAAAGCTACCATCGTTCTTTTCGATTTTATCTTTAATAATTATGTTTTTGGCTTCTAGTATCTGGAAACCGTTATCTCTCAGGTCTTGAACTATTTCATTTTCATCTCATGAAGGATGTAATCCCCTGGCCATAACTTTTGTTGGTCTGGTAGTTTTGTCCTCATAGTAGTGCCACTGAACTTTCTTCGATGTTAAATCGTTTGTTAGACATTTGTATGTGTCACTATCAGTAACATTGATCTTCCAGACGTTATTATTATAAGATGTGTACTTGCATTCCTTTTTAGTGGTTTGCTTTATTTATTTAGCTCACCAAAGGTAGCTAACCCATGAAACATAATAGGTGGTGGTTTATGTTCCTCTTTTTTAACTTTTTTATCCGCAGTATTGTTTCCAAGTGCTGCTTGTTTTGCTTTGGTGATTCTTTTTTCTGTTGGGCAGTTTCGGGGCTACCCTCTGCTTTCCTTTTTTTGGATGGTCTTTTTGTTTTTTTAAGAATCCAATCCGTTTCTCTAGTGAGTTCTTTTTCCATCCGTGAAGTAATTGAAGATGTTGCAATTACTTGGCGCTGGTGAATTACCTCTATCTAATAAGGTAACCTTTTTTCTAGTTCTTTAATGTGATCCTGTAGACTGATCACTATCTGTTCCATTTCTTTCCGTGCCTTTATTTCTTTTTTCCATTCGTTGTAGAAATTTACACCTACAGAGTCTAGATGGATCTTGTTATCGCCAACGCTTTCGACTCTTGTTTGCTTTTCTACTGGCACGTTTTTCGAAGGAGTTCTTGTTGTTTTACTCTCTTTGTTTATTGATTTAGGGGGAGTTCTTGATGTTAACGAACTCCTGTTGAAACTCCTTTTGTATGTAATAGTTGGTCCCCCCCAGAATCCGTGGGACCGACCTCCGAAAAGGGTGGATTTTCCAGTGCAACTGGTCTGCCACCTGGGGTAATAATATATTTTGTTTTGTCAATTACATTTTTAAATACTGCATTAATTTTATTGTGGTAGGGTAGATAAAACTACACACAAACCCCCTACCAGGAGGGCCAGGTCAATTGACGACGGAGTTTACGTCTCCGCCTAACTAACCGATTGTTCGCGCCCGTCGAAAACATACGTCCTCGTTTGCGCGGATTGATCCAGCCTAACCGGTTTACTTAGTTATTGCGCTAAGTTCACGCATTCACCCGCTCTCATCCGCCTTACAAAGTAAGTTTCCAGGAGGCACCCGGCAGATAACTATGTTACCTACCTTCGGGGAGAGTCGGATTTGTTGACAGAGCTGTAGTTGTTAAACCAGAAGGCTTTTCCTAGGTTTTATCAGAGCTATACGTTAGAGGTATACTCTGCGTAGGTACTCACTACTCTCCTACTCAACCTTAGTCTCCGTAATAAAAGATGATGACAAAATTTCCAACTGGTGCAAAAAATGGAATATTAAATTAAATGAAGCCAAATCTAGTCATGTAAACTTCTTATATAGAAACATAGTAACTCCTCTCTCAGTTAAAATTAATGATGTCGTGATTCCATACGAGAATAGAGCTAAATATCTTCGCATGACCTTGGAGGAAAAGCTGAAATGGAAAGAGCATGTAAAAATCAAAAAACAAGAGCTCCAGTTCAAATACAGAGAAATATACTGGCTGATTGGGCGGAATTCTAGGGTCTCGACCTATAACAAAGTTTTGATGTATAATCAAATATTGAAGCCAGTCTGGGCATACGGTATTCAAATATGGGGATGTGCTAAACAAATCCATATTCAAACTATCCAAACGTTCCAAAGTAAGGTACTGCGCAACACAGTCAATGCTCCATAAAAGATGAAATAATGAAATTCGCTGTACGGCATAAAACTCGTCTGATCCAACATGTCAATACCGAAGCTTCTAGCTTAATTGACAATCAAAACTTTGTGAAGCGACTAAAACGAACAAGACCACTTGAGTTGATATATAATATGGCTCCTAGTTTTTGTTTTAAATAAATTGTCAGTTTTATCATAAAGTTATTATAATATACATATACAATGTATGTATGTAAGATATTTCAATAACTTTTTCAAAACTTGTTAAATTTAAAAAATAAAAATTTTAGTTATAAATTAAGATATGTTTCTTTTTTATTAAAACTAAATATTATAATAAAAAAAATTGCATTAATAGAGAATCGAACTGACAAAAATTGGTCATATTAAAACCTATATTAATAAAATTATCCTACTAAATATTTTTTTTCCTACTAAAAGTTCAAAAAACCAAATGCGATAAAAAAAAAAAATAAAAAGAATTTGGCTCAAAAGAGAATCGACAAAAAAAATTGATTGAATGAAAAAAAACGAAACACACGAAAAACCCCGAAAAGCTTGTCTTGAAAATCGTGCTCTTGTGTATTATAATATAGATAAAATAAAAATTGATTTTGATTGCCACGGCCTGCATCATCGCCGATTGATTGAATGAAAAAAAAACGAAGCAAACGAAAAACCACGAAAAGTGTGCCTTCACTAATCGTGCTCTTGTGTATTATAATATAGATATAGCAGCTGAGAAGAAAAAAATTTTGTTGATGTGTTTTTTTTTTAATAAGAATAAAAAAAGTTTTTAGATTTTTTACTTAATTTTCAAGAGCTTGAATTTTTAAGGTTTTTATTTGATACAGGTTTGCCACATCTACATGTAAATTATCTTTGATACTAGTATGTAATAAAATAATTCAAAAAGTTATTATTACTATAGATCCAAAAATCAAATAAAACAAAATAAAACAAAGTAAAAGTATAAAGGAAATAAAAAAAAATTTACTAGCTATAAAAGGCGGAAGCAATATAAATTCCAGCATTTCTTTCCTTCATTAGAGTTTTGATATCAAGTTTAAGAAAAATACGTATTTGTTTGCTAATTTATGATACATTTATTTTTTTATTAGAACGCTTTCAATTAACATATAAACAGAATATTTGTAGAAAGATGCAAATTTTTCTATTTCCTAGGGGTGATTTACACGATCATTTTAGCGACATCTTATTTGCCATCATTGAAAATTTATCGTATAATTCAAGTTAATCGTGTTAGCATTCAATAGCTGCATAACTTTAGCGTCAAGGTTTGAAAAAAAAACGATCGATATCTTATTAATATGAGTCATTTGTTTTTTGTCATGTATTTGTACGGCATTGCCAGAATCTAAATGTCGTTAGTGTCAAATTTAATTTATGGAATAAAAGTCGAGTTTCTTTTCACTAATCATTTATATTTATTTTGCAATCGAAAGTCGAAAGCACTGATGAAGGAAGTAAGTTGCTTCCAAAATATCGATATATGCAAAATACATATAAATAATTACTTAAAGGAAACTTTTCTTTTATTCCATATATTAAATATATCACTAAACATAAATCTGCTAAGGTATCAAAAGTAAATTCTAAATTTGCCTATTTATTTCTTTTTTTGTCTTAGAGCCACAACTTTAAACGAAAACTATTTTAGTAATTCAGTTTCGATTTTGCACTTGCAACTTGCAAAAGAAAAAAAAAAACAAAAATAAATCAAATTGTAAATATAAAAAAACAATAATAATTATGTAGGTACACATAATATTTATTTTGACGAATAAAATATAAGCTCGTGTTAGAAAACAAATTAAAATAAAAAAATTTACTGCAAATAAATAGGTATTTACAAAACTGTTCATAACTTTTGAACCTTTGATCGGTTATTTAAAATTTCAAAACATTCATTATCATTTTTTATGTTAAAATTCATACAAAATTAGTATTTATAACATACACTAAAAAGAAGAACAACAATCAATATGTTTTAAACGATACCTATATATACTTGATTACCTACTATATTTAAAAAAAATCATCACTCTTCTCTAAGTCTACATATATTACAAGTCAGACACTGTCAGACACTGTGTGACACTGCAGAGAGGATTCTTATTTTGGTCCCTATTTATACAGGCAGCATAGGACAAATAAGGACCTGATTTTTTAAGTCTAAATAACTGAGAAAATATAAGTTGTCGAGTTTTGTTCTAAAAAGAAATTAAATTTTTGTATGTTTTAGATGAATAGTAAAAAAAAAATTATATACTTTAATGTTTTATTATAGAAAAATTGATTTAAAAAAGACCTTGCCATTTGAAAAAAAAAATGTTTGCGCCTTTCAAAATAGAGTAAAATACATTTTTTTTTTGTGCGTGGATTGGTGGGGATCTTCATATACACTCCGTAGCTTCCATTGTGTGTCAGATTTTTACTGACTAAACCACACCCATCCCATTAAAACTAGCCACGAACTAGCGCTTGATTTTTTTCTAGGGTTATTTTCTTGAAGATGAAGTCTAGTGGCTTAGTTCTTTTAAGCCTTTTGATATCATTTAGATTATCAGCAGTTGATTGCTTTGCTGCATATCTTTTTATTTCATTTTCTATGCAAGAAATTTTTTTTTTCTATGCGAACATACCAAGGGGCATTTACCATATTGCGCAAGATTTTATTTTGGAATTTTTGTATACAAAGTACATGTCATCGTTTGGCACATCCCCATATTTGTGTGCTGTACAAACATATCGGTTTGATTATCTGATTATATAACAAAATCTTGTTATGTATAGGTAATTTTGAATTTCGACCTAAGAGCCAGTACATTTCTCTATATTTATTATCAAGCTCAAATGTTATCTTTTTGACGTGCTCTTTCCATCTAAGTTTGACATCTAATGTCATTCCTAGGTATTTAGCGTTGTTTTCTTGGGGTATATTTAGAGTAAAAAAAAAATTATATACTTTAATGTTTTATTATAGAAAAATTGATTTAAAAAAGACCTTGCCATTTGAAAAAAAAAATGTTTGCGCCTTTCAAAATAGAGTAAAATACATTTTTTTTTTGTGCGTGGATTGGTGGGGATCTTCATATACACTCCGTAGCTTCCATTGTGTGTCAGATTTTTACTGACTAAACCACACCCATCCCATTAAAACTAGTCGCCATTAAAACTAGCCACGAACTAGCGCTTGATTTTTTTCTAGGGTTATTTTCTTGAAGATGAAGTCTAGTGGCTTAGTTCTTTTAAGCCTTTTGATATCATTTAGATTATCAGCAGTTGATTGCTTTGCTGCATATCTTTTTATTTCATTTTCTATGCAAGAAATTTTTTTTTTCTATGCGAACATACCAAGGGGCATTTACCATATTGCGCAAGATTTTATTTTGGAATTTTTGTATACAAAGTACATGTCATCGTTTGGCACATCCCCATATTTGTGTGCTGTACAAACATATCGGTTTGATTATCTGATTATATAACAAAATCTTGTTATGTATAGGTAATTTTGAATTTCGACCTAAGAGCCAGTACATTTCTCTATATTTATTATCAAGCTCAAATGTTATCTTTTTGACGTGCTCTTTCCATCTAAGTTTGACATCTAATGTCATTCCTAGGTATTTAGCGTTGTTTTCTTGGGGTATATTTACCCCATTCAGATTTACCGATGGTTGATTTTCTAATTTTTTATATGTAAAATTTAGATGTACAGATTTTAACTAATTGAGTTTAATTTTCCATTTCTTTGTCCAGAGGTATAGTTTGTCGCTTGCTCTTTGCAATTTATTTGCAGCTTCGTCAATATTTGATCCTACTGCCACCAATGCAGTATCGTCAGCGAATGTAGCTACAGTTATATGTTCCATTTGTGGTAAATCATTGGTGTAGATCAAATACAGTATGGGACCCAGAATACTACCTTGATGCACACCCGTTTTATTATCTGTGATAATAGAATACTCTTCGTCTTGTTTTATTCTGAATAGTCTGTTTTCTAGATATGCTGAGAGTATAAAGAGTCAAAAGCTTGGGCTACATCTAGGAATATAGTAGAACATACTTTCTTTTCTTCTAAAGCTTTTTCTATTATGTCTATTATTCTATCGATTGATCGATTGTCGAGTGCTTAGATCTAAAACCAAATTTACTATTTATTATGATCGGTCTATTACTACTTTCTATGATCGGTCTCATTCGAATCAATAGTAGTTTTTCAAATAATTTTGATATTATTGGTAGTAGTGATATTAGTCTGTAGGATTTAACGTCATTTATGGGCTTACCTGGTTTTGGTATCATAATTATCTCTGCTATTTTCCACATGTTCGGCACATACTTTATTCTTATAACAGCGTTTATAATGCGTGTTAGCATTGTTATAGCTTTTTCCAGGAGTTCTTTCAGAACTTACGATGTAATTAGATCAAAACCTGGAGCTTTTTTATCTTGCAGTTTTTTGATTGAGTTTTTCTTGCAGTTTTTTAGTTATCTTGCCCGGAATTGAGCCATTTTAACATTTTGAATTTAAGGGTCTTTTCCGTAACCATGTATGCAGCGTCTGCATCTCCTAGTTGGAGCGGCTGCAAAAGGCGTCTGAGCGGCCTATAAGAAGAGCGGTCTATAAGAAGATGTATCTGATCATCCAACGGGCGGGCGTGCCTGTCAGGTATGAGCTTATGGTTTTATCACCCATATCTCAGAAAATGCCAAAGGGTCAACCAACTGATAACATTTCATGAAACATGACAACGAATGGTAGGTCCCCAAGAGGTAATCGCGATGAAATCACGGTGAATCCTGCTACAGCCTCGGATGTAGTAAATTGCACATCGAATTTGGGGGTGCGGCATATTTCATGTGGTGGTGTCGAACGGAACACCGAGATAACTGAATCGGAAGTAAATTATCGAAATCGTCTCGTACGCGCGGAAAATATCTTCTGTTATAGGACACAAACAATGTTCGGAGCTTGGAACGTTAGATCCCTGTACGATGCAGGTCGATACGAGAAAGTTGAACGCGAAATGATTCGTCTCAAGCTGGAAATATTATGTATAAGCGAAGCCAAATGGAGAGGACAAGGAGATTATATATCTCCCAGCAATTTCACATCTATGCTGTACTCTGAAGATGATGAAGCACTTGGTGGCATAAGAAGAGGAGGTGTCGGCATTATGTTAAGTCACAATGCTAGACGTAGTTTGATCTCCTGGGCCCCAGTATTCAGAAGACTTATCACTGTCAGATTGAAATCTAGAGTACGAGATATTACCATCATCTAGTGTTATGCTCCAACTGAAGACGCAGATGAGGAAGAAAGATCCATTTTATACACACAGCTAAGTACGATTTATGACAATGCTCCAAAGGCTGACATTAGGATCATTCTGGGCGATCTTAACGCCAAAGTTGGATGTGAAAATTCAGGTCTAGAGAGAGTCATGGGGAAACACGGAATAGGTGTAAGAAATTGCAATGGAGAGCTGCTTGGGGATTTTTGTAACTCACGACAACTTACTATTGGTGGAACCCTATTCCTCCACAAAACTTGCCACAAGAAAACATGGATATCCCCGGATGGTCGTACAGAAAACCAGAATGACCATATAATCGTACAACAGAAATGGAGGAAATCGCTCTGCGACGTAAGAAAAGGAGACGTAAGAAAGGATCGTGGATGTCGGTAGTGATCATCATTTGGTCTTCGCGTGTATGCAGTTGAGGACGTCAGCTGTCAATTCACGTAGAATCGGACTGGAAAGGAGAGCTCATTTCAATGTAGAAGCATTAAAAAATCCCACCACATGTCGTAACCTAGGAGCCAGAATGAACGACAAAGTCACAACATAGATGGTTGAAACTGAGCAAGAAGCATCCATAGATGTAATGTGGGATAATACGAAAAAAGCATTTATAGAATCCGATTCCGAAACAGTATCTTCGCTATCTACCCAAAGAGATCCATGGATATCACAAACCTCATGGGATAAAATTGCTGAAAGTAGTTCCTTAAAGAGGAAAATCAATTCCGAATCTAATCTGCAAAAAAAAGAAGAACTACGTTTGCAGTATAGATTAGCTCATAAGGCTGCACAGAGGAATGTAAGATGTGACAAACGGAAAAATATAGAAGATCTTGCAAAGGCAGCTGAGAGCGCTGCTAACAGAGGAGATGCCAAAACTCTTTACAAGATTACGAACCAATCAAACAATCTTGGACGAGAGTGGAAGGCTGTTGGTATCTATGGATGATCAACTGCAAAGATGGCAGGAGCATTTCTGCAGATTGTTAAACGAGCAATTCGTAGAACAAAATGTATCCACAAGCTCTCCTATGCCAACCATGCGCAGATCATTTAGAGGTATCGATGTGGGAGCACCAAGTATAAGCGAGATAAAATCAGCGATTCTCCTTTTAAAAAACAATAAAGCAGCAGGAGTAGATGAGATACCCGTCGAATTCCTAAAAGCTGATCAGCCGATATTTTGTTACCTTTGTTCCAGGCTATATGGGAACAAGAAAAATATCCAAGCGAATGGAAGGAAGGAGTTATTTTCAAAATACCAAAGAAAGGTAACCTAAATCATTGCAATAACTGGCGAGGTATCACTCTAATCTCAGTTTTCTCAAAATTAATGGCTAGAATAATACTCGAAAGGATTAAAGGCAGAATAGAAGCTACACTCAAAAGAAACCAAGCAGGTTTTCGCAGTGGCCATTCGTGTGTGGATCAGATCAACACATGACGAATAATTCTTGAACAATCCACTGAATTTAAAGCACCGCTGAATCTCATGTTTGTAGACTTTGAGAAAGCCTTTGAAAGAGTAAACCGAGAGTATATTTGGGAATCGCTTAGTAGGAGAGGCATTCCAGAAAAAATTATAGCTATAATTAAGGAATCCTACAAAGATGCAAGATGTCGCGTTTTACATCGAGGACAACTGACAAATTGCTTCGAGGTGTGTCAGGGAGTAAGGCAGGGCTGTATTTTATCACCCATATTGTTTTTAGTAGTAATGGATGACATAATGACTACTACTGTGGGTGTAAACGAGAGCAACGGTATTCAGTGGCATCCTTTCGAACGTATCAGCCACTTAGATTACGCCGACGATGTGCGTTTATTGTCACATACGAATAGAGGTTTGAACGATATGTGCCAAAAGCTGTATGACACTGGAAAAAGTGCGAGCCTAAAAGTCAATTCAGCTAAAACTAAAATCATGCGCACAACTCACACATCACAACATCCGATCCTCCATGAAGAAATGCGAGGTGACCACGTTCAATTACTTGGGCAGCATCGTGGCATCAGATGGAGGCGCCGATTTGGATATTGAAGCCCGCATCAGTAAAGCCCGTACTGCTTTCGGGATGCTTTCAAAAATATGGCAGGCGAGCAACCTATCTCTGTGCACAAAAATTAGAATATTCAACGCAAGTGTAAAATCTGTTCTCCTGTACGCTTGCGAAACATGGCAAGTTTCAGTAAACATCACCAAGAAACTCCAAGCGTACATCAATGGATGTCTCCGGCGCATCCTAAACATTCGTTGGCCACAAACCATTTCCAACAGAACGCTGTGGCAAAAAACGAAACAAACACAAATAGACGTGGAAATCCGACAGAGGAAATGGCGTTAGATCGGGCATACTTTAAGGTAACCTGATAACAACATCGCGAAACAATGTTTCGAATGGAATCCTCAGGGTACACGTCGCGTCGGAAGGCCGAGAAAAACGTGGAGAACAACTGTCTTAGCCGAAGCAAGTACCCAGCAAAGAACGTGGCCACAATTGAAGAGGTTAGCCGCAAATAGGAGCCGTTGGAAAGAATTTACTTCCGCCCTATGCCCCACGGATGGGGTTGCAGGACAATGATGATGATGAGTTTTTTAATTTGTTCAACTATTTCTCTCTGTGAGAATGGTGATATGACATTTTCTTGCCAATTATTATTTTCTTCAGTGAGACCATCCGAATCTGTTTCGTCTGAACAAAAAATTTCTTCGAGATGATCTGCGAATGTTTCAGCTTTATTTTTATTATCTCTCGCCTATTCACCATTTTTAATTCTGATTGGCGCGATTTGAGATCGGTTTTTTGTACTCTTTATGGCTTTCCACAACGAGTAGTTATTTTCTCTTTTAGCTGATAGATTTTTTATATATTTTTCAAAATTGTCATTTTTAAGATCCTGAATTTTTCTTTTAAGATTCTGATTTAACCTATTTAGCAGAGTTTTGTCTGCCGGATCACGCGATTGTTGCCATTTGCGTCTCTTCCTTTTATTTTTATCATATTTAAGGCTGGGTTAAAGAGATTTTTTTTTAGCAAACTGAAGTATGGGGCATCAAAATTTTTTGTCCGATTTTGATAAAATTTTGGATTATAACCACGTAGTTACCTCGATATTGTGATATCGAGGTAACTACGTGGCTTGATTTTTAAATTTTGGAATTTAAAGGGCTTAAAAAATTTATTGAGTCCTTAATTTTCGTAATTTCTTAACTGTTTCTGTTAACTGTTTCAAACTTAAGCACGGGGCATTCACATTTTTTACCCGATTTGGACGAAATTTTGGGGGTAACTCCATGTTTATAACTGGATGTTTTATGATATTTTATTGAATTGATATTTTATGTTTCGAATACAATTTATTAGGGTTTGAAAATAAAGAAATATATATGCATGTGTTCACTTATTTCAGGTATGATGTATAAATTTTAACAGTACATAAATAGAATAACGTTATTATATAAAACGTTATTTTTGAAATTCTGTAATTTTTAAATATATTTTTGAATATGTTCACCTTAAGTATGTTAACAGTTTTTATCTATTAAAATTCGTTCCTAAACATTTTTGAAGAGGAAATAAGCGAGAATATTTTGTTAACTGAAGCTGATTTAGTAAAGTTGAATTTTCTTTAGTCAATTTGTTCCTATAACTACAAATACCAAGTATATTATAGGAACAATTGCGAAAGAACTACATTACTAACGACTTTACCAATTTTAGTAAAGTATATAAAAATCGAATTTTGATGTATTTTAGGCCATATTTTTAGCTAATAATTTTAATAACCTAATGATGAAAATTACTGAAAGTAATTTTCAATACAACCACATCGGTTCTAACTAATGTAATATAATAATTAATAAGCATATATACCGGGTGGTCCAGACCATGCGTAGCAGCTTTTTAAGAGGGGAAAATTGTAAAATTTAGAAAAAAGTTTAATGGGAAAGGGTAATTTTTAATGCAAATTCAGATTCTACGACAAAAAATAAGAAAATTATGTTAAATGATTTTTTTTTGTTTTCTTAGTATTTTTCTTCAAAATTAATAACAATAAAAGAGAAATGAAAAATATTTTCCTTTAATAAACTAAAATTAATGATAATCATTTTTATAAAATTAATTTGCTTTTCATGTTATCATATTATTTATCTAAGTTTTGGGTTCCTACAAAGTTTAAACAAAAAAAAAAAAAAATTTACTTTACAAAAGTTTTTTATTTTTTGACGTAGAATCCGAATTTGTATAAAAAACTACCCCTTCCTATTTGATGCCCACAAGAATATGCCTTTTTTAGATTTTTTATTTTTTAATTATTTCAAAACAAGAAATTGGTTCAAAACCAAAACTATTACTGTCTCTAGATTGCTCCTGAGAATTAGAAAAATAATAGCAATTGTGAAAGTTTATTTAAGGAACCAGATTTTCCGTAATATCAATAAAATAGTCGTTAAATAAATTTGCGATTTCTAATTCATCATCATAATTACAATCATCTTTACTCAAAATAATAGATTTTTTTATATTTTTTAGTCTGTTTAAAATATTGTTAATTACTTGCCACTCGCCTTTTAGATAACTTGTTTTTTTCGCGAATTCATTTTTTGCATTTCTTCCTTAGATTATGACTATCTGGTAATTTATTGCACTTTTTACCTAGTTTATTTTTTAAATTTATTTCAGTTATTAATTTATTATTAATCCACAGTTTTATTCGCTTTTCCTATTCACACTAAAAGAAGTAGTCCAATCATAAATATGTTTTTGTAGAATTTGGCTGAAAACGTCATAACTTACTTTACTTGTTGGGCGCTACAGATCTTGAGGTTCTGGGCCTGGCGCAAAATGGACCTTCACTCATTTCGGTCATGAGCGGAATCTCTTCCGTTGGTGATTTGAAGTTTTTTCATATCTGCCGATACTTCATCTCTTCAACGAAGGTGTGGTACAGACAAAGGACCGCGATAAGTGCAACGAAGAATTTTTCTTTCAAAGATACCAAGTGCATGCTCGCTTGTTTTTGGCAATGTCCACTATTCACAACTATATAGCAGCACCGGAAGGATCTGCGATTTGTATAATTGTGCCTTGGTATTTTGGGAATAGGAGCTTTGAACCCAGTTGTTTGGACAAACCGAAGTAGCAACGGTTTTCTAGGGTAATGCTTCGCCTTACTTCAACATCGATGTTATTAGTGGAGTTGATGTTGGTTCCAAGGTAAAAAAAAACTCTTGAACAACCTCAAAATTATATGAGCCGACAGTGATGTTGTGTCCTATATGGTGTTTTAAGGACATTTTATTTGTCGACAGCATATAGTTTGCTTTGTTCTCATTTATGAGAAAATTCGATTTACCTGCTTACTCTTCAATCTGCTTAAAGGCTTCGATGATTGCTCGTCATGATGTTCCGATAATATCGAAGTCATCAGAAAAACCCAGGAACTGCACCGATTTGTAAAATATAGCTTAGTATATGTGTGTTCACACCGGAACGTCGCACTATATGCTCGAACACCAGATTAAAGATATTACATGACAACGCACCGCCTTGTCGGAATCCGGAGCACGTTCGAAATGAAACAGAAATGTGTCTCCCAATCACCACAGCACACCGGGTCTTTTTGGGTTCCTTTTTGACAAACGGATAAGCTAGGCTAGGGAACCAAGTTCCGACATTGATTCGTAAAGTATTGATCGATGTATGCGTTCATAGGCAGATTTAAAATCAATAACAAGATGGTGCGTATCGATTTGAAATTCAAGGGTCTTCTTTAGGATATGCCTTAATGCGAACACTTGGCCGGTGGTTGATTTACCAGGACGGAAGCCGCACTGATACTTTCCTATCACAGCGTTACAATGGGGCTTCAATCGTTCGCACAAAATATTGGAAAGGGTACGCAAAGTTTTATAAGGATATTCCCCTTTAGCAAGACATGGAATTGCACTTTTTGAATATTGGCGATATTGAACTTAAACTTGTAATGTAACTTAGTGTCGAGTTTGCGAGAGGTAGGAAATACTCGCGCGGGGCATGTCTGGAACGGGTGTGCTTCGGTCGAGGGGGTTCAAATTTTACAGTGCGGCACCATAACAAAAAAATAGTGCATGCCAAAAGGAACACGAGGGAAAAAATTTTACAGAGACCGCGAATAAAAAAAATTGTTTAATACTAGAAGAGGGTGAACAGAAGGTCCCCGCCTTCCCACACCTATGCCCGATCCATCACTGCCGAAGCCTGCCCTGTTTCTACCCGGGCTTACCACTCCTGTAAGAAATAAGAAAAATAATACACATGCTTATTCTTTTTCCAGTATTTGTCATTTTAAATTTTAAATTTGATTTATTTATTTTCTACACATTGAGTTTTACATTATCCGGGGTTCCAATTTCTTCATATACTTTTTTAATCATCTATTCTATTTTTTCTATAGAAGTAAAAAAAAATTAAAATAATTATTACATACGATTCTGGTTATATAATTTTTTTTCTTCAAAAAAAGTTAAAACAGTCTAAACAGAATTTCTTTTTTGTAAATTAAATTCAGTTAAATAATATTGTATAGTTTCTAAGAAATGATATAATTTAATCATTCAAAAAAAAATGGTAGATTGAATGTGGCAAATTTATAATATTAGTTTGAACATTTTTTTTTTGAAATGTCAGCAAGTCTGGTGTTTTTTTTTTTTTTTTTAATCTACTATTTAGTTTTCCTAAATTTTGTTTTTAAATTTTTTTATTATTTTTTTTTTTAATTTTATTATAATTGTCGACGTCCCACAAATTTTACATAATTCCTATTTTTTTTTGAATCTTATAAATAATACCTAGCTTACATATTATGTACACATATTACAAAAAAAAATGTTATCTATTTGAGCAAAGCTTTAATTTTTACCTTAATTTAATATCATTTCTGTTATATATTCTGTTGGCACCAAAAAAGTCTCTGGATTCTATTGTATTCATTTCTCTTTCGTGATTTTTCTAATATGTAAAACTTACTCTAGATATGATCTGTTCTTTTTTTCGTTTTTTTTTTGTTATTTTTTTCTCAAAATTGAAATAGTTAAATATAATTTTAATACTAACTAGATTATGCAATGTAAATGTATTTTCATGATTACCATTTATCATGTTATTCTAATATTTCATTTGTGCATATTTTAAAGGTTTTTTTTTATTTGCTTTCCTAAAGATTTTTCATCATTACCTTTGACAACGATTTAGGTTTTTTTTTTTAAATTTATTTTCACAACTGCAATCCGAACGATTACTATATTTATATATATATTTTTGCATTTTTTTTTCTTAAATTTTTTTCTTGAAATTACTAAGTACTTAAACTTTCAATGCCGCCATTATTTTCCATAAATTTTAATTTTTCTAATGAAGACTTCTTCATTGTACAGCCGGATACAATACAAACTACCTTCTTTTTTCAGAAAAAAAAACCAACTCAACCAACAAAACGTCGACTGTACTTTTTCTCTCCCATACCATGTTCTAAACGGTAAAAACATCTGATCATACCTACAACGTGCTTATCTGCCAAAACACGATACGACAGCAGCCTCAAAACGTTAAAGCAGCAGCGCCCGAGAAGCAGCTATCAAAATTATTTTAATTTCTATTTTTGCTGCTACGGCAAATTTATATTTCAAAAAACTTATATAAAAATTTTCGAATAAGATTTATATAAAATGAGAAATATAAATTTGAAGAAAAAATATCTTGTCGACCATTACAAACTCCAGTCATCAGGCATGCTCCCCTCGATCCAGATTTGTTTGATGATTTGGTACATGAATTCAATCATCATTTCACCTCCTGTTTTAAAAAGTTCAGCTGCCAGGTTATCTTACCCAGCAGCTTTGTTGTTCTTTAATTTTCGGATGGCTGCTTGCACTTTTGCCTCTGTCTCGTCTTTATTCTATATCCAAAAGTTGAGACTTTTCAAATAAACGTTTTTTGCTTACGGTAATACCTTTTTCCTAAACGCAAAAAATAAAGCAGAAAAATAATACTCGTGTAAAAAATCCCAATATCATTATTTTTTTCTTTCTGTTTTATAACATTTATATTTTGTTCTAAAGAAAGTGTTAATTTTGGTTTTAAATATTACATTTTGTTCTCTCAATTCTTTTAACTCTCTCAAAAATTATGAATTTACATCTTTTAAATTGACCATTTCTTGATATAATAGTTGAATAGTGATTGTGGTTCCTTTGCTTATGTTTACTGAATTATTTTTTTTTTCCAAAGATAGGAGGTAATCCCCGAAGGACATCAAGAGCTCCAGCCGCGTGTACGTCTTGATAGTGTAGGAATCGAACCCACTAAAGCCCACCTATCTTTTTTCCGTTATAACCAATCTACGTAATATCGACTACTGACTTTTTTTTCGTAAATTTTCGGTCGCGTGCTTAGGAAATTATTATAGTGATAGTTTCCGTGGAGGATCGCTAACACCATAATAATTACCGTGTAGGAACTTTATCACTATGATATTTCCCGTGAAGGAGATAACCACAGCAATAGTTCCGCGTGGGAAGATTATTTAGATTTTTTCGCAAAGGAAAATTATTGAAATAATAATTTCCGTAAAGGAAACTATTATCGTAGAATTTTCCATTTTAGGTAGTGACCAGCTCGTGGGGTTTCGTTCTCTTGAGTCGACGGATACTGCTGTCGATTTGAAGAACTGCTGCCATTTCCGAGTTCACATGAGTTTGCAGTCTCTGCTCGTGTTTGACTGCATGTTTCTTGATCTCTTCCGTGACTGTTTCAATGTGCAAGTCACGGTGGAGATCTTTGTTACGTACGTACCATGGTGCATTTACTATACCACGGAGCACTTTATTTTGAAATTTTTACAACATTTCGATGTTGGTTTTCTTTGCACAGCCCCATAATTGGATACCGTACGTCCACACAGGTTTTAATATCTGCTTATATATCAATATTTTGTTCTGTACTGATAACTCAGAACCACGCCCAAGTAACCAGTAAAATTTTTTGAGTCTAATGTTTAGCTATTCTTTTTTCTTTCTTATATGTTCCTTCCATCTTAGCTTAGCATCGAGTGTCATTCCCAGATACTTTGCTGTATTGGCATATGGTACTATTTTGTTATTGATTGAGATAGGAATGGTTGCAATCTTTTTATATGTAAAATTCATATGAGTTGATTTGCTTTCATTAAGTTTTATGCGCCATCGTTGGGTCCATAATCTTATTTTATAATAAACAGATATGGCAACTGCAAGAATCGCAGTGTCGTCTGCAAACGTAGCCATAAAAATGTTGTCAATTTGTGGGATATCTCTTGTATATAGCAGGTAAAGTATTGGACCAAGAACACTTCCCTGTGGGACTCCAGCAGATATTTCTTTTACTTCTGAATATTCTTTGGCATAACGTACACGAAAGCATCTATTATTCATATATGATTTTAATATTTCATAGAATTGTCTTGGTAAATCATGATGTAGTTTAAATTCAGGGCCTTGGTGCTACACTTTGTCGAAAGCCTGAGCAATCTAAGAAGATTGCTGAGCAGACTTTTTTTTCTTCGAACGCTTTTTCCACTATATTTGTGATCCGATGCACTTGATCAATTGTAGAATGTTTGTTTCTGAATCCAAATTGATGGTTAGGGATCAGATCTCTTTCTTCAATAATTGGGGCAAGTCTTTTGAGGAGCAGTTTCTCAAATATTTTTGATATAATAAGTAACAACGGTATTGGACGATATGATGCTACCTCTGAAGGTGGTTTTCCTTGATTCGGTATTACTATTACTTCTGGAATTTTCCATTGTCTCGGAACATATGTGAACTTAAAACTTGCATTAAATATATGTTGTAGCTTTAACAAAGCTAGATCTGGTAGCTCCCGCATGATTTGTCCATTGATGAGATCGTAACCTGGTGCTTTTTTGACGCTCAGGTTGTGTCTTCATATTTGTTTAATTTCTCTTAGAGTGACATGCGAAATTTCCGCTTCATCTATTTTAACTTCGAGAGTTATATTTTCATTTGCAAGATTTTGTGTTGGTGCTGTGAAGATCTCTGCCAAGTGGTCAGCAAAAATCTTAGCTTTTTCTTTTGGGTTACCGATCCAGCTACCAGCTTGTGTTTTCAAAGGTGGATCTTGCACCTGTGCTCTATTTATTCGTTTAGCTGCTTTCCAAAGCGAGTAGTCAGTATAAGCATCGGCTAATAAATTGTTTAAGAATTTATTAAATGAGTTATTTTTTATATTTCTGATTTGCTGTTTTAGTTGATTATTTAAGCGATTGAATATAATTTTATCACCTGGGTACCTCGTTGATTGCCATTTTCGTCGTGCCCTTCTCTTCTCCATAACCAGTGCTCTTATTTCTGGAGGATAGCTCACTCTCGGGTGATGTTTCGAGTCAAAACATGGTGTGCTCTCCTTTGCTGCTTGATGTACGTCTACAATGAATTGCTCGACTTCTGCATCAATTTGGTTCCTTGATTCCACGGATCCTAGAGTAATGAATTGCTCAAGTTTTTCTCTAAACATATCCCAATCAGTTTTCTTGTTTGTAAGTCTTGGGAGGCAATTTTTGTGTTCAACTTTTTCGCTTAGAACCATGATCACATGTGTGGTCAGACGATAGGTCATCATTGCTCACGGAATATGTGTGGTTTCTATTTATTCCCTTTGTTATAAAGAAATCAATCAAATCAGGTATTTTCGCTGGGTCAGTGGGCCAATAGGTTGGGGCACCGGAAGAAATAAATTCACACTTATGATTTCTTCCAGCATGATATAGCTCTCTCCCTTTTGTTGTGGTTAATATTGAACCCCAGTGGGTATGTTTCGCATTGAAATCTCCTCCGATGATAAAATTGTTTCCAAGTATTTTAAAGAGATTTATGAAGTCGACTCTAGTAGGTGAATGTCTTGGTGGGCAATAGATAGCCGAGATTTTGAAGTCCTTATTTTTGACCTTAATGTTAATTGTTGTAACTTGCTCATTGCATTTTCTATTTTCTGCTCCTCATGGTGTTGAATGTTGCCTTTTATCAGTATTGCTGTTCCCCCTCTTGCTTTGTCATCTGGATGAGAAGTACGATAACAAACGTAATTAGGAATTTTAATACTAAATTTCTTTGTGAAGTGTGTTTCAGAAATTAGACATATATCTATGTTTTGATCCTTCAGAAAAATTTCGAGTTCTAAAATATGTTGGAAGAGTCCATTTGCGTTCCATGTAGCAACTCTAAGGGTGTGGCTTATTTTTTATGTGACTGCGGTGGTTTTCTGCTATGGTTTTTAATCCTTGTAATCTCGTCAGATAATGTTTTTATAAATTCTTCTTGGTTGGTTAGTCTCTGTAGGATAAGACTTAATATATCCTTGACTGAGCAATCATCTTCCTTACGGGAGTTTTTCACATTTAGGGCATATGATTTAGCATTTACATTACGTCCAGCATTTTAACTGTAGGTTTTCTATTCGTGTCAACGAATTTTTCATTTTTATAAGTATTAATCTTTTGAATTTGGGGTAGTTTTGATTATTTGTTTCTTCTGGCTTGCTGTTCTTTTGCAATTGGGCATCCTCTGTAGTTTGATGATCACCACGACAATTAATACATTTGGCTTTTTCTCCCAACTTTAAAATGCAGCTTTTTGTGAAATGCTTACCGCCACACTTAACGCAAGCACAGTCTCTATTACAATAACTTTGTGTATGCGCAAAAGCTTGGCATCTCTTGCACTGGTTCAATTTTAACGACTATTTTCATTATTGTTTTAATAGAAAAAAATTTTTCTATATTTTCCCTATTATCGAATGTTAACATAAACAATGGTAATCCCCTTCTTTGAGTGATAAAGCTACCATCGTTCTTTTCGAGTTTATCTTTAATAATTATGTTTTTGGCTTCTAGTATCTGGAAACCGTTATCTCTCAGGTCTTGAACTATTTCATTTTCATCGCATGAAGGATGTAATCCCCTGGCCATAACTTTTGTTGGTCTGGTAACTTTGTCCTCATAGGAGAGCCACTGAACTTTCTTCGATGTTCAATCGTTTGTTATACATCTGTATGTGTCACTATCAGTAACATTGATCTTCCAGACGTTATTATTATAAGATGTGTACTTGCATTCATTTTTAGTGGTTTGCTTTATTAAATTATTTAGCTCACCAAAGGTACCTAACCCATGAACCATAATAGGTGGTGGCTTATGTTCCTCTTTTTTAACTTTTTTATCCGCAGTATTGTTTCCAAGTGCTGCTTGTTTTGTTTTTGGTGATTCTTTTTTCTGTTGGGCAATTTCGGGGCTACCCTCTGCTTTCCTTTTTTTGGATGGTCTTTTTGTTTTTTTAAGAATCCAATCCGTTTCTCTCGTGAGTTCTTCTTCATCCGTGAAGTAATTGAAGATGTTGCAATTACTTGGCGCTGGTGAATTACCTCTATCTAATAAGGTAACTTTTTTTTCTAGTTCTTTAATGTGATCCTGTAGACTGATCACTATCTGTTCTATTTTTTTTCGTGCCTTTACTTCTTTTTTCCATTCGTTGTAGAAATTTACACCAACAGAGTCTAGATGGATCTTGTTATCGCCAACGCTTTCGACTCTTGTTTGCTTTTCTACTGGCACGTTTTTCAAAGGAGTTCTTGTTGTTTTACTCTCTTTGTTTATTCATTTAGGGGGAGTTCTTGATGTTAACGAACTCCTGTTGAAATTTCCTTTTGTATGTAATAGTTGGTCCCCCCAGAATCCGTGGGACCGACCTCCGAAAAGGGTGGATTTTCCAGTGCAACTGGTCTGCCACCTGGGGTAACATTATATTTTGTTTTCTCCATTACATTTTTAATTACTGCATTCATTTTATTGTGGTAGGGCAGATAAAACTACACACAAACCCCCTGCCAAGAGGGCCAGGTCATTTGACGATCGAGTTTCCGTCTCCGCCTAAGTAACCGATTGTTCGCGCCCGTCGAAAATATAATTCCTCGTTTGCGCGGATTGATCCAGCCTAACCGGCTTACTTAGTTATTGCGCTGAGTTCACGTATTCACCCGCTCTCGTCCGCCTTACAAAGTAAGTTTCCAGGAGGCACCCGGCAGATAACTATGTTACCTACCTTCGGGGAGGTGAGAGTCGGATTTGTTGACAGAGCTGTAGTTGTTAAACCAGAAGGCTTTTCCTAGGTTTTATCAGAGCTATACGTTAGGGGTATACTCTGCCTAGGGCCTATATCAACCTTAGCTTCCCACTGAATTATTTAGAAAAGAAGTAGAAGTAGTCGGAATACTAGTGGTAGTTTCAGAGATATTTTCTCTCGTTTCTCTTTCCTGCTTTCAAGTCTGAGACTCAGGCTGTTGGAAACCCACTACATGACCTCAGAAAACTTCTGCAGGATAAATCCCCCAAACCTATTGGCCTCTATCAAAAGGGTCGAGTAAGTTGAGGGTGGAGGAGGGCATAAAGGGCTAAAAGCCTACATGCCAGCCCTGACATATATTTCAGTTGTTCTCTAACACTGCATGTGATTGGTAGTGATTTTACTAGCATTTTTCAATTGTTAAACTGCTTTTTATTAATATTTAATTAGTATTTCTGATTTGTGATTCATAATTTATTTAATTTTGTTATTGTTCTATATGTTAACAATATTTTAACAATATTCAATATTTAGTAATAAAAAGTTTTTTCTTTTTGCTGAGTAAGTAGGTAGACATTTTAAAATTGCATGTTTACTTTTTAATACTAAGTTTTAATTAAAGTATGACAAAATAAATTAATAATAACTGAAATTAATTTTGGGATTATGCATGTTTTTTTAAGTATTTAATTTATTTATATTGAATTATTTAAAAAGTAAACATTTTTAATCAATTATTGATTAGTATACATAATAGTAGCTTGTTTTGTCAGAGATAAATTTTGTCAGAGACTTGCGATAATTTTAATTTTAAAAGCTGTGATATTTTGAAACTAAATTGTAAAATAGATAGGTTATCTTTTACTTTTATATGTGTATATAGATTTCATAAATATAATTTTGGAGTGTTTTTGGTGGAAATTTCTAGTTTTTTATGTAATGTGAAGGCTAATAACTTAGTATTAGTTGGTGATATTAATTTGGACTTAATTGCCTATAGTAATGAAAGATCGAATTATCTAGCTTTGATGTCTTCTTTTGAGCTAGAGTCACTTATGAATGAGCCAACTAGGATGTTATCTGGTAAATGCATTGATCATTTATTTATTCGACTTGAGAAATTTTATATTAAGGATTGTGCCATTGGAATTTCAGACTTAAATATAACTGATCATTGTATGTTAGGCCTATTAATAAATAATATTGACATTAGCTTAGATAAAAATAATAAAAGCTTACAATCTAAAAAAAACTCTATTAACTATGTTAGACTAAAAAATAATTTATTAAATGAATTTTGGGTTAGTGTCTACTTTGAAGAAAACATATCCATAGCATATAATAATTTTGTCAAAATTTTGAATGATCATATAAATATTTGTAGTTTTAGTACTAGAATAAGAAAAAACGTTAAAATGATACAACCATGGATGAGTAAAGGTCCCTTGCAGCTAATCAAATATAAAAACAAACTGAACGTTAAATATCATAAACATCCTCATTTGAGCAGCCTTAAAAGAAAATATATCTGTATCTGTAAGAAATTAAAGAGATTAATACCTATACACAAAAATAGATATTATGAAACTCAATTTAATAAATATAAGGGAAATCTAAAAAATTAATGGAAAATTATAAATGGTATTTTGAACAGAGTTAGCAAGAATTCCATTACTTTAGTATTTCATGATAACGTATTAATTCAAGATCATTTTAGAATTGCTAATATCTTTAGTGATTATTTTGCGTCAGTATGTGATAACTTTGCAGGGATTTGTCCAGTAATCTGTTCGTGTAAGAATTATTTTGACACAATTTACGAAAGAAATAGTTTCTTTTTTGAAGAAATATTTCCATCTGAAGTTCTAAAAGGAATAAACTGTTTGAATAACAAGAAATCTAGTGGTAATGATGGTATCTCAAACGTAATCCTAAAAAATATTAGTTTTTATATCATAGATGTCTTAACTTATCTATTCAACAATAGTGTGCGTTCTGATGTTTTTCCTGATAAATATTGATGTTTCTACTATGTATCATGCACCGGTTTGTCGTAGATTTCTAATGTACTTCAGTAATATTCAATGTTCGTGTGTACCTAATGCATCATGCATTCTATTTGATAGTAATTGTGATTGTAATGATCAATCTTTCAATATTGAAGTAGTTAAGGAATTTAAATATTTAGGTCTGTTACTGGATTGCAGAATGAATTGGACCGCACAAAGTGAAGCTCTAAGAAAATATATGTGCTATTGTACAAGATGCTTTTATCATTTGAAGAATGTTTGCTCGGAAAAAATCAATTCTATTATGGCATTGTACAGTCAAAGCTTCAATATGCTTAGCTTGTTGGGGAGGTACATGTCAAAATAAAATATCACCTTTAATACGTCTCCAAAAACACTTAATCAGAATTATTTGCAAAAAATCTAGGTTTCATAGTAGTTTTCCATTATTTCAGAAACTTAAAATTCTACCTATGCGTCATTTATACTGTTATAAAGTATTAAGAATATTTTTTATTAGATCTGGTCATTTAAGTCACAGAATTTCAAATTTTTATGCACTTCACGGAAACTATCGTTCTATAGTTACAGTTCCGATTTTTCATACTTCTGCGTTCCAAAGTTTTTTCGTTGTATCCTCATGTAGACTGTATAATAAACTCCCATCGTTAATAAAATGCGTAAGATCTCTGAACAAATTTAGTATTAATGTGAAGTTGGGGTTGATTAATAATACCTACTATGAAGTAGAAGGATAGTTTAGCTAATATAGTCTAGCACTTTTCAAAAAATTAGATGTTGAAACCTTTTTATACAGTTGATGATATTATATTTTTACCTTTCTCTTGTGAATATACCATTATATTTTATTTTATTTTTTTTTTAATTTTATAGATATTTATATTATAAGCCAGTTGTACTGTTTTGCAATTTTTTTTTAAATATTTGAATTTTTTTTAAATTTTTTGAATTTTACCATTGACTAATAATACTATAAAGATAGACATTTTCATACAACAGAAAATGTTCAGTTCACATTCAAGAACAGTATAGAGAAACTGAACACATACAAATTATTTAAAGAATAAAGTCGTATAAAACGTTCAAAAATTTAAAAATTCAAATTGAATATAGAAAATGCACGAACACATTGAATATCCTCCGGAAAGTATATATAATGAAGAGAATTTGGAAAAAGTGAGCTCAACATTTTCTGTTGTATGAAAATGTCTATCTTTATAGTATTATTAATCAATGATAATATATTTTTTTCTTTTGATTTTACGTTTTTATTAATTTCTTCTACTTGAATATGCTTTATTATTATTTCATTTCATTGGTAATGTAATTTCAAAATCAATTCTAGAATATACCCATCTACATATGTTACAATTAGAAGTCTTTTAGAACTACCATTGTACTAGAACCTACCATTGTACTAGAACCTACCATTGTACTAGAACCTACCATTGTACTAGAACCTACCATTGTACTAGAACCTACCATTGTACTAGAACCTACCATTGTACTTTGCATACACAGTACAATGGTAGGTAAGTAGGTAGTAGTGGCTGCCGATAGTACGCCGACACACTTAGACTGGTAAGGTCCATTGTGATACCACTGAAACTTTCCTCGCGTAGTACCCTTCTCGTTGAACCAATTTGAGTTTTTAACGAAGCGGAGGAGGTTTTTAATACCAGTGTTTTCAAGATTACCCAACGAGTCCAGAAAGAAGGCTCCTAAATGAGTTTTCTTTTATGGTAGAGACCAGGGCAGGGACAGAGTAGGTGTTGGACAGTTTCACCCTCCTCCACCTCTCTTCACGTTCTGCAGAAGTCGTTTGAGGGGGAGTCCCAGTCTTCTGGCATGTTAACCAATCAGACAATGACTCGTAATGACCTTTCCATAGTGCTAATGTCACATCTTGTCATAATTAGTAGCTTAAGGGGTCGCTTCAGGTTCAACATAGGCCAGATTGGCTTGGTGATGTTGCAGTCTGGTCTAACTGACCATCTGAAGTTTGAAACTTTTATTGCATCATTGCGAAGCAATAAATTACAGGTGGCCAGAGGTGAACCCAGATTGCTCCTTTTCGGAAGGATTTCAATATAGGACCCTCTCTAGCAAGTAGATCTGCCATGCAGTTACCCGGAATATCACTGTGTCCTGGCAGCAATCGTAACAATATGTTGAACCTATCCCCTAGTTCGTCCAAAGAACTGCGACGGGCCAACACGTTTTTTGAGTTGGTGGTTACCGATTCCAGTGCTTTAATTGCGGCCTGACTGTCTGTGAGTATACAGGTATTTCTAACAGATAATACGCTGGATCTCAGCCAGTATGATTTTTTTTTTTAATTTTTTTTTTTGTTTTATAAAGAGATAGGTCTAGGTACATAAACAAAGTCAGCAGAGAAGAAAAATTGTTGTTTACTTTACGTTTTCTTTTTACTATTTGGCTTTGTTATTTTATTTTGTTGTAGCAACGGTTGCTACGTGGTTGGCAGCAGGATTTTTACGTTTTATTATATAAATATATATATATATATAAGATATGTTCTTTGATAATAGGGTATTGTGTTTGCATTTTGATATTATTGTAAATTAATTTTTTCTGTCATAATTTTTATTTATAGGTTCGCTTAGAATCAATTGGTGCTGAAGATATTGTAGATGGCAATAAAAGACTTATTCTGGGTCTCATATGGACAATTATTTTACGATTTCAAATCCAAGAAATTGAGATTGATGTGGATGAAGAAAATGAATCATCTGAAAAACGATCTGCTAAGGATGCATTATTATTATGGTGTCAACGTAAGACACATGGTTACCCTGGTGTTAATATACAAGACTTTACATCATCGTGGCGTTCTGGTTTAGGTTTCAATGCATTAATACATTCACATCGTCCAGATTTATTTGAATTTAATAGTTTATTACATCAAAAAAACATAGACAATTTAAATCATGCATTCGATACAGCTAGTACTGATTTGGGTATACCAAGGTAAAAAGTTTTATAATTTATTTCATTTAACTTTAATGTAAGATTTTTTTTAAAGATTACTAGATGCAGAAGATGTAGATACAGTTAGACCAGATGAAAAATCAATTCTTACATATGTTGCTTCATATTATCATACTTTTGCACGTATGAAAAATGAACAAAAAAGTGGAAAACGTATTGCTAATGTAATCAAATTCGCAAAAATAAACGTATTAAATTGAATATTATTACTTAAATTAAAATTTTCAGATTGTTGGACAGTTAATGGATGCTGATAAAAAGAAAGCTCAATATGAGAGATTAACGACAGATCTACTAAGTTGGATACGATACAAAACAATGGAATTACAAAAAAGAGATTTTCCCAATTCTGTTGAAGGAATCCAAAGAGAATTATTAGCATTTAAGGAATACCGAACGATTGAGAAACCACCAAAGTAACTATAAAATTCTCAATTAATTAATATAAATTTTATTCTGAATAAATTAAAGTAATGAACTATTCATTTTAGATACAAAGAACGAAGTGAAGTAGAAGCCTTATATTTCACTATAAATACATTACTTAAGTCATTAAATCAGCCCCAGTATACACCACAAGACGGGCAATTAGTAAATGATATAGAAAAAGCATGGCAATTATTAGAAATTGCTGAACATAGTAGAGAAGTTGCACTTAGGGAAGAACTGTTAAGACAAGAAAAATTGGAACAATTAAATTATAAATTTGAAAAAAAATCAGTTCTTCGTGAAGGATATTTAAAAGAAATGATACAAGTTTTGTCTGATCCAAGATATTTAAGACAAGTTGATGCTACTTTAAAAAAACACGAGGCAATTTCAGCGGATATTTTAGCACGTGTTGAACGTTTTAATGATTTAACAGCAATGGCTAATGAATTAGAAAATGAAAATTATCATGGAAAGGAACGAGTAAAGAAACGCGAACAAGAAGTTATGGAAAAATGGCGCAAATTATTAGAACTTTTAGAAAATCATAAAAAAAATTTGTCGTTAATGAGTAATTTAATGAATTTATTGAGAGATATTGCAACAACATTGGAATCAATAAAAGAGATGCAAACTCAATTTGCATCAGAAGATGTGGGACCTCATTTATTGGGTGTTGAAGGTCTTCTTCAAGAACATTCCTTATTGGAATTACAAGTCAATACATTAAGTAAAAGTATTAAGTTATATGATAGACAGACACAGGCTTATAAAGATTCAGACCAAAAAGATGTTCCATTACTAATACAGCGTTTGGATGAATTGCATAAAGCCTATGAAGTGTAAAAAATTTATTTAAAATATGTGTTATCAATCTATTATACAACTTCTATTTCAGGTTACAACAACTATGTGCAAAACGTAGAGCTAGATTAGAAGAAGCTCGTCATTTCTATCAATTTTTAGAAGATTATGATAATGAAGAAGGTTGGTTGGTTGATAAACAAAGGATATGTAAAACTGGAATTTCTGCAAAAGATTTACGTGCTGTTCTTTCACTTCAGCAAAAACATAAAGCATTAGAGGATGAAATTAAAGTTCGAAAACCAAAATCACTTCAAATGGCCGATGCTGGTACAAAATTAATTTCTGAAAAACATCCTAAATCTACAGATGTCAAATCTAGAATAGTTTCCTTAACAGAACACTGGAAAGCTTTAGAAGATTTAGTGGAGTTAAGAAAACGTCAATTAGATGATGCTGCTGAAGCATATCAATTCTATACTGATGCTAATGAAGCTGAATCGTGGTTAAATGAAAAAATGGCTTTGGTTAATTCAAATGATTATGGCTCCGATGAACCTTCAGCTCAAGCCCTATTGCAAAGACATCGTGATTTACAAGGAGAACTAAATGCATATTCAGGAGATATTTTAAATTTAAATCAACAGGCTGAAAAACTTATTAAAGCTGGTATTTGCACATTAGAATTATCAGCTGAGCCTGAACCAGCATCTGAAATTGAACAAGAAGAATGGGTCAATGAAACTCGCTTAGTGCCAAAAGAAGTTTGGGAAGAGGAAGCAGTGGAAAGGCTAGAGCATAAAAAAGTTACTGAATTGAAATTATTACCACATGTGAAGGCAATGTATCCATTTGATGGACAAGGAATGAAAATGGAAAAAGGAGAGATAATGGTTTTAAAAAATAAAACAAATGCTGATTGGTGGTGTGTTCGGAAAGACAACAGTGTTGAAGGATTTGTTCCAGCGAATTACGTTCGCGAAATAGAAGCACGTCAAGTACCTTGTATTGTTCCAAAAGCTGAAAAGGTAAAAGTAATACAAAAAGTTAAGAAAACGATTCTTGTACGACAAACAGTTCCGGTTAAACGAATAAAACCAGTCAGTGTTGTTCAAATCAAACCATTAGTTAAGAGACAAACCTCAACAACTGGTATAAATGAAAATGTTGATAGTGTTGAAAAACGACAAAATCGAATTAATCTAACATATGATCAACTTCAAGATATGGCTCAAAAACGTCATGCTTTATTAGAGGATTCTATTCGACTTTTTGCATTCTATAGAGAATGTGATGATTTTGAAAAATGGATGAAAGAAAAGGAAAAATTCATTAAAACTGATGATCCAGAAAAAGTTGAAAATGCGAGAAAGAAGTTTGAAAAATTCCTTACAGATTTATCAGCAGCTTCAAAACGTATTGAAGAAATTGACAAAGCTGTTGATACCTTCACTCGACAAGGTCATTCTCAACTTGATAAAATCAAAGCAAGACAGAAGCAAATCCTTCAAATGTGGCATCGGTTAAATGCCGCTAAAGCTCAGAAAGAAAAAAGTTTGGAAGGGGCATCCAGTGTTGAGTTATTTAATAGAACTTGCGATGAAGCAAAAGTTTGGATGAGCGAAAAAATGCTTCAACTAGATACTGCAGTAATATCTCCCGATTTAAAAACAGTTCAAGCATTACAGAGAAGACACCAAAATTTAGAAAGAGAATTAGCGCCAGTAGAAGAAAAAGTTAATAGAGTACAATTTTTAGGGAATTCGTAAGTAAAATTAAAATTAAATATTAATCTTTATAAAAAATTTTGTATTTATTTTAGAGTGAAAAATGCTTATCCATCTGAAAGAGCAAACGTTACTGCACGACAACAAGAAGTACAAGAAATGTGGAAACAAATTCATGGTAAAGCTACGGAGCTTAAAGTTAGAATTGAAAATGCAGTGGGTCAACAAATATTTAACAATAGTGCTAAAACTCTTCTTGTCTGGATAGAATCTGTAAAAGAACAGCTAAATGCAGATGATACAGCCAGGGACGTTGAAACAGCTACTAAACTATTAAAAAATCACAATGAACTGGACGATGATATCAAGGCACACGATAATGATTTTGATGAAATAATTAATTTAGGTGAACAATTAAGTGCTGCTAATTCTGATTTAGCGGAGGTTCAAAAAGTTATGAATAGATTGAAAGCTGAAAAAGAAGCAATTTATCGTGGATGGATAGAAAAACAAAAATGGCTTCAACAATGTGTCGAATTACAAATATTTAACAGGGAAGCTGATAAAATTGATGCAACGACAAAAGGACACGAAGCATTTTTGGAATATGATACTTTAGGAGTAACTATTAACAAATTAAATACAACTTAATTTAGATATACAAAATTTCATTTAAATACATTTGCAGAATTCGTTAGATGAAGTTGAAGCTATCTTTAAAAGACACATTGACTTTGAGAATAGCTTAATGGTCCAAGATAAAATTTTGAAAGGATTTTCTGATCACGCAGATAAATTAATTTCAAATTATCATTATGATTCCAAATAGTAAGATTTTTGTGTTAATCGTAAAAACTATTTCACCATAAACTTTAATTTTAACAGCATTGCGGAAAAACGAAATCAAGTACTTTGTAAAAGAAAGGCTGTTAAAGACCGTGCCTTTGAAAGAAAACGATTACTTCAAGCATCAAAAGATTTCCAGAAATTTATAGCTGAAGCGGAAGATTTAGATGCTTGGTTGAATGATAAAATAAGAATTGCTGGTGATGAAAGTTATCGGGATCTTTTAAATTTACCAAGAAAGTTACAAAAGCATAAGGCTTTCGAAAGAGAACTTAGAGCTAATGAAGGACAATTAAGGAATATTAACAAAGACGCGGAAACATTAATCGCAGCTAGAAATCGTATACCAGAAGTGGAAAAGGTCAACAAAGATTTGAACAAAAAATGGAAGGATTTACTCTTAATATCTGAAGATAAAGGTAACAAACAATTCAAAAAAAATTTTATAAGTTAAGATAAATGAACACTTTAACTTGTTAATTGTAGGACGTAAATTGGAACAAGCTGTTTTACAACGAGAACACAATCGTTCAATTGATGATGCTAAAAAGAAAGCAGATGAATTAGCTATTGCACTTAAAAGTAAAGATGTTGGACATGACTTACGTAGCTGCAAAGATTTAATTAACAAGCACCATATTCTTGAGTCTGAAATTATTTTATGGCAAGCTAAAATCGAAGAATTAGTTTCATCAGGAGAAGAAATGGCACATGAGGGTCATTTTAACGCTAAAAATATCAAGGATGAAACAAAAGAAATTCAAAATCGTTTTAAGCATCTTCGAGGACCACTAGAAAAGCGTCGTGCTGAACTTGAAGAATCTCTTAACTATCATAAATTCGTTTTTGAATTAGAGGCAGAACTTCAATGGATTAATGATCATATGCCAGCAGCTACTTCAAAAGAAATTGGTCAAAATCTTCATCAAGCTCAAAGTTTATTTAAAAAGAACAAAAAATTGGAGGCGGAAATTAAAGGTCATCAACCTATGATTAATCGGGCTCTCTTAAGCGGACAAAATTTAATTGATCAGAAGCACCCTAAAAGGAAAAATGTCGAAGTCTTATGTAAAAAGCTACAGGAAAGTTGGGATGAATTAAATGAAAATTCGATTGATCGAGCCAAAAAACTAGACATGTCTCTTAAATCTCAACAGTATTTGTCGGAAGCTGGAGAAATTGAAACTTGGCTTGGAGAGCGTAATAATGCTTTACGTTCAACTGACTACGGTCGTGATCGGGATTCTGCCACAAAATTGTTAACTAAACATAAGGCTATTGAATTAGAATTGGATACATATTCTGGTATTGTCTCAGAAATGGGTCACAATTGTACATTAATGGTATCGGCTGGACTTCCAGATAGTAAAATTTTAGCAGCTAAACAACAATTGATTGAAAAAATGTTAAAATCATTACAAAAATTAGCAACTCAAAGACAAATGAATTTAATGCAAAGTTTATATATGCACGAGTATTTCATTGAATCTGATGAAGTTGAACAATGGATTAAAGAACAAGAACAAACTGCCTCATCAGAAGATTATGGACAAGATTATGAACATTTGCAAGTAAATATTTATTTCAAATAAAAATTTATAAAACAAAAATTCTATAAAATTACTACTACTCTAGCTTTTGCAAAATAAGTTTGATGATTTGAAACATAGAGTCGAGGTGGGAGCTGATCGAGTAAATCAATGTGAACTTTTATCTAAGAAACTAAGTGAAGCCGATAGTCCTTATATAAATCAAGTAGAAAAAAGACAAGATCAGCTAAGGTTTGCCAACGAGAAATCATTTATTTTTATTTTATATTTTTATTATATAATATATATCAAGACTGTTAAGGATAAAATTATAAAATTTGAATTTATTTTCAGGAATGCATGGGAAAATTTACTGAAACTTCTCAATCAAAGAGAACAAAAGCTACATGCTGCTGGAGAAATACACAGATTCCATAGAGACGTTGCTGAAGCACTTTTCCGTATTCAAGATAAAAACGCAGCTCTTTCTTCTGAGCTAGGAAAAGATTTGAACTCAGCTTTAGCTTTATACAGAAAACATGAAGGTTTTGAAAATGATTTGGTTGCTTTAGAGGCTCAACTTCAAGTTTTGGTAGAAGATTCTGTTCGATTACAAGCAAAATATCCATCGAATGCTAGTGCTATTGCACAACAACAAGAGAAGGTTGTTAGGGATTGGAACGATTTGAAAGAAAAATCAACTGCGAGAACAGATCGTTTAGCAGCAAGCTTCGATTTACAAACTTTCCTTACAGAAGTTCGAGATATTATGTCATGGTCATCTAATTTAAGAGCCACACTTCAAGCTGAAGAACATGTAAGTGACGCTCCAGGAGCAACAGCTCTAAAGATTCAACACGATGCAATTTATGGAGAAATCGATGCAAGGGAAGAAAAATTTCGGTATCTAAATGAACTAAGTGATTCAATGGTACAAACTGGTCATTATGCAGCTGTTGAAGTAGAAGAAAAATGTAATGCAATGTTAGAAGAACGACAAAAATTACATGCTGCTTGGCAAAGAAAAAAAATCTTATTAGAACAGAAAATTGATTTGTTTTGCTTCTTACGTGATGCCAAACAGATTGATAACTTGTCGAGCACTCAACAAGCAGCATTATCAAGTTCAGACTTTGGTCAAACCGTTGAAGATGTTCAAAATCAAATAAAAAAACACGATGAATTCGAACGCGTTATTCAAACACAAGATGAAAAAGTAGCTTTGTTGCAAGAACATGGTAGAAAATTAATTGAGCAGCATCATTACGACAGTTTAAATATTCAGAAGCGTTTGAATGAGGTTTTAACAAGAAGACAAAAAGTGAAAGAATTATGTGAATTACGCAAAAGAAAACTTGAGGATGCCCTTTTATATGCACAATTCCTACGTGATTGTGCAGATGCAGAGTCGTGGATTTCAGAAAAAAAGAAAAAAATGGAAGCCGATGCTACAAATTATTCTGAAGGTGCAAATTTGGCAGAAAAAATAAAAAAACTGCAAAAACAACAAGCTTTTCAAGCAGAAGTTTCTGCGAATCAAGGTCGAATGAAGGAAATTCAAGAAACAGGAATGATTTTAATAAACAAAAATCATGAATCGTCTTTGGAAATCAAACAAGCGATTGAAAAAGTACTGAATGCTTGGAAATCTCTTATTCATGAGTTGAATCAACGTGGAAGAGGCTTAGAAGAAGCTCAAGATATTTTAGAATTTAATAACCTTTTAGATAAAATTGAAGCATGGATTCGGGACAAAGAAATGATGGTCCAAGCAAATGATACTGGAAAAGATTTAGAGCATTGTAACGCTTTAAGACGTAAATTAGATGATGTAGACTCAGATATGAGGGTTGATGATCAACGAATAAAACAAATAAATGTATTAGCGGATAAACTGATTAATCAGGGTCAAGTACCGAATGAAACAAAAAATATTGATAAGCGTCGGCACGATTTCAATAGCAAATGGAAAGAACTACAAGTAGCGTTAAATGCTTATCGCGGTCTTCTGGCTGGAGCATATGAAATTCACGTGTTCAATAGAGATGTGGATGATACCTCGGAACGTATAGCTGAAAAAGCTGTAGCTATGGGATCAAGTGATACAGGTCGTGATCTTACCGGAGTCGAAACTTTAATTAGACGAGAAGATGCTCTAGAAAGAGATATGAGCGCTGTTAAAAACAAAATTAATGAACATGATCAAGAAGCGATTATTTTAAAGAGAAGATATTCTCTAAGACAAACGGACATTGATAAAAAATTAGATGAAATGGGAAAATCTTGGAGAAACTTGCAAGATTTAAGTGTTAAGCGACGAGAAGTTCTTAATGATGCATACAAGATACATAAATTCGTTTCTAACGTTAAGGAAATGGAACTTTGGGTAAATGATATTATAAAAAAAATGAATTCATCACCTTCTCCAACAACAATTTTCGAGTGTGAGTCTCAATTAGAATTACACCAAGAAAGAAAGGCTGAAATTGATGGCAGAGAAAAAGCTTTTGGCGATTTGAAAAATTATGGGGAGAATTTGGTCGCTGCAAATGAATCATCAAATGGTTTGTGCTGTAAAATTTTTGTTTAACGTAGTTGTTATATTAAATCTTTATTTTTAGATCTTACAAAGCAAACTGACGAAGTTGTTCAAAACTTGCATATTTTGGATGGATTATACAATACTGTACACCAAGCGTGGAATGATCGAGCCAAACATCTTAAGGATGCTTATCAACTCCAATTATTTAAATCACAAGTAGAGCAAGTAGAAAATTGGCTTGCGAACAAGGAAGCTTTTCTTAATAATGATGATTTGGGTGACTCATATAATGCTGTCGAAAGGCTAATTAAAAAACATGAAGCATTTGAAAAATTATTAGAGTCAGACAATGTAGATCAGTTGGAGAAATTTGCTAATTCTATTCTCGAAAGTGAACCTGAAGATGCAACCTTAATTCAAACTCGTCTGAAATATATTTTAGACCGCAAACAAAAACTCATTATTTTATCTAACGAAAGAAAACAAAAACTCTACCAATCAAAACAACATCAACAATTCTTACGTAACCTATATGAAGTTGAGCGTTGGATAGTACAAAAAATGCAAACAGCAGTAGATGAGAACTATCGAGACCCAACTAATCTTCAAAGTAAACTTCAGAAACATTCAGCTTTCGATTCTGAATTAGTAACGAATTCACCTAGGGTAAATAATGTTATAAGTGAAGGAGAAAGTTTGATTAAGGGTAATCACTACGGTAAAACTGAAATTGAAGAAAACTTAGAAATATTAGAGACAGATTGGAGAAAACTACAACTAGTCTCAAAAGAAAAACACGATAAACTACATCAAGCTTATGAAGCTTTGAAATTTAATCGTAGTTTAGATGAATTTAATAATTGGATGGACGAAGTTGAATCACATGTGTCGAATGAAGATTATGGGAAAGATTTGGCTGCTGTTAATCACTTATTAAAAAAGCACGAACGATTAGAATCTGATGTACAACACCATAATGAATTATGTGATCAAATTAAACAAAATGATGAGAAATTTTTCCAAGAAAACCATTTTCTAAAAGATGATATTCACGAGAGGGCTATGAAATTAATTAAACGATATAATACATTACATGAACCATTAGCTATTAGACGAGAAAATTTAGAAGATTCATTATTGTTACAACAGTTTTTAAGAGATGCAGATGAAGAATTACAGTGGCTGAAAGAAAAACAAGTTATTGCTAATTCTACTGATTTAGGATCTAGTGTGATAGCTGTTCAAACTCTTCAAAAGAAACATCAAGCTTTGGAAGCGGAAATGGTGTCACAAGAACCATTAATAATCTCATTACTTCAACGAGGCCAACAAATGCTCAGAGAAAATCATTTTGCTAGTGAACAGGTAAGAATAATTTGTTTTTTTTTAAACCTCAAATAAAATAAAAATCCTTTAGGTGAAAACACAATGTGATTCTCTACAACAAAATCTAATAAATTTGAAAGATTTGACGGGAATTAGAAGACTACGTTTGTTAGATGCTGTTGAAAGTCAAATGTTTTATGCGGAAGCTAGTGAAGCTGAAGCATGGATGAAAGAAAAGCGACCAATCTTAGGATCACCTGATTATGGCAAAGATGAAACCTCTGTGTTATCACATCAACGTAAATTGGAAGTGTTGCAGCGGGAATTGACTTCGTTTAAAACTTCAATTGAAAAAGTTGATAAGTTGGCTAATAGTTTGATAGAACGCAATCATTTTGATACTGAAAACATAGCAAAAAAAGGCAAACATGTTTCTAAGCACTATGAAGAGTTACTGAAGTTTAGCAAGGAAAGAGAACATCGTCTTGTGGAAAGCATGAAATTTTATGAATATTTGAGAGAAACTGAAGATTTGCATGAATGGATAAGCGACCAAATGACAATAACAGCATCAGAAGACTATGGTGAAGATGTTGAACATGTTGAACAATTAATTTTAGCGTTTGAATCTTTCGTTTTGAATTTGTCAGCTAATGAAGAAAGAGTTCAAAATTGTCTGGGTAAAGGCGAAGTTTTAATTAAGGAGAACAATCCTTATAGAGTAACAATCAAAACAAAAAAAGACGAAACCAAACAATTATGGGAAGAACTTAAAGATCTAGTCAATGCTCGACAAGAAGCTTTAGCTGGAGCGAAACAAGTTCATGTATATGATAAAGCAGCTGATGAAACAATATCTCTAATTAACGAAAAAGAATCGTCCTTGATGTCTCAAGATTATGGACAAGATTTAGATACAATACAAGCTTTAATTCGAAAACACTCTGTATTTGAAAGTGAAATAACAGCTATAAAAAAACAAGTGGAAACAGTTTTAGAAGAAGCTAAGAAGTTGGGTGAATTATATCCTGATGCTAAAGAACATATTGAAGTGAAAAAAGAAGAAACTGTTGAAGCATGGCAAGATCTTTTTGAAAAAACAGAATTACGTAAAAATAAGCTTCATCAAACCGAACAACTACAATCCTACTTTGATGAATACAGAGAATTAATAGCTTGGATTAACGAAATGTTAGCGAAAATAACAGCACCTGATTTAGCTACTACAGTTGCTGGAGCTGAGGCGTTATTAGCAACTGTCAAAGAACTTACCACCGAAATTGGTTCACGTGATGAAGCTTTTGATCGTTTTACTGCAAATGGTGAGAAATTGATTGCTGAAAAACATTTCTTAGCACATGAAATCGAAGATAAAGTTAAAATACTAGAACAACGTAGAGAATTATTGTTACGAACTTTACAACAACGTAAAGAAATTTATGAACTTAATGTAGATACTAGAATTTTCTTAAAAGACGCTGAAATATTAGAAAATTGGATTACAAGTAGGGAAGCCCTTCTCAAGGAAACAAAATTAGGAGAATCAATTCCACAAGTTGAGGAACTAATACGACGACATCAAGATTTTGAAAAGACAATAACAGCACAAGAAGATAAATTTCACACTATTAAGCGTATTACATTGTTAGAACAAAGATTTCGGAAACAATTAGAAGAAGAAAAAATAGCGAAACGCTTAGAAAGGGAAAGATTAGAGAAAGAACGTCTAGAATCTCTAAAACAAAAAGAACTTTTGAGATTAAATGAAGAACGACGTCGTTCTGAAAAACTCCATGAACAAAAAGCTAATGGTGTAGAGAAAATTCCAATTTTCTCGACACCAATGGTAACTGTGACAGCAGCAACAAATAATACTAGTTCACCACTTCAACAAAGTGCTAGTGCTGGAGGAATATTTTCTTCATTTACTGGCTCTAGACGTAGTTCAAATGATGCTGGTATTAAACGTGCTGAAAGCATGAAAACTGTACCAAAACAGCCAAAACGAACTCCATCATTTACCACACGGCGTAGAGCGCAAAGTTTCCGTAAAAATCACCTTGGTGGAAATTCAGAAAGCTTTGAGCTACCACAAATGGAAATTCAAGGTGTTTTAGATCGAAAACATGAACTCCAATCGGGTGGTAAAAAGGCACCAGTTCGATCATGGAAATCTTTCCATACGGTTCTTTGTGGTCAACTTTTATGCTTCTTTAAAGATGAAAATGATTTTTTTCAACAAAAAACTGCTACTGCTCCTGTAAATATTTTAAATGCCAAATGTGAAAGGGCTGAGGATTATACGAAAAAAAAACATGTATTCCGTCTAAAGCTACCAGATGGAGCTGAGTTTTTATTTGAAGCCGCAACAGATAGCATAATGAATGATTGGGTTAAAAAAATATCTTTCCATGCTAGTCTTCCACCGAACTTACAACTTTTGAGTTATGATGAATCTATAAAAGTAAGTAGAATTATATTTTGAATGAAGATATGTATTTAATCAAAGATTAGAATTTATTTGTATTTAAAATTTAATAAATAATAAAATAATTTAAAGAATTAAAATTTATATTGAATAACATACCCATGTATGAATGTATGCTATATATAATTTATATCTGCTATTTTACCGCTTTCATTAGAAAGTAATAAAATTTAGATTTTCACTTTGCTTTTTCATAATTATTATATTTATGGATTTACGTATTTTCATAGCAATCAAATAGTTACCCTGATATAAAACCATCTAATCAAGATCATCTTGAAACTTCATCACCAGTTAGTTCACATACTTCATCGCCTGATTCACAAAGACGAAGTTCACGAAATGATTCAATTGGTAGTGGTATATCAGGGGGTAGTATGAACACACCTCAAATGAATTTTTTGCAAAAACAACAACAAATTATCCAACAAAATAGTGTAAGCTTATCTTAATATTATTGTATTAAAATAAAATTAAATAATGTCTTGTTTTTTGTTTAGAATTTACAGGCTACTACTGGTCATTATCAGCAGCAACAATCGTCACCGAACGACTCATATACTTTTTCTGAAAAACCGCCGATACCACCAAGAGGTTATTTACCACCTCCAACTCAACGTCAGAGTACTGAAAATATTGTCACTCTTAGAAGCCAAAGTAGTAGTGGAAGTGGTATGAACTGTTTGACTTAATTTTAATTGGAATATTTTATTATATTATTTTTTGTGATTTCATTGATTTTAGATCTGACTGATTCAAATAGTAATTATACAAATTCACAATCAGCAAGAAATTATTATCCTCAACAATCAGCAACCTTACCTTTAGGAATAACTGGTATTCAAAATGGTTCTAATGAAGAAGTCTGGAAACGACATAGTGAAACTAGAACATCAGGTATAGTTTTTTAATAATTTTGTTGAAATTTCTTGAGAGATGTTGTAAACTTTTAACTATTTTTTAGTTTTAAGTAAAATAAAATAGTTTTTCGGAAAATTTACGATTTACATGCCAATTGAAGAATTTCAAAATGCAAAAATCATACATATTTTTTTAAAATAAACAACTTACAGCATACAATGTATTATCATTTGTTTGATGTTATAAATTAACAATAGTAACTTTTTAAAAGTTTCATAATTATTAATTTTGTTTTGTTTTCAGTTAATATAATTAGAAAGATTTGAGTAATATTTGCATTATTGGAACATAATATTTAAATAAAATATCATTATTAATTATCAATGAATGCACGTAAATATATCACATAAGCACGACCTTCATTCTTTGAATTCAATAAAATACTTTAGAAACTAAGTTATCAATTTATTTAAGTTTTTAATGGTTTTATTAATTACGTCTTAACAATTTAGGTTAATTTTTATAAAGTTTTTTAATTATATTTTTAAAAAAAAGTAGAGTAGGTGTCCCAAAAACACTCTGTTCTAAATTCTGATGTTATTAAATTTTTTTGTTATGCATTAGTGAACAAATATTTTAAAATATAAAATATATACAGATTAGATATTACAAATTCTTCAAAATAAATGTATTAATGTTAAATGTAAACTATAGAAAATCCGCCACCTTTACCAGCAACAAATCCACCGGTTTCTGGAAGTAACGTTACAACCCATTCTATACATAGACTAAATAGTTTCGGAACAACAAGATCGATGCTTGATTTTCAAGGAAATGTTCAACCATATTCTATTTATCTAAATCAAAAACAACTACCACATCCACAACTACAACAACCACATCAACATTATTCTCATTCGCTGAGTGGGGGAACCGGAGTAATTTTAAAACAACAACAGCAATGTGTAAATAATAATAACGATGGATCTGGAACACAAAATCCAGTAACTGGTGATCGTACAACATGGCATCAGCATATCAAAGAATATAGTCTAGCGAATAATCCAAGTTATAATGCTACACTGAATTCAACAGTAACAAATACAAGCAATAACAATAACAGTGATTCAGCTGGTTAGATAATGGATATTATTTATTGTATTTTTCTTTGTTTGAATTCTGTGGTTGTTATTAATTTTTATGTTTATTTTTTTTCTGGGCAGAATTTAGTAGCAGAATTTTATATTTTGTTGGATTTTATTTTTTAGCATTTACAAATTAGCATTAAAAGGCTGGTTATAATATGAAAGTAATTTAAAAAATATCTTTCCTTTTTATTTTATTGCATGTACTTTATTTATAGAATGCTTTTTATAAACGCACTGATAATTTGGTATACAATTACTGCTCAGCCCACGCACAATGGCAACGTCAACGACAACTTCTACAGAAAACAAAAGCCAATTGTCATTCTTATTGTGTGTGGGCAGATATTCAAATTGTTCTAAAATAATTTATAAAATATCATTATATAAAATAAAATGGTGTCACACTTTTAAAAATTGAAGATCATAAATGAAAATTATACAAATAAATGTCGAATAACTTTATTTCCATATGTGCATTTACTTATTTATAAAGAAAAATAAAAAGTAGTAACTATAGGTCAATATTAATTTAACAACTAAACAAGTAACAAAACTGTAATATATTCTTTACGTTGAAAATATACCTTTTATCATTATTATTTTATTCTATTAAAATATAAGTAGAGTTTCTTTTTTATTTTTGTTTATATTTAACATACATATTTCATAAAAAATTTCAAATTTTAATAATAAACAAAAATAAAGTAGCTAGCTATGTATTAGAAAAAAACTATTTCACTGTGTACCATAGATTTATTAATATTATGTTAAACTAATATTCTAATGTATTAATAAATCTATGCTATGTACTATCATAGATTAATAACATATAGATGAGTAAATCGTATGGGAAGCTTTTAACCTATTATTTTTTTAAACTTTTCACTTTTTAATAATTTCACAGTACAACAAATCAAAGTGTTTTTGATCTCTTTGATATACATACATCATCTTTGCTTTGATCGTTCTCTCATCAGAAATTTGTATTGTAAAATTATTCTTCCCAACTTTTTTTAAAAATTTAAAAAAATAATAGGTTAAAAACTTCCGATACGATTTACTGATCTATATGTTATTAATTTATGGTCCATGTACTTATTTATTTGATATGTAATAAATAATAATTTTCAATTATTTATATTGACTTTTAATATGTATGTAAATATTTGTTGGTGTAATAGATAGAATTTTAATATGTATGTAAATTTTTGTTGGTGTAATAGATAGGTTCCATAAATTAAAATACATACATTTTTTTTAATTAATTTTAAATTAATATTCAATGGTAAAAATATAAATACTTGTGTTATGTACATATTAATTTAATTTTTTTTTTATTATTTTAAAGGATGGGGGCAAACACGTCATGATCCTGGTCGACCAGTTTCTTTGCAACATGATGGTAATTCTATGTCAAGAGTGTCAGCTGAAAGTTCTAGCGAATCTGAAGCGCAATCATTATCATCACTATCCGGTGTTAAAGGAACAGGAAATCGAGATCGAAGAAGTGGAATGTTTCGAATTTTTGCGCGTAAAGACAAAAAGAAAAGTCAACAGCCAAATTAATAATGTATTATGATCAGATAATTAATAATTCTAATTATAGTGTTAGTAATATTTATAATAATAAATATAAATTTTGTAATAATAAAAATAGTAACAATCATAACAAAGAAATGTGGTTATAAAACTTTTTAAACTTAACTAAATATTTAAAAGTTATAAATGATTATAAAGATTAGTATGATGGTATTAAATAATATTAATATTGGCTAAGACGTGTTAATTTTTTTTAAAAACTCTTTATTTTTGTTTTTTTGAATATATGGTTTCAAATGTTTTTTTTCTACAATTAGTTACAAATGTTATTTTTAAAGGCGATAAGGTAAAACCGAAAAAATACAAAAAAAAAAGAAAATTTCTTGGTTATTTTTTGTTTTTAATTATAAAACTTCAAAAATTAACACTTTAAATAAAATAGAGTTATTGCCCCTTGTTATTCTAGAATTTAAGAAAAAATACTAAAATAAATACAAAAATCTTATTATTGATTATTTTTTTTATTAATTGCGGATAAAAAATAAAATTACTATTAAAACCAAATGTAATTTGTTTATATTTCATATCAAGATAATATTTAAATAAATCGCAATATATTTACAAAAAAATAATTTGAAAAAATTCAATTTTGTTTCATTATACCATAAAGTAACTATATATACATAGAGTATTCACGCAGAGCAAAAAGTATGTCAATTTTGTTGATTTGAAATCACCTTAGATCGAATTTGGGGTCTTTTCATAAAAATATTAAATAGTATTGTGAAAATGTGATTTGATTTATCTGATATTATTTATACTAGGGAGCCCTGTTGATTAATTATATTTCAAGTTAAAACCAATTTAAAGTTTTTAAAAATGTAAATGAAGTATATTTATAAAATAGTTTTACACACGTTTTTTAAAAACGTTTTACACAACGAATTAGAATTAAGTGGAAGTGACTATCCATACAAAAAAGTGTCCAATGTTTTGGGTATACTCCTCTCTTTCTTTGTTATTTTTTATGTCAAAAAACAGAAATAGACGAATATATTCGTTCAATATATTTTCTCTCTTTTTAATGGAAATTATTTTAATAAATAAACCAGATAGTGCTCAGAATTTAATATGCCTCAATTTGTATGTATTTTGACTTAAATTTTTTTTTAAATATGATGAGTAAGAATATCTAACAATAATGGATAAATTAATCAAAATTTATTATAAATACATATATGAAAAAAATATGAGAAATACAGGGCTTTCTAGTTTTGTATTTTATAATCTTTATTCTTTCTTTTTAGATTTTAAATTCTTTTCTATAAGTTTTTTCAATAGATTGATTATAAAATTTTTTACATATTTGATATTTATTATATAAAATTATATAAACTTATTATTGTCTATTGTCTATCCTATATTTATAAATATGTAAATAATATGTTATTAATATATTTGCATCAACACATTTTCTTTTTTCCACACCACTATTGAGGTAAAGAAATAGGAGCGTTTTTTTTTAAAGTGGTTTCCCCAAGAGGCCTATTCCACTTCATTTTACAATATGGACTATGTGCAATCATTTTTTTTCACTTTTAAAGTTTCTTTTAGAAAATATAGATTAGTGCCCTTTAAAATGGATTAATTTTGTTAATTTATTTCTTACGCTGTTTCTTTCATTGAGTAGTTTTAAGGAATGATGTATTCGTGTATTAAAATAAATTTCTGCAATACTTTTTATTAATAAACAAAAGTGATTTTCTGAAGGTGTTTGGTCAAACATATGATTATATAAATTTTGAAAAATTTTAGAACCTATAAAATTTATAAGAACTTTGGAAATTAAATTATATAACAATTAATTAATTCTGATTCGTTGGTTTTACATAAGTTTTTTTTTTTAAAGGACTTTTTTTTAGAAAATTAAATTTCTAATTCATCTTTCATTTCTAATTCAATATCATTTTATAAAAAATTAGTAATTACGAAATATTAAATGGAATATGCATGGATAATAATGGAATAATATTATTCCGCTCTTCATTTTCATTACCATTCACATCAAATTCTGGAGTTCTACAGGGTAGTCATTTAGACCGATTGGGGGTTTTTACACGAGTATTAGTTTTCTGCTGTATTCTTTTTTAAATTCTCTCCGTTACAACAGCTTGGGTTTTATATGGGTATTCTTTTGAATACCATATTTTGAGTGTGTGTTAGTGTATATTAAATTTTGTCAAAAAAAAAAAAACAAATTAAATTTTAATATCTATAATATTATTTTAAAATTTAATTTTTTTTAATTTAGTATGTATTATATTATATGATTTTGACAAATATATTTTTAAGGAAAATTAATATGGATAAAACTTTATTATATGTACATATTTAACCATGTCAATGAATTAGTTTAACAACAGCGAGAAACACTTTATTTTTTGATGAAAATTAAGTCTACAAAAAGAATAAGAGTGTAGAGTTTTTCCATTACGTCTATTACCTCTTTCCTAAAGCCAAAAAGAATACCTCAGAAAAATAATACTCGTGTAAGAACCCCCATTGTTATTCATTATTGCTATCAATGATGTGGGCTTCTATAATTTGTAATATCGATTTGAAAATTTACGCTGATGATAGACGATTTTCAAAAAAATAACGTCGATCCAAAATTTATATGCTTCAAGATGATCTAGGTAAATTTTATACTTGATCATTTAGCTTAGATATATTCTAAACAACGAAACCTTAGAAAAAGTTAATTCAATTAAGGACTTAGTAGCTTATTTCGATGATAAACTATCATTCAAACTCTTCTACGATAACATCGTTAATAAAGCTAATTCAATGTTGAGCTTTATAAGAAAATAAATGTGCTCATTTTTGTCAAAATTTACTGTCTCGATAAATTGACAACATTTTCAATAGAATATGAATATTTTACAATGGTTATTATTTATTTATTTATTTATTTATGCTTAGTACAAACATATTACAATATACATAAGTGTACAAAATTAAGCAAACAAAATATAATTTTAAGCTTAATATTATTCTAGATCTTAATATTAAAATATTGATATTTATACATTTTTCTAATTTATAACCAAAGAATGTTAGAAAATTATAAATTGCACTTATAAATATATTACTAAGATATATTTAAGTGCAGTTTTTTTTTAGTTGGGCTGCGTTTAATGTAAAATCGTTGTGGTGGATTTGTTTATTTATTAACATAAACATCCTATTAACAGGCTCATATTTACCATAATTAATACGATGAAATATTGGACGAAAAATATTTTCCGATCTAAAGCGGTTTCTGTTGTTAATATATAAGTGGATCATATCTCTAACATAAGGAGAATCAATTTCATTATTTAAAACTTTAATAATGAATATGATATCAGCAACCTCCCTTCTGTATTCTAATGATTTAAGATTCAATAACTTTAACCGGTTCCTATAAGGTGGCAGAATAACTGGATTTGACCAGTGTAAATTGCGCAGTGCGAATCTCAAAAAATTTTTTTGTGTAGCTTCAATTCTTTGGATATGATTGAGGTAATGAGGCGACCACACTTGACTGGCATATTCAAGATTTGGTCGAACAAGAGACGTAAAAAGTGATTTAAAGACGTATGGATCGTTAAATTCTTTAGAAAACCTTTTGACGAAGCCTAGCATAGAGTTAGATTTATTTTTTATGACGTTTAAATTGTTGTTTGAAACATAATTTATTGTCAAAGAGTACACCAAGGTCTTTAAAGTGTGAGACTCCTACAATAGATTTATTTTCAAAAGTATAATCAACCACTAATGACTCGGAAGAGCGAGAGAAAGTCATTAAAGCACATTTATTAATATTTAAGGTCAGATTATTAATTTTACACCAGTTTAAAAAAGAGTTTAATTCTTGTTGAAGAAGGGATGTGTCCCTTGCTGATGTAATTTTTTTGTAAATTTTCATGTCATCTGCATAAATAGTAATTTTACTATGCTTAATGACGGAAGTTACATCATTAATGGAAATAATAAAGAGAAGCGGACCTAAATGGCGCCTTGTGGAACGCCAAAGTTAGCTTCAAAAGGTTCAGAAGTAGCGGATCTAAATAATACGTTGTAGTTCCTATTAATTAAGTAGGAATTAATCCAATTGGTAAAAGAAGGAGGGAATCCCATTTTTTTAAATTTTAGTATAATAATGGAATAATTTCCTCAGCCCACAATTAACTACTCCTACGGCTACAAGTATTGGAAATATTAGTAGTATTAATAAAATTACACCTGTAAGCTCTCAATTGAGTCAACAAACAGATTCTTCGGAAAACACAAACACGAACAACATTACTTTGCAATCTCTCTTTTCGCTTAATCTAGAGATGAAGCAAATGATTGCTGAAAATAATATTCAAATTAAATCTCTTCTTGATGAGAGAGATATTTTGCTGAATAGAGTATTCTCTCTTGAAAAAAAAGTTAACAATTTAGAGCAACAAAAAAAAAGAAAGTGTGTTGATATTATTGGTGCAAACAGCATTAAAACAAAGTGGTGTCTCTTCTCTCCGATGATCTTAGTAATGACGATATAGAGAGCTGTTTCATTAAAAAAATAAATAAGCGGAATATAAAACAAAATGAAAATAATTTATTTAACAGCAAAAGCATTGTTTGTGTTAAATTTAAAAGTATGGAGATGAAAAATATTGTGATGCAAAATAAGTATAAAAATAAGAAGAAATATTCAGCAGATGTCTTTGGTGAGCAGTATAAAGGAAAAAGTATCTTTATTAACGAGAGTTTAAAATCATATTACCAGCTCGTACTGAAGAAAGCTCGTCAACTAAAAAATGAGAAAGGATACAAATTTCTTTGGATTAGAAATTCAACAATCTTTTTAAGGAAAAAAGAAGGTGATAGATTTATTATTATTAGTAGCTTAGAGGATCTTGATAAAATTTAGTTTTTAAATTGATCTATTTATTGTCTTTTTAATTTGATTACATTTTTTATTAAATAATTATGAATATTCCTCTAAATAACATTAATGAACTATCGTCTAATTTTAATGATTGTAATTTTTCTTCACTTGAAAGTATTAACAATATTTCTAATTTTCATATTTTGCATCAGAATATTAGAAGTCTGAGAGAAAATTATTTAAGTTTATTAGGCTATTTAAATTCTTTACAGACGTGGCCAGGTATAATAGTTGTAAGTGAAATTTGGATTTTTGATTATGAGAAGGTGGATTATGGTATTCCGAATTATAGTTTATTGGCATCTTGTAATTCTTCTTACGCTGCCGGTGGAGTGGCACTTTATCATAAAAGTGGTTTAAATTGTAGGAGCTATACTTTTAATTTATTTAGTGCAGATATTGTTAAATTATTTTTTAATATTTCGGGTGTAGATTATTATAACTCTGATGACCCCTCATTGCCTCATGATCGTTTATAACTCTGATGACCCCTCAGCAGCCTATTCTATTTTCTCTAAAACGCTTAGTAAGCATGTTAAATCTTGTATATCTACTCGTACTTTTACTAATAATACGCACAAGATAAAACCTTGGATGTCTAATGTTCTTTTGAAACTTATTCGTAAAAGAAATAAAATATGCCTATCTGTTAAAAAACATCCAAGTAACACTAACTTAATGTTATATTATAAGAAACTCTGTAAAGAAGTTAAAGTTAAAATACGTCAGTGCAAAGACAATTATTATTCCAGACAGTTTGGCGAAAATTGAGGGAAAAGTAAAGCTGAGTGGAAAATTATAAACTCAATTTTAAATAAGAATTGTTCTACATCTGTTTCCTCTTTGGTAATTAATTCTCAAATAGTATCTGATCCATCAATCTTAGCTAATCACTTTAATAATTTTTTTGTGAATACTTCTGAACAACTAGTAAATAATGTAATTTCTTTGAACACACAATCTGAGAATTTTGTATCTAATTTATGTGAGGAACCTTTTCAGAGACATAGCTTCTTTTTTGAACCTATAACGTCTTTGGAAATTCATAGACTCATTATGAGTCTTAAAATATCTAATTCTGCACCTAACGATTCTTTTTCCAATAATTTTTTGAAGAAGATTTCGCTACTTATTGTTGATGTTTTAAGTTATGTTTTTAATCTCAGCGTTTATCAAGGAATCTTTCCTGATGAGTTAAAAGTAGCTGAAGTAATTCCCCTTTTTAAAAAAGGAAATGTATTGGAATCTAATAACTACAGACCTATTTCTATACTGCCTGCTATTTCAAAAATTTTTGAGAAAGCTATTAAGTCCAGAATATTACAGTTTCTTGATAAAAGTAAATTTTTTAGTGACGCACAATTTGGTTTTAGGAAAAAACGAAGTACCGAGGATGCACTTATAAAGTTCTGCAGTGAAATTTATGGTGGTATTAATAATGGTAATTTCTGTAGTGGTTTATTTATAGATATCACTAAAGCGTTTGATACAGTAAGTCATGATTTACTATTAACTAAAATTTATAATGCGGGGTTTAGAGGTTTTATTTTTAATTGGTTCGAGTCATATCTTAATAATAGGAAGCAACGAGTCAAATTGAATGGAAAGTTCAGTGACCTTCTTAGTATCAAGGTTGGTGTACCCCAAGGTTCAGTATTAGGTCCTGTTCTATTTCTTATTTTTATTAATTCATTATTGCAACAACAGTTCAAGGGTATACCTACAGCTTTTGCGGATGACACTGCTTTTTCATACAACAATAATAATCTACTTGACTTATTTTGCGATTTAAATTTTGACTTGGACCTAATTCGAAAATGGTTTTATGTTCATAAATTAGTTATAAGTAATAAAACTAAAATTATGCAATTTAGGCTTAATAATTGTCTCCTCGAGAATCTTAGTATTTGGTATCATTCTCCTGATTGTCCTAAATTTCCTTTATTTCCTATACAGTCTCTAAACTCTTTTGTCTTCTCTTCGACTTGTAGTATTTCTTGTTTTAACATTGAAAGTGTAGATACGTTTAGGTACTTGGGTGTTTTACTTGATAATAAACTGAATTGGTCTGCACATACTTCCTATTTAAATAATTATTTTAAGAATGTTTTGCGAAACATTTACCACTTAAATCTGTATTGTTCTTTAAAAGTTATGCTAATGGTGTATTTTGCTCTATTCAGTTCTAAGCTGCAATATGGAATTAGTTGCTGGGGTGGTTCTTATTTTAATAAAATTCAACCTCTTCTCATCGCTCAAAAACACTGTATACGGATAATTTTAAAAAAAAATAGACTATTGCCTAGTTTTCCTTTATTTAAAAAGTTGGATATTCTACCACTTAGACATTTATATCTGTTTAAAACATTGAAAATTTTTTTCAATAGGTCGGGCTATCTCGCTCACCGATTTGTTACTAGATATCATCTTAGAATTAATAATTTATACCTTGTAAATGTTCCAAGAGCCCGTACCTCTCATTTTTGCCACTTTTATGATTATATAGCTCCAAAATTTTTTAATATGTTACCTTATTCTTTAAGATCGGACAGATCACCTGTTTCATTTTGCAAAAATCTTCGATTTTGGCTTTTTGAACTGGATCACCTTCAAATTGAATCTGTTTTTAATACTATTTAGTTTTAAATTTAATTTAGTTTTTTTTCTAACTATAATTTTTTTAATTTTCTTTCAGTTTTCTAGTTATTAATTTACTTTTTATTCTTGTTATAATTTTGTATTTAATTCTGCTTACTCTCGTTTATTATTTAAATTTTGCTTTAAATTTTATGAAATTTTATTTTAAATTTTATTTTTTTCATTATATAATTTTAATTTTAAGATATTTTAGTTTTTTCATATTTAGCTTTAATTTTCTACTTTACTATGTATGTACCCAACAATATTTTATATTTTTAATGCTTGTATTTTTGCTTGCAGTTTCATTCATCACATATTCTAATGAATATCCGAATGATCTTATATTTATTCTTATTATTTTTATTTAGTAAATGTATATTTTTAAGTATTGTATTTTACTATAATATGAATAAATGAATTAAAAATCTAATAGAGTCAAATACTATTAATTCAAATAGTTTCGGAATACTTGAAAGTTTTGCAATTGGGCGATAGTTTTTTATATCATTCTTAGAATCTTTTTTATGAACTGGTCTAATAAACGATTTTTCCTAAAAATCAGGAAAGATTTCTTGAGAATGTGAGAGTTTAAATAAAATTGATAAAGGAGTGCAGAGAGATTCAGAACACTTTTTTAAAATAATTTCTGGTACATTATCTGGTCCAGGAAATGAATCATAGTTAAGTTTTTCCAAATATTTTTTCAGTTTACTCGGTTCAAAGTCTATCGTCGTGAGCGGGATTCTAGGAAAATTTTCTAAATCATGAAAATTGTTCATATTTAATACATAAGAGTTATTTATGTAGGAGCTTGAAAAAAAATCTTTAAAAAGGTTCGCGATTACTTCTGAATTATTAGAAGTTATGTTTTCGAAAGCCATAATATTTAGAAATTGATCTGACTTACGTTTTGAATTGACAAACTTCCAGAATAACTTAGGATTCTTTTTAAATTCAAATGCCATGTCGTTAAGGTAATTTGTATAATTAGTGGTTAAAAGGGATTTATATGAATTAAAGAGAATTACGAATTGATGATAATATGTATTTTAATTTTTGTTTTTTAAATATTTTGACCATGCCTTATTTTTCTTGTTGCTTAATAACTTTAATTCCCTGTTGATCCAAAAGGGACTGGAATTCAGATTTCTTTCTCTGGATAACGGAACATATAAGCACAAAGCATGTGACAAAACATCATGAAACTTAGAAAGCGCTACATTAATAGTCACATTGTTCATTAATGTGTTAAAATCAATAGATAATAAAAAGTTATTAAGACCTGTGAAGTTTGTGTTACTGAAGTTATAACGATAAGATATAGTCGGTGTAACACTAATAGGGTTGCCGTAGCGGTAGGTAAAGCTAATAAAGGGATGATAGTTATCAATATTAACGAGGATTGCTGTTGAAGTTTCATTGGTTATAAGATTATTCCAGTCTGATGCGAAAATAAGGTCTAATTGTTTATGTAGACAATTTTTAATTGTAGAAACCTGTTGTAGAGAGTTAGCATTACAGCAGTCTATTAACACAACTTCGGGCTTAGTTGAACTGTGGCTTGAAATTAAAAACAGTTATTCATCATCTGGAATCCATTCGATATTTGGAAGGTGAAAGTCACCGCAAACCACAATTTCGTCGGATGGATTCAATAGGGATAAAATAAAATCAGTAGTACTAATTAAATAGTACTAATAAAAGTTAATATAATTTTCAAGGGGAGAATTTGGTGGTATATAACAAGAAATAATAAAAACTGACTTATTTCGAAATTCAATTTTTACCGCAATTAGTTCTAAATCCATATTGGGTGGAAGTACAATAGCAGAACTATTTAGGATATTTTTTATCGCAATTAAAACTCCGCCGCCTTTAGGGGTTATTAAATTAATAACAAGGGTATGGTATCTGTTTTTCCTATATACTGCATATGAGGGATCAAATAATTCCAGAGAATTGATTGCTGAATGTAGCCAAGTTTCAGTTAAAACAAAAATATCAGAGTTCAAAATGTTTGAGTTTAAGTAAACATTTGACGTTTTAGTGCGTAACCCCCTTACGTTCTGATAATAAACAGATAATTCAAAGGGCAGTATATTTTTTAAGGTTTTTTTTTTGGAAAATTTGCCAACTGTTTTAAATTAATTTCGTTAGGGACGATTTTATTATGGATTCCTATATGGTTTTCCCACGATCTTTGAAGATAGTTTACTCTATTACTTTTAACGTGGCTGCGGTATGTTGCAAGATCTGCCATCAACTCTTTTTGCGATATTCCAAGGCCTTCGCGATACCTGATAAATAATTTTTTTAAGTCGTTAGGCCCTGTTGGCACACCTTGTTGATGAATTAAGGCTTTTATGCTAGTTTTGGTATTCCCATCAATACAAACATGATTATCTTGGTTGTGTAGGTAAGCCAAATATAACCTAACGTTTTCATAGATTCTAGGATCACTCAGTTGACCGAGAACATATTTGCCCTCCTCTTCTTCAACAGAAATTTGAGTTAATCTAACAATTGGATAAGTGGATTAACGAAATTGGGTGAGGAATTTCTCGATGAAGATGGTTGAGTATTGGCAGGGATTACAAGTTTGCTGGTAAACAATTCACTGCCTGGGTTATTTACAGGACTTGGTGATGCAGGGCGATCAATTATTGAAGGAGTTAACTGATGCCCAATGGTAGCATCTATAAGATTTTTCCCTTTTTTAAAATTAGGATATAATGCATCGTTCTTTTTATGCAAGCTCTTATTTGTATTAGTCAATGATGACATAGGTGCCGACGAAGTCAATGATGTAAATTTATTACCAAAACTAACGTTTGGATTATTTAATGATGGAGTAGTTTTTGATAAATTTAAAGATTGAGATTCATTAGTAGGTGCAGTGTAAGTTTCGGCAGGATTTAAATGTTTTCTGTGAAAATAAACATTGGAATTAGGGTGTGATGGAATAGGTCGCGAAAGATCATTTGAAGTGGAAGTATTTGATCTCTGTGTAGGAGAATAGGTGTAAATTGAATTAGAATCTAAATTACGAAATGATGGGTACGCTCGGGCAAATGGCACGAAGCTGTTACTTATAGAAGATGAACTAGTCGCCTCGCTGTTATCAGATGTTTTTATTGTTTTGGGTGTTGTTTTTTTATTTTGTGTAGTGAGAGGTTTATATTTGTGTTTAGTGGATTTATTAATGTGTTTTTGGTTTTTGTTATTGACTGTATTTAATTTTTTAATTGTCTTACTTTTCCAGCGGGAGATCATCATGTTGTTCCAAATAAAAGTATCATTCTTCTTTTGGAAGAAGAGCCATTCATATTAACCTCGATTGTTAGTTACATATCTAATTTACTATGTATTAAAAACTCGATACATCGCAGATGAAATTTTGTTAATTTGTATTATTTTTATGTATACATATTATTAATTATTATAAATTAATATTTATTTCATAAAAGCAGACAGTAACTAATAAAATAATATTAATAAATAGTACCTAGCATAATTCCGAAAACATTACTATTATTAAAATCAATCAATGAAAATAACCTTAAATTTACTCATTCATTTATTTAATTTATGCCACCGTTCATTACGGTCAATTTTGTACATTAAAATTCATTCTTATTAAATAATGAAATTATCCAACAATGTTAAAAAAAGAGAAAAACAAAATTATGACCCGTGGTATAGCTATATGTTTCGGTATAGTGAGGTTCAAATTTTAACACGCGGCACCATTACAAAAAAAAGTTAATGCATGCCTAAAGGAACATGAGGTGAAAATTTTACAGATACCGCGAAATTTTTTTATTAATACTAGAATGAGTGGACAGAGGGTCCACGCCTCCCCACACCTGTACTCGAGCCATCACTGCCGAAGCCGGCCCTGTTTCTAAAAGGGAAAAAATTATCTACACATGTTTATTCTTCTTTCATTTTATATTTTTTGTTTTTTTTTTCTTATTATTATTCCATAATTTAAAAAAAAAAATATGATATGAAATCATAAATTTTTACATTATAAAATTTAGATTTTTCTTTTTTTTGTAAATAATTTTTGTTTGCAAATTAAAAGTTTAAGTAAATGAATTATAATTTTATATAAATATGTATAACTAGTATTAAATTTTGAAACGGTAATATGGGTATAATTAAAACGAAATTATTAAACAAAAAAAACTTTAATTTCAAATTAAAAATTAATTAGAATTAAATATAACATCTATTATATTTATTTTTATTAACATTAATTAAATTTATTCATTTTTTTTTAACTTAAGTTAAAACAAAACAGGATTTGTTTTTACTATTATGTATTTATTAAAGGAGTAATTAAGCAAAACAAAATATTTTAAATTTAAATTTAGTTTTTATAATAATGTTCAAGATAGTACAAATAATTTCTTTGTTCAATCAAAATTGGTTTTGTTTTTTTTTCTCCTTACCTTATATAATAATATTTTTTTTCATAGCTAGTTACTTTATATTAGGGGTTTTTACAAGAGTATTATTTTTCTGCTGTATTCTTTTTGGTTTTGGGAAAGAGGTAATAGACGTAAAGGATAAACTCTACACTCGTATTCTTTTTGAAAAATATCATCAAAAAATAAAGTGTTTCTCGCTGTTGTTAAACTAATACATTGACATGGTTATATATGTATAATATAGTGGTATCCATATATTTTAATTTTCCTTAAAAATATTTGTCAAAATCATATAATCAAATACATACTAGATTAAAAAAATTTAAATTTAAATTTTAAAATAATTATAAATATAAACATTTAATTTGGTTTTTTTTGTTTTGACAAAATTTAATATACACGCTCAAAATATGGTATTCAAAAGAATACCCATATAAAAACTAAACTGTTGTAACGGAGAGAATTTAAAAAATAATACAGCAGAAAAATAATACTCGTGTAAAAATCCCCATTGACTTTTCTAAAACGTCAACAATTTGACGATCACTGTTGATGATTTTCGCATTTGATTTTAGCGTCAATGATCTTTGCAATTATTTGCATTTGTCATTGACGTTTATGAAAAGTAAATTGACGATTCGTTTTTCGGATTTTTTTTTGTAAAATTGGGAAAAAAACATTAAAAAAAAAATTAGTGACAAATTAAATATTTTAAATAACTATTATTTTAAAATGGATAAAATTATTAAAAACATTTTAATAAAGCAAATTGCTGAAGAGGCTAATGGTAATACGTATAGTGAACATTTATACAAAGAAAAAAAAGAATATATTCTTATATTAAATTGTGGCAGAATTTAAAAGATACAAGAAAGGTTAAAAAAGTTAAAAAAGTATGCAATTATATAAAAGTTGTTGAATCGTACTCGGACAGTACATTTAAATCACACTTTCGAATGGAACGGAAAACATTTCACGTAAATTTTCTAAAAATGACAAATAAAACTATAAATTACAAGTATACTGTTTCTAGAATTTAATGCAAGTATTGAAGCCATATTGGAAAAAAAAATGGACAGGGCATGGAAAAATTAAATTGGAAGTGGCCTTATATTTAACATTGTGGCGATTGGCAAATCAAACTCAAACCTATCGCGAATTGGTTGACCGTTTCGGAGTTGGTATGGGTACTGCTCACAAGGCATTCAAACAAATTCCACAACTTCTTTCACATTTAATAAAAAAGTTTGTGAAATGGCCTAGATCCGCAGAAGAATATCAAAAAGTAATGACTGATTTTCAAAATTTACGTTTAATAAACCCTTTCCAAATGTGATTGAATGTGTGGATGGTTCGCACATTCAAATACCGGCTCCGAAAGAAGATGGAAATAGTTATTACAACAGAAAAGGAACACATAGTATAATTCTTCAGGTAATTGTTATAGCCTAGCTCTTGACATAAAACTATTTTGAGTTATTTTATGCAGGGAGTATGTGACGCAAAATTGCGATTTATTGATGTGTTTTTCGGTTGGCCAGGAAGATCTCATGATGCCTGGGTGTGGAGGAATAGTCCATTGGGGAAAAAATTAGAATCAACTGATTTAATGATACCTCCAGAATCTCATTTGTTGGGAGACACTGCATATCCGCTTCTGGAATATTTATCAGTGCCGTTCAGAGATAATGGGAATCTATCTGAAGCTGAAATCAAATTTAATATTTTTCTCAGCTCCACACGGACTACTATCGAGCAAGCTTTTGGGCTTTTGAAAGGTAAATTCAGAATATTAAAGTATATTCCAATATACAAATTAAATGCGGCAAAAAATATTGTACTTTCTTGTGTCGTGTTACATAATTTTATTATAAATAATGAAGGTGTGGACCTCGATGATATAATAGAAGAAGATTTAGAAGAACAACAAATAAATGAAATTATTAACTTGCAACAAAACTCCACATCAGGGAAACAAAAAAGACCAGTTCTAAGTACTTTATTTATGGCATAAATCACAATAAATATGTTAAAAAACTAAGAATTTGTTTTTCTGTAAACATAAATAATTTATTTTAAAACATAATATTTCAGGAAAAAATAAAACATAAAAATGGCTGCTTGCCTTATATTTATAATAACATCACATATTTTTGTAAAAACTTAATTTTAAAATACTTGTACTTAACATTTCAGTCTCCATTTCCTCTAACCATAGTTTGTAATATATCACGAAGACTTTTTAAAATTTCTATACGTTCTTTCTCTACCTCTAACGCTTCTTTGTGTCTTATCTCTGTCTCCTTAGCTTCTTTTTGTAAGAACTCCAATATTTCATCTTTTTTTTTTCTTTGGTGTATGTTCGTTTTCTTCAGCTAAACTTTCAGAAACGCTAGCAGGACTATCTTCTAAACTACTACCTATGTTTTGTTGTGGTGGCTGTACAAAATGGGAACTACCATATATTTCGTCAAAATATTCAAAAAATGGCCACAAAGACGCACTATTCCCAGTTGATGAATTCCTTTTTTTAATTCGTTTGTATGTCGTCATTAGGTTTGTAAATTTTGTTTTGCACGCTTCAATTTCAAACCTAAATGTCTTATCAACATTTTTTATTTCCATTAATACAATTCTCCACATAACTATTTTTTTCCTTCTTCCGTTGGAAAATTCATTTTCAAATTTCAATCTGGATTGTATTAACAGTTTAAGCTGGGCATTACTCCACCCTTGAACATCAGTACTGAAAAAAAAACAAGATTGTAAGTTTTTAACAAACAATTATCTACAAATATTTACCTTAACTCAATTTCAGCCATTTTAAATAACACCAAACAATACACTAAAAATAAAAACAAAAAAATTTTCGTTCCTTGCAGTAGCAATAAAACGAATGCGTTGTTGCGTTGATTTTTGCAAAAAATTGACGATCAAACAGTTTTAGAATTTGTGATTGATCGTCAAAAACGTTTATGAATTTTTGATTTTGATCATCGTCATGTTTTTGACGTTTTCGAAAAGTACCTATATTATTATTATTATTATTATTATTGAATTGACCATAATTTAAATTATGGCCAATTTTGTAAGCGGTAGCTGCAGAGGCTTTCGGCTTTGTGTTACATAAACTTTAATTCTTTTATTTGTATTAGGTACATATTTTTTTTTTTTTTTACATGACAACTTAAAATTAGTAGTACAGTATTAAATTATTATTTCTTACTTATTCTGCTATTTTTGATTTATAATGTAAATTATAGTACTTTATTCAGTTTTATAACAATTTTTACTTTAGATTATATAAATAAAAGATTTACATTATTTACATACATATATATATACATTTTTGTTGAATAAAGATGATATAGAAATTGATTTTTTTTGTATTATTATTAACAGAACACTTTAGCAGGTGTTCGCTATTTAACCAAAAAATTTTTTTTTTTGTAATTTACAGACTATTGCAAATTATTTGATCATTTAATTTGCTATTGAGAGATTATGAAAATAAGTTTTTATATTAGGTTTGAAATTTTAAGTTTAGTTAGATAATCGTAAATCATATTTATGTTTGATTCTGTGGGTGTTGAGAGAAGTTGAAGGGGATTTAGGTTTTGGAATGTGAGGAAGCGATTATGATTTAGATGTTGACATTCAGATAATAGGTGGCTTAGTGTTAGTGTTACCGAATTGCAAAATTGACATATAGGTGCGGGGTCGTTTTTTAGTAGGTGTATGTGCGTGAGATTTGAATGACCTAGTCGTAGTCTGGTGAAGCATTTATTCATTAAAGTTCTTTCTATACATTCGTAGTATACAGATCATTCTTTTACACCGCTTAAAATCTTCATATATAAATTGCATTTAAATTCGTTTTGTGAATCTCTAATTTATAAATAAAGTTCATTGAACTTTGATAATACCTTGTTTAACATTTTTCAATTAATAACATATTTAACATTCTTGATTTATTTAATCAAATATCAAATAACATTTAGTAATAAAATTTTTAAATAAAGTTTTTCACCACATAGTTATATTTAACATTTTTGTTTTTTTTTTTTTTAAATAAAACAATAATAATAACATTTTTAATTGAATTTTAACATTTTTGGTTTTTTTTTTTTTTAATAAAATCTTAATAATAACATTTTAAAATAAAGCTTTTTAACCGCATATAGTGATTTCCAACATTTTTGTTCTCTATAAATTAATTTACATTAAGCATAACATTTATACAGTAAAGTTTTTCACCACATAGTTATATTTAACATTTTTGTTTTTTTTTGAATTTTAACATTTTTGGTTTTTTTTTTAATAAAACCTTAATAATAACATTTTAAAATAAAGCTCTTTAACCACTTATAGTGATTTTCAAAATTTTTGTTTTCTATAAATAAAATTACAATTATAACATTTTTTTTTTTTTTTTGTGAATCTCAAATTTAAAAATATAGTTCATTGAACTCTGATGTGATAAATATTCAAAAAAGAAATAAAAAAAAGACAAAAAAAAATAATAATAATAACTTGTTTAACATTTTTGAATTAATAACATTAATAACATTTTTTACATTTTACATTTTTGATTTATTTAATCAAATAACATTTAAAAATATAGCAACTTTTAAAAATTTTAACCACGTATAGACATTTTCAACATTTTTGTTTTTCTATAAATAAAATTACAATTAAGTATAACATTTTTGAATACTTTTTAACATTTTTGGCTTATTTAAATAAAATCCTAATAATAAACATTTTTAAATATTAACATTCTCACTACATGGTTGCAGATATATAAAAAAAAAAAAAAAAAAAAAATAAACAAAACGATATAAAAACAGGAATAATTATATAAATTTTTTTTTTTTTTTTTGTTCTTTCTAATTTTAATTTTTTTATTTTTCAAATTCTGAACACTATAATGGCTGTAAATTGTAGTAAATGTAAGGTTCTAATAGTAAATGAAATATTTGTTAAATGCGGTTCTATTTGCGAAAAAATTTACTGCATTAAATGTTCTAACATTACCGATGGTACATTAAAATTAATTAATAAAGGTAATTGTAATCTTTTTTGGAGATGCGATGATTGCTGTACTATATCAGTAAGTAATTTATTAAAGAAACTTGATCACTTGGTCGAACAAATACAATCAATAAAGAGTGAAGTATTGAAAGTTTCTTCTGCTAAATCAGATTTGTCGGAATTACCGGATAGTTTACCAATTTTAAACCCTAGAGTAATTCCTAGTTTCAAGCAAGATGGTTCAATTAAGGATAAAATGATTATTAAACATAATCCAATTAAATCAACAGTTATATTACCATCATTGAATACTAATATGGTTACTGAGTCTAACAATCAAACAGAACTCTTGTCTTCAGTTATTAAAGATCCCGAACTTGTTGTCGTTCAACGACAGAAATGGATACATATATCGAGATTTGGAATAAACACTTCACATGATGCTATCGAACAATATGTTTCACGTAAGCTAAATATTGATCGATCTCTAATTAAATGCTTTAGACTTATTAAAAGAAATGCAGACATCAGTAAGTTAAGAAGCATTTCTTTCAAAATAAATGTTCCACCAGAGTATCATAAAAAATTAAAACTTGTGAATTTCTGGCCAGCTGGTGTAGAGGTGAAAGATTTTCTACTTCAAAAAACTCACCCATAGTTCACCTGAACTCGATGGATTAATTAACGCACCGCAATCTGACGCTCTAAACGTTAATTCTTCATGTGTTTCTTCTTCAATACATTCATTATTTTTTTCACCACATCCCTCTGAAAGATCAGCCTCATTATCAACATCATCACTTTCATCATTGCACTCTTTTGACACAGCATTATCTTCTTTTTCTGAAGGAAATATATTTTCAACATATTATCAAAATACAAGAGGCTTACGCACTAAAACGCATGAGTTTTATCGCGCTGTTTCAGATAATTCATTTTCTTTGATAGCATGTACAGAAACATCACTACACGATTCCATCTATTCATCTGAATTATTTGACGAGTCTGCTTACTGTGTTTTCCGTAACGACAGAGATTTAATTGCTACAAACAAACATCTTGGTGGTGGAATTCTAATAGCTGTCAAATCATCATTTATTAGTCATCCTATCCCGCTTTTTCATAATAATGGTAATATAGAACAATTGTGTATAAAAGTAAATATTAATAATTCTAGTAATGTTTTTACAAAGAAAAATATATTTTTTATATTAAGTTATATTCCTCCAAGAAGTTCATTTGAAATTTATAGTAAGCATGTTGAAAACATTGAATCAATATTTGAAGCTCACAATAATGATGAGAATATTTTTTGTGTTTTGGGCGATTTTAACTTACCTAGCATATCGTGGAAATATCCAAATGATAATAGAAATAAATTTTTAGTTCCATTTAATCTTAATATAAATGAATCCTTTATAATAGATACATTATTTTCCCTCGACTTAGTTCAAGTCAATAATCTGTTTAATGTTTCAGATCGATTATTAGATCTAGTGTTTGTATCAAGAGATATATCAACTTCTATTTGTGAATGTGAACTTCCATTTGTTAAAAAAGATTTGTATCACCCAGCACTACTATTAAATTTTAAATTTATTGCTGATTTAACAGGAAAAATCATTGACATTCCTCAATTTAATTTTAAAAATGGTGATTTTTCTCTTTTAAACGATTATTTGCTAAATATCAATTGGAATGAAGTATTAAGTGCTGAAATTAGTCTTGATTGTTGTTATAAGAAATTTATAGATTTGTTATTTGGCGGTTTTACTACATCTATTCCTCTGAAAGAACCCACTTCAACTCATCATCCACCGTGGTACAATAAAAGGCTTCTCTCTTTGAAAAATGCGAGAAATAAAGCACATACAAAGTATATAATTAGCTTTTCTTTGGCAGACAAAATTGTATTTCAGAGACTACGCAAGGAATTTGATTTTTTGAGCAAATATCTTTATAATAATTTCATTCTTACCTATGAGTCTAATATAAAATCAAATTCCAAAAACTTCTGGAAATTTATAAATATCCGAAGAAAATCCTGTGGATTTCCTCAAGGCATTTCCTATAAAAATGAAACAGCTAAAGATTCAGTCTCAACTTGCAATTTATTCGCTAAGTATTTTGAATCAGTTTTTATAAAACCACAATCAAGAATAAATTTGCAAAGTCACCTACAATCTTTTGTTGATTTAGGACACATGCAATTATCATATTGTGATATTTTCAACAAAATTAATACCTTAGATATTAATCTGAGTTCTGGTCCAGATGCTATCCCTAATTTAGTTTTAAAGAACTGCATTTACAGTTTGACTTATCCTCTTTATTTAATTTTTAACAGATCACTAAATGAAGGAATTTTCTTAGATGACTGGAAATTCTCAAACATTATTCCTATTTTCAAATCAGGGTCTAAAACTGTCGTTGAAAATTATAGACCTATCGCTAAATTATCTTCTATTCCTAAACTTTTCGAAGCTATTGTCACAGATAAAATGTATTTCTTGGTTAAAGAACACATATCTCCAAATCAGCATGGCTTTATGGATGGAAGATCTACATACACATATTAAGTCTTTGATCTTATCATTTGCTGACGATACCAAACTTTTTGCGGTTATTAAGTCGGACGAAGATTGCCATCTCCTGCAGCAGGATCTTGACAAATTCTACTCTTGGTGTAACATTAATGGTCTTACCATTAATATTAATAAGTGCAGTTACATGTCATTTTCCAGGAAGCAAACTTTAATTGAATCTTATTATAATATCAACGGTTCTATTATTGAACATGTCCGTGAAACAAAAGACTTGGGTATAATTCTCGATAATAAATTAACTTTTAATGCTCACATAGATCGAATTATTTCTAAAGCTTTTTCCATGTTAGGTTTCATTAAGCGTAATTCACAGCAATTTTCTGATCCTTATACATTCAAAAATTTATATACTGCACTTGTTCGTCCTCACCTCGAATATGCTTGTCCGATCTGGATGCCTTATTATGATAAACATATTAAGAGAATAGAGTCTGTTCAAAAGAATATGATTAGGTTTTGCCTTCGTAAATTCAACTGGCAACCGTATATTACTGGATATTTAGCTAAATGTCAACTTATTAAGCTTTCTACTCTTGAGGCTAGGCGAAATGCTGCATCCGTGATGTTTTCCTATGATATTTTATCTGGCAGAATAAAATGTCCATCTATTCTTCGCTTTTATAATATCTATGCTCCATTGCGCGATTTCAGAAGCCAAAGATTTTTATATCTTCAAAATGATAGAACGAACTATGGTTTTTCTGAACCTATTGCAAACTCTCAGCGCTTATTTAATAACAGTTTTTCAGTAATTGACTTCAACTACAGTAGATTCGTTTTTAGGAGAAAAATCATCACATTTTTTGAAACATTACAATAATTCTTCTAATTTTAATTAATTATAATTTTATTCTACAAATTTATTAAAATTATTCTCTGTTATCATTTGAATGTACTGCATACCTTTATAATTACTATTGCTATTACTATTAATATTTATTTATTACTTAAGTCTGGATTTTTCTTTTTTTTAACTTCTTTTCTTGAATTAATGTTATTTTTAACTTGAAATTGTTAATGCATCTTATTATTAATGTTATTTTATATCTGAAATTATTTTTATATTTACAATTTTTGTTTTCCTATTTCTAGTTTTATTTTATTTTAGGTTTAAATATTTTATAAGCAAAATCTGTAAGGTAATAAATAAATAAATAAATAAATAAATAAAGTAGTAGTTGAGGTTGGGAATTTTATTGGGAGACCGGTTGGGTTGACAGTTTTGTAGTGATGGTTGTAATCTATCCAATCATTTCGGAATGTTTGTATGATTATTTTTGAGGCGACTTTCGAGATTCTTTTTTTGTTCGGGGGGATAAAGGTATGTAACGGAGAATTGAAGGCGAACTTGGCTGCTGTGTCAGCCAATTCATTTCCTATGATGTCGGTGTGCCCAGGTGTCCACATGAGCTTTAGTTTTTGGGGCATATGGATGAGTTTTTGTTGTATAATTTTAATTGCTTCCCAATTGGTTAGGGGATTTTTGGCTGCTTTGAAAAGGCTAAGGCTATCTGTGCAAATTACAAATTTTCCTTTGGTAGTTTTGATTATCTCCAAACATGATAATATTCCTTGAACTTCAGCATCGAAGATGCTGGAATCGTTTGGGAGTATGCCGTGGGATAGCGTCTTTCCGTGTTCATTGATTACAGCAAATGACACTCCATTGTCTATCTTTTAACGGGTTGATGGATTCGGAGAACATTTGTTTGTATATTGAAGCAGGGGTATTGTCTTTACGAAAGGTGGATAGTTTGTCGATGAATGAATTATTTGATATTAACCATGGTGGAGCATTATGTTTCGAGTTTTTAGTTGGAGGGCGTTCTAAATTAAGTTCTTTTTGTAGATTGTAAATTTCCCACAAACCGGATTTTGTAGAGAAAGGTTTTTTCTTTGTTTTTAGAAGTTGAACTTCTTTGTGGAGAATTTCAGATGGGGTAGAGCACAACTTTGGAAGAAGACGGCATTTTAGTAACTGGGCTCGTTTTTCTATTGTAAGGAAACCTGCTTCTGTTAAAATATTCTGGATGGGAGTTGTTCTGAATGCCCTCAGGCTACTTCTTATCGCTGCATGGTAGGGGGCTTTAATTTTCTGTAAAGTTGATTTCGCACATTTGCTATAAATTTGTATACCGTAGTCTATTTTAGAAAGAATGGTAAGTATTGTAATAGTGGTAAGAGTGTTGGTATGTACGTGGCTTTTGTTTGCTGATAGATATTTAATGACGTTCAGTTTATTAAATAGATTTTTCCTTAAGTTAATGCAGTGGCAATTAAAACTATTTTTTGTATCAAATATTAAAAATTTTCAAATTGCTAACGTTGCTAATGTTATGATTCCCGTAATTGATCGAAATTGGGTTGCAGTTAAGTTTCCGACATACGTGAAGGTGTTTGCATTTATTGAGTGAGATTTTGGCGCCTGAGTATTCAGCCCCATGGTCAATTGAATTAAGAGTGTCAGTGAAGCTATTTGATATTGCGTTGGTATCTTTATAGTTAGGTAAGATGTAGAGATCGTCAGCGTATAAGCAGTGTTTAATGTTATATTGATTGGCTATTAGTTTACTTAAGTCTTCGAAGGCGATTAAGAATAGTGTAACTGATAAAGGAGAACCTTGAGGAACCCGTTGAAAAGCGAGTAAGTAGGTGAGAGTATGTTGTTAGTTCTGCAGCATATTTTTCTATTACTTAAAAAAGATTTGATGTAAGTGAACATTTTTGGGCCCATTTTCCATTTTATCAGTTTTTCTAGAACAACATGAATTCCGATCTTATCAAAAGCTTTTTCAAAGTCGATTGATAATATTGATGTGTGGTTTTTGGATGAAAAGTTTTTGCAGATTAAGTGCTCAATATATAAAAGAGCGTCCATGGTGCTTGAACCGTTTTTGAATCCCACTTGATTTGGGGAGAGAAGATTTTCGGATGTAAGGTACTACATTAGCCTTTTTGAAATCATTTTCTCGAGTATCTTGCTCATACAGGGGAGCAGGGAGATTGGTCTATAACTGGTGATTTCATCAATACTTATATTCGGCTTTCGGATGGGAACTATTATTGCCTTTTTGTGGGATTGTGGAATAATACCAGTTTTGAAAGTTGCGTTGTATAACGAAAGTATTCTTTCCTTGAATTTTATCGGACAGTGTTGGAGCATTTCATAGTTAATTTTGTCTATTCCTGGGGTTTTACCTTTAACACTTTTTAGAGTGGTCTCCAGTTCGTTGAGGTTGAAGTCATTTTCAAGGAATTTGAAAAGGGGAGTATGAACCCGTCAACAGTTTGATGTTTTGCCAGATTTTGGTCGTAGGGGTGTTAGGGTTTAACATTTTCGTAAACTCCTCCAATTTGTTTATTTTGTATTTTTTCTTTTCTCTGTTAAAAATTGCATTGTTTTTACGGTAAGTTATAAGATTCTGTGGGGTTTTAAGGTTTTTGTAGTTTTTCCAGGCTAATTGTTTTTTATCTCTTAATTGTTTGAGTTCGTTTGTCCACCAGGGTACGTTTCGGGATGATTTTTTGTATGATGATTGTGGAATGGATGAGTTAGCTGCAGATCGAATGATTTTTTGAATGGAAGCTGTTTCTTTGTTTATGTTTAATGAGATATTGATTCGTTCGTTAAGGGAAAGTATTTCTTTTTCGAATTTTATCCAGTTTGCTCTATTGCAATTGAATCTAGTTGGTCTAGATATGTAATTAGCGGTGTGGTTGGGAAACTTTATTAGTGTTTTTATAGGGAAGTGACTGCTGTTGTGAAGGTCATCTAGAGCTGACCAAGAGGAGAGTGGAAGAAGCTGAGGAGAGCAAAGAGTAAGATCAATATGTGTAAAGGTGCTATGTGTAGAAAAGTGTGTTGGTGAGCCGTTGTTTAATATACTTAGGTTGGAACTTAGAATAAAATCCTCGATTATTTTTCCTCGATGGTTGGAATTGGGGGATCCCCAGAGTGGACTCCAACTGTTGAAGTCACCCGTTATTATAATAGGTGAGTTGATACCTATTATTAAGTTTTGAAGGTCTTTTATTGAAAATATTTGTTTGGGCGGGATGTATACGGAGAGTATTGTGATTTTGTATTTCAAATTGATTTCTACTGCAACTATTGATAGGTTAGATTGAATGTGGATTAATTTGTGAGGAATACTTTTATGAATTAATATACCGGAGCCTTGTTTGGAAGTTGTGTTGTATGTGAAATTGTGAAAATGTCCTATATATTGCTTTGGTGTGTATGGATTAACGTCGCTTTTTATATGGGTTTGTTGTAGGCAAAAGATACTAGGGTTTAAATTTTTGGTTAAGGTTTCGAGTTCTAAGTAGTTATTGTGATAACCTTGAATATTCCACTGAAGAATATTAAGTATCATAATTTTTGATTTTATTGTTCACACTACAATTATTATTCCAAAGAATAGTAATGAGTATGTAGGAAATCAAATGACCCTGTCTGTACTATATATTAAAATTAAAATTAAATTATAAAATATTATTTAAAGAATTATCATTATGTAATTCAGTGTTAGTTACCGTTAGATTATTTGAAGAATTTTCGTTATTGAAGTTATTAATTGATGTTTTGTTTGATTTATTGCTGATGTTGTTGATGTTGTTATTGTCGAGTTTTTCATTTAAATGTTGATCTAATGTTTTTTGCTTTAGTTGTTTTGTTTTTGAATTTTCATTATCTGTAACTGCCTGTTGGAGTTGTGGATAATTTTTAGTTTTCTGTTTGTTTGTTAGTTCTAATGTGGTATGTGCCGTTGTGGATTGAGGTGAGGAAGTTTTGTTTGGTGTAGATATGTTTGTTATATTTGTTGGGTTATTTTTTGTGTTGTCTGTTATTGATTGGGTTTTTTTATTTTGTAGTTTATTTGATGATGTGTTTTGAATGGTTGTTTCTGGTTGGATGTTTGATAGTTCTTTAAGTTGGGTTGCTTGAATGTGGGAGGTGGTTGATATATTTATGGATTCCACCAAATTTGCGTAACTTGTGGTTTGTGGAGTGGGAATGGGTGTTGTACTATTGTTTCTTTGATTTTCCAAATATATTTTGATAGCTTCCCGTCTTGGAATTCTTCTGTCGGTTCTTATTTTAAGGATTTCCCTTTCCTTAACAAATGATGCGCAATCCCTGTCATTGGATGGGTGGTTGTCTGTTAGTTTGGCTACTTCGCAATTAACGCATTTGGCTGGATAGCATTTAGTTTCATGTGTTCTTCTGGGCTTTCGTTTATAATTTTCGCACAGTTTGGACATTTTGTGATTGTTGAACGCAATGCTTTGCTCTATGGTTAAGTAGTTGGCACTTGTTACATCTCATGGGGTTGGGGTAGAACTTTCGGACTGATGTTATGAGAAAACCAATTGAAACCTCTTGAGGAGGTTCTAGTGTGTCAAATGTTATTTGAATTACACCGGAGTAGGATGATTGTGTGGTAGTTCCATCAGAATTTGGTCTTTTTTTGTACCTCCAGATGCTTATTACTGAGTCGTTGTCCTCTTTGAGGCCTTTTAAAATTTCTTCGTCGGTAAGATTGATCAGATCTCTGGAGAATATGGTGCCTCTGCTCTGGTTAAGTGTTGGTTTTATTCTGCTGTGATGGAGATATTACCGAGTTTTTTTAATTTGGTGAATTTATCACCTATTAGTCGATTCGGTACTTCAAGGGAAATATTGCCATCTTTGTTGAAGGTGGGCTTGCATTTGGAGTGTATACCTTTTAATAATTTCGACACAACAAATATGTTGTACGATCTCAGTGGTTTGGATTCGTCTTTGGCTCTTATATTTAAATATTTAGTATCATTATTACCTGATTGTTTGGTGGTGAAATCTAATGCTGGAAAGTTCCTGGGGCTATATTCAAGTTTAGTATTTACATTTTTGGTTATTTTTTTTCTTTTCTTGGTTGGTGCGCCAATAATGAGGTTATCATCATTGACGTAGGTTAAAATGTCAAATTGGTTTTTTGGGTCGGGTGGACCCATTTTTTTAATATTTGCCCAGTGAATGGGCTGTCTTTTTAAACCGCACTTATGTATTAATTTATTTTTTTATTATAGTTCACTTTTTTTTTTGTCTTTCACTGTACTGAGTTAATCGAAATTTTATGCACTTAATGTTTTTATGTCTTTTACTGTATGATGTTGTTGTTGTTAGATTTTATTGTTACCCTACCGGTACTTTAATATTATTATTTTTTTTTTCACTCAGGAGTTTTAAATAATACGTCTACTCTTTATAACAGGTGGACTAGGAAAGTGAGTACCTATATTATATTACCAATATATTATGTACATTGAAATTATCAAATTTCCTTATTCTTCATCACCTTCGCATTTAAATAATGTTGTTGTATTTTGTAGAATTTTAAATAATTTTTATGCCATTTTTTTTATTTCAAATCAAGTTTAATTTTATTTTTCTATTATATTATTGAAATTTCACCTTTTTGTCAGAGAATTTACATTAAAATAAAAAATTTGAAATTATTTGACATACTTATATTAAAATCATAAAAACTTTCTCTTTATTTGTGCCTTAAAGCATAGAGTAATCATATAAGTAGAGTATTCACGTAGAACAAAATTTGCTAGTCACTTTTTCAAATATCAAAATTCTGTGTTCACTCAAAATAATATTACTCAATTTTTAACTGCTTATAAGTTGAGCGCAATGTATTTTGTACTCATAAATAAAAAAAATTTGTGTACCTACTATCTATGAAAATATTTATTTGTAATTATATGCTGCCAACAGTGTCAACGATATAAAAGTTGTATGTATAGGTACTCAAATCTTGTATATATCGAATGTGCATGCTACGGTATATACATACTTCTAAATATCGCTGTTCGCATTTCTACTTTACTTATGTGATAAAAATTTTTGTTCTAATTTTTGTTTGATAAAAATTACACAATGTTTGTATAAAAAACTATGCATGCATTTAAAGTCCTTTCAATAGGTAAAGTATTCACCACAAATAATATTACAAATCAAAGTACCTACATATTCATTTTTTTTTAGAAATTGAAAGAATTCAAGATTATTGCTGTATTTGTTGTTATTTTGCTTTAATTTTTAAAATTTGAAGAATTAATATTTTTATTTGGACTTGGTCAATGTGATTTATGAAATTTGTGATTTCAAACTTTATAGAAAAAAAGGACAATAAAATTAATGTTGGTTTTATAAAATTAAAAATAATTCAAATAGATTTCTATTGAAAAGTATATTGAAAAGTAGGTACCTACATCTATTTTTAAATTTTCAGCAATTTTGATTTTGTTAATTTTGTCTGTTTCTTACCGTAGATAATAATATGAATAGTATATATATATGAATACATAATATAATTATTATGAATACAAACAAACAAACAAGCTATCATTATTTAAAAAAGTAAGTAAAAAAAGTAAAACTGGACATTTTATTCTTTATATGGATTGTTGGCTGTTTTTATTTCTTCAAAAATTATTTCATCTGAAATAAAAATAATATTTTTAACCAAGTTCTGAGAAAAGAAAACAAAACGGTATTCCGCACAAAGTTCACGATTTGTAATACATAACTAATCAATTTTATTCTTTTATTACTATTATTTTTAGAATTTTTTTCTTGATTATGTGATTCTATCATTGACCTATTATTGTATGTACATATCCTATTTCCTTCATTACCTTTGCGATTTAATTGTGTTTTTTTTGTTTACATTTTTCTATATATATTTGTTATATTGAATTAGATATGTAAATGGTGAACACAATACGATATACACTCATCATATAAATCAAAAGTACATACGTATGTGTATACTCTTCAAATTATCAAACAATGCCTCTATACTGCTAGCCTAGTCACTGGGAGAGCAAAACTTTATACACAAAACTAAAATATAACTTAAAACGAAATCATAATTCGATAAAATTCCGAAAAAATCATTCTGTGAATAGGCTAGAAGTATAGCTAGGCATTGTATGAAATATTACCCTCAATAAATAAAAAATTTTGAGTAAAAATAGTTGAGTTTCGAAAATTATATTTGAGTGTTTTGGGGTATTGAGTGAAAATGGGACGGTATTTTCGTGTTTTGAGTAAAAATGAGACGGCATTTTTAGAAGAAAATGATTAACAAATATTGTTCTACGTGAATACTCTACTTATATGATTACTCTATGCTGTTACCTACTACCCTTTCTTTTCAAAAAAAAAAAAACGCACGCCATCCAAAAACCACGTCGACTGTACATTTTCTCTACCCTACCATGGTATAAAGAATTAATAAAAATTAATATTGCGCATGGATGGTGTTTTACATTTGTGACGTCATTCGACGAAAAAAATATTATTGTTTACATTTTTGCGTATAACAAGCAATCAACTTCAAATTATACTTTTAAAAATTAATTTCACTATATAAAAATGTTCAAATAGAGATTTTTCAATTAGTTTGTTTTGTAATGGATTTCCAGATGTTAAGACAATTGCTAATTAAAGTATAATAAAATTGTATTCACATTTCAGAATTGAAAAACATAGGTATTCCTTATTATTTCTATAAGTTTTTTAATTTCTGTATGTATATCAACATTTTCAAATGCATATAATAATTTTTTTACACCATTTTTACTAACTAACAATTTATTTCCATTATTCCATTATTCAAACTATTTTCTAATTTATTTAATTTTAGAATTAAAAATATTATTTGGTTTTTGGAGTCCTCCTTCGTTGATATGATTCGTCCAGGTATATCCACATGTTCCATCTGAATATTGAGTGACTATTTCTGGTAATTTCAATTTGAATCTCTTTAATATATATCCAGCTAAGTATTTTAAAGCATCGTACTGGAGGTCAGGCATTTCCTGCAAATCGTTTGACTCATTGTTGTTGATTGAAATTTGAACATCTGATAGAGATGCCAATAAACCACAAGTAATCACCGAAGCATCAAACTCGTCATTGAAATTATTTTCTTCTCCATACAAAGGTATACATTCATTTGAACGCTTTCTTCTTTACCTGCGTAATCTATATTTGAACTCAAGCGGACTTGGATGATCACTCAGTCCCCCTTTTGCTCTAATTAATCCAAAAAAAAATTTCCAAAAAATCCTGATTTAATCTAACAAACCAAAAGTTATTTGAAAAAGTTATATGTAAAATACGTATATTGTCAATAACTGTGTTACCTGTAAGTTAATATATATGAAATCTCGTAACTCTCTTTCATATCGTTAAACATCATTTTTAGTGAACTGATGGTTAATAATATTCCTTTTTGAAAAGGTAATAGTGTGCTTCTATGTAATCACGTGTGCTTCTGTGTGCTTCTGCCTTTAATTTTTTACAACTTTTCAGCAAATAATTTAACAGTTCGTGTTGTAAATTTCTCACATAATCCTCGGGCTTAAAATGCTTGGAACAAATATAAAATGTTTTTACATTAAAATTAAATTTCCTTTGTCATTTTTTTTCCAAATCTTCACTATATTTTCATCTTTAGCAAAATGAAAATATTTAATACCAATATAGTCTTAAGTTTTAGTTTTTAAGTTTCTTGTTGTTGTTACTAAAACAACCAAATACAGTCCAATTCACCATTGTTTAATAGTTTTTATTTATATATTTTAATAATATAATTATTTTTATTAATTATAAAGTAATATTATTTATTTATTTATTTATTAAGCAGCGGACCTGCTGGTAAATCTGCAGGCCAAGTACAGACCCTCTTCCCTTACGGGATGTGGGCCTTTAAAATGTATATAAAAGTAAACTTACAAAATAATATATATAATATCTAAGAAATACAATAAATGGTATAAAAGAAAAAATTCACAAATCAACAAATTAACCAAATAGAAATTAAAATTTAAAACAAAAAAAGATAATAAAATTTTTAGTAAATTAACAATTCAGAAATTATAATGTAAAATTCAAAATTTTAGCAAATTAGCAAATTATCCATTTAGCAAAATACAAGCAAAGATAATTGTAAACTTAAAAAAATAAAGTATAGGTATTTAAGTGTAGTCTTAAATAATGAAGTAATGTAAAAAGGAGGTGTATATACACCTACCATTCACTAGAATAATAAAATAATAATTTTAGCAAATAGTAGGTAACCAAAGTGTAAATTTATAAAAAATAAAGTATATTTAAGTGTATATAATATACTTACTATCAAAAAGTATATATAGTAAGAAGTCTCATCTCATATAAATTTTTGGAAACAAATTTTTGTACTACGCGCCTGATATTGAAACCCTATCTAGAGGAAAAGAAAAAGGGTGAAAGATTGAAAGTAAACAAAATTTGAGAGAAGAAAAAAATAACAAAATTTTCGTTATCAGTTGATATTGATGTTTTATAAGAGGAGGATGTATGTCGGGATACAGCAAAAATTGAAATGTTTTTGTTGTTCTTTTTTTTTCATTATTATGAAATGACGAATATAAACAAAAAGAAAACCAACAAAAATTTTTTTTTGTTATTATGGTTTTGATTTGTGATTATCAATGCCTCCATATTTAAAAAGCCCCGAAACTAATTTTTACTTCCTTAAAAAAAGATTTTATTTATATGAAAAAACGAAGGTTTACAAAGATTTTCCATACAAATTTTTAAATTTTAATTTACGAAGCAAAAATTAGTTTCGACGCATTAGGTTCTGATGCGTGGTTCTATTAACAACAAGATGTGGTTCTATTATCACAAGAACTGAGAAATAATTGGATTGGAATGGAATTATCATAGAAAAAACATTGACTAGTTACCCCTATGCAATTGCAAAAATTAAATTTTGAAAGATGGCATAGGTTTCAGCTTGAAAGACAGTGGGATATGTGCCAGGTGCCGCGTTAAACCTCAACCTTAGTCCAAATACCCCGGCACCGGTTTTCTCCCCGATTTTTGAGCCATCAGTATACCATGCTGAAGATCCTGGAGGTAAGGCTCTTATTAAACCTTCGACTTCTTCTCTTTTGGGTATTAGTACAGTGAAGTTCCTGCGACAATCAATTGCTTTTGTCATATAGTCTGACATTGCAATTGCTTCGGTTACCAGTTTAATTTTCTGCAGGATCATGCTATGTCCTGGTCTTTTGTGTTTGAAATTGTTTATTAGATGCAGTCTTGTTGCTGTCATTCCTGCCGTCTTCCTCAAGTATAGCTGAATTGGTGGGAGTTCCAGAACTTTTTCTAGGGTTAAAGTTGGGCACGTTCTGAGTGCCCCAGTAGCCCCAAGACATGCTATTCTTTGTATTTTTGTAAGCTTAGCACATGCTTTCGTCTGTTCTATTTTTGGCCACCATACAAATGTCGCGTAATATATTATAGGTCTAATTATAGACTTGTAGAGCCATTCAGTCATCTGTGGAGATAATCCCCATGTTTTTCTATGTGAGGATTCCATGACAGTTTACTGTTAAGTATTATTGCTACGTGTTTTATTTCCTTTACCATTTCGATAGCAACTCCGTCCAATGACGGCGGTTGGTAGTTTACTTTTCTTCGATATGTAAAAAGGATGTTGTTTATTATGTGTGGATTAATACTCCGACCCACGTTTTTGCACCATTTGTGCACTATGCGTATAGCAAATTGCATTCGTTCCGCAATTGTGTTTTCGAATTTGCCTCTGAGTAGTAAGACTAGATTGTCAGCGTAACTGATACAGGAGATACCTTCCTTGTTTAGAATGGTCAGTAGTTGGTCTATGACTATGAATGATCATTTAAAAGTCTCATTGTTAAAATTTAAATGTTACTGTTAAATGATACTGTGTTAAATTGATACAAAGAGTGATGCATTTTATTTTAAATTCTCGATATGACCAATGAGAATACATTTTCAATTGGGTCTTGATTAAATCTTGAAACTAAAATAAAAAATAAGTTGTCCTTTCCCATCACCTTTCCCTTTGCCATCAGGAGTTAATTTATGTATTGCGAAAGAATTTAATCAAGTGTGGATAATCAAAACCATTTTGGTTCTTGGGCTGTAGAAAAAATAGATATAAAAAAATAAAAAATTCCAAATAATTATCGCTTAAATATTTTTAATGAACATAAAAATATGTTTTATCAAAGATTATATAATTACTATAAGATGTTTCACTTCATATAAAAAAATGTCAGACTGTTTTTTTGGCTCTTCACCCTTTGGTAGGTGGAGGAACATGTGTCTGAATATTTATGTTTCAGCAAAATTGTATCTAAACTGTTTGATTCCATATGAATTATGAAATTACATGCAGAGAGGCTTTTTATTTCATCAACAATTCTCATTCTATTTCATATACAGCAACACTATTATTTTTGTTCAATGAAAATAAAAAGTAGCAAGCGTAACGACTAGACACCTCGAAATTTTAATGAGTAGAATAAAATCTCCCATTTATTTCACATAATACACAAAAAAAATATTTCTTCAACAAAGTATCAGTTGCATTTAAAACCGCTTAAAGTGAAGTGTGAAGACGGGTTTTGCTATCATAGTTATTGTACTTTTTGTTGTGATTTTGATAAGGAACTGTGGAAGTATTGTTTTTTGGATATTTTAAAGCATTTTCTAGAATAACTTATTTATATCGATAATTAGTTAAATGATTTATTAATTTTTTATAAAAAAATGATAAAATATTAACGTAATAATTAAATAAATACAGTGGCAATAATTGTAACCATTTTTCGTAAATTTTAATTTTTGGCACCTAGGTGCCAATTTGTATCCCATGTAAGTACAACTATTGGCACCTGTTAATAGCTATACCAAAACTGGCAATCAACAAGCACTTTCTGAAATTAAAGATAGAAAAATTTGTAAAAAAAGTGCTTCTAGAAAATATACTATACCGCGATAAACGCTGCAATTTCGATTAGGGCATAATTTCAAAAAAATTAGACCTGGTCCCGAAACTATTTTGACAGAAGAAGAAGTAAAAAAAAATCGTAGATTGGATAAAGATTTCACAGAAAAAAGGTTTTCCGGCCACATTCGTTTGGCGAGGATAATACGCCAGGTAAAGGCTGGTTTAAGGCTTTTTCGAAGCGATATTCAAGCTTATGTTTTCGAGCAACTGATTCAGTAACTACAGCAAGTGCTACTGTGTCGATTACTGACGTTCATTTGTGGTTTGATCAGATAAAGCAGTATTTGGTGGAGAATGACTATTTCGATTTATTAAATGACCCTAGCCGTGTTCTCAATGGAAATGAGACTAATTTTTTACTTTGTCCAAAAACAAAAAATGTTTTAGCACCAAGAGCTACGAAAAATATTTATGAGATAGATAGAGGTTTGGCTAAAGCAAACATAACAGTCATGTTATCATTCTTAGCATCAGGAGTTACAATACCACCTATGGTTATATATCCATATAAGCGACTCTCTAAGGAAATACGTAAGGCTGTTCCAAAGGGCTTGATATGTATGTTATTTTATTGCTGTTCTTATGAGCCTGAATTCAATAATTACATTCTTAATATAATAATATTTACAATTTGTATTACTGTACCTACTTATACTAATATTTATACTATAATAATTATAAAGAGATAGTGTTGCCACATATATACACAACACTTCTTCCACCTTAGATTGAACTTCATGTTTCTTAATTTATTTTATTTTAAATAATTAATTTTTTTATTTGAAATTTTTCTACTGGTTTAAATGTTCTTTTTGATCTTCTTAAAAAAGTATCAGGAAGATTTCATTTCTCCTTTTGAATTTTATTATTGCTCACATCCAAATTTGTATTTTGACCTTCATTTTCGTCGTTTATGTACAATGGTTTATTCCCGAAATCAAAATGAACATGTTTTGTTTTGTCTTAATTTTAATTGTCTACCCTGTACTGTTCTAATTACATTATTGACTTTTATAATATATAAAGATTTACAATTTTTTTTTATAATTATACCTGGTAACCACTTTACAAAATGATAGTACATAGCTCTATAATATATATTTGGATTTTTTTCAAATTCATATATATTTTATACATCTTTTTGTTTTGATTTTTCTTTGAAATTCTCATATTTTTATAATTCTTATTAACAGTTTCAATATTATTCGTGATATTCGAAACTTGTTTTTCACTTTTATTGATGTTTACTTTCTGGTGTTAAATATGTAATTAAAGTTCTTGGTGTGTAACTAAATATTATTGGTGCTGGTGATAAATTTGTTGTAGTACTGGGTGTATTCCTATATTTAAATAAAAAATTGTCGAGCTTAAATTGTATTTTTAGAGATCTGCTCTAACAGGTATTTTTTTAAACTAGATTTAACAATTTGAACAGCTCGTTCCGCACTGCCATTACTTTGTGGATGATAAGCTGGAGAGTGTAATAATTTTTTATTATTTGCTAGACAAAATTGCTCAAGTTGCTTTGAGTTGAAAGGAGGTCCATTGTCAGAAACTAATTCCTTTGGTAACCCATAAATTGAAAATTCCTGATGAAAAATGTTTATAACGCTATTTGCTTCAGTGCTCTTCATTAGAAAAATATCTATCCATTTAGAAAAAGTATCCATTAAAATAAGGAAATTTTGTTTTTGAAAATGGTAGAAGTCGATATGAACTCTTTCGAATGGCGAATTTTGGCCAGCTCGATAATTGTATAGAACCTAGCTTATTACCTAGTTCTTGACAAACATTACAGCACAAAATATTTAACCAATCTCTACCCAAGAGAGGTATAAAATCTTTCCCAGGTTTAATAACATACAAATTCAACAAGTGATTAAGATTGTTTTTAAATAAATCTTTTACTATAACTTCCAATACACCAACAACAACTATTGTCTCATCTGTTACTACCATTAATTGCCTTTCAAATTTTTTTAAGTTTAACTTTTTAAAATATTTCAAGTATTTATTTTCAGATGCGATTGAAAAACATGCACCCGAATCTATTTCCATATCAATACAAATATTATTTAATCTAAAATTATTTAACATTGCATTACTACCTGAAGCGCCTGACACGTGTTCTTTCACAGAAAGTATGTTTTTTGAATTCTTATTTAAACTAAAATTATTTAACTTTGAATCTGAAGTACCTGACACATGTTCTTTCACAGAATGTATGTTGGTCTTTCTTTCTTTGTTGCACCTGTTAGCATAATGCCTTTTTCCTTGGCATCACGTAACGTTTTTCAAATTTGTTTGATAGCCGTTCTTTGAATTTGTTTGATAGCCATTATTTGACCTGGCTCTCCGATGGTTAAATTGATTGTTCCTTCCGATCCAATTTTGCATATCATTATTTTTAGTATATATTGATGATTGCATTTCTAGAATTTCCTTTGTAGTGAGTTCCATTGTTAATGCTGTTTCACAAATTTCTGTAAATTTTTTTGTTAAAGGCTCGTCAAGTAATTTTCGTTGAATGGTGGAATCTTTTTGTGACCAGATGAATTTGTCACATAGTGCTTGATCTAGGTAAGCACCAAGTTCGCATGTCTCCGGTAATACTTTTAATTCCACTATAAAGTCTTGAAGAGTTTCGTCTGGCCCGAAAACTCTGCTCATAAATTTGTGTCATTCAGCTCTCGTATTCTTCTTCGGCTTGAAGTAATTTATTAGTAACTTTGTTATGTCCTTATATGAATAATCTTTAATAGCTTTTGGAGCTACTAGTGATTTGAGGATTTTATATAAATCTGAACCTCCAAATGTAATAAGTAGAGAATTTTTATTTGCATCTACTCTGTTATTTAAAATGAAAATGTGGTCCAACCTCTCTATGTACTGCTCGAAATCTTCTCCTATGATAAAGTGCTCGATAGTCCCCACAAATGGACTATTAATTGGAAATTTTTTTATTTTTGTTTCTGTCTCCATTTGTATACTTTAAATAATTAATTAAAGAACGTGTTTTTCTTTTCCTTTTTTCCTCGTCGACAACTGATATGTATGTTATTTTATTGCTGTTCTTATGAGACTGTATTAAATAATTACATTCTTAATATTCACAATTTGTATTACTGTACCTACTCATACTAATACTTATACTATAATAATTATAAAGAGATAGTCACATATATACACAACAGGGCTGTGGTCTTGGAACAAGTGATAATGGTTGGATGACCAAAGAAATATTTTATGAATATATCTCGAAAGTTCTGCACCCACATCTCATACAAATTGGTGTTAAATTTCCAGTGATATATTTTGTTGACGGTCACATTACTCACCAAACATTAAATTTGAGCAATTTATGTATTTGGTTAGGAATATCTCGGTCGCTTTATATCCAAATGCAACATGAATTTTGCAACTAGCAGACATCGCAGTTTTTAAATCCCTAAAAATGGGTGGAATACTAAAGTTCTTGAATGGAGACGTCAAAATCCAACAGAATCCCTTACAAAAGAAAATTTTGCATCAATTTTGAACGAAGTGGTGCAAAATAACATAAGTAAAGAAGTAATTCAAAATGGCCTAAAATTTAAACGAAAATAGGTAATAAAACAAGTTACCAAATTAATAATACATCACCAGTTAAGTCCAGTTCTAATAATCATGTACGTAAACTTTTTGAGATAGAAAATGAAAAATCTTAAATGGGACACAATATTCCTCTGTTGGTAAGATGTGCTACAAATGTACGTATGCAATTAATAATGCAAATTTTGATAGTCGGGGTATCAAATGCTCGCAATGCATTCGAGACTATCACATTAAATGTATAAAACAATCAAATTGTCCTTTGATTTCCAAATTTATTTGCACAATCTGCCAACTATAAAGTCAAATAATTTATGATATAAATTATTAATTTTTTTACTATAGAAAACTGAATTATTCTGCTTATTTTATATTATATTTTATATTAATTTGTTGTTTAATTTTTTGTTTCGTTCGACTGTTGAATATTGAAATATGATTTATACTAGGGACCCCTGTTGATTAATTGTAATTTGAGTTATTAAAAGCCATTCAAGTTTTTCAAAATGAAAATGAAGTAGGTATATTTATAAAATAGTAAATATCTTTTAAAGGACTCTTCCACATATAGCCTTCATTCGAATGTTTTTTTTGTCCTCTATTCTTGGAGATCAAATTTGATAGCCATTCATTCATGTCAAAAAATTACATCTGTAGATATTTATGTATCTACAGATAAAAATTAATAACATTACTATGAAAAACAATTTTTTATTATAAAATTATTTTTTGAAAAATTACGAAATATTTAATGGAATTCACTTAAATTTTTTATTATGCAGGTTGGTCTGGTTTAGAGCAAAAAGTTTTTAAGTGGTGATTCCTTGGAGTATTTTAGGAAAAAAATTGTTCTAGAAGAGGTGTCTATCTTTAAATTTACCTGGGTTACAGAAGGTTAAAGAAAATCGAATTAGAAAAATTATGTCTAAAGAATATCAACTACAGCTCAGAAGAAATTGAAACTAGAGCAACATCTTCTTCATAGCTTTTTTTTAGAATTAATACACCTAATTAACGGTGTATGTTGAATGAGTATCAGACTTACCGTTTTTGAATAATAACTGCATAAACTTAAAATATTGCTTATAAAAACTGAAAATTTTGTAAAAAACGTTGATTATCTCGAAAAAATTCGCTATTTTTTTTTTATTGTGTTGATGCGCTACATCATCCCCTGCAACTTTTTCATACACAACTTTCATATCAGACTTGCCGTTTTTCAGGTAAGGCATATAAAATTTCAGTAATATTTGGCTACCTGTACTATGCAAGAAATTTTTCGAAAATTAACTTATTATTATCACTGGATTTATGGTGTTGGGCACCTGTTTTATAGTAGCTACCTAGTTTTAAGTTGTTTTATAATGCTCCATGTACATTTTTAATCGTTTTGACTACGATATAAAAGAATATTGACTTGTGCAACACAATTAGTTGCTAAAAGAATTTGATTGGGATAACTAAAAAAAATCGAATAATAAACCATGTCTAGTCCATGTCTAATAAACCAACGAAGAATATGCAGACATTCATTTGATTTACAGCTTTTGTAACTGCAGTGGTTTAGCTGCACAACAAGAGTATCGTAGAAGATTTCCGAGGCGGCAAGTTCCATCAGTCTGGACATTTTTAAATCTTGTCAGAAGACTACGAGAGACGGGCAGCTCAAGCATGCCTCGAGTTGAACATGGTTCAACTTTGAGAGAAGCAGATATAGAAGAATAGATTCTTGCCTGCCTTAGTGAAAATCCTGGAATTAGTACGAGAATTTTTATTATTTTAAAGGATGCGGCAAACACGTCATGATCCTGGTCGCCCAGTTTCTTTGCAACATAATGGTAATTCTATGTCAAGAGTGTCAGCTGAAAGTTCTAGCGAATCTGAAGCGCAATCATTATCATCACTATCCGGTGTTAAAGGACAGGAAATCGAGATCGAAGAAGTGGAATGTTTCGAATTTTTGCGCGTTAAGACAAAAAGAAAAGTCAACAGCCAAATTAATAATAATTATGATCAGATAATTAATAATTCTAATTATAGTGTTGGTAATATTTATAACAATAAATATAAATTTTGTCATAATAAAAATAGTAACAATCATATCAAAGAAATGTGGTTATACAACTTTTTAAACTTAACTAAATATTTAAAAGTTATAAATGATTATAAAGATTAGTATGATGGTAATAAATAATATTAATATTGGCTAAGACGTGTTAATTTTTTTTTAAAAACTCTTAATTTTTTTTTTTTGAATATATGGTTTCAAATGTTTTTTTTCTACAATTAGTTACAAATGTTATTTTTAAAGGCGATAAGCTAAAACCGAAAAAATACAAAAAAAAGAAAATTTCTTGGTTATTTTTTGTTTTTAATTATAAAACTTCAAAAATTAACACTTTAAATAAAATAGAGTTATTGCCCCTTGTTATTCTAGAATTTAAGAAAAAATACTAAAATAAATACAAAAATCTTTATTATTGATGATTTTTTTTATTAATTGCGAATAAAAAATAAAATTACTATTAAAATCAAATGTAATTTGTTTATATTTCATATCAAGATAATATTTAAATAAATCGCAATATATTTACAAAGAAAGATAATTTGAAAAAATCCAATTTTGTTTCATTACACTATAAAGTAACTATATATACATAGAGTATTCACTCAGAGCAAAAAGTATGTGAATTTTGTTGATTTGAAATCATCTTAGATCGGATTTGGGGTCATTTCATAAAAATATTAAATAGTATTGTGGAAATGTGATTTGATTTATCTGATATTATTTATACTAGGGAGCCCTGTTGATTATTTATATTTCAAGTTAAAACCAATTTAAAGTTTTTAAAAATGTAAATGAAGTATATTTATAAAATAGTTTTACACAAGTTTTTAAAAACGTTTTACACAACGAATTAGAATTAAATGGAAGTGACTATCCATACAAAAAAGTGTCCAATGTTTTGCGTATATTCCTCTCTTTCTTTGTTATTTTTTATGTCAAAAAACAGAAATAGACGAATATATTCGTTCAATTTATTTTCTCTCTTTTTAATGGAAATTATTTTAATAAATAAACAAGATAGTGCTCAGAATTTAATATGCCTCAATTTGTATGTATTTTGACTTAAATTTTCTTAAAAATATGATGAGTAAGAATATCTAACAATAATGGATAAATTAATCAAAGTTTATTATAAATACATATATGAAAAAAATATGAGAAATACAGCGCTTTCTAGTTTTGTATTTTATAATATTTATTTTTTTTTTAGATTTTAAATTCTTTTCTGTAAGTTTTTTCAATAGATTGATTATAAAATTTTTTACATATTTGATATTTATTATATAAAATTATATAAAGTTATTATTGTCTATTGTCTATCCTATATTTATAAATATGTAAATAATATGTTATTAATATATTTGTATCAAAAAATTTTCTTTTTTCCACACTACTATTGAGGTAAAGAAATAGGAGCGTTTTTTTTAAAGTGGTTTCCCCAAGAGGCCTATTCCACTTCATTTTACAATATGGACTATATGCAATCATTTTTTTTCACTTTTAAAGTTTCTTTTAGAAAATATAGATTAGTGCCGTTTAAAATGGATTAATTTTGTTAATTTATTTCTTACGCTGTTTCTTTCATTAAGTAGTTTTAAGGAATGATGTATTCGTGTATTAAAATAAATTTCTGCAATACTTTTTATTAATAAACAAAAGTGATTTTCTGAAGGTGTTTGGTCAAACATATGATTAGGTATATAAATTTTGAAAAATTTTAGAACCTATAAAATTTATAAGAACTTTGGAAATTAAATTATATAACAATTAATTAATTCTGATTCGTTTGTTTTTACATAAGCTATTTTTTTTAAAGGACTTTTTTTTAGCAAATTACATTTCTAATTTAAATTTGAAAAATTAATATCATTTTATAAAAAATTACAAAATATTAAATGGAATATGCATGGATAATAATGGAATAATATTATTCCGCTCTTCATTTTCATTACCATTCACATCAAATTCTGGAGTTCTACAGGGAAGTCATTTAGACCGATTGGGGGTTTTTACACGAGTATTAGTTTTCTGCTGTATTCTTTTTTAAATTCTCTCCGTTACAACAGCTTGGGTTTTATATGGGTATTCTTTTGAATACCATATTTTGAGTGTGTGTTAGTGTATATTAAATTTTGTCAATAAAAAAAACCAAATTAAGTTTTTATATTTATTTTAAAATTTAAATTTTTCTAATTTAGTATGTATTACATTATATGATTTTGACAAATATATTTTTAACGACGATTTTTAGACGATTTTCAAAAAAATAACGTCGATCCAAGATTTATATGCTTCAAGATGATCTAGGTAAATTTTATACTTGATCATTTAGCTTTAGATATATTCTAAACAACGAAACCTTAGAAAAAGTTAATTCAATTAAGGACTTAGTAGCTTATTTCGATGATAAACTATCATTCAAACTCTTCTACGATAACATCGTTAATAAAGCTAATTCAATGTTGAGCTTTATAAGAAAATAAATGTGCTCATTTTTGTCAAAATTTACTGTCTTGATAAATTGACAACATTTTCAATAGAATATGAATATTTTACAATGGTTATTATTTATTTATTTATTTATTTATGCTTAGTACAAACATATTACAATATACATAAGTGTACAAAATTAAACAAACAAAATATAATTTTAAGCTTAATATTATTCTAGATCTTAATATTAAAATATTGATATTTATACATTTTTCTAATTTATAACCGATTAATTCTAATTAAAGAATGTTAGAAAATTATAAATTGCACTTATAAATATATTACTAAGATATATGTAAGTGCAGTTTTTTTTAAGTTGGGCTGCGTTTAATGTAAAATCGTTGTGGTGTTTTTGTTTATTTATTAACATAAACATTCTATTAACAGGCTCAATCACAATTGGTACGATGAAATATTGGACGAAAAATATTTTCCGATCTAAAGCGGTTTCTGTTGTTAATATATAAGTGGATCATATCTCTAACATAAGGAGAATCAATTTCATTATTTAAAACTTTAATAATGAATATGATATCAGCAACCTCCCTTCTGGATTCTAATAATTTAAGATTCAATAACTTTAACCGGTTCCTATAAGGTGGCAGAATAACTGGATTTGACCAGTGTAAATTACGCAGTGCGAATCTCAAAATTTTTTTTTGTGTAGCTTCAATTCTTTGGATATGATTGAGGTAATGACACGACCACACTTGACTGGCATATTCAAGATTTGGTCGAACAAGAGACGTAAAAAGTGATTTAAAGACGGATGGATCGTTAAATTCTTTAGAAAATCTTTTGACGAAGCCTAGCATGGAGTTAGATTTATTTATTATGACGTTTAAATGTTGTTTGAAACATAATTTATATCAAAGAGTACACCAAGGTCTTTAAAGTGTGAGACTCGTTCAATAGATTTATTTTCAAAAGTATAATCAACCATTAATGATTCGGAAGAGCGAGAGAAAGTCATTAAAGCACATTTATTAATATTTAAGGTCAGATTGTTAATTTTACACCAGTTTAAAAAAGAGTTTAACTCTTGTTGAAGAAGGGATGTGTCCCTTGCTGATGTAATTTTTTTGTAAATTTTCATGTCATCTGCATAAATAGTAATTTTACTATGCTTAATGACGGAAGTTACATCATTAATGGAAATAATAAAGAGAAGCGGACCTAAATGGCGCCTTGTGGAACGCCAAAGTTAGCTTCAAAAGGTTCAGAAGTAGCGGATCTAAATAATACGTTGTAGTTCCTATTAATTAAGTAGGAATTAATCCAATTGGTAAAAGAAGGAGGGAATCCCATTTTTTTAAATTTTAGTATAATAATGGAATGAGGAAGAAGATCAAAGGCCTTACTTAAATCGGTGTATATGACATCTGTCTGAAATCCAGCTTCCATATAGTTTTTGAATTTAGAACAACATTCTATTAAATTGGTTACTGTGGATCTTTTTTTCATAAAACCATGCTGGTTAGGGGACAGTAAGGTTTAACAATGATCATAAATAGAGTCAAATACTATTAATTCAAATAGTTTCGGAATACTTGAAAGTTTTGCAATTGGGCGATAGTTTTTTATATCATTCTTAGAATCTTTTTTATGAACTGGTCTAATAAACGATTTTTCCCAAAAATCAGGAAAGATTTCTTGAGAATGTGAGAGTTTAAATAAAATTGATAAAGGAGTGCAGAGATTTTCAGAACACTTTTTTAAAATAATTTCTGGTACATTATCTGGTCCAGGAAATGAATCATCGTTAAGTTTTTCCAAATATTTTTTCAGTTTACTCGGTTCAAAGTCTATCGTCGTGAGCGGGATTCTAGGAAAATTTTCTAAATCATGAAAATTGTTCATATTTAATACATAAGAGTTATTTATGTAGGAGCTTGAAAAAAAATCTTTAAAAAGGTTCGCGATTACTTCTGAATTATTAGAAGTTATGTTTTCGTAAGCCATAATATTTAGAAATTGATCTGACTTACGTTTTGAGTTGACAAACTTCCAGAATAACTTAGGATTCTTTTTAAATTCAAATGCCATGTCGTTAAGGTAATTTGTATAATTAGTGGTTAAAAGGGATTTATATGAATTAAAGAGAATTACGAATTGATGATATGTATTTTAATTTTTGTTTTTTAAATATTTTGACCATGCCTTATTTTTCTTGTTCCTTAATAACTTTAATTCCCTGTTAATCCAAAAGGGACTGGAATTCAGATTTCTTTCTCTGGATAACGGAACATATAAGCACAAAGCATGTGACAAAACATCATGAAACTTAGAAAGCGCTACATTAATAGTCACATTGTTCATTAATGTGTTAAAATCAATAGATAATAAAAAGTTATTAAGACCTGTGAAGTTTGTGTTACTGAAGTTATAACGATAAGATATAGTCGGTGTAACACTAATGGGGTTGCCGTAGCGGTAGGTGAAGCTAATAAAGGGATAATAGTTATCAATATTAACGAGGATTGCTGTTGAAGTTTCATTGATTATAAGATTATTCCAGTCTGATGCGAAAATAAGGTCTAATTGTTTATGTAGACAATTTTTAATTGTAGAAACCTGTTGTAGAGAGTTAGCATTACAGCCGTCTATTAACACAACTTCGGGCTTAGTTGAACTGTGGCTTGAAATTAAAAACAGTTCTTCATCATCTGGAATCCATTCGATATTTGGAAGGTTAAAGTCACCGCAAACCACAATTTCGTCGGATGGATTCAATAGGGATAAAATAAAATCAATAGTACTAATAAAGTTAATATAATTTTCAAGGGGAGAATTTGGTGGTATATAACAAGAAATAATAAAAACTGACTTATTTCGAAATTCAATTTTTACCGCAATTAGTTCTAAATCCATATTGGGTGGAAGTACAATAGCAGAACTATTTAGGATATTTTTTATCGCAATTAAAACTCCGCCGCCTTTAGGGGTTATTAAATTACTAACAAGTCTTCCTATATACTGCATATGAGGGATCAAATAATTCCAGAGAATTGATTGCTGAATGTAGCCAAGTTTCAGTTAAAACAAAAATATCAGAGTTCAAAATGTTTGAGTTTAAGTAAACATTTGACGTTTTAGTGCGTAGCCCCCTTACTACGTTCTGATAATAAACAGATAATTCAAAGGGCAGTATATTTCTTAAGGTTTTTTTTTTGGAAAATTTGCCAACTGTTTTAAATTAATTTCGTTAGGGACGATTTTATTATGGATTCCTATATGGTTTTCCCACGATCTTTGAAGATAGTTTACTCTATTACTTTCAACGTGGCTGCGGTATGTTGCAAGATCTGCCATCAACTCTTTTTGCGATATTCCAAGGCCTTCGCGATACCTGATAAATAATTTTTTTAAGTCGTTAGGCCCTGTTGGCACACTTTGTTGATGAATTAAGGCTTTTATGCTAGTTTTGGTATTCCCATCAATACAAACATGATTATCTTGGTTGTGTAGGTAAGCCAAATATAACCTAACGTTTTCATAGATTCTAGGATCACTCAGTTGACCGAGAACATATTTGCCCTCCTCTTCTTCAACAGAAATTTGAGTTAATCTAACAATTGGTGGAATAAGTTGATTAACGAAATTGGGTGAGGAATTTCTCGATGAAGATGGTTGAGTATTGGCAGGGATTACAAGTTTGCTGGTAAACAATTCACTGCCTGGGTTATTTACAGGACTTGGTGATGCAGGGCGATCAATTATTGAAGGAGTTAACTGATGCCTAATGGTAGCATCTATAAGATTTTTCCCTTTTTTGAAATTAGGATATAATGCATCGTTCTTTTTATGCAAGCTCTTATTTGTATTAGTCAATGATGACATAGGTGCCGACGAAGTCAATGATGTAAATTTATTACCAAAACTAACGTTTGGATTACTTAATGATGAAGTAGGTTTTGATAAATTTAAAGATTGAGATTCATTAGTAGGTGCAGTGTAAGTTTCGGCAGGATTTAAATATTTTCTGTGAAAATAAACATTGGAATTAGGGTGTGATGGAATAGGTCGCGAAAGATCATTTGAAGTGGAAGTATTTGATCTCTGTGTAGGAGAATAGGTGTAAATTGAATTAGAGTCTAAATTACGAAATGATGGGTACGCTCGGGCAAATGGCACGAAGCTGTTACTTATAGAAGATGAACTAGTCGCCTCGCTGTTATTAGATGTTTTTATTGTTTTGGGTGTTGTTTTTTTATTTTGTGTAGTGAGAGGTTTATATTTGTGTTTAGTGGATTTATTAATGTGTTTTTGGTTTTTGTTATTGACTGTATTTAATTTTTTAATTGTCTTACTTTTCCAGCGGGAGATCATCATGTTGTTCCAAATAAAAGTATCATTCTTCTTTTGGAAGAAGAGCCATTCATATTTAATTGGCAAAAGTAGCTGGAACGATTTTAATTTTTTTTGCTTGTTATGTGAAATCATTTTGCAGCTACAACCTGTTATTTTAAATTGTTTTTTGAACAGGTTGCATATCCATGTTTCATCAGCATAATGTGGTGCTCCTTTTATAAAATAGGCTGTCAAATGAGTAGAATTCACAGGTTGTTGGTTTGGAACGCTTATTTTCTTGATCCTATTGTTCCATTCATTTGTAGACCAAGTTGTTCCAAATTTGTGTATCTTAGGAGACAGGACTATTTTTGTATTCGGCCGGCTTGCTTTCGTCGGAGATTGTGAGGATGAGGATGTAACATTTAGCGTAGATGAATTTTCAACCTCCGGGGTGTCAACATTAGTTAAAGTAATATCGACATTTATTGGATTCTTTTGGAATGACATCCATTTATTAGAATTTATTTTTATTTCCTTGGTGAAGTCTGACACAGATTCCTTTAGTAATGCCATTGTTTGTTGATTAGAAGTTATAGCATTATCTGTTAAGGTGAAGAGTGAATCCACTTTGGCAGATAGTAATCTTTGACTAGATGTAACTTCTTTTATATTTTTTTTTAGCTCATCCATGTCACTTGAGTATCTGCTAAGGCTCACGATCACTATCTATAAGGCTCACGATTTAAAGTTTTGAATCCATGCTGAGAGCCCATTTTTAATTTTGACTCTTTTATTCCTGGCAAAATTTCTTCTGATATTTTATTTGTCAGGGTGTCAAAACAACTCGCCATTTCATCAAAGCTTTCACTATTTGAATTAATTGATGAAAGCTGCTTAGAAATTAATCCATTCTTATCCTGGTTGAGTTGTGTAATTAAATTTGTCGAATTATCATACATTTTTCGCAGCAAGTAATCAGTATTTTGGCAATCATTACAGATGAAGTACTCCTCAAGGGAGGGATGGTACCAATCTGGGGGCACCTATACAGACACCATGCAATTTTCTGTTACAAAACACCTTACAGAGTACCATTTTTGAGGACTTATCGTAGGCTGTATAGTTTTGCATATTGCATTTGAATTCCATTTTAAATTTTATTTTTTTTTATTTTTATTTATTAATTATTTTATTTAATTATTTATACTACGTAATTTTTATTATATTTTTTATATTTGTTATTGATTAGGTCAGAAATTATGCTGACACAAGTACCCAAATAAAAGAAAACTTTTTTTTTTATTGGTGAAGTAATTATTAATATAGGTCAGAAATTATAAAGTTAAATAATTATGCTGACACTACTAATAATGTTATCGTTACACTTTTTGTAATAATATATAAAAAAAATATAATTATAACCGTACACGTCTTTGCTTGGCGAATATTGAATTGAATTATTTTATCGTTGTTTATGAATTTGGCGTTTTGATATACCTCGATTGTTAGTTACATATCTAATTTACTAAATTAATATTTATTTCATAAAAGCAGACAGTAACTAATAAAATAATATTAATAAATAGTACCTAGCATAATTTCGAAAACATTACTATTATTAAAATCAATCAATGAAAATAACCTTAAATTTACTCATTCATTTATTTAATTTATGCCACCGTTCATTACGGTCAATTTTGTACATTAAAATTCATTCTTATTAAATAATGAAATTATCCAACAATGCTAAAAAAAGAGAAAAACAAAATTTTGACCCGTGGTATAGCTATATGTTTCGGTATAGTGAGGTTCAAATTTTAACACGCGGCACCATTACAAAAAAAAGTTAATGCATGCCTAAAGGAACATGAGGTGAAAATTTTTCAGATACCGCGAAATTTTTTTATTAATACTAGAATGAGTGGACAGAGGGTCCACGCCTCCCCACACCTGTACTCGAGCCATCACTGCCGAAGCCGGCCCTGTTTCTAAAAGGGAAAAAATTATCTACACATGTTTATTCTTCTTTCATTTTATATTTTTTGTTTTTTTTTTCTTATTATTATTCCATAATTTAAAAAAAAAATATGATATGAAATCATAAATTTTTACATTATAAAATTTAGATTTTTCTTTTTTTGTAAATAATTTTTGTTTGCAAATTAAAAGTTTAAGTAAATGAATTATAATTTTATATAAATATGTATAACTAGTATTAAATTTTGAAACGGTAATATGGGTATAATTAAAACGAAATTATTAAACAAAAAAAACTTTAATTTCAAATTAAAAATTAATTAGAATTAAATATAACATCTATTATATTTATTTTTATTAACATTAATTAAATTTATTCATTTTTTTTTTTAACTTAAGTTAAAACAAAACAAAATATTTTAAATTTAAATTTAGTTTTTATAATAATGTTCAAGATAGTACAAATAATTTCTTTGTTCAATCAAAATTGGTTTTGTTTCTTTTTCTCCTTACTTTATATAATAATTTTTTTTTTCATAGCTAGTTACTTTATATTGTGGGTTTTTACAAGAGTATTATTTTTCTTTTCCATTTTTTTTATTTCAAATCAAGTTTAATATTATTTTTCTATTATATTATTGAAATTTCACCTTTTTGTCAGAGAATTTACTTTAAAATAAAAAATTTGAAAATATTTGACATACTTATTAAAGCAGATTAAAGTAACATTTATAATATTATTCAAATTTTTCAAATCATTCAAAATTGTGTAAATTAATTTTTTATTATGATATATGTACGTCTGTTATTTAATTATAATTTTGGTAAATAAATAAATATGGAAGTGTTAAATGCTTTAAAGAAATTCAAATATTGTTTATTTTTATAGCATTTTAATTGTCTTTTCATTGTTTTTTTTTTCTAATTCAACTTATATAATATATATGTACATACAATTTAAAAAAAAAAGTGATACAAATTTTTAAGTTTAGTTTACAAATTTTCAAGTGAAAATTTTTATGAGTTCTTTTGTGTTGAATTTATAAAAAATAACTTTTCTTTTTTTAGTTTTAAAGTTATTAAACAGCAAAGTTGAACTTCTCCATCGATTTCTTTTGTTTAACATTTCAAAATTTTTATGTTAAGAAATAAAACTTTAAGGCACAAATAAAGAGAAAGTTTTTATGATTTTAATTATTATTCATTACATTTAGTATGAAATTATTTTAAATTTAATTTTTTTTTCTTCACATTTTCTAAATTAAGTCTATCATGAGTAGTTTTGAATTTTTATTTTAATTATACAAGGGAAATTATATATGTATTTATGCTTAAAAACTTCTTTCTGATGCTTATAATTTGAACTATTAAAATGTTATTTTTTTTTTTTTATTTATTTAAAATATATTTATTTTTGTATATACCACCATTTTAATCCGTTTTTCTTTTTAATCTATAATTTTATTAAGTAATTTAATTAAGGTTACATTTATAAGTTTAGGAACATTTGGGAAATTTTAGTTATTTATTTAATTTTTTTATAATTAATTATAAGTTATATATTTATTTTATCAATCTTCCAAAGTATTAAGTAATACCACATTCATACACCTGAGCCTCCACTGATTTAATATTCTAATTTATTTAAATAATATTTTGTTTAAGTATATATATTAATTAATAATAATTGATAAACATTAATTTGGCATCAAATGTGGATGTTTTCTTTTTTTTTGTAATTATAAAATTTTATAAATTTCTTAAACAATTGAATGCTAAGAGAAATTTAATTTTCAATAAATTTTCTCCCCTCTGACGACATGTCTTAGCCTGTTACCTACTACCCTTTCGTTTCAAAAAAAAAAAACGCACGCCATCCAAAAACCACGTCGACTGTACATTTTCTCTACCCTACCATGGTACAAAGAATTAATAAAAATTAATATTGCGCATGGATGGTGTTCTACATTTGTGACGTCATTCGACGACAAAAATATTATTGTTTACATTTTTGCGTATGACAAGCAATCAACTTCAAATTATACTTTTAAAAATTAATTTCACTATATAAAAATGTTCAAATAGAGATTTTTCAATTAATTTCTTTTGTAATGGATTTCCAGATTTCAAAACAATTGCTAATTAAAGTATAATAAAATTGTATTCTAATTGAAAATTGTATAATAATTTCAGAATTGAAAAACATAGGTATTTCTTATTATTTCTATAAGTTTTTTAATTTCTGTATGTATATCAACATTTCCAAATGCATATAATAATTTTTTTACATTATTTTTACTAACTAACAATTTATTTCCATTATTCCATTATTCAAACTGTTTTCTAATTTATTTAATTTTAGAATTAAAAATATTATTTGGTTTTTGGAGTCCTCCTTCGTTGATATGATTCGTTCAGGTATATCCACATGTTCCATCTGAATATTGAGTGACTATTTCTGGTAATTTCAATTTGAATCTCTTTAATATATATCCAGCTAAGTATTTTAAAGCATCGTACTGGAGGTCAGGCATTTCCTGCAAATTATTTTTGCCACTGTACTTCAACCTAGGTACATGTGAATTAAAAGTGCGGTGTAATAAATAAACGTTTAAATAAGCAATTAATGATTAATGAACAGATATAAACTAAAATCAGAGCGCATAAAAAAAAAATTAAAATAATAAAAATTTAAATAATAAAAACAATTTAAAAATAGTGTCAATAATAAAATTTACTTGAGATTAATAATTAAATCAAATAATACATAACTTAAAAATAGCTAAAACAATTTTTTTCTTTTTTCTCTCCTTTATTCAAAATGTTGTTAACTGTTCGTCTTAGTTGACAATAATAAAATCATGATTCAATTCATATTAAAATAATTTTTTTTTTTATTTTTTTTTTCGTTTTTCTTTTCCGGCTTTCTTTTTCTTCTACAAAATTCTCTCATTATGCACTATAATTTTTTCTTCTTTTTTATTTTGTTATTACCGTAATTTTCTCATTGTTCTAACCTGCAGTGAATGTTTCTGAGAGTATTTCTACACCCAATAAGGTATTAAAAACTGTTGTGTGTAGATATTGGTTTCAGTTGCATTCATTGCAGGGGTGGTATAAGTAAGTGGTACGTGGGCCAAAAAATTTAATTTATATATTTTTTTTTTTTTATATATATATATTTTTTTTTTTCGGTACTTTTTGTTAAGTTTAATTTATTTTCCTTTTCTCTTTGTAAATTGTTCGTTATTATGTTTAAGATAGATTTTTGTAAAATTCGCGGTCTATCAACAAATTTCCATTCCGTCGAAAGCCATCTACGGCTCCAAAATCCAGCAATTTTAGCACTAAGTGAAACACAAGCTGTGAATAATGATATTAACTTTAATATCAATAATTATTCGCTTGTGCCACTTTTTATACCCCATAGAGGGATTGCTTTGTATATACGAAATGATGTAGCTTATAAGACTCTTCAAAATTTTGAGTGCTCCAATCCAATTTATCAATATAATTGGATGAAAATACACGCCGATAAGCACATCATTCACTTCTGTTTTATTTACAGATCGCCTCAAGCGAATCAGCTAGAAACTGATATGCTTATAGAAAGACTATCCAACCAGATACACTCAATTCTGGAAACCAATCCCGAGTCTGAGATTATTCTGGCGGGAGACTTCAATATTCATAACAGAGACTGGCTTAATTTTTCTAGTCACAACAGTCCCGAAGGCAAACAAGTTGAACTTTTTCCAATTTTTTCAACCTTTCTCAACTTGTCAAAAGCCCTACGAGGTACCGATCCAGAGAAATATTCAATCTCTGTTAACTCTCCGCTAGGTGGTTCCGACCACTGTCTTGTAAGCACAAGCTTCGAAGTAGGCACAACAACCAGTTCTTCTAATTCTCCCAAAAGACTAGTTTGGCATTACCACCAAGCTGACTGGGAAGGCTTCAACAACTTTTTAAATGCATCGAACTGGTCGTTGTGTTTCCAATATAAAAATGTCGTCTTTGCTGCAGAGGTGATTAGCAAGAGGATTCTATTAGGAATGAAAACTTTCATTCCAAATAGCCTTAGAAGTATAAAACGAAATCCCTCAGGTTGGTTCAACGACCTCTGCAGCAAAGCTCTGAAATCCAAAGAAGAAGCTTACGAAAAATACAAGAACAATAAAACAGTCAATACGTATGAGAGTTATAAAGTGGTTAGGAATAAATGTAAAAAAATTATCAATCAGCAAAAATTCCTGCATAACCAAAGATTGAGACGAGAAATCTTTGATCTCCCCAACAACAGCAGGTCTTTCTGGACATTTGCTAAAAATGTTGGGCAAAATTTTTGCAAGTCTTCGTTTCCACCTATGATTGATAATAGTACAATTATATCAGATTCTGTTGGAAAGGCTAATCTCTTCGCAAAATTATTTGCAGCTAATTCCACACTCCCTCCTACAGCCCAAAATCCTTCATCAATCCCTGTTCTAAATTATTCCTTCGGAAGGATCTACTTTAGAACAAGAGCTGTAGCAAAAGTCTTGAAGAATCTCGATATAAAAAAATCTACCGGTCCTGATGGTATACCTGCAATTGTGCTGCGACACACTGCCTTCGCTATTTCTAAACCTCTGCGCAACTTATTCCATTTGTCCTTTTCTTCAGGAACTTACCCGTCCTATTGGAAAGTTGCCCAAGTTTATCCTATTCCTAAAAAAGGTGACAAAAGCAATCCTTCAAACTATAGGCCCATAGCTATTACTTCCATTATTTCAAAAACGATGGAAATCTTAATTAATCATAAGCTGAAGAAATATCTTGACAGTAGAGGTATAATTCATGATAGCCAATACGGCTTTCGAGCCCAACGTTCCACCGGTGATCTCATGACATGCCTCTGCGAGAAGCTCAACACCAGCCTGCATCAATCTGGTGAAGCTACTGTTGTAGCTCTGGATATATCTAAGGCTTTTGATCGAGTTTGGCATTCTGCTCTTATAGCAAAATGCAACGCTATAGGCCTTGGTTCAACCTTTTCTAAATGGATTGAAAGTTTTCTTTTAAATCGATCTATAATAGTTTCAGTTGACGGTTCTTTTTCCGACCAACTTCAAATCAATGCTGGTGTTCCACAAGGCTCTGTCCTTTCCCCCACCCTATTTCTCAATTTCATTAATGACCTTCTCAAATTAACTTTCAATCCAATCCATAGTTTTGCTGATGACAGCACTCTAGTAGCATAATATGATTTTCTAAAAGTAACCAATGCTACAGCTTCCACAGTCACCTCCAAAAGAACAATGATGGCGGGCGCGCTCAATCACGACCTTGGCAAAATTGTCAACTGGAGTAAAGCTAACAGAGTCGAGTTTAACACTTCAAAAACTCAAAACTGTCTTGTTAGTAACAAGCCAACAACATTCGAACCAATTCTCCAGCTTCAAAATGAAGGTATCCAGCGACTCAAAGATCTGAACATTCTCGGAATGTGAGTGAATCAAAATATGCACTGGAATGAACATATTTTCGATATTGCGAAAAGCGCCGCAAAATGTTTAGGCTTTTTGAGCCGCTGCAAAACTTATTTTTCATCTCGAGACCTTTTAAAAATCTATAAAGCATATATACGACCCAAGCTCGAGTATAACTCACATTTATGGGCAGGTGTGACAAAGTTCAAAACCGCGCCCTTCGTCTTATATCCCTTATCCCACTTGTCATCCATTATACCACTTGATCATCGTCGTATCGTTGGAGCACTTACTCTATTTTATAGATATCTGCTTGGTGTTGGCACTTGTTCCGAGGAATTAAAATCACTTCTTCCTCCTCTTAAGCAATTCAATCGCACAACACGAGAGGCATCAAGTGCCCACCCTTTCACAGTGGAAATTCCGAGATGGTTTAAGTCCGGCTATGGAAATTCTTTTATAGTAAGAACATCCCGATTGTGGAACCGCGTCCCAATCGAAGCATTCCCAATGAGAGAAGGATTTTTTATTTATGACTTACAGAGGTTTAAGACGAATATTAACAACATTGTACGCTCTTTCCCACAAAACTTTTCTTCTTCCATTTCCTTTCCTTTCCTCTAACTATCCCTTCCTTTTTCAAATAGTCAACAGTCAATAGCAAGTACTTAAAGGTTCAAAACCTAAGTTTTGGCTATAATATAAAAAAAAAAAAAAAAAAAAAATCGTTTGACTCATTGTTGTTGATTGAAATTTGAACATCTGATAGAGATGCCAATAAACCACAAGTAATCACCGAAGCATCAAACTCGTCATTGAAATTATTTTCTTCTCCATACAAAGGTATACATTCATTTGAACGCTTTCTTCTTTATCTGCGTAATCTATATTTGAACTCAAGCGGACTTGGATGATCACTCAGTCCCCCTTTTGCTCTCATTAATCCAAAAAACCTTTCCAAAAAATCCTGATTTAATCTAACAAACCAAAAGTTATTTGAAAAAATTATATATAAAATACGTATATTGTCAATAACTCTGTTACCTGTAAGTTAATATATATGAAATCTCGTAACTCTCTTTCATATCGTTAAACATCATTTTTAGTGAACTGATGGTTAATAATATTCCTTTTTGAAAAGGTAATAGTGTGCTTCTATGTAATCACGTGTGCTTCTGCCTTTAATTTTTTACAACTTTTCAGCAAATAATTTAACAGTTCGTGTTGTAAATTTCTCACATAATCCTCGGGCTTAAAATGCTTGGAACAAATATAAAATGTTTTTACATTAAAATTATATTTTCTTTGTCATTTTTTTTCCAAATCTTCACTATATTTTCATCTTTAGCAAAATGAAAATATTTAATACCAATATAGTCTTAAGTTTTAGTTTTTAAGTTTCTTGTTGTTGTTACTAAAACAACCAAATACAGCACAATTCACCATTGTTTAATAGTTTTTATTTATATATTTTAATAATATAATTATTTTTATTAATTATAAAGTAATATTATTTATTTATTTATTTATTAAACAGCGGACCTGCTGATAAATCTGCAGGCCAACTACAGACCCTCTTCCCTTACGGGATGTGGGCCTTTAAAATGTATATAAAAGTAAACTTACAAAATAATATATATAATATCTAAGAAATACAATAAATGGTATAAAAGAAAAAATTCACAAATCAACAAATTAACAAAATAGAAATTAAAATTTAAAACAAAAAAATATAATACAATTTTTAGTAAATTAACAATTCAGAAATTAAAATTTAAAATTAAAAATTTTAGCAAATTAGCAAATTATCCATTTAGCAAAATACAAACAAAGATAATTGTAAACTTAAAAAAATAAAGTATAGGTATTTAAGTGTAGTCTTAAATAATGAAGTAATGTAAAAAGGAGGTGTATATACACCTACCATTCACTAGAATAATAAAATAATAATTTTAGCAAATAGTAGGTAACCAAAGTGTAAATTTATAAAAAAGAAAGTATATTTAAGTGTATATAATATACTTACTATCAAAAAATATATATAGTAAGAAGTCTCATCTCATATAAATTTTTGTAAACAAATTTTTGTACTACGCGCCTGATATTGAAACCCTATCTAGAGGAAAAGAAAAAGGGGTGAAAGATTGAAAGTAAACAAAATTTGAGAGAAGAAAAAAATAACAAAATTTTCGTTATCAGTTGATATTGATGTTTTATAAGAGGAGGATGTATGTCGGGATACAGCAAAAATTGAAATGTTTTTGTTGTTCTTTTTTTTTCATTATTATGAAATGACGAATATGAACAAAAAGAAAACCAACAACAATTTTTTTTTGTTATTATGGTTTTGATTAGTGATTATCAATGCCTCCATATTTAAAAAGCCCCGAAACTAATTTTTACACCTTAAAAAAAGATTTTATTTATATGAAAAAACGAAGGTTTACAAAGATTTTCCATACAAATTTTTAAATTTTAATTTACGAAGCAAAAATTAGTTTCGACGCATTAGGTTCTGATGCGCGTTCTATTAAGTATTAAATTTTGTTATGTTACCAAAATAAAAATACAGATCACAAGAACTGAGAAATAATTGGATTGGAATGGATTTATCATAGAAAAAACATTGAATACTTACCCCTATGCAATTGCAAAAATTAAATTTTTAACGATGGCTTAGGTTTCAGCTTGAAAGACAGTGGGATATGTTCCAGGTACCGCGCTATTTTTGAGCCATCAGTATACCATACTGAAGCTCCTGGAGGTAAGGCTCTTATTAAACCTTCGACTTCTTCTCTTTTGGGTATTAGTACAGCGAAGTTCCTGCGACAATCAATTGCTTTTGTCATATAGTCTGACATTGCAATTGCTTCGGTTCCCAGTTTATTTTCTGCAGGATCATGCTATGTCCTGGTCTTTTGTGTTTAAAATTGTTTGTTAGATGCAGTCTTGTTGCTGTCATTCCTGCCGTCTTCATCAAGTATAGATGAATTGGTGGGATTTCCAGAACTTTTTCTAGAGCTAAAGTTGGGCACGTTCTGAGTGCCTCAGTAGCCCCAAGACATGCTATTCTTTGTATTTTTGTAAGCTTAGCACATGCTTTCGTCTGTTCTATTTTTGGCCACCATACAAATGGCGCGTAAGATATTATAGGTCTTATTATAGACTTGTAGAGCCATTCAGTCATCTGTGGAGATAATCTCCATGTTTTTCTATGTGAGGATTCCATGACAGTTTACTGTTAAGTATTATTCCTACGTGTTTTATTTCCTTTACCATTTCGATAGCAACTCCGTCCAATGAAGGCGGTTGGTAGTTTACTTTTCTTCGATATGTAAAAAGGATGTTGTTTATTTTGTGTGCATTAATACTCCGACCCTTGTTTTTGCACCATTTTGCACTATGCGTATAGCAAATTGCATTCGTTCCGCAATTGTGTTTTCGAATTTGCCTCTGACTAGTAAGACTAGATCGTCAGCGTAACTGATACAGGAGATACCTTCCTTGTTTAGAACGGTCAGTAGTTGGTCTATGACTATGAATGATCATTTGAAAGTTTTATTGTTAAAATTTAAATGTTACTGTTAAATGATACTGTGTTAAATTGATACAAAGAGGGACGCATTTTATTTTAAATTCTCGATATGACCAATGAGAATACATTTTCAATTGGGTCTTGATTAAATCTTGAAACTAAAATAAAAAATAAGTTGTCCTTTCCCATCACCTTTCCTTTTGCCATCAGGAGTTAATTTATGTATTGCGAAAGAACTTAATCAAGTGTGGATAATCAAAACCATTTCGGTTCTTGGGCTGTAGAAAAAATGGATATAAATATTTTTAATGAACATAAAAATATGTTTTATCAAAGATTATATAATTACTATAAGATGTTTCACTTCATATAAAAAAATGTCAGACTGTTTTTTTGGCTCTTCACCCTTTGGTAGGTGGAGGAACATGTGTCTGAATATTTATGTTTCAGCAAAATTGTATCTAAACTGTTTGATTCCATATGAATTATGAAATTACATGCAGAGAGGCTTTTTATTTCATCAACAATTCTCATTCTATTTCATATACAGCAACACTATTATTTTTGTTGAATGAAAATAAAAAGTACCAAGCGTAACGACTAGACACCTCGAAATTTTAATGAGTAGAATAAAATCTCCCATTTATTTCACATAATACACAAAAAAAATATTTCTTCAACAAAGTATCAGTTGCATTTAAAACCGCTTAAAGTAAAGTGTGAAGACGGGTTTTGCTATCATAGTTATTGTACTTTTTGTTGTGATTTTGATAAGGAACTGTGGAAGTATTGTTTTTTGGATATTTTAAAGCATTTTCTAGAATAACTTATTTATATCGATAATTAGTTAAATGATTTATTAATTTTTTATAAAAAAATGATAAAATATTAACGTAATAATTAAATAAATACAGTGGCAATAATTGTAACCATTTTTCGTAAATTTTAATTTTTGGCACCTAGGTGCCAATTTGTATCCCATGTAAATACAACTATTGGCACCTGTTAATAGCTATACCAAAATTGGCAATCAACAAGCACTTTCTGAAATTAAAGATAGAAAAATTTGTAAAAAAAGTGCTTCTAAAAAATATAATATACCGCGATCAACGCTGCAATTTCGATTAGGGCATAATTTCAAAAAAATTAGACCTGGTCCCGAAACTATTTTGACAGAAGAAGAAGAAAAAAACATCGTAGATTGGATAAAGATTTCGCAGAAAAAACGTTTTCCGAAAAGGAAAGAAGATGTTATTTACAGCGTAAAATGTTTTTTAGATGCTTGCGAAAGGCCACATTCGTTTGGCGAGGATAATACGCCAGGTAAAGGCTGGTTTAAAGCTTTTTCGAAGCGATATCCAAGCTTATGTTTTCGAGCAACTGATTCAGTAACTACAGCAAGTGCTACTGTGTCGTTTACTGACGTTCATTTGTGGTTTGATCAGATAAAGCAGTATTTGGTGGAGAATGAGTACTTCGATTTATTAAATGACCCTAGCCGTGTTCTCAATGGAAATGAGACTAATTTTTTACTTTGTCCAAAAACAAAAAATGTTTTAGCACCAAGAGCTACGAAAAATATTTATGAGATAGATAGAGGTTTGGCTAAAGCAAACATAACAGTCATGTTATCATTCTTAGCATCAGGAGTTACAATACCACCTATGGTTATATATCCATATAAGCGACTCTCTAAGGAAATACGTAAGGCTGTTCCAAAGGGCTTGATATGTATGTTATTTTATTGCTGTTCTTATGAGCCTGAATTCAATAATTACATTCTTAATATAATAATATTTACAATTTGTATTACTGTACCTACTTATACTAATATTTATACTATAATAATTATAAAGAGATAGTGTTGCCACATATATACACAACACTTCTTCCACCTTAGATTGAACTTCATGTTTCTTAATTTATTTTATTTTAAATAATTAATTTTTTTATTTGAAATTTTTCTACTGGTTTAAATGTTCTTTTTGATCTTCTTAAAAAAGTATTAGGAAGATTTCATTTCTCCTTTTGAATTTTGTTATTGCTCACATCCTAATTTTGATTTTGACCTTCATTTTCGTCATTTATGTACAATGGTTTATTCCCGAAATCAAAATGAACATGTTTTGTTTTGTCTTAATTTTAATTGTCTACCCTGTACTGTTCTAATTACATTATTGACTTTTATAATATATAAAGATTTACAATTTTTTTTTATAATTATACCTGGTAACCACTTTACAAAATGATCGTACATAGCTCTATAATATATATTTGGATTTTTTTCAAATTCATATATATTTTATACATCTTTTTGTTTTGATTTTTCTTTGAAATTCTCATATTTTTATAATTCTTATTAACAGTTTCAATATTATTCGTGATATTCGAAACTTGTTTTTCACTTTTATTGATGTTTACTTTCTGGTGTTAAATATGTAATTAAAGTTCTTGGTGTGTAACTAAATATTATTGGTGCTGGTGATAAATTTGTTGTAGTACTGGGTGTATTCCTATATTTAAATAAAAAATTGTCGAGCTTAAATTGTATTTTTAGAGATCTGCTCTAACAGGTATTTTTTTAAACTAGATTTAACAGTTTGAACAGCTCGTTCCGCACTGCCATTACTTTGTGGATGATAAGCTGGAGAGTGTAAGAATTTTTTATTATTTGCTAGACAAAATTGCTCAAGTTGCTTTGAGTTGAAAGGAGGTCCATTGTCAGAAACTAATTCCTTTGGTAACCCATAAATTGAAAATTCCTGATGAAAAATGTTTATAACGCTATTTGCTTCAGTGCTCTTCATTAGAAAATAATCTATCCATTTAGAAAAAGTATCCATTAAAATAAGGAAATTTTGTTTTTGAAAATGGTAGAAGTCGATCGAATGGAGAATTTTGGCCAGCTCGATAATTGTATAGAACCTAGCTTATTACCTAGTTCTTGACAAACATTACAGCACAAAATATTTAACCAAACTCTACCCAAGAGTGGTACAAAATCTTTCCCAGGTTTAATAACATACAAATTCAAGAAGTGAAGATTATTTTTAAATAAATCTTTTACTATAACTTCCAATACACCAACAACAACTATTTTCTCATCTGTTACTACCATTAATTGCCTTTCAAATTTTTTTAAGTTTAACTTTTTAAAATATTTCAAGTATTTATTTTCAGATATGATTGAAAAATATGCACCCGAATCTATTTCCATATCAATACAAATATTATTTAACCTAAAATTATTTAACATTGCATTACTACCTGAAGCGCCTGACACGTGTTCTTTCACAGAACGTATGTTTTTTGAATTCTTATTTAAACTAAAATTATTTAACTTTGAATCTGAAGTACCTGACACATGTTCTTTCACAGAATGTATGTTGGTCTTTCTTTCTTTGTTGCACCTGTTAGCATAATGCCCTTTTCCTTGGCATCACGTAACGTTTTTCAAATTTGTTTGATAGCCGTTCTTTGAATTTGTTTGATAGCCATTATTTGACCTGGCTCTCCGATGGTTAAATTGATTGTTCCTTCCGATCCAATTTTGCATATCATTATTTTTAGTATATATTGATGATTGCATTTCTAGAATTTCCTTTGTAGTGAGTTCCATTGTTAATGCTGTTTCACAAATTTCTGTAAATTTTTTTGTTAAAGGCTCGTCAAGTAATTTTCGTTGAATGGTTGAATCTTTTTGTGACCAGATGAATTTGTCACATAGTGCTTGATCTAGGTAAGCACCAAGTTCGCATGTCTCCGGTAATACTTTTAATTCCACTATAAAGTCTTGAAGAGTTTCGTCTGGCCCGAAAACTCTGCTCATAAATTTGTGTCATTCGGCTCTCGTATTCTTCTTCGGCTTGAAGTAATTTATTAGTAACTTTGTTGTGTCCTTATATGAATAATCTTTAATAGCTTTTGGAGCTACTAGTGATTTGAGAATTTTATATAAATCTGAACCTCCAAATGTAATAAGTAGAGAATTTTTATTTGCATCTACTCTGTTATTTAAAATGAAAATGTGGTCCAACCTCTCTATGTACTGCTCGAAATCTTCTCCTATGATAAAGTGCTCGATAGTCCCCACAAATGGACTATTAATTGGAAATTTTTTTATTTTTGTTTCTGTCTCCATTTGTATACTTTAAATAATTAATTAAAGAACGTGTTTTTCTTTTCCTTTTTTCCTCGTCGACAACTGATATGTATGTTATTTTATTGCTGTTCTTATGAGACTGTATTAAATAATTACATTCTTAATATTCACAATTTGTATTACTGTACCTACTCATACTAATACTTATACTATAATAATTATAAAGAGATAGTCACATATATACACAACAGGGCTGTGGTCTTGGAACAAGTGATAATGGTTGGATGACCAAAGAAATATTTTATGAATATATCTCGAAAGTTCTGCACCCACATCTCATACAAATTGGTGTTAAATTTCCAGTGATATATTTTGTTGACGGTCACATTACTCACCAAACATTAAATTTGAGCAATTTATGTATTTGGTTAGGAATATCTCGGTCGCTTTATATCCAAATGCAACATGAATTTTGCAACTAGCAGACATCGCAGTTTTTAAATCCCTAAAAATGGGTGGAATACTAAAGTTCTTGAATGGAGACGTCAAAATCCAACAGAATCCCTTACAAAAGAAAATTTTGCATCAATTTTGAACGAAGTGGTGCAAAATAACATAAGTAAAGAAGTAATTCAAAATGGCCTAAAATTTAAACGAAAATAGGTAATAAAACAAGTTACCAAATTAATAATACATCACCAGTTAAGTCCAGTTCTAATAATCATGTACGTAAACTTTTTGAGATAGAAAATGAAAAATCTTAAATGGGACACAATATTCCTCTGTTGGTAAGATGTGCTACAAATGTACGTAAGCAAATAATAATGCAAATTTTGATAGTCGGGGTATCAAATGCTCGCAATGCATTCGAGACTATCACATTAAATGTATAAAACAATCAAATTGTCCTTTGATTTCCAAATTTATTTGCACAATCTGCCAACTATAAAGTCAAATAATTTATGATATAAATTATTAATTTTTTTACTATAGAAAACTGAATTATTCTGCTTATTTTATATTATATTTTATATTAATTTGTTGTTTAATTTTTTGTTTCGTTCGACTGTTGAATATTGAAATATGATTTATACTAGGGACCCCTGTTGATTAATTGTAATTTGAGTTATTAAAAGCCATTCAAGTTTTTCAAAATGAAAATGAAGTAGGTATATTTATAAAATAGTAAATATCTTTTAAAGGACTCTTCCACATATAGCCTTCATTCGAATGTTTTTTTTGTCCTCTATTCTTGGAGATCAAATTTGATAGCCATTCATTCATGTCAAAAAATTACATCTGTAGATATTTATGTATCTACAGATAAAAATTAATAACATTACTATGAAAAACAATTTTTTATTATAAAATTATTTTTTGAAAAATTACGAAATATTTAATAGAATTCACTTAAATTTTTTATTATGCAGGTTGGTCTGGTTTAGAGCAAAAAGTTTTTAAGTGGTGATTCCTTGGAGTATTTTAGGAAAAAAATTGTTCTAGAAGAGGTGTCTATCTTTAAATTTACCTGGGTTACAGAAGGTTAAAGAAAATCGAATTAGAAAAATTATGTCTAAAGAATATCAACTACAGCTCAGAAGAAATTGAAACTAGAGCAACATCTTCTTCATAGCTTTTTTTTAGAATTAATACACCTAATTAACGGTGTATGTTGAATGAGTATCGGACTTACCGTTTTTGAATAATAACTGCATAAACTTAAAATATTGCTTATAAAAACTGAAAATTTTGTAAAAAAACGTTGATTATCTCGAAAAAATTCGCTATTTTTTTTTATTGTGTTGATGCGCTACATCATCCCCTGCAACTTTTTCATACACAACTTTCATATCAGACTTGCCGTTTTTCAGGTAAGGCATATAAAATTTCAGTAATATTTGGCTACCTGTACTATGTAAGAAATTTTTCGAAAATTAACTTATTATTATCACTGGATTTATGGTGTTGGGCACCTGTTTTATAGTAGCTACCTAGTTTTAAGTTGTTTTATAATGCTCCATGTACATTTCTAATCGTTTTGACTACGATATAAAAGAATATTGACTTGTGCAACATAATTAGTTGCTAAAAGAATTTGATTGGGATAACTAAAAAAAATCGAATAATAAACCATGTCTAGTCCATGTCTAATAAACCAACGAAGAATATGCAGACATTCATTTGATTTACAGCTTTTGTAACTGCAGTGGTTTAGCTGCACAACAAGAGTATCGTAGAAGATTTCCGAGGCGGCAAGTTCCATCAGTCTGGACATTTTTAAATCTTGTCAGAAGACTACGAGAGACGGGCAGCTCAAGCTTGCCTCGAGTTGAACATGGTTCAACTTTGAGAGAAGCAGATATAGAAGAATAGATTCTTGCCTGCCTTAGTGAAAATCCTGGAATTAGTACGAGAATTTTTATTATTTTAAAGGATGCGGCAAACACGTCATGATCCTGGTCGACCAGTTTCTTTGCAACATAATGGTAATTCTATGTCAAGAGTGTCAGCTGAAAGTTCTAGCGAATCTGAAGCGCAATCATTATCATCACTATCCGGTGTTAAAGGACAGGAAATCGAGATCGAAGAAGTGGAATGTTTCGAATTTTTGCGCGTTAAGACAAAAAGAAAAGTCAACAGCCAAATTAATAATAATTATGATCAGATAATTAATAATTCTAATTATAGTGTTGGTAATATTTATAACAATAAATATAAATTTTGTCATAATAAAAATAGTAACAATCATAACAAAGAAATGTGGTTATACAACTTTTTAAACTTAACTAAATATTTAAAAGTTATAAATGATTATAAAGATTAGTATGATGGTAATAAATAATATTAATATTGGCTAAGACGTGTTAATTTTTTTTTAAAAACTCTTAATTTTTTTTTTTTGAATATATGGTTTCAAATGTTTTTTTTCTACAATTAGTTACAAATGTTATTTTTAAAGGCGATAAGGTAAAACCGAAAAAATACAAAAAAAAGAAAATTTCTTGGTTATTTTTTGTTTTTAATTATAAAACTTCAAAAATTAACACTTTAAATAAAATAGAGTTATTGCCCCTTGTTATTCTAGAATTTAAGAAAAAATACTAAAATAAATACAAAAATCTTTATTATTGATGATTTTTTTTATTAATTGCGAATAAAAAATAAAATTACTATTAAAATCAAATGTAATTTGTTTATATTTCATATCAAGATAATATTTAAATAAATCGCAATATATTTACAAAGAAAGATAATTTGAAAAAATCCAATTTTGTTTCATTACACCATAAAGTAACTATATATACATAGAGTATTCACTCAGAGCAAAAAGTATGTGAATTTTGTTGATTTGAAATCATCTTAGATCGGATTTGGGGTCATTTCATAAAAATATTAAATAGTATTGTGGAAATGTGATTTGATTTATCTGATATTATTTATACTAGGGAGCCCTGTTGATTATTTATATTTCAAGTTAAAACCAATTTAAAGTTTTTAAAAATGTAAATGAAGTATATTTATAAAATAGTTTTACACAAGTTTTTTAAAAACGTTTTACACAACGAATTAGAATTAAGTGGAAGTGACTATCCATACAAAAAAGTGTCCAATGTTTTGGGTATACTCCTCTCTTTCTTTGTTATTTTTTATGTCAAAAAACAGAAATAGACGAATATATTCGTTCAATTTATTTTCTCTCTTTTTAATGGAAATTATTTTAATAAATAAACAAGATAGTGCTCAGAATTTAATATGCCTCAATTTGTATGTATTTTGACTTAAATTTTTTTAAAAATATGATGAGTAAGAATATCTAACAATAATGGATAAATTAATCAAAGTTTATTATAAATACATATATGAAAAAAATATGAGAAATACAGCGCTTTCTAGTTTTGTATTTTATAATATTTATTTTTTTTTTAGATTTTAAATTCTTTTCTGTAAGTTTTTTCAATAGATTGATTATAAAATTTTTTACATATTTGATATTTATTATATAAAATTATATAAAGTTATTATTGTCTATTTTCTATCCTATATTTATAAATATGTAAATAATATGTTATTAATATATTTGTATCAAAAAATTTTCTTTTTTCCACACTACTATTGAGGTAAAGAAATAGGAGCGTTTTTTTTTAAAGTGGTTTCCCCAAGAGGCCTATTCCACTTCATTTTACAATATGGACTATATGCAATCATTTTTTTTCACTTTTAAAGTTTCTTTTAGAAAATATAGATTAGTGCCGTTTAAAATGGATTAATTTTGTTAATTTATTTCTTACGCTGTTTCTTTCATTAAGTAGTTTTAAGGAATGATGTATTCGTGTATTAAAATAAATTTCTGCAATACTTTTTATTAATAAACAAAAGTGATTTTCTGAAGGTGTTTGGTCAAACATATGATTAGGTATATAAATTTTGAAAAATTTTAGAACCTATAAAATTTATAAGAACTTTGGAAATTAAATTATATAACAATTAATTAATTCTGATTCGTTTGTTTTTACATAAGCTATTTTTTTTAAAGGACTTTTTTTTAGCAAATTACATTTCTAATTTAAATTTGAAAAATTAATATCATTTTATAAAAAATTACGAAATATTAAATGGAATATGCATGGATAATAATGGAATAATATTATTTCGCTCTTCATTTTCATTACCATTCACATCAAATTTTGGAGTTCTACAGGGTAGTCATTTAGACCGATTGGGGGTTTTTACACGAGTATTAGTTTTCTGCTGTATTCTTTTTTAAATTCTCTCCGTTACAACAGCTTGGGTTTTATATGGGTATTCTTTTGAATACCATATTTTGAGTGTGTTAGTGTATATTAAATTTTGTCAATAAAAAAAACCAAATTAAATTTTTATATTTATAATATTATTTTAAAATTGAAATTTTTCTAATTTAGTATGTATTACATTATATGATTTTGACAAATATATTTTTAAGGAAAATTAAAATATATGGATAAAACTTTATTATACATATTTAACCATGTCAATGAATTAGTTTAACAACAGTGAGAAACACTTTATTTTTTGATGAAAATTAAGTCTACAAGAAGAATACGAGTGTAGAGTTTTTCCCTTACGTCTATTACCTCTTTCCTAAAACCAAAAAGAATACAGCAGAAAAATAATACTCGTGTAAAAATCCCCATTGAATACATTATATTACCAATATATTATGTACATTGAAAATATGAAATTTCCTTATTCTTCATCACCTTCGCATTTAAATAATGTTGTTGTATTTTGTAGAATTTTAAATATATTTTATGGCATTTTTTTTATTTCAAATCAAGTTTAATTTTATTTTTCTATTATATTATTGAAATTTCACCTTTTTGTCAGTGAATTTACATTAAAATAAAAAATTTGCAAATATTTGACATACTTATTAAAGCAGATTAAAGTAACATTATAATATTATTCAAATTTTATAATCATTCAAAATTGTGTAAATTAATTTTTTATTATGATAAATGTACGTCTGTAATTTAATTATAATTTGGTAAATAAATAAATATGGAAGTGTTAAATGTTTTAAAGAAATTCAAATATTGTTTATTTTTATAGCATTTTAATTGTCTTTTCATTGTTTTTTTTTTTCTAATTCAACTTATATAATATATACATACAATTTAAAAACAAAAGTGATACAAATTTTTAAGTTTAGTTTACAAATTTTCAAGTGAAAATTTTTATGAGTTCTTTTGTGTTGAATTTATAAGAAATAACTTTTGTTTTTTTAGTTATCCAGTTATTAAACAGCAAAATTGAACTTCTCCATCGATTTCTTTTGTTTAACATTTCAAAATGTTTATGTTAAGAAATAAAACTTTAAGGCATAAATAAAGAGAAAGTTTTTATGATTTTAATTATTATTCATTACATTTAGTATGAAATTATTTTAAATTTAATTTGTTTTTCTTCACATTTTCTAAATTGTGTACTCTACTATCATGAGTAGTTTTGAATTTTTATTTTAATTATACAAGGGAAATTATATATGTACTGACATTTGAAAATGCTTTTCAGACTAAGTTTTGTTTTAAATTTAATTTATGCTCAAAAACTTCTTTCTGATACTTATAATTTTAACTATTAAAATGTTATTTTTTTTTTTTTTTGATTTATTTAAAATATATTTATTTTTGTATATACCACCATTTTAATACGTTTTTTTTTTAACCTATAATTTTATAAAGTAATTTAATTAAGGTTAAATTTATAAGTTTAGGAACATTTGGGAAATTTTAGTTATTTATTTAATTTTTTTATAATTAATTATAAGTTATATATTTATTTTATCAATCTTCCAAAGTATTAAGTAATACCACATTCATACACCTGAGCCTCCACTGATTTAATATTCTAATTTATTTAAATAATATTTTGTTTAAGTATATATATTAATTAATAATAATTGATAAACATTAATTTGGCATCAAATGTTGATGTTTTCTTTTTTTTTTGTAATTATAAAATTTTATAAATTTCTTAAAGAATTCAATCCTAAGAGAAATTTAATTTTCAATAAATTTTCTTCCCTCTGACGATATGTCTTAGCCTGTTACCTACTACCTTTTCTTTAAAAAAAAAAACGCACGCCATCCAAAAACCACGTCGACTGTACATTTTCTCTACCCTAGCATGGTACAAAGAATTAATAAAAATTAATATTGCGCATGGATGGTGTTCTACATTTGTGACTTTAAGTGACTATTTCTGGTAATTTCAATTTGAATCTCTTTAATATATATCCAGCTAAGTATTTTAAAGCATCGTACTGGAGGTCACGCATTTCTTGCAAATCGTTTGACTCATTGTTGTTGATTGAAATTTGAACATCTGATAGAGATGCCAATAAACCACAAGTAATCACCGAAGCATCAAACTCGTCATTGAAATTATTTTCTTCTCCATACAAAGGTATACATTCATTTGAAGGCTTTCTTCTTTATCTGCGTAATTTATATTTGAACTCAAGCGGACTTGGATGATCACTCAGTCCACCTTTTGCTCTAATTAATCCAAAAAACATTTCCAAAAAATCCTGATTTAATCTAACAAACCAAAAGTTATTTGAAAAAATTATATGTAAAATACGTATATTGTCAATAACTGTGTTACCTGTAAGTTAATATATATGAAATCTCGTAACTCTCTTTCATATCGTTAAACATCATTTTTAGTGAACTGATGGTTAATAATATTCCTTTTTGAAAAGGTAATAGTGTGCTTCTATGTAATCACGTGTGCTTCTGTGTGCTTCTGCCTTTAATTTTTTACAACTTTTCAGCAAATAATTTAACAGTTCGTGTTTTAAATTTCTCACATAATCCTCGGGCTTAAAATGCTTGGAACAAATATAAAAATTTTTTAAATTAAAATTATATTTTCTTTGTCATTTTTTTCCAAATCTTCACTATATTTTCATCTTTAGCAAAATGAAAATATTTAATACCAATATAGTCTTAAGTTTTAGTTTTTAAGTTTCTTGTTGTTGTTACTAAAACAACCAAATACAGCACAATTCACCATTGTTTAATAGTTTTTATTTATATATTTTAATAATATAATTATTTTTATTAATTATAAAGTAATATTATTTATTTATTTATTTATTAAACAGCGGACCTGCTGATAAATCTGCAGGCCAACTACAGACCCTCTTCCCTTACGGGATGTGGGCCTTTAAAATGTATATAAAAGTAAACTTACAAAATAATATATATATAATATCTAAGAAATACAATAAATGGTATAAAAGAAAAAATTCACAAATCAACAAATTAACAAAATAGAAATTAAAATTTAAAACAAAAAAATATAATACAATTTTTAGTAAATTAACAATTCAGAAATTAAAATTTAAAATTAAAAATTTTAGCAAATTAGCAAATTATCCATTTAGCAAAATACAAACAAAGATAATTGTAAACTTAAAAAAATAAAGTATAGGTATTTAAGTGTAGTCTTAAATAATGGGAGGAGGTGTATATATACCTACCATTCACTAGAATAATAAAATAATAATTTTAGCAAATAGTAGGTAACCAAAGTGTAAATTTATAAAAAAGAAAGTATATTTAAGTGTATATAATATACTTACTATCAAAAAATATATATAGTAAGAAGTCTCATCTCATATAAATTTTTGTAAACAAATTTTTGTACTACGCGCCTGATATTGAAACCCTATCTAGAGGAAAAGAAAAAGGGGTGAAAGATTGAAAGTAAACAAAATTTGAAAGAAGAAAAAAATAACAAAATTTTCGTTATCAGTTGATATTGATGTTTTATAAGAGGAGGATGTATGTCGGGATACAGCAAAAATTGAAATGTTTTTGTTGTTCTTTTTTTTTCATTATTATGAAATGACGAATATGAACAAAAAGAAAACCAACAACAATTTTTTTTTGTTATTATGGTTTTGATTAGTGATTATCAATGCCTCCATATTTAAAAAGCCCCGAAACTAATTTTTACTTCCTTAAAAAAAGATTTTATTTATATGAAAAATACCCCGGCACCGGTTTTCTCCCCGATTTTTGAGCCATCAGTATACCATACTGAAGCTCCTGGAGGTAAGGTTCTTATTAAACCTTCGACTTCTTCTCTTTTGGGTATTAGTACAGTGAAGTTCCTGCGACAATCAATTGCTTTTGTCATATAGTCTGACATTGCAATTGCTTCGGTTCCCAGTTTAATTTTCTGCAGGATCATGCTATGTCCTGGTCTTTTGTGTTTAAAATTGTTTGTTAGATGCAGTCTTGTTGCTGTCATTCCTGCCGTCTTCATCAAGTATAGATGAATTGGTGGGAGTTCCAGAACTTTTTCTAGGGCTAAAGTTGGGCACGTTCTGAGTGCCTCAGTAGCCCCAAGATATGCTATTCTTTGTATTTTTGTAAGCTTAGCACATGCTTTCGTCTGTTCTATTTTTGGTCACCATACAAATGTCGCGTAAGATATTATAGGTCTTATTATAGACTTGTAGAGCCATTCAGTCATCTGTGGAGATAATCTCCATGTTTTTCTATGTGAGGATTCCATGACAGTTTACTGTTAAGTATTATTCCTACGTGTTTTATTTCCTTTACCATTTCGATAGCAACTCCGTCCAATGAAGGCGGTTGGTAGTTTACATTTCTTCGATATGTAAAAAGGATGTTGTTTATTTTGTGTGGATTAATACTCCGACCCACGTTTTTGCACCATTTGTGCACTATGCGTATAGCAAATTGCATTCGTTCTGCAATTGTGTTTTCGAATTTGCCTCTGACTAGTAAGACTAGATCGTCAGCGTAACTGATACAGGAGATACCTTCCTTGTTTAGAATGGTCAGTAGTTGGTCTATGACTATGAATGAACATTTGAAAGTCTCATTGTTAAAATTTAAATGTTACTGTTAAATGATACTGTGTTAAATTGGTACAAAGAGGGACGCATTTTATTTTAAATTCTCGATATGACCAATGAGAATACATTTTTAATTGGGTCTTGATTAAATCTTGAAACTAAAATAAAAAATAAGTTGTCCTTTCCCATCACCTTTCCTTTTGCCATCAGGAGTTAATTTATGTATTGCGAAAGAACTTAATCAAGTGTGGATAATCAAAACCATTTCGGTTCTTGGGCTGTAGAAAAAATGGATATAAAAAAAATAAAAAATTACAAATAATTATCGCTTAAATATTTTTAATGAACATAAAAATATGTTTTATCAAAGATTATATAATTACTATAAAATGTTTCACTTCATATAAAAAAATGTCAGACTGTTTTTTTGGCTCTTCACCCTTTGGTAGGTGGAGGAACATGTGTCTGAATATTTATGTTTCAGCAATATTGTATCTAAACTGTTTGATTCCATATGAATTATGAAATTACATGCAGAGAGGCTTTTTATTTCATCAACAATTCTCATTCTATTTCATATACAGCAACACTATTATTTTTGTTGAATGAAAATAAAAAGTACCAAGCGTAACGACTAGACACCTCGAAATTTTAATGAGTAGAATAAAATCTCCCATTTATTTCACATAATACACAAAAAAAATATTTCTTCAACAAAGTATCAGTTGCATTTAAAACCGCTTAAAGTGAAGTGTGAAGACGGGTTTTGCTATCATAGTTATTGTACTTTTTGTTGTGATTTTGATAAGGAACTGTGGAAGTATTGTTTTTTAGATATTTTAAAGCATTTTCTAGAATAACTTATTTATATCGATAATTAGTTAAATGATTTATTAATTTTTTATAAAAAAATGATAAAATATTAACGTAATAATTAAATAAATACAGTGGCAATAATTGTAACCATTTTTCGTAAATTTTAATTTTTGGCACCTAGGTGCCAATTTGTATCCCATTTAAATACAACTATTGGCACCTGTTAATAGCTATACCAAAATTGGCAATCAACAAGCACTTTCTGAAATTAAAGATAGAAAAATTTGTAAAAAAAGTGCTTCTAAAAAATATACTATACCGCGATCAACGCTGCAATTTCGATTAGGGCATAATTTCAAAAAAATTAGACCTGGTCCCGAAACTATTTTGACAGAAGAAGAAGAGAAAAACATCGTAGATTGGATAAAGATTTCACAGAAAAAAGGTTTTCCGGCCACCTTCGTTTGGCGAGGATAATACGCCAGGTAAAGGCTGGTTTAAGGCTTTTTTGAAGCGATATCCAAGCTTATGTTTTCGAGCAACTGATTCAGTAACTACAGCAAGTGCTACTGTGTCGATTACTGACGTTCATTTGTGGTTTGATCAGATAAAGCAGTATTTGGTGGAGAATGAGTACTTCGATTTATTAAATGACCCTAGCCGTGTTCTCAATGGAGATGAGACTAATTTTTTACTTTGTCCAAAAACAAAAAATGTTTTAGCACCAAGAGGTACGAAAAATATTTATGAGGTAGATAGAGGTTTGGCTAAAGCAAACATAACAGTCATGTTATCATTCTTAGCATCAGGAGTTACAATACCACCTATGGTTATATATCCATATAAGCGACTCTCTGAGGAAATACGTAAGGCTGCTCCAAAGAGCTTGATATGTATGTTATTTTATTGCTGTTCTTATGAGCCTGAATTCAATAATAATAATATTTACAATTTGTATTACTGTACCTACTTATACTAATATTTATACTATAATAATTATAAAGAGATAGTGTTGCCACATATATACACAACACTTCTTCCACCTTAGATTGAACTTCATGTTTCTTAATTTATTTTATTTTAAATAATTAATATTTTTATTTGAAATTTTTCTACTGGTTTAAATGTTCTTTTTGATCTTCTTAAAAAAGTATCAGGAAAATTTCATTTCTCCTTTTGAATTTTATAATTGCTTACATCCAAATTTTTATTTTGACCTTCATTTTCGTCGTTTATGTACAATTATTTATTCCCGTAATCAAAATGAATGAACATGTTTGCATATATTTTATACATTTTTTTGTTTTGATTTTTCTTTGAAATTCTCATATTTTTATAATTCTTATTAACAATTTCAATATTATTCGTGATATTCTGGTGTTAAATATGTAATTAAAGTTCTTGGTGTGTAACTAAATATTATTGGTGCTGGTGATAAATTTGTGTATTCCTATATTTAAATAAAAAATTGACGAGCTTAAATTGTATTTTTAGAGATCTGGTCTAAAAGGTATTTTTTTAAACTAGATTTAACAGTTTGAACAGCTCGTTCCGCACTGCCATTACTTTGTGGATGATAAGCTGGAGAGTGTAAGAATTTTTTATTATTTGCTAGACAAAATTGCTCAAGTTGCTTTGAGTTGAAAGGAGGTCCATTGTCAGAAACTAATTCCTTTGGTAACCCAAAAATTCCTGATGAAAAATGTTTATAACGTTATTTGCTTCAGTTATTTGCTTCTTCATTAGAAAAATATCTATCCATTTAGAAAAAGTATCCATTAAAATAAGGAAATTTTGTTTTCGAAGTCGATATGAACTCTTTCGAATGGAGAATTTTGGCCAGCTCGATAATTGTATAGATCCTAGCTTATTACCTAGTTCTTGACAAACATTACAGCACAAAATATTTAACCAAACTCTACCCAAGAGTGGTACAAAATCTCTCCCAGGTTTAATAACATACAAATTCAACAAGTGATTAAGATTGTTTTTAAATAAATCTTTTACTATAACTTCCAATACACCAACAACAACTATTTTCTCATCTGTTACTACCATTAATTGCCTTTCAAATTTGTTTAAGTTTAACTTTTTAAAACATTTCAAGTATTTATTTTCAGATATGATTGAAAAACAAGCACCCGAATCTATTTCCATATCAATACAAATATTATTTAATCTAAAATTATTTAACATTGCATTACTACCTGAAGCGCCTGACACGTGTTCTTTCACAGAACGTATGTTTTTTGAATTCTTATTTAAACTAAAATTATTTCACCAGTTTACCACTGTACTTCAACCTAAGTGCATGTGAATTTGTGCGGTGTAATTAATAAAAAAAAAAAAAAGAAAAAAGAAAAAATTTAAAATTCTAAAATTAAAATGAAAAAGAGATAAACAAAAACAATTGAAATAGTGCTTTAAATAAACAAGAAAAAAAAGAAAAAAAAATTATTAATATTTAATCTAAATTCAGTGTCAATAACAATATAATTATTAAAACGGAAAATTAAATTATAATAATTGCATTAATCAAAATATTTATCTAAAATTAACAATAGCCAAAACTTAAATTTTATTCCATTCTCTCCTTATATTCTATTATTTTATAAATGTTGTTAACTCTTCGTCTTAGCTGACAATAGTAAATCATGACGCGCACGTACATAACATACTCATTCTTGTTCAAATTCAAACCGTATCCAATACATTATCTTATAGTACGTTTTCAAGCTCATGTTTATAGTACGTTTTCAAGCTCATGTTTATGGATAAACAACAAGCTCATAAGCCAGTCAAATGTCAAGTGTTCACAAGCTTTTTTGGAAAACCACCAGCTGTTTATTGTTTATATAAAACTATACTATTGTTTATATAAAATTTTTTTTGTATTATCTTTGAGTAGAACTTAAGCTGTTATAATTGGTCATACGATAAATGAATAAAATAAAACAAAATATGGAGGATTTAAAAAAAATGATAATATCAGAGAAACAAATAAAATAATTCACATTTTATCATAAACAACATGTTTATCCATAATAGTACGTTTTCAAGCTCATGTTTATGGATAAACATGTTGTTTATGATAAACTGGTTGTTTACGTAGTGGTTTTCCCATACAAATTTGCTGAAAATCATAAACAAGTAGCGAGGTGTTTATATCATAAACCACTTCAAAAACATGTAACCCATCCATGAAATTTTGATTTTTTGTCGATTTTAAATTTTTTTTTGCATGACCCTTGATTTTTTTGTCATAAATTCATTTTGTCATTTGTAAAAAAAAAAAAAACAAAAAGAAAAAGAAATCAAAATACCAAGAGTAGATGAAATTATGTGAATTTGTGTGAAATTAGTTTAGCTTCAATTAATGATCATCAAAAAAACGAAAAATCAAGTATAAATTCTCAATTAATTGGAAAATCTTGTATAACTTTAATAGAAAAAAGTGAAGAAAAATTCTATAGAGTTATAGAAATGATTGAGAAATTACAAGACTTACATGGAAAGTTAACAGAAGAATTAAAACAAAGGATATTGTAAAAGATGCATTTTTATTTTTAATTTACTTAATTTAATCAGTTTTATATATTAAAAATGTATAAATAATAAGGCTTTATATATAAGTAAAAAAGTCAAATGGAAAAAGAGATAATAAATTAAAATGATGATTATTTTTTTTATATAATTGTAAATTGATTATTTTTGTATTTCGATTTTGAAAGATTCTCAGAACTAAATGTTGAAGTGAGTAAAGTGGGTATGGTAATAAACTAAAATGTGAATTATTTTATTTGTTTCTCTGATATTATCATTTTTTTAAATCCTCCATATTTTTTTTTATTTTATTCATTTATCGTATGACCAATTATAATAGCTTAAGTTCTACTCAAAGATAATACAAAAAAAATTTTTATATAAACAGTAGTATAGTTTTATATAAACAATAAACAGCTGGTGGTTTTCCAAAAAACCTTGTGAACACTTGACATTTTACTGGTTTATGAGCTAGTTGTTTATCCATAAACATGAGCTTGAAAACGTACTATTAAGCCCCAAATTTTTTTTTTTTTTTTTGTTTTTCTTTTCTAAATTTCTTTTTCTTTTGTAAATCTCTCATTAATTCATTATAATTTTTATTTTTGTTTTTTTTTTGCTTTTTTTTTTTTGTTGTTATTACCGTAATTTTCTCAGTGTTCTAACCTGCAGTGAATGTCTCTGAGAATATTTCTACACTCAATAAGGTATTAAAAACTGTTGTGTGTAGAAATTGGTCTCAGTTGCATTCATTACAGGGGTGGTACAAGTAAGTGGTAATGTGGGCCAAAAAGAAAGAAAAAACTTAAAATTTAAAGGGAAAAAAGATTTTAAAAACTTAAATTATTTATTTATTTTTTTTTAGGTTCTTTTTTTTTTTTTTTGTTTTGTTTTTTATTTTTGGATTACTTCTGTTAATTTAAATTTATTTATCTTTTCTATTGTAAATTGTTCGCTATAATGTTTAAGATAGATTTTTGTAACATCCGCGGTCTATCAACGAATTTCCATTCCGTCGAAAGCCATCTACGGCTTCAAAATCCAGCAATTCTAGCACTAAGTGAAACACAAGTTGTGAATAATGATATTAATTTTAATATCAATAATTATTCGCTTGTGCCACTTTTTATACCCCATAGAGGGATTGCTTTGTATATACGAAATGATGTAGCTTATAAGACACTTCAAAATTTTGAGTGCTCCAACCCAATTTATCAATATAATTGGATGAAAATACACGTCGATAAGCGCATCATTCACTTCTGTTTTATTTACAGATCGCCTCAAGCGAACCAGCTAGAAACTGGTATGCTTGTAGAAAGTCTATCCAATCAGATAAACTCAATTCTGGAAACCACTCCCGAATCTGAGATTGTTTTGGCGGGAGACTTTGATATTCATAACAGGGACTGGGTTCACTTTTCTAGTCACAACAGTCCCGAAGGCAAACAAGTTAAACTTTTTTCCAACTTTTTCAACCTTTCTCAACTTGTCAAAAGCCCTACGAGGATACCAGACCGACGTGGGCACGGACATCTTGTGGATTTATTCCTAACTACCCATCCAGAGAAATATTCAATCTCTGTTAACTCTCCGCTAGGTGGTTCCGACCACTATCTTGTAAGCAGAAGCTTCGAAGTAGGCACAACAACCAGTTCTTCTAATTCTCCCAAAAGACTAGTTTGGCATTATCACCAAGCTGACTGGGAAGGCTTCAACAACTTTTTAAATGCATCGAACTGGTCGTTGTGTTTCCAAATGTCGACTTGCTGCAGAGGTGATTACCAAAAGGATTCTATTAGCCTTAAAAGTATAAAACGAAATAGCCTTAAAAGTAGCCTTAAAAGTATAAAACGAAATCCCTCGGGCTGGTTTAATGACCTCTGCAGTAAAGCTCTGAAATCCAAAGAAGAAGCTTATAAAAAATACAAGAATAATAAAACTGTTAACACATATGAGAGTTATAAAGTGGTTAGGAATAAATGTAAAAAAACTATCAATCAGCAAAAATTTCTGCACAACCAAAGGTTGAGACGAGAAATCTTTAATCTCCCTAACAACAGCAGGTCCTTCTGGACGTTTGCTAAAAGCGTTGGCCAAAATTTTTGCAAATCTTCATTTCCACCTATGATTGATAATAGTACAATTATATCAGATTCTGTTGGAAAAGCTAACCTTTTTACAAAATTATTTGCAGCCAATTCCACACTCCCTAATACAGCCCAAAATCTGACAACAATCCCTGTTGTTAATTCTTCGCTTGGAAGCATATACTTCAGAACAAGAGCTGTAGTAAAAGTCTTGAAGAATCTTGATATAAAAAAATCTACCGGTCCCGATGGTATACCTGCGATTGTGCTGCGACACATTGCCTTCGCCATTTCTAAACCTCTGCGCAACTTATTATATTTGTCCTTTTCTTCAGGAACTTACCCGTCCTATTGGAAAATTGCCCAAGTTTATCCTATTCCTAAAAAAGGTGACAAAAGCAATCCTTCGAACTATAGGCCCATAGCTATTATTTCCATTATTTTCAAAACGATGGAAATCTTAATCAATCAAAAGTTGAAGAAATATCTTGATATTAGAGGTATAATTCATGATAGTCAATGCGCCTTTCAAGCTCAGCGTTCCACCGGTGATCTCATGACATGCCTCTGCGAAAAGCTTAACACCAGTCTTCATCAATCTGGTGAAGCTGCTGTTGTAGCTCTGGATATATCTAAGGCTTTTGATCGAGTCTGGCATTCTGCTCTTATAGCAAAATGCAATGCTGTAGGCCTCGGTCCAACCTTTTCTAAATGGATTGAAAGCTTTCTCTTAAATCGATCTATCATAGTTTCAGTTGATGGTAGTTTTTCCGACCAACTTCAAATCAATGCTGGTGTTCCACAAGGCTCCGTCCTTTCACCCTATTTCTCATTTTCATTAATGACCTTCTCAAATTAACTTTCGATCCAATCCATAGTTTTGCCGATGACAGCACTCTAGTAGCATCATATTATTTTCTTAAAACAAATAATGCTACAGCTTCAGCAGTCAACTCCAAAAGAACAATGATGGCTGGTGCACTCAATCACGCCCTAGCCAAAATTGTCGACTAGGGTAGAGCAAACAGAGTCGAGTTTAACACTTCAAAAACTCAAAGCTGTCTTGTTAGTAACAAGCTAACAACATTCGAACCAATTCTCCGGCTTCAAAATGAAGTTACTAAGCGACTCAAAGACTTGAACATTCTCGGGATGCGAGTGAATCAAAATATGCACTGGAATGAGCATATTTTCGATATTACGAAAAGCGCCGCCGAATGTTTGGGCTTTTTAAGTCGCTGCAAAGCTTATTTTTCATCTCGAGACCTCTTAAAAATCTATAAAGCATATATACGACCCAAGCTCGAGTATAACTCACATTTATGGGCAGGTGCACCAAAAACTGCTTTAAATTTTTTGGACAAAGTTCAAAACCGCGCCATTCGTCTTATAGGTGACATAAGCGTGACCTCATCCCTTATACCACTTGGTTATCGTCGTATTGTTGGAGCACTTTCTCTATTTTATAGATATCTACTTGGTGTTGGCACTTGTTCCGAGGAATTAAAATCACTTCTTCCTCCTCTTAAGCAATTCAATCGCACAACACGAGAGGCATCAAGTGCCCACCCTTTCACAGTGGAAATTCCGAGATGGTTTAAGTCCGGCTATGGAAATTCTTTTATAGTAAGAACATCCCGATTGTGGAACCGCGTCCCAATCGAAGAATTCCCAATGAGAGAAGGATTTTTTATTTATGACTTACAGAGGTTTAAGACGAATATTAACAATATTGTTCGCTCTTTCCCACAAAACTTTTCTTCTTCCTTTTTCTTTCCTTTCCTTTAACTATCCTTTCCTTTTTCAAATGGTCAACGGTACGCAAGTGCTAAAAGGTTCAAAACCTAAGTTTTGGCTATAATATATAAAAAAAAAAAAAAGTACCTGACACATGTTCTTTCACAGAATGTATGTTGGTCTTTCTTTCTTTGTTGCACCTGTTAGCATAATGCCCTTTTCCTTGGCATCTATAACACGTAACGTTTTTCAAATTTGTTTGATAGCCGTTCTTTGAATTTGTTTGATAGCCATTATTTGACCTGGCTCTCCGATGGTTAAATTGATTGTTCCTTCCGATCCAATTTTGCATATCATTATTTTTAGTATATATTGATGATTGCATTTCTAGAATTTCCTTTGTAGTGAGTTCCATTGTTAATGCTGTTTCACAAATTTCTTTAAATTTTTTTGTTAAAGGCTCGTCAAGTAATTTTCGTTGAATGGTTGAATCTTTTTGTGACCAGATGAATTTGTCACATAGTGCTTGATCTAGGTAAGCACCAAGTTCGCATGTCTCCGGTAATACTTTTAATTCCACTATAAAGTCTTGAGGAGTTTCGTCTGGCCCGAAAACCCTGCTCATAAATTTGTGTCATTCAGCTCTCGTATTCTTCTTCTGGCTTGAAGTAATTTATTAGTAACTTTGTTGTGTCCTTATATGAATAATCTTTAATAGCTTTTGGAGCTACTAGTGATTTGAGGATTTTATATAAATCTGAACCTCCAAATGCAATAAGTAGAGAATTTTTATTTGCATCTACTCTGTTATTTAAAATGAAAATGTGGTCCAACCTCTCTAAGTACTGCTCGAGATCTTCTCCTATGATAAAGTGCTCGATAGTCCCAACAAATGGACTATTAATTGGAAATTTTTTTATTTTTGTTTCTGTCTAAAACACGTTCTTTAATTAATTATTTAAAGTATACAAATGACTTTAAATAATTAATTAAAGAACGTGTTTTTTTTTTCTTTTCCTTTTTTCCTCGTCGACAACTGATATGTATGTTATTTTATTGCTGTTCTTATGAGACTGTATTAAATAATTACATTCTTAATATTCACAATTTGTATTACTGTACCTACTCATACTAATACTTATACTATAATAATTATAAAGAGATAGTGTTGTCACATATATACACAACAGGGCTGTGGTCTTGGAACAAGTGATAATGGTTGGATGACCAAAGAAATATTTTATGAATATATCTCAAAAGTTCTGCACCCACATCTCGTACAAATTGGTGTTAAATATCCATTGATATATTTTGTTGACGGTCACACTACTCACCAAACATTAAATTTGAGCAATTTATGTATTCGGTTAGGAATATCTCGGTCGCTTTATACCCAAATACAACATGAATTTTGCAACTAGCAGACATCGCAGTTTTAAATCCCTAAAAATGGGTGGAATACTAAAGTTCTTGAATGGAGACGTCAACATCCAACTGAATCTCTTACAAAAACAGTTTGCATCATTTTTGAACGAAGTGGTGCAAAATAACATAAGTAAAGAAGTAATTCAAAATGGCCTAAAATTGAAACGAAAATAGGTAATAAAACAAGTTACCTACGTAAACTTTTTGAGATAGAAAATGAAAAATCTTAAATGGGACACAATATTCCTCTGTTGGTAAAATGTGCTACAAATGTACGTATGCAATAAATAATGCAAATTTTGACAGTCGGGGTATTAAATGCTCGCGATGCATTCGAGACTATCACATTAAATGTATAAAACAATCAAATTGTCCTCTGATTTCCAAATTTATTTGCACAATCTGCAACTATAAAGTCATTCTTCGTTGGAATAAGACATGGTTTATTATTCGATTTTTTTTAGTTATCCCAATCAAATTCTTTTAACAACTAATTGTGTTGCACAAGTCAATATTCTTTTATATCGTAGCCAAAACGATTAGAAATGTACATGGATAGGTACAGGTAGCCAAATATTACTGAAATTTTATATGACTTTACCTGAAAAACGGCAAGTCTGATATTAAAGTTGTGTATGAAAAAGATATGGCGCATCAACACAATAAAAAAAAAAAAAAATAGCGAATTTTTTCGAGATAATCAACGTTTTTTACAAAATTTTCAGTTTTTAAAAGCAAAGTTTCAAGTTTATGCAGCTATTATTCAAAAACGGTAAGTCTGATACTCATTCAACATATACCGTTAATTAGGTGTATTCATTCTAAAACAAAGCTATGAAGAAGATATTGCTCTAGTTTCAATTTCTTCTGAGCTGTAGAGGATATTCTTTAGACATAATTTTTCTAATCCGATTTTCTTTAACTCTCTGTAGCCCAGGTAAATTTAAAGATAGACCTCTCTTCTAGAACAATTTTTTTCCTAAAATACTCCAAGGAATCACCACTTAAAAACTTTTTGCTCTAAACCGGACCACCCTGTATATTTTTAAAAGTGATGAGAAAGAAGTTCGAAAGACAATGCTTTTTTACTTTATTGCTTTCAATTGGTACCTATAACTACCTAAATTATTACAGAATAACCTAACAGAAACACCGTTTTATTTTTGTATTTTTTTGTTGCGGTGTTGTATAATGTTAAGATCAATAAAAGTAAGAAGTATCTACAAATGAATTTGTTATAAAAAAAAAAGTTCGTGTGTGTGTTTTTGTTACGGTAACGGTACTGCGTATCAGAGTTGATATTTTTGATACTAATGTACTTTTTTTGAAACTTTCAGCTTGATAAAAGTTCAGTACCTTCAATTAATATTTAGTACTCTCAGAAAATTTTAAATTTGTATTTTATCATAGAGGAATTATAAATTAAAAAACATTTGGAAATATGGAATTGTTATTTACTGTACTATATTTATTTGAATTGGAGGCTGCGATTGATAGAATAGTCGAACAATGGAGTACATTATTATATTAATTTGAATTAGAGAATTTCGAAGCTCACTATGGTAATGAAAATATAGCATCCGTAAATCCGAATGAATGAAATTATATTTGCTTTGTTATCATATATATTAAAAATAATTAATAATATCAATTTGGAAATGGAGCTGGAGCCTGCATTTCCGTCTAGCACGTATTTATTCCACGAGTTAAATTTCATTTTTATAAAATATGTGGAAATTTTATAAGCAAAATTTTTTTTGACGCCAAGTCTGATAAATTAATAAATTTAAATGAAAATAATCTTAATGATGACGATTTATATTGCGGTTCAAAAGTAGAAATTTTGATGTGAAATATTTCTACTACGGCTATCAAAACAGAATTTTATTTTTGCGTTTAAATATTTTATTTTTAAAGCTATTTTTACTTTTATTTTTGAATATTAGAATTTTATTTTTATTGCATTATTCAGAGATAAAAATAAAAGTATTTTGATACCCAAAATTTATTATATACTATACAAAACTGTAAATCGGTAAGAATCCGAGAAGTATCGCATTGTTGAGACATGAAAACAAAATAGTTTTAATGAAAGTAGTTCCTAGATAATTAACATAAAATAATCTTTGTGTATAAATATAGTACATATTATTATATATAAGATTATATTATTTTATAGATTTATTTTAAATCTATAAATGTATATGTGTAATGTAAATGGAAATAATATGATGTTTTGAATTTTTTTCACCCAATAATAAAAAAAGAGTTGCTGATGAAGAGGAAATACAAAATATCTCTATCTCTCTTTACGAGATTTAAATTATCCATTATTACAATAAATTTATCACAACAAATCAAAAAAAAAATCTAATTTCAACTAAAAAAATTTAGTTGAATTTCAAAATCAAAAAAAGTTGAAAAAATTCACAATAATTGATATACGCGATAGCGACAATTGAAATATTTCGATTTTAGTTGAAAATCAAATCAAAATTGAATGTCACACCACCTTTTGTTTCTTCTACTTGCACATTCATATTATTATTAGTATTCATTGCTACTAGTATAACAATGAAAATGGTATTGATAAATTATATTTTATCTCAGATGGTGTGATTTTAGGTTTTTATAAGTGTTAAGTATGTATTGGTATGGAATCGCAGAACTTGTAGTGGGGTGAATGTGAATTGAGATATACTTGTGTTATTTGAAGTGCATTCTGTTAGGGTGTGTTTTATGGTTAGGGGTTCTTAACAGTGAATACATGTCGGAGGTGTGGATCTGTCAAATAAGTGTTTATGTGTAGGAAGGGTATACCATAGGCGCACTCTAGTAAGTCTGACACCTAGGGCTTGTGATCTGGTTTTAATTGGTCCTGGAATGTTAGCAGGGATTGGGATTGAGTAATCTGGCAAAACGATTGGAAGAATTTCAGGATGTTTGGGACTACTGTCTTTACCACACTCATCCGCTAATGTTGAGAGAATTTTCTCAATTAAAACTCTAATTTAATTTTCAATTTAACATTTTGATACTTTCGTCAACAATTTAGTACTATTTATTCAGCTTATTTAGTACTGTAGTACTACTGTAGTACACTAAGTGTTAGGGTGCTTAACGCTTATTTGAGTGACGACGTACCTGGGTACCTTTTGAATTTTCAAACCACAAAAAATATCTCTGACATCTCCTAAAAAGTTGTAAATTTAATAGTTTTAAAGGATTTGGATTTTCATAATCAATGGTAGTCGAGATCTACCCTTGTTTTGAAAAACCATCTTCACGAGGATGACGAAGTATCTGTGTACCTCTATAAATTGTGTATGGAAATCTATAGATATTGCCATTTTTTTTTTTTAAATATTTTATTTTTAAAGCTATTTTTACTTTTATTTTTGAATATTAGAATTTTATTTTTATTGCATTATTCAGAGATAAAAATAAAAGTATTTTGATACCCAAAATTTATTATATACTATACAAAACTGTAAATCGGTAAGAATCCGAGAAGTATCGCATTGTTGAGACATGAAAACAAAATAGTTTTAATGAAAGTAGTTCCTAGATAATTAACATAAAATAATCTTTGTGTATAAATATAGTACATATTATTATATATAAGATTATATTATTTTATAGATTTATTTTAAATCTATAAATGTATATGTGTAATGTAAATGGAAATAATATGATGTTTTGAATTTTTTTCACCCAATAATAAAAAAAGAGTTGCTGATGAAGAGCAAATACAAAATATCTCTATCTCTCTTTACGAAAACAAAATCTTGGCAACATTTTCTTAGATTTATGAAAGTGGAATTGTAAATCAACTAACAACTCCTTAAACGGGTGTCCAGGGGATACCCTTAAAGCAGACTTTTTTGTAGAAAATTAAATTTTCTTCATATTTATGAAAAAAAATATATAAGTCATCGCTTTAAAAATGAAAATATTTCATTTCAAAATTGAACATTTTTTTCAATGTTTCCCAAAATAATGGAAATCATATGAGTATGTATACCCAAATTCATATTATTAAGTACAAAAATAATAACATTATCAAAATAGCGTATAGGGTACATCAATATACCATATCAGTTCATATTATTATACATGCATCATACATTTTCTTTGCGATGAACACTGAAGAATGTTAACAACAAATATTTTAAACTTGGGGCGTTTCCGAACCTGTCGCACTTGCACTTGATACTCGCACTAAATCTGTCAAATCGCACTTGATTTGTTGTCAAAATTTTAGTGTAATCTCAAATACACTAAATATCGCAAAATTAAATTTATTAAAACTGAAAATAAAAAAAAAATTTAGTGCGATTTGACAGGTTTAGTGCGAGTATCAAGTGCAAGTGCGAAAGGTTCGGAAACGCCCGTTACACCACTGCTGAGTGCTGGTTACTAAAAGCCAGCTCGTAAAATTATTTTCGGAAATTAAGCAAATATACTCAATTTTGTTCAATCGTATGTTCGTATTGGTTCGTATCGTATATTTTTTTCATTATTTTTGCACTGCGTTTTCATTTAACAAATCAACAACATTTAGTTTAGTGTAAAAATGTTCGTCGCTGTGTGCGGTTTATTGTGATAAGGGTGGTTGATGTATGATTTTATTTATTTGTATTTTTCATTGTTTTTTTTCAACTACATTCTTGTTTTGTAAGTTTTTACGTTGTTTGTACGAGTGTCGACATTATCAATCTTCAGTTTTTCTAAATTCTCCCCAATATGGTTTTATATGTTTATGAGGATGGATGTACGTCGCTTTAATTTTGAAAAATTGTAACATCTAATTTAACCAAAAAATTCTATATGAAAATATTATTATTTTAAAAAAATATTCTTCTGAGTTTGCAAGATAAAACTCAAAATTTTCATTTTGTAAAAAAAAATATTATATATTTGATTAAAAATAGACTAAACGAACAGAGGACGGTACATTTTACGTTTTCCATACAAATTGTAGGAAAATATCAAAGTTGCTCTCCCTATGCGACTGCTTGAAAGGCAGCCAGCAGTGGTTAAACAATTGTTTAGAAACAAATAATTCAGCAACAGAAATTTTTTGCTAAAATTACTTACTTAAATATTGTTATTTTTGTTTTAAAAGTGTTATTTGTGTAGATGATACATTTCTACACAAATAACACTTTTAAGCCTACAAAACAAAAATAAAAATATTTAAGTAAGTATGTGTATAAAATTTGCTAAGAAAAATTTTGTCACCATAATTCATGAATGGTGATTTTTTTCTTATTATTTCTATGTTTTGTTTTTCTTTTCTTCTAAGTACGACTCGTATATATATTATATATACGTTGAATAAGCATAGACAATAAATAATTCATAAAAATCTTAAACACATCGAAAGCGAACAGTGAGTAAGAAAGTAAACCAACAAAGAGTTTTTTTTTCTTTTGATTTTAAGTTTTTTTTTTCTTAAGTCAATACAAAATTTTAGTTTTAGGTGGTGTCGCGCAAATCAATTCAATTTATTTGATTATTTGATATTTTTCAATTCAACTAAAAAGATTCACGGTGTCGGGAGAATCAATTTTCAACTATTTGAATTAAGTTCAATTTGTTTCAACTTTCGATTTTTGACATTTCAAATCAAAAATTTTATTATGCCTAAAATATGTTGGAGTTTCCAGTTTTGTTTTATTAATTTTATAAGTAAGTGTTCAATAAATTTTTTTTTATATTTTTGATTTTTTGTTATACTTTTCAATTTGTGGGCTATTTTTATTATTGAAATCATGGTTATGTCAATATAATATTTACTTTTTAGCTCGTTCTAGTTTGTATTTGTCTGGCCAGGATTTTCTTTTGACTTTTTTTTTGCCTTATGCAAGTCTATTATGTGTTTTGTGGCTTTTAAAAGTTAATATTATTTCAATAATATAATTACTGTTTCTTGTAGTAATAATAGGAGCTATAGCTATAAATATTATGTAAAATAAATACATAATATATAATATAAGTAGCTATATTTCGTTCTATCGCAGAATTTGTTTTTGACCTAAGAATAGGAATCAAATATTTTGCTATTTTCTATTTTTCTATTTTTTTTTTTTTAAATAATGTAGCTATTTAGACAAGAAATAAAGTGAAAATTTAATGTAATTCATGATTTTACATCTAATTGCATCAAAAAAACTATTTCGGTCGGGAGTGGAAATAACGTCTTTTAAAAATCAACTCCTCATTTTTAAATTATCCATTATTACAATAAATTTATCACAACAAATCAAAAAAAAATCTAATTTCAACTAAAAAAATTTAGTTGAATTTCAAAATCAAAAAAAGTTGAAAAAATTCACAATAATTGATATACGCGATAGCGACAATTGAAATATCTCGATTTTAGTTGAAAATCAAATCAAAATTGAATGTCACACCACCTTTTGTTTCTTCTACTTGCACATTCATATTATTATTAGTATTCATTGCTACTAGTATAACAATGAAAATGGTATTGATAAATTATATTTTATCTCAGATGGTGTGATTTTAGGTTTTTATAAGTGTTAAGTATGTATTGGTATGGAATCGCAGAACTTGTAGTGGGGTGAATGTGAATTGAGATATACTTGTGTTATTTGAAGGGCATTCTGTTAGGGTGTGTTTTATGGTTAGGGGTTCTTAACAGTGAATACATGTCGGAGGTGTGGATCTGTCAAATAAGTGTTTATGTGTAGGAAGGGTATACCATAGGCGCACTCTAGTAAGTCTGACACCTAGGGCTTGTGATCTGGTTTTAATTGGTCCTGGAATGTTAGCATTGGGATTGAGTAATCTGGCAAAACGATTGGAAGAATTTCAGGATGTTTGGTGGGATGTGCGCCGAGTGTATTGCAATCAACCTTTTAGAATGAGCATAGGACAATACTGAGCCTCTGGTAAGTTAAAACAAAAGTGTAAACTGAGTGTTACCATCTATGCCAACGTGGCCTGGAATCCATGCAAATCGTAACTTGCCATTGCTATGTGCTATAGTGTTTATAATGTACTCACTGTTGAAAGGGTTTTTGATTGACTTAATTGAGCTGAGACTATCCGTAAATATAATGGTATTCTCATGCAGGGTTTCAGCAGCTTGAATTGCTCTGTATATGGCAGTAAGCTCAACTATCAGAATAGAGCATTCCTCCGGCATGATTTCCACCTTTCAGAGAGAGCCATTCCTGACTATCGACTAGGCTACGCCGTGGGGTCCTTTCGATTCATCTGTATATATTTCTGAGTGTGATGAGAGTGATTGTGTGAATTGAATGTACAATTGTATGTACTTTTAAGAAGGTGTTATATTTTTAGGATGTAGAGACAAACGATCATGTATGTATGATTTCCAGTTGTTCCAAAGGTGTTCTTGCCTCTATGACTCTGGGGAGGCATACAGGTCAAGCTCCAAAGCTTCAACCAGAGGGATAATTTTATTTATTGAAGATGGTTTATTCGTGATGGTTTTATTTTGTAAAAAGTTGGAATATATTTTGTGAAGGGGGTGTTTCAGATCAAAGTTTGCCCTGGCCTTGCCGATAGAACATTTCTTCCGATAGAACGGTATTTGCATTTTACCTCTTCTTTTTCTTTTTACCCTGGTCTCCTCCTCCAGGAGGGCCAGCTCTGAAAACATGTTTTTACTCCCCATGGGAGCTTAATTTAATTGAGTTCACTACTAATAACTTATTTATATAAAATTAAGTCCTAAATTAACAATTAATATAGAATCAGTTATTTTAATTTATACTGAGGAAAACACCTCGTGGAGAAATCCACTTAACATACTATTGATTAAGTCTAATTCCGCTAAATGTCTATTAAAACTAATTATATCTAAGAATTTAACTAACCTAATTTAAATTAAACTAGGTAGAAAGACAATAAAAAGTTAGAGCAAATTCTTAATTTTTAATTTCAGTATGCCCTATTTGTTTGATTATTGTTTTTCACTTATTTTTTATTTAGTTTAAAATTAATTTTAAATGAGTTTTATAAATTTATTATTTTAATTTTAATAAATCTAATTTAATCAATTATTATTTACACTATAATGATATATTAAACAAAAAGAATTATATTGTATATTAAACTCAATAAATTTTATTTAAATTTTATTTAATTTTAATTATATTTTTCGTAGGAAAAAAAACACGTCTGTTTCTTTTGTTTTTTGAATTACGTAATATTATTTATTTAATAAACTTTTTTATTTATTTTTACTCACATTATTTTTAGTCACATTATTTGTCGTCGAGTGACGTACATGCGCAATAGAATTAAAAATTTACACTCTGAATATATCACCTTATTAATTCTTTATACCATGTACCCTACCATGCCCATGTTTATACGAGACAGAAATCTGCCGCAGAAATCTACCATCATGATCATACGTAAAAAAAACTGGTAAAATTCTGCCATTGTCGCTGTCAGATTATTGAAATATCAAGATGGCCGCAATTGAAATTATTGGCAAAGAAATAAATAAATAAATTTTTATTATTATTCTAGCGTCATTATTATTATTTGTTAATTTATATTTTTTTATTCGATTAATATTCGTTCCGAAAATTCGTTGTCAACAACAATATCCCTATTTTTTGTGAATAAAAAATAATAAAAATATTTTGACACTGACATATTCCCAGAAAAAAAATTTAAACATCAAAAATCTACCAGTAATTTTAAGTTTTGGTCTACTTTTAATTTTACTCAGAAAACACTGCGGTTGAGCTGTACCAAAAGCTGTAAGAGCTAATCGTCCCAGCTTAGAAGTTTTGAACATTATATGTTTTGATATGTACAATAAATATCCAACTAAACCGGAAACTAATATATGATTCAATGCCTCTATATCTTCTAGCCAAGTTACACGATGATTTTTCCGGAATATATCGAATTCCGGTTTTTTTAATTAAAATAAAATTTGAGAAAAATACAGCTAACCCAAACAAGAATATTCTGAAAAATTTAATACCAAAAATTAAATACAAACACCATCAAAGGTTTTGCTCAGATAAAAAAAAATAAACAACGACAATTTACATGCTATTTTAATTTCGTCTCAAAATTTTAGTGTATCCACCACACTATCATTGAGTAAATATATTGTATGTAGAGAGTCAAAGCTAAAACAAAAGTATACACTGATTTAAGCAATCGAATTGTACTTAGAAGAATAATAGTATCCATATACATATAGTTGTTATATTATGTATGGTATATATAGTAACTATGCCCAAACATATAGTTATACCACTGGTCATAATTTTGTTTTTCTGTTTCTAGTAAAAATTGCATTTTTATATTTTGCTTGAATTGAAGAATAAAAACTGTGAATGTAGGTTATACATATGTATAAAATAAATGTGTTATATTTCTCAAAATTTATTGTCTTGATAAATTGACAACATTCTGTTTATTCTTGATAAAAATTTCGTTTTTACGATTGAAAGATAAAAAATATGTATATTATACATTTTTAGTGTTCGGCGACTGTGGTTCACAGCACGGATACTTCATTTGTTGTGCTGGTCATGTTTTAGGCAACAGGTGAAGTAGAAGTAATCACTTGGTAGCCTTTCAATGGTTTTCCAATGTGGTTTCGCAAGTGTACGTACTACCTCCCCGCGGTGGTCACTGGTAAACTAGATTCTTCTAGGCTAAAGTACGGCGCTAAAGGAGTAAACCTTGAAAAAAAATCCCCAAATTACACGGTGGAATAGCATGCGCAAAGTATGAATGGTTAGTGGGTTAACTAACCACTAGTATGCGAACTCGGGATACCTGGCGACCTCCAGTTTCAAGTTAGCCTTCCCGTGGTATTGCGGATCTCTGCCACGGGTGACTTTTCCTTTCTCCGCAACTCGTGGGATTAAAATATGAATTTTAAAAAAGAAAATAACTTTAAATTAGCAAGCTTGTTCTTGTCAGAGGATGAGCTACTTCTCTCCAGTCAGGAGACTATTGTGGGAAGTTCAGAGAGTACCAGTCTTAGTACACCTGTTCTCACACAACCATGTTTAGAAAGGGCAGCGAGTACCAGCCATAGTACACCTGTTCTTTCGCAACCATCTTCAGGAATAGCAGCGAGTACCAACCACAGTACACCTGTTCTTCCTCTAACAACCGATAAAGGAAAGTAAACTCTGGTCGCCAGTCACAGTGACCGGAAATCAAAACGCAAAAGGAAATCGGAAAATGTTGTTTGGAAAGAGAGGAACAACAAGGCCAACTTCATGTTAGGCAAGATTGCCAAAAATGAGGTAGCCGGTACTTCTACCGAACGTGACCGATCGGACAAAATTCGATACCAGGCAGTCATTGAAGAGTACAATAACCGCCAAAAAAACTTAACAAATCTAGGGGAGACGGAAGGCGGAAAGCGTAACAGATCTCACGAAGAGAACGTACAAGCTCCGAAAAGAAGCAAGGTGGAACTCGCCCCCACATTTTAACAGACCAACCACAAAGGGCGTTTAGTGAGGTCGCCAAGGAGCATCTGCATATGCCACTAGTTGACGAAATCACCAACAGTGGCAAGCAGGTAGCGGCGATCTGGCCAACCATCGAGACAAAATTGTCCGAGATGGTTTTACGCCATGTTATAAAAAATAGCGGACAACAGGCTCCAAATTTCGACTCGGCTGAGGTACTGAGGGGATGCAGGGTGATCAAATGTGAGAATCAGTACTCCAGGGATTTTCTTGGTGAATGCATTGCTAAGATCAGCAATGCTTTTGACGGCTTGAAGCTCAGGCTAATCAACGCCAAGGCAATTCCTAGAGGACCAAGGGCTCGCATATGGTTACCCACAATAAATATAGGCAGAAGAGAGCTTCTCCTAAAACTTCAAAACCCTCAGATACCGATGGATGACTGGTCAGTCATAAAAATTGAGGAACCAGCTAAAAACAGTATGACCTGTCTAGTGTCCATCAATGAAGAAAGCATTGAGGCACTAGAAATGGCGGACTGTAAAGTTTGGTTTGGTGTGAGGCATGCAAAGGTTAAAATTTTCAAAGATAACCATACAGACGATATGGTTGTCGATGAAAATGATGATGCCAAGGAAGATGCCTCACCAAATGAACCAGCAACAACAAATAACGACACAGAAAAAATGGCACAATTTCAAGCTGATGTTAAAGGTAAATCAAATTAACTTGAGGTACTTTAGGTGCGCCTCGGATAATTTGATAATTTTCCTCCGTGAGGAAGATATTGACATCAGCTTGATTCAAGAACCTTGGGCTAAGGACTCCGCCGTGCTGGGTCTAAACGACAGCCAATATAATCTCTTTTATAAAAAAGACAGTGGTAAGCCAAGATCGTGTATTCTAATTAAGAAAAATATATATGCTTTTATCTGTTCTAGCCTCAGCTCCTCTGATTTGACAGTAGTCAAGTTAGAGCTTACAAGTGGAAAGTCGGTATTTGTGTCATCGGCATATATGCCTCACGATGAACCTGCACCACCCAATGAGGTGGTACAGCTTACATCGGTGATCAACAACAGTAAGGCCGACCTGGTGTTAGGCTGCGATGCAAATGCAAGATATTCGCTTTGGGGAAGTTCGGAAAATAACGAACGAGGTGAGTGTCTTTTTGATTTTATTCTAAATACTAATCTTTAGGTGTGTAATGTCGGTAACAAACCAACCTTTATTTATCCAAGCTCGGAAAACTTTAAAGGTTGGGAAGAAGTTCTCGACATTACCTTGGTAACAAACAATAACACCCTCAGGATAGATAACTGGTTGGTATCCCATCTGAACTCTTTTTCTGATCATAGATGGATTACATATAATATAAACCTGGAATCTGAAACCCAAAAACCATTCAGAAATCCTAAAAGAATTGACTGGGATAAATTTATTCAAGTATTCCAATCAAAACTATGTCAAATACCTGACTTGGAAGTACAGTCAACCTTAGAAATTTATCATAAGGTTAAAACTTTCCAGAAAGCAATGAATGTTGCTTTCAAAGTCTCGTCTCAATGAAGACTTGTCCAATCTTAGGAAAATGACTAGAGTAATCTTCAATATCTGCCACAAACACAAGTTCTGGCAGCCATACAAAGACTGCCTAAAACTCTATAAAAAATCCATTAGGAAAGCGAAGACCCTATCTTGGATGGATTACTGTCAATCAATTGAAAGTACCAGGGACTCTGTAAGAATGGGAAGGATACTATCCAAAGTCCATTCCAATTCCTCTTATATTAAAAGAATGGATGGTACTTGGACGGAGTCTAGCGAAGAATCCCTGGAGCTTTTATTAAACACACACTTTCCAGGATGCGGAAACCAATTTAGCGAATCTGCAATTCCTGATGATCTGGGTTCTACATCCTTTAATGAATTGTCATCCATTATCACGAAGGAGAAAATTAAATGGGCCATAAATTGCTTCTCTCCGTATAAGTCACCTGGCCTTGACGGCATACTGCCCATTATGCTCCAAAAGTTGCAAGATAAAGTAGCCCCATGGTTGGTGACAATCTTCAAAAATTGTATTGCACGTAATCATGTACCCGAAGCATGGAAACATGTTCGTGTAGTATTTATTCCCATGGCGGGCAAGAGAGGTCACGAATTTGCCAAGGACTATAGACCGATCAGTCTATCGTCCTTTGTACTTAAGACCCTCGAACGCATTTTGGATTACCATATCAGATCGAAAATGAACATGATGCGCCTATCCAAATCTCAGCATGTCTACCTCAAAGAAAGATCAACCGATACGGCTCTTCACGAGGTAGTGCGTACGATAGAAAAAACCATTCACTACAAACAATATACTTTAGCCACGTTCATAGATATTGAAGGAGCTTTCAATAATGTTCGAACTGAAACCATTAAAAATTCTATGATCGACTTAGGTGTGGAAACATGCCTTAGTCAGTGGATTGTATCCACGCTCTGGGTAGGATTAGTACATGGGCTACAATTAGTACATGGGCAATGTGTTAATTCCGCCAAAACGGAGATGATGCTCTTTACCACAAAAACTAAGATACCAACTTTTAATCTCCCGAAGCTAAACGGTCCAACACTCACACTCACTAATAGTGCCAAATACTTAGGAATCATACTTGATACTAAGCTCAGCTGGAAACTAAACATAGAAAATAGAATCAAGAAAGCAAGTATAGCTTTCTACACATGCAGTAGAACCTTTGGTAAGAGGTGGGGACTCAAACCGAAGATGTTACTATGGATGTACACAACTGTGGTACGTCCTATTCTTACATACGGATCGTTAGCCAGGTGGCCAGCGGTAAATAGGACATACAATATTACCAAACTTGGGAGAATACAAAGAGCAGCGGGAATTGGAATCACAGGTGCTTTGCGATCGTGCCCTACTGACGCTTTAAATGTGATCCTTAATCTCCTTCCTCCCGATTTGTACATAAAATACGTTGCGTCTTGCAGTACAGTCAGACTAAGAGAAACTGGCTTCTGGTATTCCAGACCATATGGCCACGGGAATATCATAAGTCAGTTCCCAAATGAACTGCTGCCAAGCACAACCGATTATATCACCCCTAAACTGAACTTCAACAAAAAGCCTAAAGTAGGTTTTCCTGCCAGGGCCGATTGGAAGCGTGGTTTAAAGAAAAAGGAAAATGATATAGGAATTTTCACTGATGGGTCTAAAATGAACTGCGGAGTAGGTGCAGGAATTTTCTCAGAAGATCTACAAATATCAAAATTTTATGGTCTCCCTAAATACGCTAGTGTCTTTCAAGCAGAGCTGCTTGCAATTAAGGAAGCGCTTAAAACCCTTAATAATATTCATGCGACCAAAACAAAAGTCACAATTTTCACGGATAGTCAAGCCGCTATCAAAGCTTTGGTGGCGGACACTATCTGTTCTAAGCTGGTGGAACAATGCCGAAACGAAATTGGAAACTTAGATAACCGGTTCTCGATCTCTCTACTATGGGTTCCTGGTCACAGCAACATTGATGGAAATGAGAGAGCCGATGAACTGGCAAGGGAAGGTTCCAATCTCGACAGGTCCCTTGAGGACGACATTCACTGTCCAATGAGAGTCGTCAAGGAGCGCATCCATTCATACTTTCGGGCCAGAGCGACTGAAAGGTGGCATAGACTAAATACCTACGCGACCTCGAGGAAAACGTGGCCCGCGTATTATATTAAAAAAACCAAACAACTCTTAACCAGATCCCGCACAGATATAGCAAGAGTAGTAGCCATCAGTACGGGTCACTGGCCAATAGGAAGCCACGCTGCCAAGCTAGGTATTCCTTTCAATCTCCACAGTCGCAGTTGCAAGGATGAGGATGAGGAAGAAACTCTTCAACACTTCCTTTGCAGATGTCCAGCATTAGCTAGAGTCAGACTCCGGACTTTAGGTGAAGCTTTCCCCAGCAATATAGGTTTTATTGCGGAAAGCAAAATAGGAGATCTGATCAACCTTCTTAATCTCACAGGGTGGCTCTAGTACTGAGTCCCTGGGGAGAGTGAAGATAAGAGAACGCCCACCTATAACAACTGACAACATGAAATAGGTCACTCGAGTCGTGGTATCAAAAAGGCACAATTAAGTGCTAATTGGTTTTTCAGAAGTAACTGGAATGGCCACTTCTACCTACCTACCTACCTACCTACCTACCTTTTCACGTTTATAATATTATAATTTTTTTCGAAATAACGTTTATAAGTCTTATAGTTTTTTCTACATCTTTGGGGGTAAAATTTAAATAATGTTAATGATTGATTCTATTAGATAAAAAGAGATAGCTGGTGTGGATAGGATGTGGCGACCTATTATTTAAAAATAATATTTTAATGTTTTTTTTTTTATAAGAACCTTATGGTATCAAATGTGGGTTAATACTAGACCACAAATTAATATATACATATATTATTATGTATTATATTGTACATAGACATAGCTATATTTTTACATGAGGGTAAATGATTTTTTTTATGCACTCAATGTTTAATAAAAAAATGAAAACAAAAATTTATAACGGTACTTCGAGACTGTATCGCAGAATTAAAATTAATAAGTAAAACAATTAGGTATATGTAATTAAATAGGTATTTATTGTATGTACCTATTCTTATGTACCTATGTACATTTGATTTTTGTGTTATTTGAAATATTTCGGTACAGTTCGAAGTGAGATTTAAAGTGAATAAAATCAGTTTTAAATTTAAATAAAAAATCAATCAATGAAAATAACCTTAAATTTACTCATTCATTTATTCAGTTTATGCAATCTCATTAGCGTCAACACTATTCTTTTGCATTATAAGGATTTCTGTTTTATGATTTGGAGTTATTTGAATATGTGCACATTTTTGTTTTTTTTTTTTTTTAGCATTGTATGATAATAATTTAATTATTTAATAAGAATGAATTTTAATTTTGTACATTGATCGTAATGAACGGTTGCGTAAATTGAATAAATGAATGAGTAAATTTAAGGTTATTTTCATTGATTGATTTTGATGATAAATTAATAGTAATGTTTTCGAAATTACACTAGGTGCTATTTATTAATATTGTTTTATTAGTTACTATCTGCTGTTATGAAATAAATAAGAATTTATAATAATTATTAATACGTATGTACATATATGTAAATAATATAAATTAACGAAATTTGATCTGCGATGTATCGATGATATTTTTATACATAGTAAATTAGATATGTAACTAAGAACCGAGGTACATATATCAAAACGCCAAATTCATGAACAACAATAAAATAATAACCATTATAAAATATACATATTCTATTGAAAATGTCGATTTATCAAGACAGTAAATTTTGAGAAATTAGCACATTTATTTTATATGTACATTCACAGGTTTTATTCTTCAATTCAAAAAAAAAATAAAAACGAAATTTTTACTAGAATTGAAAAGAACAAAATACAAAATTTGATTTCTATAAACCAGTGTTATAATATAACTATATGTTTGGTTTGGATATAGCGACTATATAATAACTATATGTATATGGATATTATATTTTGGTATGATAATGATAATGTCATAATATATTTACACTAAGTATATTTAGTCTAAGTACGATTCGATCGCTTAAATCAGTTTATACTTTTGTTTTAGCTTTGACTCTTTATATACAATATATTTACTCAATGACACTATCCACCCACCAGTTTTATTTTCAGTGTTCATTAGAACTTGATAGAAGTAAGTAGGTTCCATGTCGAATAATAATTTTTTTTTTTTTTTTCCAGATAGTAGTAAATCATCGAAAGAGGCTTTAGGGACTTCCTATTACCGGGGAAGGCAGTTTGAAGGACTGTGGGACTTTAACCCACTAAAAACTCCTATCATTATTGCAACAATAAAACTAGTCTTATAGACTAACCATTAATTTACATTTAACTCAAAGAAACTAAGATACCTTTGATCTACCAAAATTCAATAAGGTTTTAATAGATAAAAGGTTTTAACCTAACTCAAGTGGTCTTGTTCGTTTTAGTCGCTTCACAAATTTTTGATTGTCAATTAAGCTAGAAGCTTCGGTATTGACATGTTGGGTCAGACGAGTTTTATGCCGTGCAGCGCATTTCATTATTTCGTCTTTTATAGATGAGATCTTCACATCTCGATGAATATCGGTTTTTCTTTATCGCTCCTTGCCCATGAGCCATCATTTTTCCTCAGTGGTGCAGAATGCACAATAGACTTCTTCATTTTACTCATAGCTTTCCATAAAGAATAATTTGTTTCTTTAGTAACTGTTAAGTTTTCTAGGTAATAATTCAGAGATCTATCATTTAATTTCTTTATTTCTCTCTTTAGCTCCTGACTTTTATTATTAAGATCCGTTTTGCCGGATGGGTCACGCATTCGTTGCCACCTCATTCTCGCTTTTCGTTTCTCTTTTAACATGTTAAGGATATACACCGGATATCTAGGGCTAATTTTTTTAGATTTTTTTGTCTTAGTACTACTCCAAACTCCAAACTGGACAGCTTGCATAAGTTTTTCAGTAGCAGTTTCTAGTTGTTCCTGATTGTCTAATGTTACTCTTTAGATAATTTTTTCTAGCAGAATCTTTTTGAAGCTTAACAAATCTGTAGGTGAGTTGGTTAAAAATGGTTTACTAGATTTTTTCACTATTGTTGTATTTAATTTTAGGTGACAGCAGAATGGTCGGAATTGAGGTCATAACTATCTTCTATAGATGTGAAATTAGTTGATACTTTTTTCATTATAAAAAATTCTAACAGATCAGGAGTTTTGTTTATATCTGCAGGCCAATATGTTGGTTTTCCTGTTGAAAGAAATAAACAACCTGTTTCTCTCTGCGCCTCTCTCAGTTCTTTACTTCGAGTAAGGGTCATCCTGGAGCCCCAATCTAGATGTTTGGCATTGTAGTCACCTCCAAGAATAAATCTTTCACCTAATTTCATTAATAAGCTCTTGAACATATGTTTTTTAATAGTGTGATTGGGCGGGCAGTACAGTGCTCCTACGTTGACATTTTGCTTTGTGCACCTTATTTGTACGGCTGCGAGTTGCATTTCTGTACTTTCTATGTTACAATGTTCATGATGAGTAATAAGATCATTTACTATGACCGCACACCTCCTTTTGGTAGATTGTCAGGGTGCGTTGTATGATATACTTTGTATCCACGAATTACTAAATTGTGCCCCTTTGTTAAATGAGTTTCTGACACGAGACAGACATCTATGTTTCGTAAGTTTAGGAACATTTCCAATTCTTGTTTTATGTTGTTAATGCCATTGGCATTCCAAGTACGTATAGTGATTTTGTCTTTATACATTATCTAATTGAGTTACGTGGCATATCAGGATACTTAACAGTATACCTACTTTCTAAGTTATCTAATCTTAGTGAGATTCTATCTACCAGTTTTTCCATTGTTTTTAATATAGTTCCGTGCTGTTCTTTTTCTGAAATCAATTTCGTATTTGTTGAACGAGCTCTTCTCGGCGTTTGATTATTTGCATTTGATGAATAAGCTATTCGAGGTGTTTCTTCAGCAGTGAAATCTCGATTTTTTTTCATATTTTTATTGCTTTGGTAGACATCCTCATTGTTTTTGCCTTTTGATATGGCAGAATAAGTTACTCCCTTTATTACTTTCTTTGATATAAATTTTCTTGTTTGTTGCCTTTAAACTAATTTTGGGTAAACAGAGTTTCTCCTTTTCTGAAGTTCTTTGGCAATAAAACATCCTCTGTAATTTGCTGGATGAGACTCTTGGCAGTTGGAGCATTTTGGCTGTGAAGTTTTCAGCTTATCGCATTCAGCTGTTAAATGTTTACCAGCACATTTCACACATATAGGGTCCCTATTACAAAATTTCTGCATATGATTATAACGCTGACATCTTTTGCACTAAGGAATATCTTTGCTTTTTCTCAAAGGTTCAATATAAACTATCATGTTTTGAATATGATTGATTTCGTAAATTTTTTTCATGTCTTCCTTACTATCAAAGGTAAGCATGAAAATTGGGAGTTTAATAGTTACCTGTTTATCATTTTCTCTGACTTTCTTTATCATATTTACTGCATTGATGATATTGAATTGCCTATTATGAAGCTCACGTATTATATCTTCTGGCATGCATGATTGGTGCAAGCCGCGTGTCATGACTTTTTTGGTCTATTTATTTTGCTTTCATAAGTATGCCATTCGTATTTGGTATCATTGAGATATTTAGCTAGGTTTCTATAATCCATTTCCGTCCCCAGATTTATTATCAGCTGCTAATTGTTTAGCATTTTTATTTCATATTTTTAGCTTGCAACATTTTATTTAATGGTTTGAAATCATTTATGTTACTTATGATTTCAGGTGGAATTTTGGTTTTCCTTTTCCTCACAAATTCAGTTGTTTTTGAGTTCTTTTCCTCACAGGTTTTTGTTAAACCATTTGGTTCTTTATTATTTTGATTTCAATTATTGGCTCGGTTATCCTTGATGGCGACCTTGGAACCCTCGCACACTTTTTAAAAGGGTTCAGCTTGTCAAATCAGCTTGTCTAAATTGTTGTTCCCCACTGGCGACTCATCTGAAAGTCTAGTACATTCAGCCAAGCCCTCGCCGGCAGCCGTGGTCTCTGCCGACACTTTGGTAGATATCCTTACCGAGTTTATTTTGTTATTTAGACTATACATTATTATTTGTTTTTATGTTGCATTTTATACCTCCTGCCAGGTGATTTTAACTGCCGCCTCTCTGGGATCTGCCGAAGATCAGGGAGCCGCCTATTTTAGGTCAAACGCTTCTGGATTTCTTTTTTTTTTTTTGTGTTTGTGCCGGCACTCACAATTTCAATTACCATAAATCGCGTCCGCGCACGTGCTAACCAAATCGATTTACTAAAAAGTTACCAGGTGGTACCCGGCAGATAACTATGTTACCTACCTTCGAGGAGGTCAGAGTCGGATTTGATGGCAGAGCTGTAGATGTTTTACAGATGGCATTTCCTAGTTTTTGTGGGAAACATAGGTTAGTATATGTTCCGTCTAGAGCTTTTACCACCCTTTTACCACCCCCTTTTTTTTAAAATTGAAAATTATGAATGAAAATGTTTTTGTATTTTTTGTAAATTTTACCAATTTAGGTAAAAAATATTGAATATTTTTTAAAAAATAACACTATTATCAGAATTACAGGTTATTTATATAGTAAAATAAGATCCCTATACAAAAGACAAAATTTATATAAAAATAAGATCCCCTTTTTAAAGTTGTTCTCGCAGAAGCCAGGCTAGAAGATATAGAGGCATTGTATGATTTACTAACAATTATTAGGTATATGTATTTATTTACCAATAATATTTACTAATACCATAGAATAATTAACACTGTAAAATGTCTCACGCCATATAAGAAATCGCCACAATGAAATCAATTTTAGCAAAAATTTCTGTTGCTGATTTATTTGTTTCCAAACATTTGTTGAACAATTAGTTTAAAATATTTGTTGTCATTTGTCAACATTTCTCAGTGTTCATCAGCCCCACAAAAGGAATGTATGTGTGGGTAGTAATAAAATTCCCTAAATGTATGAATTATGGATACATATTATGCGATTCTTGATGGATTTAATTTTTTTTCATTCCTCACTGTTTATAATTTTTATGTATGCTTTGTTTGTTTATTCACTTTTTTTGCTATTTAAGTTTAGACTTGACGGATATCAGTGATAGTGTATACCATGCTATTTTATTATATACTTTTATATTAACTTGCCAGTGTCTATATGTATATATATATGTTTGGTAGGTAGGTTGAAATTTTTTTGTTAATATTAAAACCAAACGCAAAAAGAAAAAAAATAATTTTGTTTAAAAAAATTAAAGATAGAGTTCTGAAATTATGCACAGCTACTCATGGTAAGAAAGGCACGGTACTTTACAAAGCTATCAAATGACAGGTTCGGGTTGCTGCCGTACAACTCTTAGTACGTCTCAGGGATATTTCAAAAACCAATTGTGTTACGGCATGAAAATTTACACTTAGACACTCTTTCACAAATAAAGAAATACAACTGTTACTGATTTAAAAAATTTGAACTGGTTTGGGTTGCTGCCGAACAACTCCCAGCACCTCTCACACATATTTGAAAACCAATTGTATTACAGGCATGTAATAAATTGGTTTTCAAATATGTGTGAGAGGTGCTATATTTGAAAACCAATTGTATTACAGGCATGAAAATTTACACTTAAACACTTTTTCACAAATAAAGAAATACGACTGTTACCAATATCGAAAATGTGTACTGGTTCGGGTTGCTGCCGAACAACGCCTACGTTCTCAGGCATATTTCAAAAACCAATTGTGTTATAGACAGAAGAGTTTACACTTATATACTCTTTCTGAAATTATAATACCTATAGGTTTCACTTAAAACTAAAAAGTATAAAATAAATTAATAATGTAAAAATAAAAATTTTTTTGAGAAGGACCCCCTCATAGAAAATAGGAATATAATACCTAATCACCAATTTGGGTTTAGGCAAAAACACTCAACAATAGATTAAGTACATCGAATAACAGACATTATAGAAAGGCACTGGAAAATAAACAAATTTGTTCTTCAGTATTTCTAGATGTAACCCAAGCTTTTGATAAAGTTTGGCATGAAGGACTCATCAAAAAGGTAAGTTGTTTGCTCACTTAAAATTATGTTGAATTATTTTCATCATATCTCTATAGAGTTTTTCGAGTTAAAAATGAGAATGAATACTCCTCTCTAAGAGATATAAAAGCTGGAGTACCGCAAGGTAGTATACTGGGTCCAATTTTATATTTGTTATACACCTGCGATATACCCGAAGTAGAAAATATAAAAATAGCAACCTTTGCAGATGACACAGCGTTGATGGCAGTTGATTCTACTATAGACGAAGCTACAAATAAACTCAAAAAGCTAATGACAAAATTTCCAACTGTCGTTGTAAATTTTTATAATTTAGGTGCGAGTGAATGGATATGTGATTGGAAACATACATATGTCCAAAAGGTTTGTTCAATATTATAAATAATTTTTAAAAAACTTTCGGGTTGGTTCCCGAAGTCAGGACAAAAGGACCTTGAACCAAAAAAAAACAAAAAAAAGTGTTTTTTGTAGTTGTGTTGATACGTAATGAACATTATTGACATTTTAATTTTTGTACAAATTTTTTGTTAGACAAGACAAGTTAAAAACAAGTTAAAAAAAAACAAAAATTTCAAGGTGTTCGGTCCCGGCACTTGGTACGCCGGACCTCTTGTTTACATCGTGCTTATGAGCCATTGTACTAAAGACAAGTTAAAAAAAACAAAAAAAATATTTTTTCATGTTTAAAATTTCAAACAACAGTACCTACACAAGAAAGAATAAATTGCAATTGGTTTTAATTTCAAGTGTGCGCGACTTTTGTATTGATGTTTTAAACTTAGTAAAAAAAATAATATTTATTTTTTTGTATAGCAAATAATAACACCAATAGTTGTTTTTTTATTTAAGTGACTTTTATTAAAGACTTTTATTTTCGAAGACTTATTTGAGACTAATTTTTAATTTAAAAATTTATACATTTGTTGTATTTTGAATTTGCCGATTCGGCAAATTGCACATTTTAATTATTTTATTCCTTTTTTTTATATTTATTTTTTGTTAAATTCGAGTAATTTCGTAATACACCTTTTTCATGGGAAAATAGTTTATTAATTTTTCGAATATTGAAATATAAAACCGATTAAATTTATTTATTTAAAATAACAGGAAACACTGACGTTTCGTCTGTTATTTTTATAGGAATGTCATTTGACAGGTACGTAACTTCTCCCTCATTTATTTTAGAATTCTCCTGAATTCTTTTATTAATTTTAAAATTGCCAAATTTTTTGAATAACGTAATTGCTCCAATTATACAAATAACAAAAAAGATTACATCAAGTATATATGAAAATACTTTATGAAATTTTAATTCTTTAATTTTTTCAATATTATTTTCTGTTTCTAATATAACATCATTGAATGTAATTTTATTCTTAAAATTATAGGTTTGATTTAATGGGTAATAAAATCTTTGCTTAAAACTAACTTTTTCATTTGAAAAATTATGATCCAATATTTTTAGAGTACAATTATTGAAATGGATCAAAATATGACCAGTTATAATAATATTTCTATTGTCACATGATTGATTTACTATTACATTGTTAGCATTTTTTATTAAAATTGTTTCTTCATCAATTTGTATTATTTCGGTTAACTTGTTATTTATTAATTCACAATTATTTTTAAAAATACACATTTTACTTAACGATAATTCATTTAATGTTTTTAATTTTTCATACTTATATGTTTTGTTGCTATATGTAAAAATAATTTCACTAGGATAATCAATTTCTTTGTTTTCTTTATTAGGTACTGGAATGACAGTTTCTAACTGAACTGATTTAATTTTTCTTGGAATTTTAATTGCCAATAATAGTGAGTCTTTATCAAATTGAGCTAAACCTAATTTTATGTATTGTAATTTATAACAGTCTATTTCATATCTATTTCTTATTCTGTTATGAATTGTATCTTAAAAAGCAAATCAAAATATAAATTTTGTTGAACTAAAGATTTCTCTAGACTATTTACATGATTTGATAATATGTTTCTATCACTTTCTATAATTGCTTTAAGTTGTTTAATTGTTTTATGAAATTGGTTATTAATTTTGATTTGTTCATTATAATTAGTAACTAGTAAATGATTGTTATGATCTACCGTTTGTAAATGCTTTTCTATATTTTGTCGGTCTTGTTCATCCATTGTTCCAAATAACCATTTGGACATTATTCCAATGCCATTTACTAGTCCTCGTTTTTGTCTTTTATTAGATATTATAGTTTTCAGTTTGTTTGTAAGTTCTGAAATTTCTGTTCGTAATATTGTTTCTTGATTTGAATCTAGCAAATCAAGTTTCAATCTGTTTTCAATGTCATCGATTAATTCAGTATTTCAGTTGGTTGTATAATAGGACCGTTCCCGTACTTTTCTGGTAAAAACTTGCAAATGAGAGAAAAGAGAGAAAAAAAAAAAAAAAAAAAGAGTTAAAAAAACTCTCATCTGCAAGTAAAAGTTCTGAAATTAATTTAATTATAAACAATCATTTTAAATTTCCGGAGGTGTTTTTTTTAAAGAATTGTACATAATTAAATTTAAATGAAATGGCAGCGGAAGATATAAAAAATATATATTACTAAGTAGCGATTCGGATTACATTTTTATTACATTTTTTTAGTGAAAGCGAAACTGAAGAGTTAAGGAATGTAATTCTAAAGCAAGTGCTGTTGGAGAACTTTTTACATAAAAACATAAGACATTGCATTCGAAACTATTTGGAAGAAATAGTTCCAGGTTATTGTGAAGAGGAATTTGTAAGACATTTTCGTATATTTATACATATATTACAATAATAAAGAATTATGAAATTTATCCTCCACTAAATTATATTTTTCATTTTTTTTCACACAGGAACGACTTCTGGTAAAAACTTGGAAAAACTTGGATAAGTTTTTACAAGATGTGCGTACGGGAACGGTCATAATATGTATAATAATGTCAGTTTGTGTGACTAATTCTTCTTTATCTAAATTTATTTTTACAAATCCTGCACTCTAATCTATGTTATTTATTTCTAACATACTACATGTCACGGTTTGCATTGTCATTATTGTCAACATTGTTATTATCGCTAATATCTGTAAACTTTAATGGTTTTTTAATATTGGTTATATGGATGTTGTCTAATTTTAATTTTTTATATTTGGGTTGTTCTTTATGCCTAACTGCTTTGTAATTTTTTACAAAACCTATTGAACGAGTTTCAACATAGTTTTCCCTGTTTTTGTTTAATTTTTCAATCCGCGATAGTATTGCGAAATCTTTCTATATCTGCATTTCCTGTGTGGCTATAGGATTTTGTCAAATGTATAGTTATTCCTTCATCCATTAGAAATTCTTTAATTTGGATTGCTTTAAACTCATTATCACATACAATTTTCTCTGGTATGCCAATTTGAGAGAAATGCTGTTCTAACTTTTCTATGATACTAACGTGATTTCTATCGTTAAGACGGTATGTCGAACAGAATTTCGAGAATTTGTCAATTAAGGTTAAGATAGTATGTCTCATCATGATGTAAGTGTCAGTATGAATTATTCGATTTATTTTTGATGGAGTTTCGCTAATTTCGAATTTGGTTTTATGGGTTGTCTGTCATATTTCACCGTTTTACAAACTTCGCATTGATTAGTCACGATTTGAATTAACTCCTGTAACTTAGGATAATAAATTTTAAATTAAATTTGGTTATAGGTTTCCTGTATACCTGAGTGAAAACTCTCTCTGATATGATATAGAGGTATTTATTTAACTGCATCAACTTCTGTTTCTATTTCTTGTGCTCTAAATGAGCATTTTATAAATTTTATTCCATTATCATTTGAGAACATTTCTATTATTTTGTTGCACAATATTATATCTTGTGTCTGGTAACTCCGGAAAAATTCCTACTTTTTCTTTATTAAGATATTTTTTTAAATATCTCGCCTAATCTATTAAAATCATATTCGGCTATAAATATAATTCTTCTCCCAAAACTTGTCTCTAATTCTACAGTTTTATTATTGGTTAGAATTATTTGGGTTTTGTATTTATTAACAATTTCTTCCTTTACAGGGATATGGTCTAACAATTCTTCTTCTGCAGAATGAACTGTTGCCATTGTACTATTATTTTCTATATTAAAATTTCCGAGAGATTGTGTAGAGCTTTTATGATCCTCTCTGTTCCTGCCTCAAGCTGCGCAGCATCAATCCGTCCTAAAAAATCCTAAAAAAGACAAAAAGAAAACAACATAAGAAAACAATAAAATTTTAATGAATATTTACCTGTCCACATCATCCACATCCAGAATAGCCGGTTATCAGTTGGACAATTAAATCTGCAAAAGAAACAACATAATTATTGATCAGAAATATATTATAAACAATATTATTGTACAATAATATCGTAATTTTATATTCAATATTTTACTTACATATTTTGCGCATCCATCGTTTTTTACCTTTTTATTCTTCTATTTTTACAATTTGTCACTTTGACATTTAATGAGTATAATTAGCAACGATTAAATTTCACTCGAGTCTCACGATTTTGAGCGATAATATTACTGAGTTTATTCTGTTGAGTAACTTTGTTTTGTATATCATTACTCAACTATATATTATATAATACAACCGTCTGTTAAGGGCAATGAACTAATATACTATTTGAACTTGAAAATCTATGAAGGTAAAAGGAAAACCGTAAAACATAAATTCAAAAAAGGAAAATATTGGTCACTTTGGAAAAAACCATCAAGCAGAACAGTTGGGAAACAAAAGTCATCATTATAAGGTAATAGTGAAAGTTTATAAAAATAAAGAGACAAAGGAAATTAGTTTAATAAAAATATTAGATTTTAATAATATACGAACTACACAGAATTCTTTTATATAAGTGTAGAACAATCTGTAAGATTAAGAAATAAGAACATTACTGCTTTTGTGTAAAAATCAAATAAATAATTTAACTAATAAAAGGTTAAATACATATTAAATCAGTGTACTATTTTTGAATAAAAACCAAATAAATAATTTAACTAATAAAAGGTTGCATATATATTTAAATAAAGTATTTAATTTAACAATAATAAAACATTGCGTATCATTTGCATTAAGACAATTTCAAAAACTATTAGCAAATTAAAAAAAAGGGGGAAATTAAATTTCCCATATTAACATTTTGGTCCTTCGAACCGGATACCACAGCCGGATAATCACAAAGCATCATAACGAGTAAGGTATGAAAAGTGAAATAAATTATTTAATATAAAGATCGATGTAATTGAAATTTGAAATATTTTCTTTATAATTATTTATTATATTTTAATAAAACTAAAGACTTACAAATTGATAACAAAGAATAACAAATTGATTTAAATAAATTTGATTAAATAAACTAAAGGTTAAATAAATTTAATGAAATAATATAAAATTTAAATAAAATTAGATAATATAATTTAAATAGTTTCTAAGTTGAATAATAAATAATAAAACCAAAAAAAATAGAATAAATTTAGTAGATTTTAAGGATTGTAAATTTTTAAAAATTACAAGAATTTTTTAAACTACTTCGTAATAAATAATAAAACCAAAAAAAAAATGGAAGATTTAATTGCACAACAATTCGCTAGAAAGGAAATGCTAGAGACTTTTGTACTTAATAACAAAAAGGATGGCAAAGCAAGACATACAAAATTCTATTATTTCAAAAAGCTAGAAGCCTTACAAAGGCATTGGGACTCATTTGAAAGCGGCCATCTAGAACTCATAACACAAAGGCACAGGGACAGTAGCAAGGCCAAGATTGATTACCTCGAGCACGATGTTTGTTCACAAGTGGAATCATATTTCTATACCAACTACGAGTTCATTAAAAACCGTTTCGATGAAGAGTATCCGGAGAAACAAAACAACGAAGATAGTAATCATGAAACGAGTGTAAAGGGTAAGGGAGAATGCACATTGAAGTTGCCTAAAATTTGTTTGGATAAGTTTAGTGGGGATAACAACAAATGGCCAGCTTTTCATGACATATTCAAAACTTTGGTTGATCAAAATGAAGATTTGAATGCAGTCCAAGAACTTCAATATTTAAAAATTCATTTGACTGGAGAAGCGGAGTATTTGTTACGTCATTTTCAGGTAACTGAAAGGAATTATGAAACTGCCTGGACGTTGTTGAAAGACAGATACGACAACAAAAAGGTTCTTGTAAACACACAACTTAAGGTTCTTTTTTCACAACATAACATGATACATGAATCATCTCAAAGTGTGAAAACTTTATTGGACACGACATCTGAATCTCTTCAAGCGTTGACTAATTTAGATGTATCAACTGAAAATTGGGACCCTATTCTGGTCTATCTGATTGTCCAAAAACTATCAACAGAAACCCATCAAATTTGGGAACAGGAAATCAGTAAATCGAAAGATCTACCAAAATGGGATGCACTGAAACAGTTCCTCGAAATGCGATTTCGTACGTTAGAATCTATCGAAGTCAAAAAATTTGGGTCACGTAGAATAAAAACACCCTTCAACAATAAACCAGCGTCGGTACTGGAGTATCATGTCCACTTTGTTCAGGTTAACATAACATGAGAAAATGTGAAAGGTTCTTAAAGCTGAATCCAAGTAAACGATTCGACATTGTTAAGGCAAGGGAACTTTGTATCAATTGTCTAGGATCCGGTCATACTGTCAGTAGATGTTCCAGCACGCGCCGCTGTTATCATTGTCAGAAACAACACCACACATTATTGCATCGTCAAGAGAACTCAACTAGGACTACTATTTAGAATCATCATACCACGCCTACTCGAAACACTATTATATCAAACTCTAGCCCATCAGTTCAGACAAATCACATAATGAATCCCGAACAAACTCCTTTTGTTCCACATAATACCACAAAATTTAGCAATTCAGATGTCAGCACTTTTGTAATCAAAGAGGAAGGCAAAGGTCAAAGCTTATTAGCTACATCACTGGTTGGTATCATATCACACACTGGTGAGGAACTTGTTGTAAGAGCTCTTATCGATCAAGGCTCGCAAGCATCCTTTGTAACTGAAAATATTTGTCAAACATTAAGTTTGAAGAAGGAATCTATACAACTAAAGGTACATGGAATAGGAGACAATCAACATCAAAGTATACAGTCTAAGGTTACATTCAAGATAAAGTCGTTAGTAGATACAAAATTCGAAATCGAAGTTGTTGGATTTGTTTTGGCCAAATTAGCAAGTATCCTACCAACCACAACTATAGATGGCACTCAGTGGAAACACATACAAAGGATAGATCTGGCAGATCCGTATTATTATAAAGCGCAAAAAATTGATCTACTCCTAGGATCAGATATTTTTGGACAAATCATTTTGGAAGGTTTAATAAAAGCAGAAGTCGGAGCACCCATTGCCCAAAAAACCACATTAGGATGGATCTTATCTGGAAAAATATTGGGAACTGGTCAATCATCAAATAAAGTGAACAATTTCCATGTATGTGATAAGCTAGATGAACAATTGAAATCATTTTGGGAACTTGAAGAAATCACTGGTACTACGATGTATACCGAGGAAGAAAGTATGTGTGAAGAAATCTACAAGAAAACAACTTCGAGACTGTCTAACGGACAGTATGAGGTAGAACTCCCGTTTAAAATTGGAAAAGAAGAAATGTATCTTGGAAAATCCAGAAATATCGCTTTATCAAGGTTATACCAATTTCAACATCGATTAAGGAAAGATGAACAATTGAAAGATGATTATGAAAAGTGCATCAAAGAATATTTACAACTTGGGCATATGGAACTAGTACATACAACTGAAGAAAATTGTGCGAAGAACTCTTTAGCAACATCATTTAATTGCAATTATCTCCCACACCATGCTGTCATTAAGACTTCCAGTACCACTACAAAGTTAAGAGTAGTATTTGATGCTTCAACCTTAAGACAACCTTAAGTGGAAAATCCTTGAATGACATGCTGATGACTGGTCCTACAGTTCTTGCACTTTGGCGTCAATATTGATTTGGCGTCAATATTGATTAGATGGAGAAAACACAAGGTAGCGTTCTCTGCAGATATTGGAAAAATGTATCGCCAAATAAGGGTCAAGGCACATCATACAGACTTTCAACGGATTGTATGGCGAGAAGTTGAGAACACATACATACAAGACTACAAACTGTTGACAGTGACATTCAGAACAAAAAGTGCTCCCTATCTAGCGACCAGGACACTGAAACAATTTGCTCTAGATGAACAAAACGACTATCCTCTAGGCTCAACAATGACCTTGAACGATTTTTACGTTGATGATTTGTTATCAGGAGCAGATAACTTAGAGACTGCGTCAGAGTTACAAAGTCAAGTATTGGTTAATGAAATCTGGTGGATTCTCATTACGAAAATGGACATCTAATTGTAAAGAGCAGTTCGTCTTCCTTGTCCCGATATAAATTCACAAAACATAAAGGCGTTAGGAATTTGTTGGAATCCAGTGAACGACACATGCAGCTACTGTGTAAATTTGAACGAAAAACATGGGATTTGGTCGAAAAGAGAGATACTATCACAAATCGCAAAATTGTTTGATCCGTTGGGTTGGCTTTCACCAATAATTATAAAGGGAAAAATACTTATGCAAGGTTTATGGTTATCTGGTTTAGGATGGGATGATGAAGTTACTGGAGAGCTGGCAGTCGAATGGATCAAATATTTCGAACAACTCAAATTCATTGAAAACATTACTATCAATCGATGGATTGATTACACAGAAACATGTACTCACATCGAATTACACGGCTTTGCAGATGCATCAACTAAAGCATATGCCGGAGTAATTTATATGTGTGTAGAAAACTCAGATGGAAACCGATCAATCCACCTCATCACATCTAAAACAAAGGTCGCTCCTATCAAGACAATTTCATTACCAAGATTAGAACTGTGTGCTGCTCATTTAGTTTCTAAACTAATCAATTGGGTATTGAAATCTATACAAATTAAAAATAAGATTAAAATATTTGGATGGAGCGATTTCGAAATCGTTTTAGCTTGGTTAAGATCTCACCCAACCAAGTGGACAACATTTGTGGCTAATCGAGTATCCGACATTCATAATCGAGTCGATGCAAATATTTGGAATCATGTGGACACCAAGGACAACCCTGCTGATTGTGCGTCATGTGGAATGTTTCCAGAGGATCTAGAAAAGCATCGTTTGTGGTGGCATGGGCCTACCTGGCTACAGAAGTCTCAAGAAACCTGGAAAAACCACAAAATAGTCAAGGAAACTTCAATCGACAAAAGAAAATTAACAATTCATCATCAAACAGTTTCAGTACATGAATTGAAGTCAAACGAATTTTGGGGAACGTTGGAAAATAAATATTCGTCTTTAACAAAATTATTACGGGTCACCGCATACATATATCGATTCATTAATAATGTTAAAAGGTCAACTAATAAAGTCGAAACTAAATATGTCACAAACAATGAAATTACGAATGCAGAAAAAATCTGGATACGTATAGTACAACAACAATATTTCGCAATTGAAATCAAGAATATTTCGGACCGCCAAGTTCGTCACAATCGTTTACTAAAATTAAATCCGTTTGTAGACGACCAAGAGATTCTAAGAGTAGGAGGTCGTCTTCAAAATTCAGATCTGTTATTTGAAGAAAAACATCCAATCATCCTGCCGGAACGAGCCAAATTTGTTAGATTGCTAATAAAAAAAATTCATATAAATTCGTTTCACGGTGGTACTCAACTGATGATGAATATATTATCAAAGAATTATTGGATATTAAATGCTCGAAACGCGATCAGAAATGTCGTACACCATTGTACGATATGTCACAGATACAAAACCAAAGGACAAAGTCAACTCATGGGAAATCTTCCAAAACCTCGAGTTACAATAAATCGCCCATTTACCCATACTGGAGTCGACTACTGCGGTCCGTTTGAGTTAAAAACATATAAAGGAAAAAGTTAAAAAAAAATATAAAAGTTATATTGCACTATTCGTGTGCCTCACAATAAAGGCAATTCATCTAGAACTAGTAACTGATCTTAGTGCAGAGGGTTTTATATCAGCATACCGTCGATTTACATCACGCCGAGGTAAATGTGCTGAAATATACTGTGACAATGGTACTAATTTTGTGGCCTCCAACAAACAATTGCAAGTTAGTCAACAACAAATGATTAATCAATTGAACATTGACATCGCGACAGCGTTGGAAAATGAAGGGGTACATTTCAATTTCATTCCTCCTGGGTCCCCACATTTTGGTGGATTATGGGAAGCTGGTGTAAAATCTGTAAAAACACATTTACAAAAAACACTTGGAAATGCTTTAATGACTTATGAAGAGTTTAACACAGTTCTCATCCAGATTGAAGCATGCTTGAATTCCAGGCCATTAAGTGAATTACTTAACAATCCAAATGATTTGGTAGCTCTCACGCCAGCACATTTCTTGATCGGCGACATATTACTAACACCCCCAGAACCAAGTTTATTGGATTTAAATATCAATCTTATGAATAGATGGCAATATCTGCAACGGTTACAACAAACATTTTGGAAAAGATGGTCACAAGAATATCTGTCTCGTCTTCAACAACGACCAAAATGGTTAAAACCGTACGACAATGTAAAAATTAACGATTTAGTTTTAATAAAAAATGAAAATTTACCACCAAGCAGATGACTACTTGCAAGAATTATAGAAACTCATCCTGGTTCAGATGGTTTGGTTCGTGTCGTTACATTGAAAACGAAAGATAACATAATCAAACGACCAATTACGAAAATATGCATACTTCCACTTGAAAGAGAAACCACATCACCTACCGAATCAGGGACTAAATAAACTAACCAAAACCCAAGCGAATTCTATCCTATCAACAATCGAATCTACTTAAACTTATAATATTTACAAACTAAAGCATAAAAAATCAATCCTATCAACAGTTAAACCTACTTAAAATCAAAGTTATTAATAAAATAAACTTATAAATAAACTTAATACACAAATATAATATGAAAAACAGAATACAATTTTAAATGATAAATATCTACGATTAACACGATTAATCCAGCGGTGCATATCATCAGTGTTATATACATCGGAATCTTTCATCATGTACCTAAAAAAAAAAAAAAAAAAAAAAAAAAAGAAATAATAAATAATAAGAACAACAATTATTAATGCAAAATGAAAACTACGTCAACCTTAGTAGTAAGGACTACACAAAATCAACATATACAATTACAAATAAAATTCATTGAAATAAAAAAAAATAATAAATCAACCAAAACATTATGTTCAATTCGATCATTCATCAAATACACCACATATATGTGAAAACAACAACAAAAAAAAAACGAAAACAAACAAAACTCAAAGAAATTAAATACACACGCAAACCAAATATAAGAATCAAATCAATGCTAAACTTATGATTAAATTTTAATAAGATCACTCACTGATGCTTACTTACTAAATATTGGCATTCCTGGGGTAATGCCAAGGGGGGGAGAATGTCCCGGCCTCAAGCTGCGCAGCATCAATCCGTCCTAAAAAATCCTAAAAAAGACAAAAAGAAAACAACGTAAGAAAACAATAAAATTTTAATGAATATTTACCTGTCCACATCATCCACATCCAGAACAGCCGGTAATCAGTTGGAGAATTAAATCGGCAAAAGAAACAACATAATTATTGATCAGAAATATATTATAAACAATATTATTGTACAATAATATCGTAATTTTATATTCAATATTTTACTTACATATTTTGTGTATCCATCGTTGTTTACCTTTTTATTCTTCTATTTTTACAATTTGTCACTTTGACATTTATTGAGTATAATTAGCAACGAATAAATTTCACCGGAGTCTCACTATTTTGAGCCATAATATTACTGAGTTTATTCTGTTGAGTAACTTTATTTTGTATATCATTACTCAACTATATATATTATATAATACAACCGTCTGTTAAGGGCAATGAACTAATATACTATTTGAACTTGAAAATCTATGAAGGCAAAAGGTTTTAATTTACTATTAGCAAATTAAAAAAAAGGGGGAAATTAAATTTCCCATATTAACTTTTCATTTAGATTAATAGCCTTGTTTTCTATTCTACTTAGAAAATCTGCGACGTGATTTTCTTTTCCTTTCAAAGTTTTATAAACTATTTGATGAGGAATTAAAAACTAAAATTGATTTTTAAAATTCAAAATTTGAATTTTTTTCCTAAATTTTTCACAGAACCTGTTTTAACTGAAGAAACGAATAGCATTTTGAAAATAACACTAACACTTTTGTTTCCAAATCAGTTATTTTAGCAAAATCCGAGTATGAAGAATTAAAAAGATTTATAAGAATAATACTAGGTGGTGTCGCGAAAATCAACTCAATTTATTTGAATTGATATTTTTCAATTCAACTAAAAAAATTCACGGTGTCGGGAGAATCAATTTTCAACTAACTTGAATTAAGTTCAACTAGTTGATTCAAAATGTTTCCACTTTGAATTTTTGACATTTCAAATCAAAAATTTTGTTTGATATACACAAAATATTAGTTGTGTTTTGTTTTATTAGTTATTTATTTAAAAAAGTTTATAAGTACAACAAATATTAGGTTTTTTTTATATTTTTCATTTCTTATTATACTTTTTAATTTGTGGGCTATTTTTGGGACTTTTTTGATATTTAATTTTAGTGTTAATTTTTGTTTAGTGGAATTTTCTTACTTTATTTGAGGAGTTGAATTTCAAAAGACGTTGAAAAGTTATTTGAATCATGGTTATATCAATATAATATTTACTTTGTAACACATTCTAGTTTGTATGGCCAACATTTTCTTTTTTTTTAGTTCCTTTATTAATTATATTAACTTGCACTATGCAAATCCATAATGTGTTTTGTGTGTTTTAAAAGTTAATATTATTATATAATAATATAATTACTGTTTCTTTTAGTAGTTATAGGCGCTATAACTATATATATATTACGTAAAGTAAATATATATACATACTGAAGTAGCTATATACGTTCTATACGTTCGTAGAATTTGTTTTTGAACTAAGAAAGGGATTAATATTTTGTTATTTTCTATTTTTCTAAAGCACCTTCAGATGTAAGAAAATCAAGACATTGTGAAATAGCTGGAAATAATACGTTTTATGAGTAAATTATTAAATTTCTTACAAAATGTTCAAGAAATAGTTTGCTTTGAGATGAAATTTAAATTAATACATCTCATACTTTTTGATCCATGGAAATAAATTATCCATTATTACAATAAATTTATCACAACAAACCACAACAAATCAATCGAAGTTGAAAGTCAAGTCAAAATTTAATTTCGCGACACCACCTACTATTTCTGAATTTTGGAGCGAAAAATCAAATCACTGGAGTCAAAAGTGAATTGAATGAATGTATTTGCAGTAAAATTTATCGAATTACACAAGAAGTACTTACATAAGGAAATTTTAGATAATATATTTTATTATTTGAATTTAATAATATTATTTAAATATTAAATATTTAAATAATCTTTAATTGTACTTACTTAAATCATCTTGTTCTTCTTGTTTACTTTAGATAACATTTTGTCACTTTGACGTTTTATTTTAAGTCTTTACTATAATTATTTACTTTCGAATATCACAGTGTTGAGTGATATTTAATTTGAGTAATTATATCGAGTCAAGTTTTCTATTGCATTCTGTTATAAAAAGACAACATATGTTCATTATGTATTTCATTAAATTATATTTCTATTTACATTATATAGTTACTATTGTATTATATATTAAATGGAATTCGTTATAGTTAAGGTTATTGAACTTAGATTAATAAGTTACGTTAAATAATTGTAATTATTAGGAAAATAAAATTCAAATGTCCTCTTCCATTTTAGAGTTCAAAGAAACAAGTTGTAACTAAAAAAAATGCCAATATCATATTTAGATATAGTGTTAATTTACAAACTAAGAATAAAATTATTATATATAAACTATTAGATTTAATAAAGGAAATATAGTAGTGCAAAGAAACAAGTTGTATTTAAATAAATTGCCAATATCATATTTAGATATAGTGTTAATTTACAAACTAAGAATAAAATTATTATATTTAAACTAATTTAAAGAGTATTTAAAGAGTGTTTCATTTATAGTTTGAGTCCTTGTAAATTTATAGTTTGAGTCCTTGTATTGTTTCAGTCCTTGTAAAAACATTTTGGTCCTTCGAACCGGATAAAGAAAATTATCCAAAATTGAGAACAGCCGGACTTACGATCCGTAAGAAGTTGGAGCTGGATTTACGATCCACAACTTTTCATTTTAATTTAATTAATTTTTTTTTCTTTTATACGCACGCTGGTGGGAATTTTCAAAAGACACAATGAGCCCCGTAGGTTGACATTCTGGGATTCTTACCCACTAAACCACACCCTTCCTATATTGCGATCTAGTCCTACACCTAGTCTACACCAGCGATGTCTATCTAACTTTTCTTTGGCGTATTCATCCATAACCTTGAAGACCCATCGCATCAGCGACGAAAAGCCAACCAGCTCTCCGAACGAATTTATAATTATGGAAGACTTGTGAAAAACCTCGTTTCGTTGGCAGTCAACATAACGAAATTCTTCACCAATCCTGTAAAAACAAATCTATCTAAACGTGGGAGCGGGTCAACCTTCGATCACCAGCGCGACGAGTCCTCAAGAAAGTGGGTGATTATTGCTGCACTAACTCAAAAGGTTTTATTCTTTTGAGTCGTCTGGCTGTATTTCTATTATCCAGGAGCTCGACTACCTCAAAATTTACATGGTGCTGAAGCGTTTTTTCGTGACTTCTTGCAAATTTCTGTATTTCCTTATCAACAGATTCTATTTGCAAATCTCTATGTAGGTCATAGTTTCTTATGAACCAGGGCGCGTTCACAATGTTTCTTAGGGCCTTATTCTGGAACCTCTGAATAATATCTCTATTACTTTTTTTGCTGCATCCCCATAGCTGGATGCCATATCACCATACTGGTTTCAGTATTTGTTTATAGAGCAGAAGTTTGTTTTGTATTGTTAAGTTAGAATTCTTACCTATGAGCCAGTTCATTTTTCTATAGCGGGTTTGTAATTCTTCTTTCTTGTTTTTTATGTGAGCTTTCCAGCGAAGTTTCGCATCTAACGTCATACATAAGATATTTGGCAGTATTTGAATGGGGTATTTCTTGACCATTTATATGTACTGGTTTATGGTAATTTTTTTTATTTGTGAAATCCACATGTACTAACTTAGCTTCATTTAATTTTAGCCTTCATCTTTTTGTATAATCTTGGATTTTTGTTATAGCTCTCTGCAGCTTTTCTATGGATTCTTTATTATTTTCCCTAACAGCCAGAACCGCTGTATCATCTGCAAACGTCGCAATAATATTATTTTCTAGTGCAGGAAAATCACAAGTGTACAGCAGGTACAGTACCGGACCAAGTACACTTCCTTGAGTAACCCCGGCATTAAGTTCTTTAAGATCGGAATTTGCTCCTTCCTGTTTTATGTAGAATTATCCCTCTGATAAGTAGCTTGCTATGATTTCCGAATGTTCTTTGGAAGATTGTTTTCATTTTACAATTCAACCCCTTATGCCACACCTTATCGAATGCCTGAGCCACATCCAAAAAGATTGCTGAACAGACCTTCTTCTCCTCTAGAGCTTTCTCAATAGTGTTTGTTATTCTGTGTACCTGGTCTATTGTAGCATGTTTTTCTCTAAAACCGAATTGGTGATCCTGGATTATATTCTTTCTTTCAATAATAGGTTTCAGTCTTCTTAGATAAATTTTTTCGAACAGTTTTGACATTATAGGCAGCAGTGAAATTGGTCTATAGGATGATACTTCATTCGGTGGTTTTCCAGCTTTGGGTATCATAATCATTTCGGCGCGTTTCCACAATTTCGGCACATATTTCAGTCTAAATGCAGCATTTATAAGATTCGTTATCTTAATTATTGCCTTTTCTGGAAGTTTCTTTAGAATCTGCCCCGTTATCAAATCATATCCCGGAGCTTTTTTAGAATTAGTATTGTTTATTTCTTTTTTCACTTCAGCTGGGGTTGTTAATGCGATTTCTTCTTCTTCCTGAACTGATTCTATATTTAGTTTTCACCTTCTTCACCTCCGTTTGTTTGAAATATGTTTTCTAAGTGTTCCGCAAATAATTTAGCCTTTTATTTACTATCTCTAGCCCAATTTCCGTCCAATGTCTTAATTGGAGGAATTTGTTCAAAAGGTCTTTTCAGATTTTTAGCTGCCTTCCAAAGAGAGTAATCAGTGCTTTTATCATTTGTTAATTTTTCTAAATATATATTAATCGATTTGTTTTTCACTTCTTTAATTATTCTTCTTAGTTGTTGCGTGAGATTATTTAGCCTAGTTTTATCTTGTGGAGCTCTAGTTTGATGCCATTTTGTCCTTGCTCTGTGTTTTGTTGCAATTAGTTCTAAGATTTCTGGTGAATATTTGTTTCCTTTTACTCTTTGTTTTAACACTGGAGTATTTTCCCACACTGTTAGTTGGATATCTTTAATGTATTTCTCCACCTCTGAATCCAATTGTTCTTTGTATTGTAACTGTACAGCTAGTTGGATTTTTCCTTCCAGACATACTTTGAAGCTTTCCCAGTCAGTGTATTTATTTGCCAAAACCGGATTCCTCTTCCTTTGAATAGCGTCTTCACTTACAGTTAGTAATATTGGAGAGTGGTCAGAGTTCATTTCCTGCCTATCTTCTATCTGTATGAAATTATTCGAAATGTTTTTAATTATAAGAAAAACGAGTAAATCAGGTATTTTATTTAGATCTGTAGGCCAATAAGTAATTTTTCCTGTTGATATTATTTCACAGCCAAATTCGCTTGTTGCCTGGAACAATTCCCTGCCTTTAGTTGTTGTTACCCGTGATCCCCTGTGTGTATTTTTGGCATTAAAATCACTCCCTATAATAAACTTTTTTCCTAGTTTTTTAAAAAGATCTAAATAATGATGGTTCTTTAAAGAGTACTTTGGTGGACAATATATACTTGCTACTACAATAAAGTAATTCTTACATTTTACGTTTACGGCAATAGCTTGTATTTCTTCTGTTTCAAATTTGGCTTCTTCAAAATGTTGTATATTTTGTTTTAAAATCACTTCCCCCTCTAGCAGAGTTACCCGGATGTATGCTATGGTAACCTTTATAACCACGAAAGTTAATATGTGTTTGTTTGGTAAAGTGTGTTTCTGCTATAAGACAAATTTCTATACTATTTATGTCAAGGATTGCTTGTAGCTCTTGTTGATGTTGTTGCAGTCCATTGGCATTCCATGAAAGAATTTTCCGTTTATTTAAAATCTTTTTGGTTCCGAAGCAGATTTTTGGTACTGCCCTCTTATGTTCCTATTCTACAATCCATATCGACCATATAGCTTTCTATTTTGGTGACTTTAGATAATATAAGCAAGATGCTTTGTTTTAAATCATTTTCCTGCTCGTTATTATGAACATTTCTTAACGACTTATGAATAAGTTTTACTGTTTGTATTTGTTTGGAAATCTGGTTTAACTTGCGACGTTTGCAGATAATTTGTAGTTTGTTTTTTAGCGTATTGTCTAATATTTATATTCCGTTTTTGTGGATTTATGTGCATATTTTTTAATTTAATTTTTTGCATTTCTTTTGCGATCATGCAACACGCATTTTGGTGGTTCATTTTTAGGTTTTGAACATTCTCTTGTATGGTGTCTACCTGCACATTTCACACATCTTGGGATTTTTCCACAGTATTTTTGTGTATGACCATATGCCTGGCATGATTTACATTGTACTACAAGTTTATTTATCTTAATGGCTCAATATCCACCACACATTTTAAAATATTTTTAATCTTGTAAATTCTGTTAATATCTTCTTCAGCTTTGAAAGTTAACATAAACATGTTTAATGGTACTTTATTTTTCCAGCTTCGTTTGTTCGTAGCTTCTATTATTTTGTATTCTCTGTTTTCAAGATCTTTAATTATTTCTTCTGTTTTACACGTCTGTTTTATTTATACTCTGATAGCGCTTTTGTTACAGTTCTGTAATCATCTACATCTAACAAATTGATTCTTATACAATTCTAGCCAAGAAGTTTCATCTCAAACTGCTTTTCTGTTATTACTTTTCTTAAATTTTCGCAGAATTCGTTATAGTTATTAAATTCATCCACAATTATTGGCGGTGGAGATTGTTTTTTCTTAACTTTTCCTGGGTCGGTTACTTTTTTTGGGGAAATAACCTTTTTTGGAGAAGTTTCTTTCTTTGGAGTTGTTTTAGAATTCATCTTTTTTGCCTTTGGCGGGGTAAGTGAATCTTTTAGCTTCCTTTTTTGCTTCTGTTTTACTCTTATCCACTCAGTCTCTTTGACTAACTCTTCCTCATCTGTAGAGTATACTATTTTCTTACTATTTTCGGAAATTGATAATTGTGGAACTTGTGTAGCTTGTGGTTTCTGCATCTTTATATTGGTGATTTCACTTTTAAGTTCCTGTATTTGTTTTTCCATATTACTTATCAACTGTTTTAGTTGTGTTGTTTCATTGACCGCTTTCTGCCATTTGTTATACAGGGCACTCTCTTTCATTTGATATCCAAGTGGTGGTGATCTATTAATTTGTCCGCTCCTCTTAAACGGATCCGCTATATTATTTTTTTCATTTTTTGTGTTTTTGACCACTGGCGACTCCTCTGAACTCCTTTTGAAGTCAGCAAAGCCTTCGCCGACAGCCGTGGCTTCTGCCGACAGTTTGGTAGATATCCCTACCGGATTTATTTCTTTATTAACGTTATTCATATTATACATATATTTTTATATATTTGTTGCATTTTACCTACTGCCAGGACATTAACTGCCGTCCCTCAGGGATCAGACGCAGACCAGAGAGCCGCTCGTTCCGAGTCAGTCGCTTCGGGATTTTTATTTGAACTTTTACGACAAGCAGTCCATACTGCGGAAGTATTCTAAACCCCTACCGCAGGGTTATCGGATGGTTAGCGCCTATCATTATCGTAGCTAAGATCTTCATGTAAAGACTATTGTTATCAGGATTATCATGGGACGATAAAGTAGATAAGGAATTAGAGCATTATTTGCCTATGTATTTTGACAATTCGTGCAAAATAAAGGACATAAGGGTTTCAAGATGGTTAAAATTTTCTGCAAAGAGTAAAGTTGTGAAAATACACGGATTCTCTGATGCATCTATGAAGGCATATGCAGCTCTAATCTATTTGTGTACAGAAAATGAAAATGGAAAAAGATCTTCAGAAATCATTATTGCCAAGACAAAGGTGGCTCATATAAAAAAAATTTCTCTTCCTCGTTTGGAATTGTGTGCAGCTTCATTACTAGCAAGATTAATGAAGTCCACGTTAAACTCCTTACAAATTGAACAATCGATCAACATCTTCGCTTGGACTGATTCAGAAATAGTTTTACTAGTTTTACTGTTGGACTGGTTCAGAAATAAAGCCTGGTTAAGGGATCATCCAAATATATGGACGACTTTTGTTGCAAACAGGGTGTCCCATATCCATGATCTTTTAGGACAAAGTACTTGGAATCATGTCCCTACTAAAGAAAACCCTGCAGACTGCGCATCCAGAGATGTCTCTCCATGCCTGTTAAAAGAACTCGACTTGTGGTGGAATGGACCAGAATGGTTAAAGAAATCAACCGATCATTGGCCTAATAAAACAGATGTAAAAACGACTCTAGAACGAAGAAAAATATTTGTCAAACATCTACTCTGCAACGAGACAGAATTTGAATGCAAATATTCGAATGCAAATTAAAAAATCGAATGATTTTATCTGACAAAGATATTTTTACAACGTTGTTAATCGAAAGAGTTCACAAAGAAACTCTACACGGAGGTCTTCAACTAATGATGTCAGTATTAAGGGACAAATATTGGATCATAAATGCAAAAAACAAAATTTGAAGTTTACTGCACAAATGTTTGATCTGTTTCAAACAAAAGGCCATGACAAGAACTCAATTAATGTGTGATTTACCGAGCTCCAGAGTTCAAGTGTCTCGGCCATTTGCTCATACTGGCTTAGATTACTGTGGGCCGTTTGAGCTTAAGATGCACAAGAGTAGAGGAGCAAAAAGTTTTAAGGCACATGTTGCCTTGTTTATCTGCATGGCCACAAAGGCTATTCATTTAGAGCTCGTCACCGACTTGTCTGGTGAAGGATTCATAGCTGCATTTCGTCGCTTTTGTTCACGAAGAGGTTTGTGTCAAAACATCTATTATGGTACAATGGCACTAATTTTGTAGGTGCTAAAAGGAGCTTATCGAATCAATACAATCTCATGATGAGAGATTACAATCACGAAATAGCACATCTCATTGAGAATGAAGGTGTCCAATTTGAATTCATTCCCCCCGCTTCACCACATTTTAGCGGCATGTGGGAGACTGGCGTAAAATCCACTAAATATCATATGAAACGAATAATTAATAATGTGATTTTAACATATGAGGAATTTTCAACCATTTTATGCCAAATAGAGGCCTGCCTGAACTCACGACCGTTGTGTGAAATTACAAATAACATAGGCGATTTCACATCTTTAACGCCTGCTCATTTTCTAATAAGGGATATCATGCTGACACCACCACAATCGTCTTTATTAGATGTAAGTGTTAATAGGTTAAACAAATGGCAACATCTGCAACACATAATTCAAAGTTTTTGGAAACGCTGACAAACAGAATAGTAGACTACAAAAGAGACCAAAGTGGACCACGAAAGAAGATAACGTAAAAATTGGAGATGGATGGTAATCTTAAAACACCAAAACTTACCACCATATAAATGGTTATTAGGAAGAATCATCAAACTTCATCCGGGTTCCGATGAATTGGTTCGCGTTGCCACGGTTAAAACAAAAAATGTCGAATTCAAACGACCGATAACAAAATTATCAACTCTACCAATCGATAATCATACGAATCAAATTGATTAAATTGCCAAGTCATGAAGTCATACACATCAAATTCATAGAATACATACATTCACTCATTCAAACAAGTCTAAAGCGAAACCACCTATTTTAACAATAAAACTTACTTAAGAGTTAACCAACTTAAAATGAATTATACAAATCTAACGAATTTTACATCAGTTTGAATTTAAATAAACTTAATAACTTAAACTGTTTTTTTTTTTTGACTTATAAGTTCGAAGTATCAACACGTATTTTTTTGCGCGCTTGTATAAATTAAAAAAAATTATTTAAAATTCATAGAAAAAGAATAACTCAAAATAATATAATAATTGTAATAATTTCAAAAGAAATTATTTGTGTTTTTTTATTTATTTTCTTTCTTTGTTGCCAGTTGCAGTATAATATATACAAAAAAAAAATATAAAACAAAACTCAATAAATAAATAAATCTGAATTGAACTTACCACAAAAAATATTAAAACAAAACAATTATAAAAAAAAAATATAAAAACAAAAATTTAAAAATAAAACAAACTAAGTTCTCAATAAGAAAAATAAAATTAAAATCTGAAAAATAACAAAAATGTCCAAACAATGTAGTGAAAAATCATGCAAAAAAAGTTTAATGGGAAAATCAAAAGGAGTGGCTTGTGTTGGTCAATGCAAGGGTCTCTTTCATATAAAATGTGCTGGAGTTTCTGAGGAATTATACGATTCGATAAAAGCAGGTAACATTTCGTGGAGATGTAATAAGTGTACTCCTACTCTAAATGATTCTATATTTATTGATGAGGAAGATAATTCCAAAAATGTAGATATTATATCATTCTCCTCATTTGATCTGTCGGAATTCAACTCGGCAGGATGTACACTTAATACAGAAGGTGCATATTTGAAAACTCTAGGCTCCTTAGTATTAGATATACACAAACCGCAAATATTTTTATCTAATAAAATCGACGATGTAACAAAAAAATTTACATCAATTATTCAAGAAAACATTGCACTCAAAACTGAAATTAAATTAATAAAAGAAAATTGCGTGGATCTGAGAAACAAATTCCATCATCTCGAAGCACAGGTAGATCGGCCCTTACAAAAAGAAAATGCCAATAACATTGTGGTCGCTGGTCTGCCTTCTGAAATCGATAACTTTGATGATTTGTTTATTAAAATAGCGACAAAATTGGATGTTAAAATGTGTAAAGCCGATATAACGAACATATCAAAGATTAAAAAAACATTCAAAGAAAACGAAAATAATCTCTATGTTGTGCATTTCAAAACAGAAAAAGTTAACGATGAATTAATGGCGAAAAGAGGAAAGTGTAATTTTTTTACTTCAGAGTTTGGATTATTGAAAGAAGGAAACAAAGAGATATAATTTCGTCACCACTTGTCTCCACTTCAGAAAAAATTATATTTTGAGGCGAAAAAATTTAAGGCGAAAAAAAACTTTCAATTTCTATGGATCAAAAACAACACTATTAAATTACGCGAAAATAATACCAGCAGAATTTTCAATATTAATGGATTTAATGACATTATCAAAATTAATGCCATCTTTAACATTACATAGTTTTGTATTTTGTAATTTTCCACTTTCATTTTTATTTTACATTAATTCCACTAACTCTCATACATATTATTTTGTATTATTATTAATATTAAGTTTTTTATTACATATTTCTTTCTTTTTCTACTTTAAAACCATTAACACTCAAACATTTAAAATCATAATATTTTTATTTAGATTTAAGATAAAGCTTTTTTTTCTTATTATAACTTAAAATTTACACCTTACATTGTTTTTAAATATTTTTATATTTATTTCATATTTTCTAATATTGAAATTTAAAATTTTTTTTATGTATATAATTTTTATAAATATCTCTCACTTCTTTATCAAAACTTCATATTTTTTTATACTTTTCTTATCACTTTTTATCACACACAAAAATATTTGCATTATCAAGCCGAATCCGAACCGAAATTGCTTTATTTTTTATTTTTTTACATATTGTTTTAAAATTTATATCTAAATTAATTTACAAATTAAAACACTTAATTTATTTCAAATCAAAACAAACATTATTTACATATTTATTTTCACATGTTGTGATCGACGATTACGATAACACTGAACTTATCAATCAATTCCTATTGCTAATAAGCGAGATAGGTATCTTCAACATCTATTTGATTCCTGTTTACAATTAGTACAAGTGGAATTATCATTGATGACGTCATCAATGCAAATCATTACACAGGGTCTCTAAAGTGCAATTCAATTGTATATAGAAATAACTTGAATATCTTGTACTTAAACATTCAGAGTATAAGAAAATAGTTTTGAATTACTTGTTAAATCTTTTGACTATGAAATACATATTTTGGTTTTGACCGAGATTTGGTTGCACGAAAGTGAAAATCAGTTTTTTAATTTACCCGGTTACTCAAGTCATTTTTCAAATCGTGAAGCATCATCATATGGTGGTACTGCTATTTACGTTACTAATAATTTGGCTAGCACCTTAATTTATAAGGAGGAATATGAAAAATCTAATATGTTGATAGTAAAATTATTAAAAGAAGGGGTAATGATAATTTCCATTTACAAGGCTCCTCAAGCAAATTTTGACAACTTTCTTGGTAAACTGGATGAAATAACAAGTCTATACAAAAATTCAATAATCTTGGGTGATTTCAATATAAATTTATTGAATAAAAGGAACAGTGACGTCAAAAATTATACTAATACACTACTTTGTAATGGTTTTTGTATTTAAAATAAAATATTGGATAAATTTGCTACGAGAACGGGTTCGAATTCATCAACTATTATTGATCATTTAATTTCTGATATGGCTAAATATAAATATTATTTTCATATAGCTGATACTCCCATATCTGATCACAAACTAGTTTTAGTTAGTGTAAATTTAAAGCCAATTAAAGAAAATACCACCCATACGAAAACTGTACTTGATTATAATAGGTTATCTAATGACGATTTTTGGCTAACGCTTGATAGGTATGAGAGCTTCGATGACTTTGTTAACACCTTTAGCTTATTATTAAAAAAAATACACTAAAGTAATATCTGTTGGAAAGTATAGGAAGAAGCATGATTGGATCACTAATGAGATAATAGATGCAATGAAGGTCAGGGATTCGTTTTCTTACAATAAAAAAAAATATCCGCATGATATTAAAGTAAAGAAATTATATGAAGAACATAGGAAAAAAGTAAAATTTCTTGTAATGACGGCAAAAAAAATTATTGTTCTGATATGGTCTCAAGAGATCCAAGTAGCGGAAGAAATTTATGGAACTTATATAAAAGAATAATGTATAATAAGAGTGGTTCTGCTTCTAAAAGTAATATTCAGACAATTAGTCACAACAACAAAACAATCAATAGTTCCCATGAAATTTGTGATGTTTTTAATAATTTTTTTGTTAACATTACAAACGAATTGTCTATAAGTGATGATCCTATTGACGAGGTATACCTGAACAGTTTTAGAAAAAATGTTTATACAGGTTTCGAACTCAGTCCGACTAATTCGGAAGAGGTTAAAAATATTATAAATTTGCTCAAGTCTTCTTCTGCAACGGGTCATGATGCAATCTCAAGAAAGGTTGTAAAATATTTTTCTATGGAACTTACACCAATCCTAGTCAAACTTATTAACGCTGCATTTGTAATATTTTCTTTTCCTCAATCAATGAAAATTGCTTTAGTTACTCCTATACATAAGGGAGGTGATGCCATCAATCCCACAAACTATCGTCCTATACCGGTTCTTAGTACTTTCTCTAAAATATTTGAGAAGATCGTTCAGTTTAGACTCTCTTGTTTTATGGTAAATAATGGAATTCTGCATCAAGAACAATATGGTTTTGAGAAGAACTCCAACACCACTGCCGCTTGTCTATCACTCACAGACTTTATTACCAAAAGTATGGACTCTGGTAAATATACGGCTTGTGTCTTTTTGGACTTGCAAAAAGCCTTTGATTGTGTGGACCATGAAGTTCTGCTACATAAACTTTCATCTCTTCGACTCACTGTAGATCAAATATGGTTTTTTAAGTCATATTTATCCAATAGAAAACAGAGGGTTAATGTGAGTGAACATTGTGGTAAGACTCTAACAATCAATAAAGGGGTTCCACAGGGGTCAATATTGGGCCCTGATTTATTCAAATTATACATAAATGATCTTGCATATCTTAATCTCAAAGGAAGTCTTCAACTTTATGCAGGCGATGCAGTTTTGAAATATTCTACAAGTACTGAAACTGAACTCTTAGATGGGATAAGAGAGGATCTAGTCACAATTGAAGAATGGTTGGTGAAGAATAGATTATCTCTGAATATTAAGAAAAAAAAAATTCTCCTATTTGAGAATAAGAATTTCGTTTCCTCAAATTTTACACACGGTCATAAAACTATAGAAATAGTGAACTGTTTTAATTACTTAGGTCTCTTAATAGATAGTAAGTTAAGATGGAATATGCACGTTGAACTAATTTCAAAAAAGATTTCGCCGTATATTTTTATTTTAAGGAGATTGAAAAACTTTTTTAAAACAGAAACTCTATATGCAGTATATGCTTCTTTCATACTTTTTAACCTTACGTATCTGAATCCAATTTGGAGCAGGTGCACTCAAATCCATCTAAAAACGTTAGATATCCAACATAAAAAAGCCATAAAAATAATTAATGGATTTACAAATCGCCATCCAACCAATTTGTTGTACTCCTCTAAATTCTATAGTTTTGATAATATTTGTAGAAAAGAATTGTACATGATAGCCTTTAAAACAATAAAATCAAACATAATTTCATACTCAATCGAAGAATTGATATACACAGCCACAATACACGTAACAAAACAAGCTTCTATCTTACTCTATTTAAAGCTAATAACCAAAAAAATAATTGTTTATATATTTGAACTCGACTTGTGGTGGAATGGACCAGAATGGTTAAAGAAATCAACCGATCATTGGCCTAATAAAACAGATGTAAAAACGACTCTAGAACGAAGAAAAATATTTGTCAAACATCTACTCTGCAACGAGACAGAATTTGAATGCAAATATTCGAATGCAAATTAAAAAATCGAATGATTTTATCTGACAAAGATATTTTTACAACGTTGTTAATCGAAAGAGTTCACAAAGAAACTCTACACGGAGGTCTTCAACTAATGATGTCAGTATTAAGGGACAAATATTGGATCATAAATGCAAAAAACAAAATTTGAAGTTTACTGCACAAATGTTTGATCTGTTTCAAACAAAAGGCCATGACAAGAACTCAATTAATGTGTGATTTACCGAGCTCCAGAGTTCAAGTGTCTCGGCCATTTGCTCATACTGGCTTAGATTACTGTGGGCCGTTTGAGCTTAAGATGCACAAGAGTAGAGGAGCAAAAAGTTTTAAGGCACATGTTGCCTTGTTTATCTGCATGGCCACAAAGGCTATTCATTTAGAGCTCGTCACCGACTTGTCTGGTGAAGGATTCATAGCTGCATTTCGTCGCTTTTGTTCACGAAGAGGTTTGTGTCAAAACATCTATTATGGTACAATGGCACTAATTTTGTAGGTGCTAAAAGGAGCTTATCGAATCAATACAATCTCATGATGAGAGATTACAATCACGAAATAGCACATCTCATTGAGAATGAAGGTGTCCAATTTGAATTCATTCCCCCCGCTTCACCACATTTTAGCGGCATGTGGGAGACTGGCGTAAAATCCACTAAATATCATATGAAACGAATAATTAATAATGTGATTTTAACATATGAGGAATTTTCAACCATTTTATGCCAAATAGAGGCCTGCCTGAACTCACGACCGTTGTGTGAAATTACAAATAACATAGGCGATTTCACATCTTTAACGCCTGCTCATTTTCTAATAAGGGATATCATGCTGACACCACCACAATCGTCTTTATTAGATGTAAGTGTTAATAGGTTAAACAAATGGCAACATCTGCAACACATAATTCAAAGTTTTTGGAAACGCTGACAAACAGAATAGTAGACTACAAAAGAGACCAAAGTGGACCACGAAAGAAGATAACGTAAAAATTGGAGATGGATGGTAATCTTAAAACACCAAAACTTACCACCATATAAATGGTTATTAGGAAGAATCATCAAACTTCATCCGGGTTCCGATGAATTGGTTCGCGTTGCCACGGTTAAAACAAAAAATGTCGAATTCAAACGACCGATAACAAAATTATCAACTCTACCAATCGATAATCATACGAATCAAATTGATTAAATTGCCAAGTCATGAAGTCATACACATCAAATTCATAGAATACATACATTCACTCATTCAAACAAGTCTAAAGCGAAACCACCTATTTTAACAATAAAACTTACTTAAGAGTTAACCAACTTAAAATGAATTATACAAATCTAACGAATTTTACATCAGTTTGAATTTAAATAAACTTAATAACTTAAACTGTTTTTTTTTTTTGACTTATAAGTTCGAAGTATCAACACGTATTTTTTTGCGCGCTTGTATAAATTAAAAAAAATTATTTAAAATTCATAGAAAAAGAATAACTCAAAATAATATAATAATTGTAATAATTTCAAAAGAAATTATTTGTGTTTTTTTATTTATTTTCTTTCTTTGTTGCCAGGTGCAGTATAATATATACAAAAAAAAAATATAAAACAAAACTCAATAAATAAATAAATCTGAATTGAACTTACCACAAAAAATATTAAAACAAAACAATTATAAAAAAAAAATATAAAAACAAAAATTTAAAAATAAAACAAACTAAGTTCTCAATAAGAAAAATAAAATTAAAATCTGAAAAATAACAAAAATGTCCAAACAATGTAGTGAAAAATCATGCAAAAAAAGTTTAATGGGAAAATCAAAAGGAGTGGCTTGTGTTGGTCAATGCAAGGGTCTCTTTCATATAAAATGTGCTGGAGTTTCTGAGGAATTATACGATTCGATAAAAGCAGGTAACATTTCGTGGAGATGTAATAAGTGTACTCCTACTCTAAATGATTCTATATTTATTGATGAGGAAGATAATTCCAAAAATGTAGATATTATATCATTCTCCTCATTTGATCTGTCGGAATTCAACTCGGCAGGATGTACACTTAATACAGAAGGTGCATATTTGAAAACTCTAGGCTCCTTAGTATTAGATATACACAAACCGCAAATATTTTTATCTAATAAAATCGACGATGTAACAAAAAAATTTACATCAATTATTCAAGAAAACATTGCACTCAAAACTGAAATTAAATTAATAAAAGAAAATTGCGTGGATCTGAGAAACAAATTCCATCATCTCGAAGCACAGGTAGATCGGCCCTTACAAAAAGAAAATGCCAATAACATTGTGGTCGCTGGTCTGCCTTCTGAAATCGATAACTTTGATGATTTGTTTATTAAAATAGCGACAAAATTGGATGTTAAAATGTGTAAAGCCGATATAACGAACATATCAAAGATTAAAAAAACATTCAAAGAAAACGAAAATAATCTCTATGTTGTGCATTTCAAAACAGAAAAAGTTAACGATGAATTAATGGCGAAAAGAGGAAAGTGTAATTTTTTTACTTCAGAGTTTGGATTATTGAAAGAAGGAAACAAAGAGATATAATTTCGTCACCACTTGTCTCCACTTCAGAAAAAATTATATTTTGAGGCGAAAAAATTTAAGGCGAAAAAAAACTTTCAATTTCTATGGATCAAAAACAACACTATTAAATTACGCGAAAATAATACCAGCAGAATTTTCAATATTAATGGATTTAATGACATTATCAAAATTAATGCCATCTTTAACATTACATAGTTTTGTATTTTGTAATTTTCCACTTTCATTTTTATTTTACATTAATTCCACTAACTCTCATACATATTATTTTGTATTATTATTAATATTAAGTTTTTTATTACATATTTCTTTCTTTTTCTACTTTAAAACCATTAACACTCAAACATTTAAAATCATAATATTTTTATTTAGATTTAAGATAAAGCTTTTTTTTCTTATTATAACTTAAAATTTACACCTTACATTGTTTTTAAATATTTTTATATTTATTTCATATTTTCTAATATTGAAATTTAAAATTTTTTTTATGTATATAATTTTTATAAATATCTCTCACTTCTTTATCAAAACTTCATATTTTTTTATACTTTTCTTATCACTTTTTATCACACACAAAAATATTTGCATTATCAAGCCGAATCCGAACCGAAATTGCTTTATTTTTTATTTTTTTACATATTGTTTTAAAATTTATATCTAAATTAATTTACAAATTAAAACACTTAATTTATTTCAAATCAAAACAAACATTATTTACATATTTATTTTCACATGTTGTGATCGACGATTACGATAACACTGAACTTATCAATCAATTCCTATTGCTAATAAGCGAGATAGGTATCTTCAACATCTATTTGATTCCTGTTTACAATTAGTACAAGTGGAATTATCATTGATGACGTCATCAATGCAAATCATTACACAGGGTCTCTAAAGTGCAATTCAATTGTATATAGAAATAACTTGAATATCTTGTACTTAAACATTCAGAGTATAAGAAAATAGTTTTGAATTACTTGTTAAATCTTTTGACTATGAAATACATATTTTGGTTTTGACCGAGATTTGGTTGCACGAAAGTGAAAATCAGTTTTTTAATTTACCCGGTTACTCAAGTCATTTTTCAAATCGTGAAGCATCATCATATGGTGGTACTGCTATTTACGTTACTAATAATTTGGCTAGCACCTTAATTTATAAGGAGGAATATGAAAAATCTAATATGTTGATAGTAAAATTATTAAAAGAAGGGGTAATGATAATTTCCATTTACAAGGCTCCTCAAGCAAATTTTGACAACTTTCTTGGTAAACTGGATGAAATAACAAGTCTATACAAAAATTCAATAATCTTGGGTGATTTCAATATAAATTTATTGAATAAAAGGAACAGTGACGTCAAAAATTATACTAATACACTACTTTGTAATGGTTTTTGTATTTATAATAAAATATTGGATAAATTTGCTACGAGAACGGGTTCGAATTCATCAACTATTATTGATCATTTAATTTCTGATATGGCTAAATATAAATATTATTTTCATATAGCTGATACTCCCATATCTGATCACAAACTAGTTTTAGTTAGTGTAAATTTAAAGCCAATTAAAGAAAATACCACCCATACGAAAACTGTACTTGATTATAATAGGTTATCTAATGACGATTTTTGGCTAACGCTTGATAGGTATGAGAGCTTCGATGACTTTGTTAACACCTTTAGCTTATTATTAAAAAAAATACACTAAAGTAATATCTGTTGGAAAGTATAGGAAGAAGCATGATTGGATCACTAATGAGATAATAGATGCAATGAAGGTCAGGGATTCGTTTTCTTACAATAAAAAAAAATATCCGCATGATATTAAAGTAAAGAAATTATATGAAGAACATAGGAAAAAAGTAAAATTTCTTGTAATGACGGCAAAAAAAATTATTGTTCTGATATGGTCTCAAGAGATCCAAGTAGCGGAAGAAATTTATGGAACTTATATAAAAGAATAATGTATAATAAGAGTGGTTCTGCTTCTAAAAGTAATATTCAGACAATTAGTCACAACAACAAAACAATCAATAGTTCCCATGAAATTTGTGATGTTTTTAATAATTTTTTTGTTAACATTACAAACGAATTGTCTATAAGTGATGATCCTATTGACGAGGTATACCTGAACAGTTTTAGAAAAAATGTTTATACAGGTTTCGAACTCAGTCCGACTAATTCGGAAGAGGTTAAAAATATTATAAATTTGCTCAAGTCTTCTTCTGCAACGGGTCATGATGCAATCTCAAGAAAGGTTGTAAAATATTTTTCTATGGAACTTACACCAATCCTAGTCAAACTTATTAACGCTGCATTTGTAATATTTTCTTTTCCTCAATCAATGAAAATTGCTTTAGTTACTCCTATACATAAGGGAGGTGATGCCATCAATCCCACAAACTATCGTCCTATACCGGTTCTTAGTACTTTCTCTAAAATATTTGAGAAGATCGTTCAGTTTAGACTCTCTTGTTTTATGGTAAATAATGGAATTCTGCATCAAGAACAATATGGTTTTGAGAAGAACTCCAACACCACTGCCGCTTGTCTATCACTCACAGACTTTATTACCAAAAGTATGGACTCTGGTAAATATACGGCTTGTGTCTTTTTGGACTTGCAAAAAGCCTTTGATTGTGTGGACCATGAAGTTCTGCTACATAAACTTTCATCTCTTCGACTCACTGTAGATCAAATATGGTTTTTTAAGTCATATTTATCCAATAGAAAACAGAGGGTTAATGTGAGTGAACATTGTGGTAAGACTCTAACAATCAATAAAGGGGTTCCACAGGGGTCAATATTGGGCCCTGATTTATTCAAATTATACATAAATGATCTTGCATATCTTAATCTCAAAGGAAGTCTTCAACTTTATGCAGGCGATGCAGTTTTGAAATATTCTACAAGTACTGAAACTGAACTCTTAGATGGGATAAGAGAGGATCTAGTCACAATTGAAGAATGGTTGGTGAAGAATAGATTATCTCTGAATATTAAGAAAAAAAAAATTCTCCTATTTGAGAATAAGAATTTCGTTTCCTCAAATTTTACACACGGTCATAAAACTATAGAAATAGTGAACTGTTTTAATTACTTAGGTCTCTTAATAGATAGTAAGTTAAGATGGAATATGCACGTTGAACTAATTTCAAAAAAGATTTCGCCGTATATTTTTATTTTAAGGAGATTGAAAAACTTTTTTAAAACAGAAACTCTATATGCAGTATATGCTTCTTTCATACTTTTTAACCTTACGTATCTGAATCCAATTTGGAGCAGGTGCACTCAAATCCATCTAAAAACGTTAGATATCCAACATAAAAAAGCCATAAAAATAATTAATGGATTTACAAATCGCCATCCAACCAATTTGTTGTACTCCTCTAAATTCTATAGTTTTGATAATATTTGTAGAAAAGAATTGTACATGATAGCCTTTAAAACAATAAAATCAAACATAATTTCATACTCAATCGAAGAATTGATATACACAGCCACAATACACGTAACAAAACAAGCTTCTATCTTACTCTATTTAAAGCTAATAACCAAAAAAATAATTGTTTATATATTTGCTTGAATGCCTTTAATAATCTACCGGAGAAGCTAAAAATTATTGATTGTATTTCGGAATTCAAAAAGCAAATAATGGAATACTTAGGTGCCTATTATGTATTTCGATAACGATTACGATTTGATCGAACGAACTGTCAAAATGCAAAATTGCCATTATGTATTTCGATATCGTTCAGAAATTGTCGACGAAATCGTTAAAATTTATCGATGTAAAATTTTACCACGAAAGAGACATCGAAAGAGCGATTTTGTAAAAATTATTTTAATTTTGTATTAAACGGATAAAAAAATAAAGTGACGCTTGGTGAAATTTGTGATTGGGATATTTTTTGTGAATAAAAATAAATTTAAAAGTTAAAATCTAAGTATTTTAATTACTTTATTATTGGCATACTAATTTTGTAAAAGGAACCTATGAAAAAGAGGAATTAAAGCGAAAATGGGAAGACTATACAAAAGATCGGAATGGTTTAGGTCCTCCAACAAAAACTTTAGAAAAGTGGCAAAAGGTAAAGAATTTTATTAAACAAATAAAAAAAAACAAAATAAATAAATTCAACAAAAACTTTTTTGTAGGTATGGACGGATTTAAAATTCAACACAAAGAAAAAAATAATGCACAACAAAAAAGAATTTAAAGCGACTGGTGGAGGACCCAGTTCTCTGAAATTCTTAACACCTATTAAAAATGATGTATTTGACATATTAAATTTAAACGTAAACTTAAATCCACCGGAAAGAGATTATGGATTGCCAGATGATCATCCAGAGAGCTTTCGAGAAGAATTTCTATTTCCTACATCGCCGAACAGAAACATTCCGGTAATAAGTGAAATACCACGAATAATAAGCCCTATTATGACATCAGTAATAAGTCCTGTTATACCATTAATAGAAGAAAATATCTCGGCTACTTCTATAAATCATATGCTTGTGCCAGACTTAACTATAAATACAGGCCAAACACCGATATTAAGAAAAAAAAATATATCAAGAGATCACCAAAAATCTTCAAAAATAACTCTATTACAAAATCAAATAAATGCACAAGAAGAAAACTTCAAAGAACAAATAGAAGTTAGTAATAAGATTGTGAAACGCGTTGATGAATTCTACGAAATTAAAAAAAAATCTTATTATTTAAAAAAGGACATATTAAAACTAGAAAAACAAAAATTCGAATACCATAAAAAATGTATGGAGGAAAAAAGAAACGATCGGATTTTAAAGCTGAAACTGAAGAGAGATATACTGGAGTTGGAAAAAGGAAAAAAATTAAATTTTTGATATAGTTTTATGTTTTTTAGCCAAGAAGGCAATTCAATATTTTGTTTTCGTTTTATATTTTATTTTATTTTCTAACCATAAGTTTTTAAGCCAAGACGGCAATATTTTGTTTTAGTTTAATGTTTTAGTTTTAATTTAAAGCCATCAAGGCATTGTGATGTAACTAACATTTTCTAATTTTAAGTTGAAAAGCCAACAAAACATTGTGATGTAACTAACATTTTCTAATTTTAAGTTGAAAAGCCAACAAAACATTGTGATGTAACTAACATTTTCTAATTTTAAGTTGAAAAGCCAACAAAACATTATGATGTAACTAACATTTTCTAATTTTAAGTTGAAAAGCCAACAAAACATTATGATGTAACTAACATTTTCTAATTTTAAGTTGAAAAGCCAACAAAACATTGTGATGTAACTAACATTTTCTAATTTTAAGTTGAAAAGCCAACAAAACATTGTGATATAACTAACATTTTCTAATTTTAAGTTCAAAAGCCAACAAGGCATTGTAACGTAATCAATATTTTTTGTATTGGTTACATTAGATGTATATGTACCTAAAAATTTTTAATAAAAGACTGAAACATTAACTCCAAATTTTTTCATTTAAAAATATATTACATTAATTGCAACTTATTATAAAAACAATAAATTCCAATTATTTAAGGGTAGTTTACAAAATAATAAAATATAAATTTTGAAAATTCAAATTTACAAATAATAAAACAAATTTAAAATTATCAATGGTCCATGAATCGTCCTCTTCTAAACTATGTACCTCATTTGTCCATGAATCGTCCTCCTAAAAATTATGTAGCTCATTTTCCCAGTCAATTTTGTATTTCATACTCTAAAAAGTAAAAGTGTAAAATAAACTGAATTTTTTTTAAAAATATATTCAAGATTAGTTGTTAGAAAAATAAAACAAATTTAAAAAATTTCACGGAAACATTGAGCGTAAGATACGTTGTCTTGCAATGCTCCCATTTTGGTAATGTGGATTATCATTTCCGGAACTTTCATTTTCGTTAATAGATGAATCGTCCTCTTCAAAACTACGAAGCTCTTCATCGAAATTAACTTTGTATTTCATACAAATGTTGTGTAAAGCAACACACATGTTTATTATTCGTGTTGCTTTATCAGGACTATAATGCAGTTCTCTAGCTCCAATTAAGCACCTAAATCTATTTTTTAGTACACCGATTGTTCTTTCAATTATAATCCTGGCTTGAGAATGATTTTTATTGAAGCGAGCTTCTTGAGAATTTTGTTCCACATTACGAAATGGTGTTATTAAATAAGGAGCCAGGGGGTAGCCTGCGTCACCTGAAAGTTAAAATAAAAATTAGAAAATAGATAAAATTATAATTACAATAAAAATCGACCTAGAAGCCATGCATTTATTTCCCCATCTAGATAATTTTTTTCTAGTAAATCCTTTAAATTAGACATGTTCCATATTAAGGAATCATGCGTGGCATCGGGATATCTTCCGCTCACAAAACGGATTACTTGATTATGATCACAAATCTAAAAAAACAACTATTACAATAACGTAAACAACTAAAATAATATACAAACTTACAAGCATTGCATTAATACTGAAAAATCCCTTTCTGTTATAATTCAAATGTTGTACGTTTTGCTTTGGTGCCCTAATTTTAATATGAGTACCAACTACTGCTCCAATTATTCCAGGAATTCCACTTTTATCATAAAAATGACGTTTTGCCGGACTTTTTTCTTCTGGAGTGTAATGGAATTTGATCCATTTTGGACATAAGTCAACAGCGAAAACATTTAAAGCTTCCTTAAGCACAACAGAAAAAGTTGGTTGTGCTAGACCGACATGAAAATCGTTTCCAACGCTTCCTTGGTATGAACCATGGGCACAGAATCTCAACACACTAGCCAATTTAATAATGTTTGGGATTGATGTATTCCTTATTGGCTGCTTTAATTTTTGCCCTAGTTCTTCCAATAAATCCGTAAAAGCAATCTTACTCAATCGAAAATTTTGGATAAAACTAGAATAAAATTTTAGTAATTTAAAATATTTTATACCAAATTATATATACATACCTATATTCTTCCAAATCCAGTTGATTAGAATAATCCCGAATATATCTCCGCTTGTTTTTTAGTTCTGCAATTCGATTTTGATTTTGCTCTTCATCACTATCAGAACTTGTAAAATATAGCTCTGCTGAAATCATTTTCTCTATTAACTTTAACTTTTTTTCACTTCTCACTTATTTATTTTTAAAATAAATAAATTTAAAGTGTTTTTTTTTGTTGTTTTAAATTGTTTGGCGTTCTTTTTTTAACAAAATAATTTGAATTTGACATTTAAATATTCAAACATACTTTATTTTCATCGAAAATATCAATTTAACACTGGCAGCACTTTTACGCACTTTCGATAAAATTTTCATCGAAATACATAATGACGTTCAGAATTTCAATCGAATAATTTTTACGATAACGATGAACGATTCGATCAAAACCGATCGAAATACATAATAGGCACCTTATTGTCGCATTAAAAGCTGTATATTCTGAAAAAAGAATAATAATTAATGTGTATATGAGTATATTTAAATATGAAAGTCAAATGAAACAAACAAAAGAAAAATTATTTTATTATTATTTACATTATCACTCTAAAAGGTGCTTATTATTGGAAAGATAATAAAAATATAACAATATTTAAACTTGTAAGTCAAATAAAACAAAAACAAAAAAGATAATCATAAAACCATATGTGAATATTAATATTTTCTCTATATGACCAGACAGCTTTTTGCTAGGTCTTTATTTTTAAATCTATTAATAATTATTACATTAGAAATTTGTTAAAATCTTTTTTATTTTAATAATTTAATATAAAACATGTTCTTAGTTAGTTTTTAAGTAATAGTTGAATATTAAAGAAAAAAAAAGTAATAACTTAAACTTAATACTATAATGTTACTTACAACTATAACTTACATTGCTAACGTTAACATCATTCGTGAATTTTAAATTATACTAAAATGAAACCATCCGGGAAGTCATAAATTAAACTTAAATTGAAAAAAAGAATTTAAACTAACTATATTCCGACTATAATATAAAAAGAAACAAATTGAAATCAATTAAAGCATAAACTAATATGTAATAAAAGTAATGACTTAGTTAGTCATTTACCAAATGAAATAAATATTAATTAAACATAAAACATAATGAAATTAAAATTTAAAGTCAATTATGCGCGTTAATGAATAATTTAAAGCTATAAAAAATGATTACTGAATTTTAATAAGATAGTCTAAAAAAAAAGTTGAAGATAATACTAAATAACTAATACTAAAATAATTAAAATTACCTTAAAAATAATTCATCACCTTCACCGGATATGTATCTTCACCAATGGGATATGTCCAGATTCGCACTCATCACCAATTCTACCTAAAATCAAAAATAAGAATTAATTATTTGTACTCAACAAGTCATGAACAAACAAACATAAAAAAAAAATTAACGTATTCAAACACACAACATAATAATATACATAAATAAATATCATACATACTACAATCAAACATTGAATTGAAATTGAACAATATGAAATTGAATTTGAAATTATCTATATGCATGCACACATTTTTATGCCCACATCTTATGCATACATTTTTTGAAACAACACATAAAAATGCAAACACATATTACATATGTAAATATTCAAACAAATTAATTGAAGCCCAAGACACAGTCGACATAGAAACAGAAGGCATAAATCTACATCCGAACAAGAACAATCCATTCACTGAATATATTTATCAGCCCAGGTAACAAAAATATGTATACAATTAATATTTCCTTTTTCTTTTCGTTCAATGGATATATATACAAACCCACACACAAATTTAAAATAATCATGAAAGGTATCAAGCATACAAGATCATTTACGCAGAATTTTAATCACTAACTTTTATACCGACATTGTGTTGGCATTTCTACGTAATGCCAAGAGGGGGGAGAATGTTCCAGCACTGCGGCATGGTTCCAACTCCAACCAGCATCTAAAAACAAACGAAAAGAAACTCACTTATATTAGGACCGTTCCCGTACTTTTCTGGTAAAAACTTGCAAATGAGAGAAAAGAGAGAAAAAAAGAAAAAAAAAGAAAAAAGAGTTAAAAAAACTCTCATCTGCAAGTAAATGTACTGGAACGCAATTCTTGTAAAAACTTGCAGCTGTCAAACAGCTGACAAGCAATCTGACATTCTGAAATTAATTTAATTATAAACAATCATTTTAAATTTCCGGAGGTGTTTTTTTTAAAGAATTGTACATAATTAAATTTAAACGAAATGGCAGCGGAAGATATAAAAAATATATATTACTAAGTAGCGATTCGGATTACATTTTTATTACATTTTTTTAGTGAAAGCGAAACTGAAGAGTTAAGGAATGTAATTCTAAAGCAAGTGCTGTTGGAGAACTTTTTACATAAAAACATAAGACATTGCATTCGAAACTATTTGGAAGAAATAGTTCCAGGTTATTGTGAAGAGGAATTTGTAAGACATTTTCGTGTAAGCAAAAATGTTTTCAAATATTTATATGAAGAACTGCAAACATTTGAAAGTTTTGCAAACCTACGTGCAGATAAAAAATGTAGCTCAGAAAAACATATAGCTGTATTTTTATGGTTTGCGGGTCATGAAGCTTGCTGTTATAGAGATTTAGCTGACGATTTATCCTTATCAAGTGTATCCGTATTATTAAATTAAATTATACATAAATTTTAGTCCACGGTAAGAAAATTACAGCCGTTTAAAAACCAACGTTCACGTTAAAAAAAAATGTACTTGACGTTGTTAAATGCTACCGAAAAAATGTGTACTTTACGTTTTCGGAATTAAATCAACGTCAACGTTGCTTACATGCTACCAAAAGTGCTAATACGTCTTTTTGACGAACGTGAACAAGTTACGTGTTGCCACTCCAGGTTTGCTATATTTTGTTCCACTTGACTGCCATTTTCCAAGAAATTTTCCGAATTTATGATTTAAAAATTTTTTTTGTTCTAGTAGTAACCAAAAAGGAATTTTGATAAAATTAACTTTTATCAGCCTTTCTTTACGAACAGTGTGGCCATTTTTGGCATTTTAATATAGAATTTAGCTTATTTTTATCTCGTTTAGCATTATGAACTTTTATTTAGCATTTGGCATTGTTTTTAGCATTACGAAAAAAATATTTAGAATTGATGTGGCATTTTTATTCAGGGGTGGCAGGCCGTATTTTTTGAAACAGAATTTTATTACGAAAATAAATTTGAAACCTTTTTGAAATATATGAAAATTCTGTTTCAAAGTGTGTTTGTCATAGCTTTCAATTAGCTGTTTCTAGTGCAGCTGCTGATTTTTACCAAGAAATTTGAAATTTTTAATAAGCGAAACTGACAACTGGTTCTTTAAATCATCTTCTCGTCAAAAATCATACATTGAATTATACCGGAACTGAAATAATAATCATAACCCTTTAAAATTTGTTCAGTCGTGTCAAGTACTATTGCTATCTCGCTTCTTGGCTTGATAGAATACTCAATCAATGGTAATTTTTAAAGGAACATTTTAATAAAGATAAAAATTCTGCTATAAATTATGCATATTTATGTTTTTTTGAATCCAATATTACTAATGTACAAAATGTTAGCAAAGAATTTGAAAGCAAAAGCGTTGACCCCACCAAGGTTTTTACAGATCTAATTTTACAACAAAAATTTGTAAAATTATGATTCCGAAGCCACACAATTTCGATCCTCTAAGAAGTTTTAATATTTTATTTTGGATAGAGGTTTCAAATTTTCAGAATGCTGACCGAAACCAATCTTTCGAAGATGTTTTGCTATATGATTTTGCTATAAAAATTTTAAGTTTACCAATAACAAATGCAAAAGTTGAACCAAGTTTTAGTGCGATGAATCTTATTAAATCTAAACTCAGGAATAGAATAAAAAACGAAATTTTAAATTCAATTTTAACAATTAAATATGGTTTGAAACGACTTAATAAATGTTGTAATAGTTTCCAAATGAATGAAAAAGATGTAAAAATAATTGGAACTAAAAAATTATATAATAATTTTAGGGAAGATGACAATGCAGAATTTGACAAAAATTTCATATATACTAATGTATTGATGAGAATGTGAATTTGCAAGAATTTGATTTTGGTTTTGCTTAAAATATGTAAGAAATAGGATATTATGTTTAGAAACAAATGAAATAAATGAACAGAAATGTATAGTTCTTATTTATTTAATTTTTTCGTTTTTTTAGCATTTTTTTTAGCACTTTTTATATAAGTAATCTGGCATTACTATGACGAAGTTTTACAACTTTTCATGACGTTTAGCATTTTTATGGAGATATGAGTTTAGGAAATTTTAATATTGATTTGCTGCAGTAGTGCAGTCTGTTTGTGAATGTGGAACTAGTAGCAACGAAATATTTTTTAATATTTCAAAAACATTTGCCAACATTATTTTTAATACTATACTTATACCAGAGACTATAATAGAGACGTCGAATTGGAGCAAAAATAGCACAGATGTCGCTAACAGTATCGAAATGAAATAATGAAATGATAAAAATTATGATTCTTATAAAATTAAAATTTTCAAAATTCAAAGCAAGCTAAGAATGGAATTAAAAACAAAATACGAAAAATAATTTTTTTCTTCGCAGCTGCGTTATTATGCATACTAAAGCAATTTATATATACATATAAATAATATATATGCATATAATTTGATTTTGTATGGTTGAGTTACAATCAATTTGAATTAAGAATGTTTTTTGATTTTGAAACCAAATAAAATGAATTTTTGTACAGAGTTAAGAAATTTTGTTGTAAAGTATTTATTCTCCCATTACGTTTATAACATTCGGTTTTTCGTATATTAAAAAGTTTATAATTTTTTAATTTAAAAAAAAAAAATACTTTTGACCAAAAATACTTGGGAGCGTGTCATAACCTGTGTTTCATTTGCCCGTAGTATCATTAGCCTGTTTTCTTGCGATTTGCCTGCATTTTAATTTGTTTGCGTTTCATTTGACTGAATATGTAGTAATACAGGATTCATGTAGCAAGTTTTTATCAATCAACGGGCATCAGAACTACATCTTCTTAAGGTGACTGGTTGAAAGTGCCAAGTCAAGAAATTGAGCAGCCTCCAGCAAAAATAAGTCCGTGTACCGTCTCACAAAGCACTTGAAAAAATTTTTTTTTTGTTTTTCTTCAACATGTCTTTTGTACAATGGGTCATAAGCACGATACAAACAAGAGGTCCGGCGCCCCAAATGTCGGGACTGAAGACCTTGATTTTTTTTGTTCATGAGTACAATGGCTCTTAAATGCGATGAAGACAGTAGGTGCGGGGTCCCAGGAATTGGGGCCGAAACCCTATATCATGTATTTAAATTGTATTTTTCTGAAAAAAGGTTATTAATAATTATTATAAATAATTTTAAAATTTTTTTTTTCGATAGGTCCGAATGTGCCGAAGTTTGGATCAAAGACCATATATTTGTACTGATGACAAATAAACAAAAAAATAAAGGTTTTCGGTCCTGAAATTTGGGATCCCGGACCTCTTCTTTTTCTGAAATATATGTACCTTTATAACTTGAAAAAAAAAAGGAAAATTTAATTCATCTACACTAAAAACGTATTCTAACTTTAGAAATAAATTAAGAAAATTAATGTACCCTGGTTACCTTATTATATTCAATCAATATAATATATTTTTTTTTTTTAATATTCATTAACATTGCAATCTGACCTATCATTCAAATTAAACACACATATTCATTCATATACACAAGATTTTATAAGAATAATGAATAATAATAGCCAATAATATGTATAAGTAGTATAAGTGGTATAAGTGGTGTAAATGGTATAAGCTAAAAATATTTTACTTAAATTTGTACAGGCTACAATTATCTTATTTTTTAACATGGACAACTACCTTTTAATAAATTGGTAGAAATCCTTGGACAAGTATCAGTTTCTTAATTTTGAAAACTGATACTTAGAAAAAAAAAATACATGACATTTTGTTCGCAATTCGACGTCTCTATTATAGTCTCTGCTTATACTAAAGAGCAACAAGATGTGGGGCTTATGATTGAAAACGAAACGGAAAACGAAACGAAACGATCATCACTATCACCTTCTTCACATTTTGATATGATTGAAGACGTGTGAATAAAAACATTTTCGAAAATGTTCGAAACTTAACTGACAGTTGTCAAAAACATATGTTTCAATTTTTTGTGGTTGTGATTCTGTTATTTTAATTTATATTTATTTATTTATACTCCTGAGCACAAACAGTTTACAAAACAAAATTATATAACTATTTGTTACAAATCAAATTAAAATAAAAAATTTAACTAAAATTAAAATTTAATAATTACATACATTTTAATAAAACAACAAAACAAAAAAGAATAGCAAAATTCTAAAAATAGCGATTGTATAATTTTTGTGTTTGTGAATGTTTTAATAGTGTCGAGTCAATGATTTAAATAAATTAAATGAGAGTAGATGGTGCAAATTTCTAATAACGATATTGCTTGAAATTAAAGTTGATTTTAAATTGTCTTTTACAATCTGTGTAAGGAAAATAACATCAAAAACCTCACGCCTAAGGTTCAATGTATACACAGATCAATTACTTAGTCTTTGCTCATATGATGGTGTAAGTTAATAGGATTAGACCATCACAAGTGGCGTAAAGCGAATCTAAGAAATTTTGTATTGCCTATCAATGTGTACCATATAAAACGGTGACTAAACTTGACTTGCATATTCAATATTCGTTCTTACCTTACTAAAAGAGAAGTGTACAACGACTCATGAACATAGGGATCTGAAAATTCATTTGATTTTTTAAAATTTTAATATAATGTATTTATTTCGTTTAGTAATATAATCCAATAAATCATTTATGTTAATTCTAACCAAATTAATTAATGATGTAGACCCATGTATATAAAAATTTATATTTCTTCTATTCTCCATGACTGTATTGCAAGCCATACATACAAACTAAAACCTATCCAAAAATTATTATATGCATTATATATTTTGGATTAGCAAATTTATTTGATTGAATATATTTGATAATTATATAGGTAGTTGATATTTCTAAATAAAATAAAAAAAAATACTGAAACTAATCAAAACAAATATAACTGGAAGTAACATTTTGGCAAGCATCATCAATTCAACATTTTCAGTTATGAAACATGCAATTGCTATAGTACAGCCAAGTACTTCGAAGAGACGATAAAGAATTAGTAAATAGCCAGGGTAGCAAATATAAATGTTTTCCTGTAATGTAAAGAAGAATATATAAAATAAAGTTATGCATATTTATTTTTTAAAAAAATCAATCTTAAATTGTAAAAGAATTTTTGTTTACATCCATTACATGGTAAAATTTCACTTTTTTTTTTGTTTTTATATTTGTATTCAGAAATTAAATGTTTCGTTTGACAAAAATAAACATAAATAAAAGAATAGTTTCTAAGTATATATGCTAATTTTTTAATTCAAAAATACAAATAGTTACAAACACCCAAATTAGTTAAAAATTTTTTTATGTATGTTAACTCTTTTTACACAAACGTTAAGAACAACTGAACGTTTGATTTTTGCACTACAAACGTTTTCCGATCGTTTTCAACCATATGAAAAATTATTTTCGAAATTAACGTTTTCCGTTTTCGTTTTCTGTCATGCCAAATGACAAATAGAAGAGATAAGAGGTAACTTTCTAAATTTAGATAAATTTCCAAAATCAATAAAAGAATTTTGTTTTATTTTTTTTTTGTTTAGTTTGTTTGATTTTATGTTTAGGTTTAATTTTAATTTTGATTTAGTTTAATTTATGTGATATTTTATTTCAATTATTATGTGATATTTTTTAAATTTTAATTGATTTTTTGTGTGAGTTTAATTTTTATTTTGATTTAGTTTAATTTATGTGATATTTTATTTTAATTATGTGATATTTTAAAATTTTTATTGATTTTATGTTTAAGTTTAATTTTTATTTTGATTTAGTTTAATTTATGTGATAATATTTTTAATTTTTTATTTAATATTTTATTTAATGAAAATTTGTTGCCAAAAGCGGTTCCGGGTTGTTGTTCCTCATTGTGGGCAAGGGGAAGTCAGTCGTTAATGGCCATGCTAAATTCCACGTTCTTGCAACATTAAAGTTAACACGACAATTACAAAAAAAAAACATGTTATGAGTTTACGTCTTTTTGACGAACGTGAACAAATTACGTGCTGCCACTCCAGGTATCCATGCCAATCGCAGGTTGCCTTCTTTATGAGCTATGGAGCGGCGTATATATTTTGGCGTATATATCGTGGTTGTACGAGTTTTTAGTTGGTTTAATTGAACTGAGGCTATCCGTTATAATTATTACATCATTTTGTTCATTTGCGGTAGCTTTGATCGCCCTGAAGATTGATGTTGAGCCCTGAACTCGGCTATGACAATAGAGCATTCTCCCGGCGGTGTTTCCGCCTTCCAAAGAGTTGTTTTTTTACTATCGCCCAGCCTACACCCTGGGCTTCCTTTGATCCATCCGTGTATATTTCTATATAGTTGTTTATTGACTGTTTTAATTCTAAAAATAACTGTTTATATGTTTCTTTAAGTGTTTTTTCTTTTGGATGTATAGCTAAATGATCATGAATGTATGATTTCCAGTTGGTCCAGTTGGTGTCCTTCACTAATTTCCTCTTGTGAGATGTTTAGGTCTAGTTCCAATGGACAAACTAGACTTATCATTTTGGTTATTGTGGTGGTTTTATATAGTACTATTTTATCTTGTAATGCGTTTGAAATTAAATTATGTAATGGGTGCTTTGGATCAAAGTTTGCCCTGGCTATAAGCCTGTTTGACAGCACATTTCTTCTCTCTTCCAAGGACGGGAAGTTTGCCTCCATCCCTGATGCTTCTGTCGGTGTTGGTTGGAATACACCGAGAGCGATCCTAGCCGCCTGGTTGATTGCCACTTGGATCCTTTGGATATTATATTTTATGGTAAAGCCATACAATGTTAGACCATAATCGATCTTACCATATTGTATGGCCTTAGCCATACATACTGCATTTTCTATAGGAGGGTCTGTATTTTTTCTATAAATGTATTTTAGGTGAATGTAATGATTTTATGTGAATATTGAATTTTAGTTTTTGGCTGAAGTGTATGCCTAGGATTTTTATTTGTTCTTGATGCTTTATTATTATGTTATTGTGGTTAATTGTGAATTTGTTGCATGAGTGTTTTCTGCAGAAAGGTATTGCTTACGTTTTATCTGGGGCCAAGTTACCACCATTTGCCGCAGTCCAATTATTAACTGTTTGGAGGGAAGTTGAAAGTGTATTGCATTGTTCATGTATGTTTTTTCTTGTGTATAGTATTATGTTATCTGCATAGATTTGGTATTTTAGGTTGGGTAGGTTTATTAGATTTGTACTGAGGTTGTTTATATAAGTGTTGAAGATTACTACTAATAGGGGAGAGCCCTGAGGAATGCCTATTTGTAAATATTTTGAGGACGAATGGTAACCATTGATCCTTATTTTGTATTTTCTGTTTACTTAAAAACTATTTATGTAATTGATTATGAACTTGCCCGATTTCCAAGCAACTAGTTGTTTTATGACCGGCTTCCTTGGTACTCTGTCAAAAGCTTTCTCCAAATCACAAGAGATAAGGTCACAACTCTTTTTATTGTCGAGTGCTTCACTTATATCGAATTCTATTTTGTGTAGTAGGTCGTGCTATGTAATCTTCCAAAACCTTATAATTCTGGCGATAATTTTCATTCAGTGTGCCAGTTTAGTCTTTTGGCTATTATTTTTTCCGTGATTTTAGAAAGTACAGCATGTTTAACCATCCCATAGGTGACCCCGTCCAAACCTGGTATGGTTCCCTCAAAGTGACTCAGTGTTTCTGTTATTTTATCTATTGTAATCTTTGTATCTAAAGTTGGATTAGTTTGATTTTCAAAATTAGGGAAAGAATTTTGTTGGGGTACGGTCGTAATTGAATTATACTTATCAGCCAGATATTCAGCATTCAGCTCAGGATCGGTCACTGATACGTCTCCCTGCCGTATGGCTATCCTGGATATTTATTACCTTTAAGTATATAGTTGGCTTTACGCCAAGTTTCTGAGAGATTATAGCCGTTGAAGCTATTGCCAAATTCCGTCCATTTTTGCTTTTTAGAGATTTTTATATTTCGACGGAGAAGTGTATTAGTCCGTTTTAGTATTCATAATTGGTCCGTCGTGGGAAATCCTTAGTAGGATCTCCAAAGGCAGTCTCTTTGTTTTGTCAAATTCATTATCTCTGTGTTATACCAAGCTGGTGGCTTCTTATTTTTGTATTGAAAGTTTTGTGGAATAGCTTTGGAGACAGCTATTCTAAAAGACTTGGTTATGATTGCGTTTTCTTTATTGATATTTGTTGATATTGGATTGGCACTAAGAAATTCTGACATATGTTGTTGGAAATCGGGCTAGTTAGCCTTTTTTTGATTATTTTTGATTTTATATTTTTGTATCTTGGCTATTGTTTGTGTGTTATTGATGGATGTAAGAATTGGGTGATGATCATAACCATTTGAGTTGTAGCCAACCTCCCAATTTAGTTTATATGATATTTGAATGTGTGCTATTGTTAGGTTAGGTGCTGTGTGGGTACCTTTTGTACTAATATGTGTGGATGATGGATTATTTAACAGGCATAACTCAGGGCTATCATCAATCCAGTCTTCAAGCAGGCGTCCGCGTTCAGATGTTAGGTGATCACCCCATGTTTCGCTTCTTGCATTGAGATCACCCAGAATAATATATGGTGCTGTGAGTTGGTCTTTTATATCTTCTAGGTCACTTCTTTGCAGCTCCAGATTATGCTCTAGATAGAGGTTTACTATGGTGATATGTTTCTTTATACCTGGAAGTGTTACCGCTAAAGTAACCGGATAGTGTTAGTACCTGGAAGTGTTACCGCTAAGTGTCGTGTTTAGTACAATTTCTACAAATGTTAGCCCTCTGATAATAAGAAAACCCACCCCACCAACTCTATGACAAGTAGGTGGTAGGAGGAATCCATATTGTCCGAGCGCTGTCTGCTGATAAGGACCATGTACATTAGTTTCCTGCAACGATATGATCATATGGTTATATATATCTTTGAGGACTGGTATATAGTGTTTATTGCAATGGAAGCCTTGGATGTTCCATTGTAAGATTTCATGCTGTTTTGCATAATTGTTTACTGGGCTATTGTAGGGTGTGAGGGTTATGGAATTAATTGGATTTCGATCCATTTATCTTACCTTATATATTTTAGTTATATTTTTCTAACTCGGATTCCGTTGATTCCAGCTCCATAATTTCTTCTTCTAAAGTTTTCTTGGTTGTTTTTTTGTTTTTTAATTTTTCAGCCATCTTTAGCTTAATTTTTGAATCTGTATCTGATGATTCTTCTGTTTGCTGTGACCAACTTACTATATTTTGAGCTCTTTCGAGGTCAATTACAGTGGAGTTGGTGTTTGTGTTTGTATTTGTGTCTTGGGTTGCATTTTTTGTTGTTGATTCTGCTTTTTTATCATGGTTGTTGGTTGTTGTTGACTTGCTGCCATTGGTTGTTGTGGTTGTGTGTGTGTGTTTAGTTTGTTTGTTCCTGCTGTTGTTGCATATGTTGTTGCTGTGTTTGTTGGATTGATAAGGCTTTCTTTAATTTGTTCTTTGTAAATTTTTAGTGCTTCTCCTCTTGTTATATTTCTGTCTGTTCTGATTTGTACTTGTACTTTTTTCCTAACGTAAACTGGGCATGCTTTGTCATGCTGGATATTCTTTGGGCAAATTTCGGTTTCACAGTTAATGCAGCATTTGACTGTGCATTGTTGTTTATGGGTTTCTTGTTCTTCTTCTTGATTTTCAATGCCACAATTAACACATCTAGGTTTTTCTGCTTTGCAGTACTTGCCTATATGGTTAATTTTTTGGCATCTGAAACATCTCATAGGTGCTCTATAGTATTGTTTTACTTCTATTTTTAAGAATCCGATTTGGACCTCTTTTGGTGGTGTTGTTTGGGTAAAGGTGATGCATATAGCCGCTGAGTACCTTTGATTTGGTGATTGTTCTGTGGTTCTGGCCTTGTAACGGAATTTTTTATAACATTTTCGTTTTTAGTCTTCAGGCCTTCTAGGATTTCTCCATCAGTTAGTTCGTTTATGTCTCTACAATATATTAATCCCTGTGATTGGTTAAGACTGTGGAAGTATTCGGGCTCAATCTCTATTTCTCCTAGTTTTTTTAGTTCTAAGTACTTCTCCGCTAACTGTTTATTTGCAACTTTTAGGATTATGCTACCTTCTCTGTTGTATTTTGCCTGGTATTTTGTTGTATATATTCTTAGTAGTTTATCCACTAGGAATATATTATGGCTTCTCACACTTTTTGTTTTGTCCTTGGTTTTTATTATTAGGAATTTTGGTTCATTTGCGTTGTTATTTATTGGTTTTATCGGGGTTAGGTCCGGAAAACTTTCTACGTTATTTATTGGGTTACTTTTCCTTTTTACTTTGCGTCCATCCTGGTGATCTATATCCAAGAGGGGACGGTAGTAATTATCGCTCCCCACGGGAGCCACTTTTGTGCTTTACCACTTACTTTTTTTTTTGTGTTTTTTTGTAATTGTTTAAGAATTATTTTTATAAAATATAGCATTTATTTTATTATTATTTTTTTGGAGTCCTAATATAGTCCGTTTAATATTTTGTTTTATATATTTTTCAAATGTAGTCCGTTTTATTTTTTTATTTGTTTGCTGGGTAATTTATATTTTACTTTAGTCCGAGCACTATATTTGTTTTATTTTAGTCCCAGCACCCAGTCCCAGTAATATTCTAATTTGATAACCAGTCACAAAATTCTAGCAAAAACTTGAGGCGAAAATCTTCTAAGTCAGTAAAAGGACTACTCCACTCATTTCTTTTTCTGATTCCGTGAAATCGATCTCGAACGTTGCAAATATCGTACCACGAATTATTTGACAGAAATCTGCAGTTTTTTGCAAATTGCTATGTTCCCGTAATGAAGCGATTGTGCTTCGGTGGAATATGTTATCGGCTAGTCTGACATTTTGCCGCTGTATTGTTGTAGGATTTAAAGACTTCCGGTTCAGTCTGAATGCTTTCTTTATAAGAAAATGTTGTTCTTTTTCAAATAGGTTTGCGAAATGAGAAAATTTAGCATTTTTAATTTCTTTAGTTTTAAAATCTATATCTGTATTTATAATTTTATTTGGTGTACCAAGCCAGTTATTTCTAATATTTTTATAAAGGTGAACAGTATCACATTGTAAGTATATTTTTCCAGTTCCATTTGGATTTGGAAAATAATTATAATTACTGCTTCTTAAGATGTCAAACATATTTTGGTTTATTCTATTATTGTCGGTTATTATTACCAAAATACAGAAGCCTTTACTTTGAGCCACATCAATTACACCTTTAAGTGGAATCAATTACACCTTTAAGGTAAGTTGTGAAAGGTATTCCCCTGTCAGATGGACAACAGGAATAAGACGAATGGTTTCTTTGAAACTTCCATATACTGATTTAATCATGAAAGCCATTATAGTTTTGGCATGTTCAATTGGATTGTTGTCAGACATTCCCAAAATATTATTTGCCTTATGTTGTAGATTTGTCAAGGTTCCGTTCCGTTAAGGATTTGGAAGAAGCAATCAAATAGTTTTCGTCATTTTCTTCAGTTTTGTAATTTAGAAGATAATCTCTGTAAATGACGGAGAGACGGAAGCAAAAGAAATTTTGGAAGAATAGAATATGACGCTCTGGAATGAGCAAAAATTAAAAATGACATAATTACAGTGTTGATACTCTTTCTCATGTTTTTATTTAAATGTTTTTAATAAGTTGCTTTGAATTGAATTTACTTTAATTTAATTAAATATTTTTATTGTTTTCTTTTTATTTTATTTTATTTTTTTTTTGTTTTTTTTTGTTTTATTTTTAAGCTTGTTTAATTTAGTCTAATTGAATTAATTGCTTTATTATCTGTAAATTATTTGGCTGGTTTAGTTGTAAGTTAAGTATGTATTTAAATTAATATTTTCTTTTAATAATTTTTATTTGTATACTCTTATAAAGACTAATCGTCTTATGTATACTAACATTAAGAATTGAATAAATAAATAAATACTATATTTTGGCACTTTTTGATTCAACAGTTGAATTTGTTGAAGTAGAATATCTAAATGTTCATACTTTTTAAAAATTTCATGACAACTTTTATATTTATAAAAAAAAAAAACAAAATTTGTTGTAAGAAATCAGAAGAAGAAGGGTTGGATTCCTTAATACTGTCAAAAATGATTAACTTCCTAAGCTGGGTCCAAAGAGAAAGTTTCATATTTTTAGGCAAAATACCTTTTCAACTTTTTGAGCTGATTCTTCACAATAACCCGAAAAGCAAGTAACTTTCAAAACTTTCAAATCATGATTAATTTTAATTCGATATTCAAATTCACAACCGAAATTTTCTTAATTTTTTAAACGATACAAAACAATAAAATAGTCAGTTTTATGTAAAAGCCAGCCATTTAAATCTAATTTTAAACATATTTCACTCACAAAATTTGAAAAATTTATAATTTTATCACTTTTTTCTAAATTTACCGTAGCACCTGTAGCTAAATTTTTTGAAAGATTGGGAAAAAGCTTTCGACTTTTGTTGAAGACAGACGTGTTTTTTTTAGCTCCAAAATATTAAAATAAAAAAACTATATTCAAAAAATATCAAATATAACTAGCTATTCCCGGCGTAACATTCGCCGGTCTAGCATTAGCCTTATAAATGAAACAATTTATTTTATTTGTTTATTTTCTTTATTTTCTTAAAAAAAATCAATGTTTTACATATTTTTTTATTACATAATAAATAAGTTACAATTTGAAAAACTTAAAACTAAAATTCACTTTATTTAATATCTTAACAATAGTTTAACATTTTAATACTTATTCAAACATTTCTAAATATTATTCGCAAAATTTCTCCATACCTTTTTATTCTTCGTCGTGTTCGTAAATTTATTTCCAGAAACGCTTTGTATACCATATATTCTTCCTTTATATTATCGCACATAACTTATCTGAACCCAATATGGAGTAAAGCAAATTAGCAAATATTACTTCAATTAGATATCTTACATAAGAAAGCTATCAAAATAATTCACTTTTATCAAAATACATTTCCTACAGATATTGAATTGTTATTGTTTTAAGTTTTTATTTGTCACGATCAAAAAAAACGAACAGTTTTTGTTGGAAGCTAAATTCAATATATTTTATTTTGTAATATTTATAAAAGTCATACACCTTTAGCCTACTTTTTTAATTAATAATTTTAGATTTTTTTTTATACAATTGGAATCTTAACATTCCGCCCACCAATTATAATTATTTTTAATTTAATTTAATTACATCTTTGAATTTTTACTTAAACTGTTTGAAACGATGATATGATAAGTATTTACATTTTCTTCATCAATAGGTAACTTACATAGTTTTGTAATGTTACGTTTGATTATGCCATTGACACATTTCACTGAAGCTACTCTTATAAGCCCATCGGCTCCTGGATGAATATCGCAAATGCGTCCCAAGCTCCATTTAAGAGGAGGTTTGTTTTCGTCTTTAATCAGTACAAGATCATTGATTTTAATATTATCTTGACGACTTTTCCATTTATTTTTTGTTTGTAGTGAAGTAATATATTCATTGGACCAACGCTTCCAAAAATGTTGATTCATTTTTTGAATTAATTGCCATTGCGACAGTCTATTTATCTTCTCTGTTAATAAACTTGGTTCTGGAACAGAAGTTAATGAATCACCAGTTAAAAAATGACCTGGCGTTAATGGATTCAAGTCATTTGGATCACTTGACATGGCTGATATAGGTCGTGAGTTTAGACACGCTTCAATTTGTGTCAATAGGGTGTACAACTCTTCAAATGTGTACAATTGAGTGCCCATGACACGACGTAAGTGATGTTTGCAAGATTTAATTGCAGCTTCCCAGATGCCTCCCATATGTGGTGATCCAGCTGGAATGAAATGCCATTGAATACCGTTTTCAATTAGCATCTCTGAAATTATTTGATTGTGTTGCATGGAGTTGATTAATTTTGATATTTCTAATATTTCGTTGTCGGTACCAACGAAATTTGTTGCATTGTCACTCCAAATATTTAGGCATTTACCTCTTCTGGCAATGAAACGTCGAAGAGCTGCTAAAAACGCCTCCGTTGTTAAGTTGCTAACCAATTCGATGTGAATGGCCTTTGAAACAAAGCATACAAATAATGCTATATAAGCTTTGGTAGTTTTACGTCCTCTGCCTTTATTTAACAAAATTGTGATTGGACCACCAAAATCAACACCACAATTTAAAAATGCCTTGGTTGGATGTATTCTAGTTTCAGGCAACGATCCCATTAATTGCTCTAAATTTATTGGTTTTACCTTAAAACATGTTATGCACTTTCGAACAATATCCTTTGCAATGTTTTTGCCATTGATTGGCCAATAACGTTGACGAATAACTGCTAATAATGACTGAGCACCAATATGTAATTGTTGTTTGTGATAATATTCGAAAATTAATCTTGTTAAACGATGCTTCGCTGGTAATAATATTTGATGTTTGGCATCAAATGTTGCATTTAATTTGTGCAAGCGACCGCCCACCCTGAGAATATTATTTGTGTCTAAGAATGGTGTTAATGATAATAACTTGCTTTTAGTTGACAATGTCTGTTTCTTTTTTAACTGGTTTATGTCGACTTTGAATTCCTTTTCTTGAACATATTTTATGAATATATTTAATGCACATTGTAACTCCTTTCTGGAAATGAATCCACTTTGTAATTTTTCTTTTTTTAATTTACTTTTACTGTTTGAAATAAATCGCAAACAGTATGCCATAATTTTTTGAATTTTGAAAATATTTGAATGTTGATTTAGAATTTCATTTAAAACAATATTTTGATTCTCATTTGCTAGTATTGTAAAGGTTTTCACTGATTTTTGTTCGTTTACAATAAGGTCTTCCTTTGAGTTGATTGCACCTTTGTCAATCTCACTTGTTTCACTGAATTGTGATGGACCGTGCCACCATAGATTGTTATTTATTATGTATGATGCATCAACTCCACGTGATGCGTCACAAAATCCCTTTATTTCATAGTGAGTTGGTTGCTCAATATTGATGACTAATCTGTTAACCTTGATTTGTTCCACATTTAGAATTTGATTTTTGTATAAATTCCATTCAGAAAACGTTGCTAAATATGGGGCACTTGCAGTTCCATATGTCACGGTATTTAATTTATATTTTTGAAGCACATCACTTTTAGAATCACGCCAAAAGATGCGTTGAAAATGTTGATCTTCTTCATATACCAATATTTGCCGGTAAATTTTGGCAATATCAGCAACCATAGCTATAGTATTTATACGAAATCGCAGTGCAATCTGGAATAAGTCTTGTTGAATGTTTGGACCCACCATTAATGTTTCATTTAAAGATAGACCGTTTGATGATTTTGCTGAAGCATCAAACACCACACGCAATTTAGTTGTGGTACTTGACTCTTTCGTTACACAGTGATGTGGTAAATATGCTGACTTTGATGTATTTAAATTGTCAATAATTTGTGTCATGTGATTTAAACTTTTGAATTCCGTCATAAACTGATTATAATCTTGACGTATCTGCTGATTTTTCTCTAATTTGTTTTCGACTGCTAAGAATCTTTTATATGCTATGTCACGTGTATTTCCTATTTTTTCCTTTCCCTCACGAAAGGGTAGTTTTACTATAAATCGACCAGTTGAATCTCTTTTTGTATTTTTATAAAAATGATCTTCACATTTTTGTTCTTCATTTGTAAACTGTTTCACTTTTGACTCTTTATCTTCAATAGTCCAAAATTTTTGTAATTGATTACTTAATTCAGCTTCTTCTGATGATGAGAATAGGCAAGATGCAAAATATGAATTCTGTGGTTGTTGCTGTTGTGGTAAATCACATTTGCCTGCCACAATCCATCCCAATAACGTCTTTTGTAATATTGGTAAATTTTCACTTAATTTAATTTGACCAATACACAACAATTTGAAAAACAATTCTGCACCAATTAACATATCTATTTTGTTTGGTATATTAAAAAATGGATCTGCTAATTGAATTGTGTGTGGTATCTTCCATTTCTTTGTATCTGTTAACTGTGTGGGCAATACCCCTGAGATTTTTTTCATTATAATACACTCTATGTTTATTTTAAATTCACCTGCTTGTGATGCAATTGTAATATTAGCTGACTGTGATACTTTTGTAATTGATTGATTAATTCCATTGATATTCATAGATATTTGTTGTCTCTTGATTTTTAATAAATTGCACATTGATTCTGTTATAATATTCACTTGTGATGCACTATCCAAAAGTACTCTTGCTGCATGAACTATTCCATCGGAATCACAAATGTTGACTACTGCTGTAGATAGAAATACACTGCTTGAAGTATGTTTGGAAACACCACTTGTCATTACATGTTGTGTTGCATGACCACTCTCATTGTTGCTTTCTGACAACTCATTTATTGATGATTTGTTAAAACTATGATGTAATAAACTGTTGTGTCTTCTATTGCACTGTCTACAACCACTTGATTTGCACTGATGAATTTGATGACCTTTTTTAAGGCAGTTAAAACAAAGTTTTAAAGACTTTACTCGATCACTTCTCTCTAGGGTTGATAATGCTAAAAATTTATTGCAATGGTAAATATAATGATTTTCTTCACATATTGGACATTTAATTGATTGTGCTGGTGCTGTAACAAATGTTGAACTTCCACGTATCGGTTTTGAATAATTTTTACTAGAAATGATAACATTAGGTTGCTGTGATGGTGATGATGACAATGACTCAAGTATTTGACATCTTTTTTTTAAGAATTGAATTAATTCAGCTAATTTAGGCATCTCTTTTGTTGATAATTGCATTTCCCATTCACGTAAACTATTTTTGTCAAGCCGGGAACATATCATGTGAATGATTAATGTGTCCCAATGTTGAATTGGCTCACCTAGATTTGCTAAAATATTTAATTGTTTTTGTATTTCATCAATTAGCCGATGTAATGCTTCAGATGACTCTTTTTGACTAACTGGGATCTCGAACAACGCTTGCACATGCTTTTTTATTAACAGCATCTTATTTTCAAAACGTTCATTAAGTAATCTCCACGCTACTTCATAATTGCTCTCAGTTATCATGACTGAATCAATTAGACGTAACGCATCACCTCTCAATGATGCTTTTAAATAGTGAAATTTCTCGATTTGTTTTAAGCTAGGGTTTGTATGTATAAGGCTGATGTATGTGTCATGAAATGTTAACCAATTATCACTTCTTCCAGTGAATTCTGGTAACTGTATTAATGGTAGTTTTATTGATGGTTTTATTGACATTGCATCCATTTCCACTTTGATTTGTGATTCTGAAGTTTTGAATTGTAGCTTTAATAATTTTGATCTAGTGCTATAATACTTGTCTTCGAATTCTTCACGTTGTTGTTCGTACGATTCCTCGTCATTTTCTGCACAGTCTAATGTATTTTGCACTGTATTATACTCGTTCCAGCATTGTTCCAGCTTTTCAATTCTCACCGTAATTTCATTTATATCAACATTTTCCACATTCAATTGTGATTCTGTAAATTTATGAATCCTTGTTATTTTTGCTAAAATACTGCTACACTTTTTTTTTTAGGCTTTTCACTGTTTCCGTCATTTTGAGTTTATGTTGTATTTTTGTATGGAAAACCGGCTCGAAGGACCAAAATGAATTGTTATTGTTTTAAGTTTTTATTTGTCACGATCAAAAAAAACGAACAGTTTTTGTTGGAAGCTAAATTCAATATATTTTATTTTGTAATATTTATAAAAGTCATACACCTTTAGCCTACTTTTTTAATTAATAATTTTAGATTTTTTTTTATACAATTGGAATCTTAACAGATATGCTATATTCAAAAAAATATATTAGCCTTCACAATATTTGCATACGTGAATTATGCCCGGTTTTCATGTAGCCGATATATCGGCGAATTGTTAGAGCATAGGCAGAAGATACAAACATTTCATAAGTGCGATAGAGAAACAATGATAAAATATCGGGAGAAATATCGAGAGAGTCGCCATAAATATCGGAGAATCGCCATAAATATCGGAGAATATTTAAAAAAACATATCTTCGCAAAGATATGTTTCCTATAATTATCGCCGATATTTTTAACACTAACATAAAGTAATGTGTAATTACACAAAAAAAATTCGCACACTACCAACACATTTTATGGATACGGAACGACATTTAAATTTTTGATATATAATAACAAAAATTAATTTTTTGTATTGAATATTTGAATGCATATGTAAATAAAAAATAATATTTTAGCTTTTAGGTATAATATATTTATGCTAAAATTATACATATTCTATTTATCTTATACATAAACTAACTATTTAACACATTTAAAAAATTTACTTTTAATTACAATTGTAACTTTAATTTTTTTTATCTGAATGAATATTTTAAATTTTGTTGAATGAATTTTAGAATGTATGTATGTATACATTTTTTTTCTTAATTCATTATTTAGTATAATATAAAAAAATTATATTTTAATTCTAATTAATACTTATGTAAAAATGAAAAACATAATAAATACAAGTGAATTTAAAATTTAAAAAAGCTAAATAAAAATTCCACAGATGAAAATAATATCATATTTCACTTTTCTTCACTTTATTTACTTTGTTTATATACTTTCGCGAAATTTTAAACAATTCTAAAAAAGATTGCTTAAATTAAATAACCTTTATTTTGTTTACATTTTGAATATTGGAAGGTTATGTATATAGATTTTAGATTTCAAATCATTTATAAAAGTTACTATAAAAATAATATAATTTTACTCCCTCATACACATTAACGGTATACTATACTCTTCTCTTTCTAAACTCCAATTTATCAGCTAAAAATTTATCATGAAAACCGGCCTTTATACTTTACGGCTTTTAAAATTATAAAAAATAACATTAAACATACATAATACATTAAACATACATAATTTCTGGTTGTATTAAATAAAAACTCTTCATAGTCGTTGTGCGACAAATGCAAAATCAGAAAATTATTCCAATTCCTCAATACTAACCGGTATATTCTCAAATCTCAATGAATATGAATTAAAGAAATACAATAAAAGAATTATTTTTATTTTAAAATATTTTATTTTTATTGGTTCTTTTTTCAACTTTAGCATATGAAATGGAAAAAGCACTTAAACAAGTTAAACCAGTTTTATTTGTTGTTGTACCAACCAATACATACCAACAAAGTAATATCCAACAAGCCAAAGACAATTCACAACATTGACAATAGAAAATACAAATACAATAATAGAATTTTATAGATACGCATGGGTTTTTAAATTTACTTTCGTTTTAGTTGCTGAAAAATAATGAAGTATAGTATGCGTCGTATGATTTAATATAATTGAATTTTTAAATTCAAATTTATATACGAAAATTACCTTTTTTAACTGCAAATTAAGAGATCTGTATATATTTATTTATCTGTGCTAATATTTTACTGAAATATTAACAATTTATAAAATCGCCGACAGATGGATTTTTATGTAGATTTTAATGTAGACATTCTATTTTTATTCTTATAAAAAAAAATAATTGTCATAAAATAATTGTTTTAAAAAAATTCAATCATTCCATTTTCGAAGTACTTCGAATTACTTCGAAATAATTTTAAATTGAAAAAGGAATACAACTAATGAAATCATATAGATACCTCAGGTTTGCTATACGGTTTAATGGAAAATCAGCTTTATTATGAATTGTACTTCATCATATCAATTTATTCTTGGTAGGTAAATACTATATTTTATTTTTGTATTGATTTTACTTAGAAAACAACCATATTACGTAGATAATAATTTATTTAAAAAAAATTAAAATTTTTGTATGTTAAAATGTCTTACATAGGGTGAAATTTTAAATTGTAATTTCTAATTAAAAATGAAAAAAATTTAAAAAAATATATAATTTATTTTAGGAATATAAATAGTCATGCGTTGAATGATTTCTTTAATGTCGTTGGTCATATATAGTCATTTGAAAATACATCATTTATGTTTAATTTATAGATTAAAAAAGTACGGTTCAAATCTGAACCATCTAACAACCCATGTTCATTATTAGTTTTCAAAATCATAGATATTTAAAAGGATGTATTTTCAAATGACTATATATGACCAACGACATTAAAGAAATCATTCAACGCATGACTATTTATATTCCTGTAGAACTATCTGGAACAGGTTACTAAATAAACCTAATTATTTTACTATTTTTCAATTGAAGTATGTACATACTTGAAAATTTAGTTTGATTATTGACCTACAGATAGTTTTTTATGTAGATTTTAATAAATATATAATTTTGCTCCTAGTTTTCTTTAAAAATAAATCGTCAGTTTTATCTATAATACAATTTTTTTTTTGCTTGGCGCTACAGACCTTGTACGAAATCTACGGTATATGTAGCAGCCATCGTGATGATGTTTGCGCATTGTTTCCATTTTTCGTTGACGGAGAGATTGTGTTGTAGAGGTGTGGTATTGAGTATATATCGCTTATTCGCTCCCTGTATGCTATGGCTATGACAGGTGATTGAAGTCTTCCAATGTTAAACTTTCTATTTTGGCTGGTGCGTTCTTTTATGACATTGGATATTCGTGCTCTGAACTGGGCCACAACTAGGAACTGGTCAGAGTCGATGTTAGCTCCTCGATAGGTACGTACATCCGACACACTGTACGTCCATCCGAAAATAGCCAGGTTGCTTTGTGGATATTTTTATGGGGGAAATTTGTGCTACTTATAACCATATTACGAGCTGCTGCAAAATCAAAAATTATCGAAAATTCCTTCTTTACCGATTTTAGCATTGAAGTCTCCAAGCACGATTTTCGCATCGTACTCAGGACAGGACCCATATGTTTTATCTAGGATGTCGTAGAATTCATTCTTTGTGGAGTCTTCCGCTTCGTCGGTTGGTGCGTGTACACATATTAGGCTGATGTTGAAGAATTTGCCTTTGATACGGATGACGGCTAGACGTTCATTAACAGGTGTAAAATCAATGGCGTTTCCTCTAAGCCGTTTTCCCACTACGAATCCGCATCCAAATATGTGATGTTTTTCATGGCAGCTGTAATATATATCGCATGCTCGTTTTTTTAACATGCCAGATCCTTTCCATCGGATTCCCTGTATCGCAGTAATGTCTGCTTTATACTGCGAGAGAATATTTTCAATTTTGTTAGATGCAGTTGGATGATAGAGTCTTACATTCCATAATAATGTACATATATATACAATGTATGTATGTACGATATTTTAATAAGTTTTTCAAAACTTTTTACATTTAAAAAACAAATTTAATATAAATATAAATAAATATAATTTAAACGAAATGAAAAGTTTATTTTATTGTTTATTTAAATAGCAAAGGTACCTATTTAAAACTTTGTTTTTATTATTTACTTTTTAGTCATAAATTAAGATGTGTTTCTTTTTTATTAAAATTAAATATTATAAAATCTGTAAAATAAATTTGAACAATAAAATTTTAACATAAGTATCAAAATATGTAATTATGTTATGAAACTTCGTTTAGTTTGTTACTAATTCTAGAATAAAAAAAAGGTTTAATAGAACTAACTGATGGGAATAGAATAAAATTTATTTGAAATTTTTCTTTACTAAGAACTTAATTTTTATGGTATGAACTTTTTCCTCAATTTCCAAATGTAATATTAGAAACAGGTTTACTTTGGAATAAGCGTGAATGATTTTTCCTGTTCACTTACCTTTTTTTAAAGTTCAATCAAAAAATGAAAACAAAAGCTTCTTACCTATTCATTTAAAAAATATTCAAAAGTTATTACCTATTCATATAATTTCGTAGTCAAATATGCCAAATCTGTAAGTATGTGAAATATAAACATAATTATAGCTATTTTGTTTTTCATTTTACTGAAAAATTTAAAAAGAACAAAATATTGATATACATCTTCTAATGAAGTAAAAATAAAATAAAAAAAAATTGGTTTGTACAGTTTGTATGAATTCATAAATTTCTTAAACCCATCGAAGGCGAACAGTGAGTAAGAAAGTAAACCAGTAAAGAGTTTTTTTTTTCTTTTTATTTTACGTTTTTTTTTTTTTAGGTTAATACAAAATTTTAATTTTGTTTCTTCTACTTGAATATTCTTATTATTATTATTCGTATTCATTGATGATACTCAGTTTGAAATAAAAAAAAATATTTACTTGCCTTATAAGACAATAAAAGAAAATTATATGATGTTTAAGAAATACCATATGTTTTGAACCCAATATTATGTTATGTAGGTACCTTTAAAAAATAATCATTAAACATTTCTTTATTCTCATACACTAATAAATTTAATACGTTTTTTTTAAAAAAAATTTTGAACTCAAAATTTCAGGCGACAATACCCATGAAAAATCTCTATTAGGTTTAAAAAATAAAGAAAAATCTCATGTGGGCTATTTAAAATTACATTGCAAAAATTAAGCTGTTTTTTAAATGATTTATATCGCACTCATTCTTTCTCACAATCTATTAGATAAGAAAATATTTACAACAGTTCTTTGCTTCTTTAACTAATTGGTTTTTTTTTTGTAAACGGGTAGTAAAAATATGTATGTGTAATCTTTACTTCCAGTGCATTTTCTTATTAATGAATATTCTTTGATTTTATTCCAGTGCATCTACTTATTAATGAATATTCTTTGATATAAATAATTTATATAAGTGTATAAATTATAACCATAAAAAGGTTATTGCAAATTTTATTTTTGCTTATTCTGTTTCTCCTAAAATTTGAAACCTTGATTTTGATTTAGTGATTTTTAAAATAAAAGCTTTAGCCCAAAACTTTTCATAAGTTGCCACATATACTTGTACATCAACTTTGCTACTACCATAAAGTAACTATAAACTTGTCTACTACCAAAATTTTTCTTCTACTAGTTCTAGTCAACTTATATGCTTCCAAACTGCCAAGCTTTAATCATTCAAAAGTCTTCTTAAAAATTCTTATTACTTTTAAAATGTTTAAAGAAGAAATAATTGACAAATTGTATTTTATCTTAGATTTCCAATTTATTTTTCAATACTATATGCATTATAATTTAAATAAAAACAAGGCTATCCTCCATTTAAATTGTTGTAGATTAATCAATTTGTGTAGATTAGTTTTTTTATAACTTCTTATAAGCCTGTGTTTCATTTTGATTTAGATTTTCAATTACATATATTGTTTTATTATATTGTTTTGAATTATCTGGTTGTTCAGGAATACTAATTTGAAACTGCAAAAGAACGACTAGATAGGTCACCATTGTTGTCAACAACTGAAATAATTTTAAAAACGAAAAAAAAATTAGACACATTTTGTCATTATTAAAGAATATATTATTTTTAATTATCTCACTGATTTAAATAAATTTCTATTGACATCGAAAAATCCTCCACAATTTATATTAGATGGATTCATTTCTGTTGCTCTCAAAAACATATTTATTTCAGTCTGCGCATCTGAATTCATCCAACTTAATTCAACCATTAATAATTTTTTTTGAAAATTTGTTCGAACATGATGTGAAGCATAATGAGCTTCATCACATACAAAAAATAACAAACATATGTTAGTTAATGCCGTTATAGCTAAACCAATATCTTTTGTTCCAAAACCTTCTGAAATTTGTGACATTAATCCATAAATTGATAAAGTTATAATGAAAAATAAATATAAATTCAAGTAAGTAAATGTATAACAAACTGCAGTTCCTGTATCTCGAGTTAATTTACTTAAACGTAACCATAGTGCACGATAATCTGCTACCATAGTTGCTGGACCAATATTACGTAATGCCTGATGAAAATTAAAATGAAACAAATTTTATAAAGTTTATTTAATAAAATAAAATGTAATTTGCTGTACATATTTTTTTATGGAATTACATATACTTAAATAAATTTTGTATTTTCAAATAAAAATATGTAATTTTAAGACTCAAATTTTATTTTACCGAAATTCTACCAAGTTTTATTACCCAAGACTTATGATAGAAAATATGATAGCGAATGAGCCCGTTGTATAAATGAATAATTAAAAAAAATACCAAGTTTTATTACCCAAGACTTATGACAGAAAATATGATAGCGAATGAGCTCGTTGTATAAATGAATAATTAAAAAAAAATAAAAAAAAACCAAACTTTTGTTTAATTTATTATTTATTTAATTAGGAAATAAAATAGCTTAAGCTTCGGTCTTCTTCGTTTAGCGCTACAGCTCGTGTGAGGTAAGACCTTCGTAAAATTCCTGTAGGCGGCTCGATTTTGCCAACATGTTCGCGAAATTCGCGTACCTTGGTCTTGTTCTCTTCTTCTTGTTAAATAATAGCCTCGCTTTGGAAATTATTTGTTGAGAGCGATTTCATTCATAACATATGATAAGAATAATCTCTGCAATGTTTTTTCTTTGATATTTTGCGTTTTGTAATCTTTTCAGTTCAAATATTTGCCGAAGAATTTTTCTTTAAAATATTCGCAAGCACTTTTAATGTAAGCCATATACTAGATACTTTTAATGGTTTTTCATTAAATAAATTAAATAATTTTGTTATGATGTTTTAATTACTCATTTAACTAATTTAAATTTAATTCCGCATTTATTTGTTAATTACTTTGTCTCTTGGGTGGAAATTATTAATTTTAAGTACGTCTATTTTATAAATGAAACTTGGAATAATTTAAATTTTGAGATATTAAAAAAAATATTAAAGAATTATTATAGAGAAATCTGCTGAATGGAACATCTTCGTTGATTTCAAAAGAGCATTCGACACAACTAATCGAGAAGGAATATGTCTTTAGCATAGGAATAGGAATACCAATAAGATACTAGCATAATGGAGCGGAACAACCACTAATTCTAGACTCCGCAATAATAAATTCAATTTCAACGAATGAATCACAAGAATGATTCAGAACTTTAACAGGAAGCCACCATTTCACTGTTTATTAATATTAAGGCGTTCTTTTTGTGAACGTCCTTATTGATTTCAATTTTTATTCATAAAAATAAAAATTAATTTATCATACTTCAAGTTACATAATATTTGAATTTTAAAAGTATTTTTCTTTCTTGATCACATCTATATCTATATCTATATTATAATACCAATGCCTCTATAATATCTTCTAGTGTGACCTCTGGGAGAGCAACTTTAAAAATGGGATCTAATTTTCATATAAATTTTGTCTTTTGTATAGAGATCTTATTTTACTATATGAATAACCTGTTATTATGATATAGTGATAGATTTTAAAAAATATTTAATATATTATATCTAAATTGGTAAAATTTACAAAAAATAAAAAAGCGTTTTCATTCCTAATTTTCAATTTAAAAAAAAAAAAATTATACGACGTGGAACTTACTTCTACCAAGTTCTAATGAAGACAGAAGTTAAAATAAAACTGGTGGATACGTAAAATTTTTGAGACGAAATTAAAATAGCATTATTGTTGTTGTTTATTGTTTTTAATCTGAGCAAAACCGGTAGTGGTGTTTGTATTTAATTTTTGTTGTTAAATTTTTCAGAATATTCTTATATTTCTTCTCTGAATAAATGAACGAGTAAATTTAAAGGCAAAGTTATATTCAATTCGAACCGTTCCATTTCGATTCGGTCCAATTTGAAAATTCGAATACATGATTATGCTTGTTTCGTTCCGTTTCGAATTTTAACATTATTTTTAACACTTCTGTTTAGATTTTTGAAAACAAATTTAAGCAATTCGTTTATTTTAGTATTTTATATAAAATTTAGATTTATAAAATAATATATGTCTGAAGTAATGAAAGTGCTTGCAACACTTCTATATATATACTTGTTGTATATATTATATAAAACTACAAAAAAAAAAACGAAAGAAGAAGGAGATGGAGTGTCAGGCCGATTAATATGGATAGGGATATAATGGAATATTTTACAGCAACCTGTCAAAAAATTAAAGAACTTGATCCTGAAGAATTTTTTTTTCACACTCGAATGTCGAAGTCCCTGTACGTTTTATTTATAAGTCTCATGAAAGACGATAAAAAAAAAACTCGAGAAGGCCGGTCATTGATTTTGAATGCAGAATAGCCGTAACATTGTTGTAAGTATATGTGAAACATAATGTATAGGTTAATATATCACTTATATTTTTATAGCTTTTTATCTCAAGGAGTAAGTCCTACCTTGGATTGGAGTTTCAAAATGGGGAATACAACGGTCAGGAATATCATATTAGAAGCATGTGATGCAATATGACGAGTTCTATCTCCTATTTATTTGTTTAGACCGACCGAGAGGGGTTATAATTTAATTGCAGATGCCTTTCAAAATAGATGGAACATGACACACTGCGTAGGAGCTATTGGTGTAAAGCATGTACATATTCAAGCTCCACCTAATTCCGGCTTAAATTTTTTTAATTACAAGAAGACTTTTAGCATAGTTCTTCTTGGAGTATGTGATGGTAACTACACTTTTACTGACATTGCTCTCGGAGCATACGGAAGTCAAAGTGATGGGGGTTTGCAATTAAATTCCATATTATATTATTCTATAATAATCATTGACAATTTTCCCAAATAGGTAATCTTAAAGAGAAAACTTTTGAAAAACAACTATATGAAGAAACTCTTAGTTCACCGAAAAAATCGATATTACCAAACAGTGATAAAACGTATGCATACTATTTGGTCGGTGATGCAGCTCTTCCCCTTACGAAAAACTTATTGCGGCCTTATCCAGGAAAAAACTTACCAGAGGACAAAACTATATTTAATTATCGATTGAGCAGAGCAAGAAGGATAATTGAAAATCCGTTGGAGAGTTTTAAAAAATTATTTAAATTCCTTGCCGGAAAATGCTGAAAAAATTATATTAGCCTGCATAGCTCTACACAATTTCATAAAACTCAACGATGAGGAACAAAAGTACGTTCCAATTAATTTTGTAGATTGCTAAGATAATAACCATATAATCCACAATGGTGAATGGAGAAAAGAAAATTCCAATTGGCAATCAGTTAATCTAGGTGCAAATAACGCAACTTCTTCGGCTTTCAGTTTGAGAGACAAAATGAAAAACTATTTTATGAACTAAGGGGCTATACCTTTCCAATGGGATAAAATTTAAATATTTACTAAAAATTCTATCTTTACTAAAACTATTAAATTCATTTTTATTACATGTTACATACTAAAAAAAACTTAATATTAAATTACATACATATATGATTTTGAACACCATGAATTCAATTTTAATTTTATAAGTACATATAAATAATAAAAACCTTATAGTATAGAAGAATTTACAGCTTCGCTTGCTTTTTGTAGCATTTAAATTTTAAATTTTGTTTTTTCTTGTTCGTCCATTCTGCTCATTTGACATTCAATTGATATGAAAAAATATACATCCTCGTTATCAGTTTTGGTTTGTTCTGTTCTAACCTATCTGTAAGTTTTTCCAAACTTTTGATAACCATTTGTTCTACGGTATTCGATGGGTTTTTTCTTTTTCGATTCGAATGATTTGATATAGGTGTTGAAGTTGAAGAAGGTAAATTATAAAAATCTTCATAAATTTCTAAATCCGCTTCTCCGAATATGTTTTCAATTATTATATTTTCTATCATTCTGAAATGGTATAAAATTTTTCATGTTTAAATATTTAGATAAAATAATTCAAAATAATACTTTCTGGGCTTTATGCAAGCGTCTAAAAAATTTAAATTTTGAAAATGACACCAGGTGCTTACAAAAGGCATGGCACCTGAACGTGACGGAGATTCCTTCTTCTTTTTTTCCTTGACGTAACGGTCTCGGATTGTAGTCCACTTTTTTTTTGCTAAAAAATTTCAATAATAAATACATTTATCAAACAAGTAATTAAAAATTTTATAATAGTACCGTCTATTCCACATTGCTTATCTAAATTTTTACAAATTTTTTCTTTCCGTTTTGATTCCATATAATACTTGTTCGTTTTATTATATATTTCTGGATACTTGTCCCGAATTGTTTGAATAAAAATTTCCTCATCAATATTTTTTATTTTTGGATCTATAATGAAAAAAAAAGTTTATGTACATCCTTTTAAGTATCAAAGTAGTAATTATGTAGGTATGTATATATATAATAAAATTTTCGCAGCTCACATAAGCACTCACCTTTTTTAATAATTGATAAACACTTTTTTTATTATATCCAAAATTCTTTTTATATTTTATTACCTATATTATATTTTATATTATAATATATTTTTATAAATATAAATATCTCACTTACACTTTTTCCAACGACACTTTTTCAAATTTGAATTTGAATGACAGCTGCTCTTACATATTTTCAGGTTATGCAATTCGAAAAAATTGAAATTTGCTCAACCTTTCCATTCCGTTTCGTTTCGATTCGATGAATATAACCTCTTGAACAGAATGAACACAGCCATCACGCAGCCAACAAAGTTTCTAAATGTCAAAAACGCCGCAATCTAACTTTGTGCACAGAATGCAAAACGTTGAAAGCGTTAAACTGACATTGTTTTGCTTACTTTTTCTTATTAAATAAACTTTCAAGAAAATTAATAAATGTTTCCGCTTTTTTTATTTTAAATTTTTTTTTATTTTAAAATTTTTTTTATTTTAAAAATGATTTTATGATTTGATTAAATGATATTATTATTATTATCGATTCTTTATTTAGTATAATTTTACTATTCTTAGCAACTAATTTATAAAATTTTATATTGTTTTTTTAAATTTATTTTTAACATAATTAATAACAGTTTTTTTAAAGATATTCAAATTGTTTTTAAATTTTAATTCATTTGGTAAATTATTATACAAATTTAATCCTTTATATAGTAACATATTCTTGGTTTTTTCATTTCTAAAGTAATTAAGTCTAAAATTAAATATATTTCTTAAATTATAATGATGAATGTCCCCATTATACACCAATCTATTGCAAAAGTATTCAGGATATAAATTATTCATCATTTTGAAAACAATAATTAGTACATTCATACAAATTTTTTGGTACACCGACATCCAAACCAGGGTTTCATACATAAAACTTATTGCAGTATATCTGTTTAACCTTAAAATTATTCTCATTGCACGATTCTGTAGTTTCTGTAATCTGCTTATATCTTCTTGCGATGACATATATATAATAGTTGAACAATATTCAAAATGCGGCTTTATCATGACGTTAAAAGTTTTTATAGCATTCATATACGACATTCTACACCTGATTTTAGAAAAGAAGTATATCTTCTTGGCAATTTTTTTTTCTAAATAGTTTATGTGGCTCTTAAAATTCATTTTATTATCCAAGATTATTCCTAAATACTTCATTTCATTCACTTCTTCAATCATTATATTATCCATTTTGATTTCAAAACTTTCATTGCAATTAATTTTCATAAATTTAGTTTTTTTGGTATTTAATTTAAGTTTGTTTTGCTTTAACCAACAACAAAGTTTATCCAGTTCATCATTTATTTCATTGCTATATTCATTTATATTATTACCAGATACATATAACAGAGCATCATCCGCAAACAAAACTAACTTGGACTTTTGAAAATTTTTAGACATATCGTTTACAAAAATTAAGAACAATAGTACACCCAAAATACTGTCTTGCGGCACCCCTAACTTTACTTCAATTTGGGCCGATATAGCATTACCAACTTTTGTTCGTTGTCTTCTATTGCTTAAATACGAATGAAACCATTTATGTTCAATGTCTCTGACACCATAGCATTTTAGTTTTTCTAGCAAAATATTTTTTTTTTTTTTTTGCGTGGATTGGTTGGAATCTTCATAGACACAATGAGCCCCGTAGCTTCCATTGTGTGCCAGATTTTTACTGACTAAACCACACCCCTCCCATTAATACTAGTCCAACGAACTAACCATTAATTTATTGCTATTTTGATTTTCTTAAAGAAAAAGTTTACGAAATTCTATCGTATTAAATCTAGTGGCTTAGTTCTTTTAAGCCTTCTGACATCATTTTGATTATCTAGCAATTGAGTGGCCTCAACGTTAACATGTCCCTCCAGACGAGCTATATACTTTGTTGCATATCTTTTTATTTCATTTTCTATGCAAGGAATTTTTAGATCTCTGTGCAAATCACTGTTGCGAACATACCAGGGGGCATTTACCATGTTGCGCAAGACTTTATTTTGGAATTTTTGTATACAAAGTACATGTGTTTGTTTGGCACATCCCCATATTTGTATGCCGTACAACCATATCGGTTTGAGTATCTGATTATATAACAAAATCTTGTTATGTATAGGTAATTTAGAATTACGACCTAAGAGCCAGTACATTTCTCTATACTTATTTTCAAGCTCAAATTTTTTCTTTTTAACGTGCTCTTTCCATCTAAGTTTGACATCTAATGTCATTCCTAGGTATTTAGCATTGTTTTCTTGGGGTATATTTACCCCATTCAGATTTACCAATGGTGGTTGATTTTCTAATTTTTTATTTGTAAAATTTACATGTACTGATTTTAACTCATTGAGTTTAATTTTCCATTTCTTTGTCCAGAGGTATAGCTTATCGCTTGCTCTTTGCAATTTAATTGTAGCCTCGTCAATATTTGATCCTACTGCCATCAACGCAGTATCGTCAGCGAATGTAGCTACAGTTATCCATTTCTGGTAAATCATTGGTGTAGAGCAAATACAGTATGGGACCCAGAATACTACCTTGAGGCACACCCGTTTTAATATCTCTAATAGTAGAATACTCTTCGTCTTGTTTTATTCTGAATAGTCTGTTTTCTAGATATGATGAGAGTATATCTACGTATTATTTAGGTAACATATTGTTTAGTTTATTTATTAAGCCTCGATGCCATACTTTATCAAAAGCTTGGGCTACATCCAGAAATATGGTAGAGCATACTTTCTTTTCCTCTAAAGCTTTTTCTATTATGTCTGTTATTCTATGAATTTGATCGATTGTCGAGTGCTTAGATCTAAAGCCAAATTGATAATTTGGAATCAGATTACTATTTTCTATGATCGGTCTCATTCGAATCAATAATAGTTTTTCAAATAATTTTGATACTATTGATAGTAATGATATTGGTCTGTAGGATTTGACCTCATTTATGGGCTTACCTGGCTTTGGTATCATAATTATCTCTGCTATTTTCCAAATATTCGGCACATACCTTATTCTTATAGCAGCGTTTATAATGCGTGTTAGCATTGTTATAGCTTTTTTCGGAAGTTCTTTCAGGACTTCCGATGTAATTAGATCAAAACCTGGAGCTTTTTTATCTCTGAGTTTTTTAATTTGTTCAACTATTTCACTCTCTGAAAATGGTGATATAACATTTTCTTGCCAATTATTATTTTCTTCAGTGAGATCATCCGAATCTGTCTCGTCTGGACAAAAAATTTCTTCAAGATGATCTGCGAATGTTTCAGCTTTATTTTTATTATCTCTCGCCCATTCACCGCTTTTCATTCTGATTGGCGGGATTTGAGAGATCGAGGTTTTTGTACTCTTTGTTGCTTTCCACAACGAGTAGTTATTTTCTCTTTTAGCTGATAAATTTTTTATATATTTTTCAAAATTTTCATTTTTAAGATCTTTAATTTTTCTTTTAAGATTCTGAGTTAACCTATTTAGCACAGTTTTGTCTGCCGGATCACGCGATTGTTGCCATCTGCGTCTAGCTCTTCTTTTTATTTTTATCATATTTAATATTTCTCTAGGGTAGTTGAATCCTACCGATTTATATTCACAATTTTTTGTATTATTCCATCCAGCATTTTGAATAATTTTAATAAAATTTTCTACTTCAGAATCTATATCACATTTGGATCTTAGTTTTGTTTTTATGTTTATTTTGTTTTCTATTTCTTGTTTAAAGCTAGCCCAGTCAGTTGTCTTGTTCGTTAGCAGAGGTTTCGACTGTTTCTTAATAACCTTTTCATATAGACTTAGTATGACTGCAGAGTGATCTGAGTCCAAATCATGGTTATCTTCTAGCTTAATATAATTGGGTGAAATTTTTTTTGTTATATAAAAATCAAGCAGATCAGGAGTTTTATTTCTATCAGTTGGCCAATAGGTAGGCTTACCGGTAGATTGGTAAATGCAGCCTTTTTCTTTTATAGCTTTTCTTAGCTCTCTTCCTCTCGTAGAGGTTACTCTAGACCCCCAATCTATGTGCTTGGCATTGTAGTCACCTCCCAGAATAAATCTTTCGCCAAGTAGTTTAAGAATTTCTTCAAACATGTTATTCTTTATGTTGTATTTGGGTGGACAGTATAATGCACCGACACAAAGGCTTTGTTTAACAGACATAATTCGTAGCACGATTAGTTGGAATTCATCTATTTCTAGACTAACTTCCTCGTGGTGCTTAATATCTTTCTTTATTAAAATTGAGCTACCACCTCTGGGTGTATTACTCGGATGGTTTGCGCTGTAGCATGTATAGTCATTTATTTTAAGCGATGACTTATCTGTCATATGTGTTTCTGTCAAGAGACATACATCAATATTTTGTGTTCTCAATAGAATTTCCAAATTATTTTTCTTGTCCAGAATACCATTGGCATTCCACGTAACTATACGAAGTGCGTTCTTAACCATGCCTTGCGGATTTATTTTTTGGTGTATACATATATATTTCATTATGTTTGTTTTCTAATGTGCATAGTCTTGTTGAGATTTCATTCATTGTTTTTATCATATTTTGCATCATCTGCATAATGGTATTTTCAGTCAACTTTTGTGTAGAAACTTTATTTTGTTCTTTCGGGTTTCTTTTTTCACTTAGGTTATTTTGTGTTACCTGTCTAGCAAAATATGGCGATCAACTGTCTCAAAAGCTCTCTGAAGATCTATAAAAACTGCTATTATAATTTTTCTATCATGCACATCCATTTTCCAATTACTAAGTACCAAATTTAATAGAGATTCACAACTATGATTTTTTCTAAAACCAGATTGATTTTCTGTGATTAAGTTGAATTTCTTTAAATAATCTTCTAATTGAACATTAACGACTTTTTCCATAATTTTGATTCAGTATACTTATGTTATTTATTGGTATAAAATCTTCACATTTACAAGAACCTCTTACTTTTTCTATTGGAATTATTATGCTTTCTTTCCAAATCTCTGAAAAGATTCCACTTTCTGAAGATTTGTTAATTATAGACAAAAAATTAGAGCCAATAAGATCAAATGAATCAATAAATATTTTTGTGTTCACCATATTATTGTCTCTTTTATTATTCATACTTCTTAAGACATTTTTCAATGCATCAAGAGTAACTATTTTGAATTTAAAAGTATTATTAAATGGTTGAATTATAGTGTTATATTAAATTTTTGAAATCTCATTATTAATCTTATTAATACTATCTAGTATTTAATTTTTCTGCAATTGCTAATTTTTCTTCAATAATTTCTCCATCAAAATTAATGTTAGTTATTTGTATTCTTGTTCAATACATATTTTTTTATATTGCACCACATAGGTTTTTGATCGTAGGAATTGTCAATTTTACGTCTTATAAAACTATTTTTTGCATATTTTATTTTATTTTTAAATTTATTTCTCACGATTTTATATTTGCACCATTCTTCCCTATTATTGGACCATACTGCAGCATAATATTGTGTTTTTTTCTCGTTTTAATACCGCAAGTTCATTAGAGAACCAGTTACCTTCTACATCATTAACATTTTTTTTTTAACTACAAATTCATTAACTACGTTATGTAAGCTTTCACTAGCTTTTGAATTGCAATCTAAATAATAAGCAGTCATTATGTCATTTCAACATATTTTAGTTTTAAATCTATCTTTATTATATTTAAATATACTTAATTGATGAAACGTGTTGTTATTTTTAATACTTGTATCTGCAACAACATTTATGTATAGCGTCTAGCGTTTCATGATCACTCACTTTAGCATCATTATCTATCCCAACATCAATTTTTCATAACAATTCGATACAACCCAAGTCAATTAATGTTTTTGAGGATTCAGTTACTCGTGTATAATTTTCTACTATTTGTTTAAATAAATATGTTTGGAATATTTCTTGTATTTTTAGCTTAATAATATCATTTTTCATCCAATTAATGTTAAAATCAGCCAGCCCTATTACATGAAATCGATTGTTTCCACAACTTATTCTAACATGCAACAACCACACTTCATTCCTGATACTTTTACTTGACACAATTTTATAGCTCCAACTTTTTTTTATATATAAAACACACCCGTATGTCTTGAATAACTATTTATATTCAATAGGTAATAATTATTCAATTGTATCAAGTCATCATTATCGATATCTGTAAAATGAGTTTCTGTTAAACAAATTATATCAACACTATTACTACTACAAATAATTTGTTCTAATTCTGCAAAATTATTCATTACTCCCTGTATATCAAAATATAAAATGTTTACATTATGATTAACATTCTGTGGTTGCTAATATATAATTCTTTCTGACTCAATTTTTAATTTTCTTTGTAGTATTTTACATTCACTACTATATGCATGATGGTATATTGCAATTTTCATCTCACAAACTCTCATTTAATTTTTTGCAATTTATGCATATCAATGTATTACTAACACATTCAGAAGCTCTATGATCATTTTCAGAACATGTGTAATGTAACATACAATTTTTGAGTTACATTTTTCAGCAGTATGGTTGAAACCAAGGCATCGGTAACACCTAAGAACATGTACTCTTTCATATTTAACATTACACGCTGGGTGGGCGCAGTAGGTAGAGCGCCTGCCTTTCAACCGAAAGGTGCCAGGTTCGATTCCCGATGAAACAAAACAAAAAAAAAAATGCTTTATGAATTTTTCGACCTGGTCCAGTACCCTTTGTCATTGGGATATAATAAAGTTTTTTTTTATTTTACGCAGGCTAGTGGGAATCTTCAAAAGATACAATGAGCCCCGTAGCTTGACATTGTGTGTGGGATTTTACCCACTAAACCACACCATTCCTATATTGCGATCTAGTCCTACAGGACTAATGAGCAATTTTTTCTTGGCTTTATTTTATTTTTCAATGAAGACTACATCCAGCGATGTCTATCTAACTTTTCTTTGGCGTATTGGTGCTGAAGCCTTTTTTCGTGACTTCTTACAAATTTCTGTATTTCCTTATTGACAGATTCTATTTGCAAATCTCTATGTAGGTCATAGTTTCTTATGAACCAGGGCGCGCTCACAATGTTTCTTAGGACCTTATTCTGGAACCTCTGAATAATATCTCTATTACTTTTTTTGCTGCATCCCCATAGCTGGATGCCATATGACCATACTGGTTTCAGTATTTGTTTATAGAGCAGAAGTTTGTTTTGTATTGTTAAGGTAGAATTCTTACCTATGAGCCAGTTCATTTTTCTATAGTGGATTTGTAATTCTTATTTCTTGTTTCTTATGTGACCTCCAGCGAAGTTTCGCATCTAACGTCATACCAAGACATTTGGCAGTATTTGAATGGGGTATTTCTTGACCATTTATATATACTGGTTTATGGTAAATTTTTTATTTGTGAAATCCACATGTACTGACTTAGTTTCATTTAATTTTAGCCTCCATCTTTTTGTATAATCTTGGATTTTTGTTATAGCTCTCTGCAGCTTTTCTATGGATTCTTTATTATTTTCCCCGACAGCCAGAACCACTGTATCATCTGAAAACGTCGCAATAATATTATTTTCTAGTGCAGGAAAATCACAAGTGTACAGCAGGTACAGTACCGGACCAAGTACACTTACTTGAGGAACCCCGGCATTAATTTCTTTAAGATCGGAATATGATCCTTCCTCTTTTATGTAGAAGTATCTCTCTGATAAGTACCTTACTATGATTTCCGAATGTTCTTTTGGAAGGATTGTTTTCATTTTACAATTCAACCCCTTACGCCACACCTTATCGAATGCCTGAGCCACATCCAAAAAGATTGCTGAACAGACCTTCTTCTCCTCTAGAGCTTTTTCAATAGTGTTTGTTATTCTGTGTATCTGGTCTATCGTAGCATGTTTTTCTCTAAAATCGAATTGGTGATTCGGTATTATATTTTTTCTTTCAATAATAGGTTTCAGTCTTCTTAGATAAATTTTTTCGAACAGTTTTGACATTATAGGCAGCAGTGAAGTTGGTCTATAGGATGATACTTCATTCGGTGGTTTTCCAGCTTTGGGTATCATGATGACTTCGGCGAGTTTCACAATTTCGGCACATATTTTAGTCTAAATGCGGCATTTATAAGATTCGTTATCTTAATTATTGCCTTTTCTGAAAGTTGCTTTAGAATCTGCCCCGTTATCAAATCATATCCCGGAGCTTTTTTAGAATTAGTATTGTTTATTTTTTTTTCACTTCAGCTGGGGTTGTTAATGCGATTTCTTCTTCTTCCTGAACTGATTCTATATTTAGATTTCACCTTCTTTCATTCATTCAGATTTCACCACCTTAGATTTCGCCGTTTGTTTGAAATATGTTTTCTAAGTGTTCCGCAAATAATTTAGCCTTTTATTTATTATCTCTAGCCCAATTTCCGTCCAATGTCTTAATTGGAGGAATTTGTTCAAAAGGCCTTTTCAGATTTTTAGCTGTCTTCCAAAGAGAATAATCAGTGTTTTCTCATTTGTTAATTTTTCTAAATATATATTAATCGATTTGTTTTTCACTTCTTTAATTATTCTTCTTAGTTGTTGCGTGAGATTATTTAGCCTAGTTTTATCTTGTGGAGCTCTAGTTTGATGCCATTTTTTCCTTGCTCTGCGTTTTGTTGCAATTAGTTCTAAGATTTCTGGTGAATATTTGTTTCCTTTTACTCTTTGTTTTAACACTGGAGTATTTTCCCACACTGTTAGTTGGATATCTTTAATGTATTTCTCCACCTCTGAATCCAATTGTTCTTTGTATTGTAACTGTACAGCTAGTTGGATTTTTCCTTCCAGACATACTTTGAAACTTTCCCAGTCAGTGTATTTATTTGCCAAAACCGGATTCCTCTTCCTTTGAATAGCGTCTTCACTTACAGTTAGTAATATTGGAGAGTGGTCAGAGTTCATTTCCTACCTATCTTCTATCTGTATGAAATTATTCGAAATGTTTTTAATTATAAGAAAAACGAGTAAATCAGGTATTTTATTTAGATCTGTAGGCCAATAAGTAGGTTTTCCTGTTGATATTATTTCACAGCCAAATTCGCTTGTTGCCTGGAACAATTCCCTGCCTTTAGTTGTTGTTAACCGTGATCCCCTGTGTGTATTTTTGGCATTAAAATCACTCCCTATAATAAACTTTTTTCCTAGTTTCTTAAAAAGATCTAAATAATGATGGTTCTTTAAAGAGTACTTAGGTGGACAATATATACTTGCTACTACAATAAAGTAATTCTTACATTTTACATTTACGGCAATAGCTTGTATTTCTTCTGTTTAAAATTTGGCTTCTTCAAAATATTGTATATTTTGTTTTATAATCACTTCCCCCTCTAGCAGAGTTACCCGGATGTATGCTATGGTAACCTTTATAACCACGAAAGTTAATATGTGTTTGTTTGGTAAAGTGTGTTTCTGCTATAAGACAAATTTCTATAATATTTATGTCAAGGATTGCTTGTAGCTCTTGTTGATGTTCTTGCAGTCCATTGGCATTCCATGAAAGAATTTTCCGTTTATTTAAAATATTTTTGGTTCCGAAGCAGATTTTTGGTACTGCCCTCTTGTGTTCCTATTCTACAATCCATATCGACCATAGAGCTTTCTATTTTGGTAACTTTAGATAATACAAGCAAGATGCTTTGTTTTAAATCATTTTCCTGCTCGTTATTATGAACATTTCTTAACGACTTATGCATAAGTTTTACTCTTTGTATTTGTTTGGAAATCTGGTTTAACTTGCGACGTTTAAAGATAATTTGTAGTTTGTTTTTTAGCGTATTGTCTAATATTTATATTCCGTTTTTGTGGATTTATGTGCATATTTTTTAATTTAATTTTTTGCATTTCTTTTGCGATCATGCAACACGAATTTTGGTGGTTCATTTTTAGGTTTTGAACATTCTTTTGTATGGTGTCTACCTGCACATTTCACACATCTTGGGATTTTTCCACAGTATTTTTGTGTATGACCATATGGCATGATTTACATTGTACTACAAGTTTATTTATCTTAATGGCTCAACACCCACCACACATTTTAAAATATTTTTAATCTTGTAAATTCTGTTAATATCTTCTTCAGCTTTGAAAGTTAACATAAACATGTTTAATGGTACTTTATTTTTCCAGCTTCGTTTGTTCGTAGATCTTTAATTATTTCTTCTGTTTTACACGAGTGCCCCCGAATATATATTTGTTGCATTTTACCTACTGCCAGGACATTAAATTCATTTACAATTATTGGCGGTGGAGATTGTTTTTTCTTAACTTTTCCCGAGTCGGTTACGTTTTTTGGGGAAATAACCTTTTTTGGAGAAGTTTCTTTCTTTGGAGTTTCTTTTTAGAATCCATTTTTTTTGCCTTTGGGGGGGTAAGTGAATCATTAAGCTTCCTTTTTTGCTTCTGTTTTACTCTTATCCACTCAGTCTCTTTGGCTAAATCTTCCTCATCTGTAGAGTATACTATTTTCTTACTATTTTCGGAAATTGGTAATTGTGGAACTTGTGTAGCTTGTGGTTTCTGCATCTTTATATTGGTGATTTCACTTTTAAGTTCCTGTATTTGTTTTTCCATATTACTTACCAACTGTTTTAGTTCTGTTGTTTCATTGACAGCTTTCTGCCATTTGTTATACAGGGCACTCTCTTTCATTTGATCTCCAAGTGGTGGTGATCTATTAATTTTTCCGCTCCTCTTAAACGGATCCGCTATATTATTTTGCATTTTTTGTGTTTTGGACCACTGGCGACTCCTCTGACCTCCTTTTGAGGTCAGCAAAGCCCTCGCCGACAGCCGTAGCTTCTGCCGACACTTTGGTAGATATCCCTACCGGATTTATTTTTTTATTAACGTTATTCATATTTATATTTTTATATATTTGTTGCATTTTACCTACTGCCAGGACATTAACTGCCGTCCCTCAGGAATCAGACGCAGAAACTTTTAGTCGCCTTTTACGACAAGCAGTCCATACTGCGGAAGTATTCTAAACCCCTTACTGCAGGGATATAATAAATGGCAAAAAATAATTGAGAGTATAATACTAAATAAAATTATTTATGATTTATTGGATTTATATGAACTACCAATGTTTAAGTGGAATTTGTTTTACAATACTATATCTACTGTAATAATGCAAATTTAAGTGGAGTAGATTGTACCAATTTTTTTATTTGCAATGAATAATAGACTGAAAAGAAAAAAAAACCATCTATTTAACATCTTATTAATTAAAAAAAAAAACGCCGTCAATTGATACTTAAAGTTTTAAGTGTTATTTTTCCAATATTTTCAAATTACAATTATCTAAGTAAAACAAAAATAAATGACTATTTACTATTTACAATATTTTGAAAACTATTTACTATTTACTAAGATTATAAAATAAAATAATTCTATTTTTTTTCTACCGATAAATGTTCACATACTGTAATTGAATCAAAATGATGAATTTACTTAACAAACTCTTATTCAAGAAACATAAAATTGAAAAAATAATAACTTTTTTGCGTTAAAAAGAAAAGAAAAAACATTATAAATATTATGTACATTATGTATATTATTTACTTTACATTAATATGTAGATACATATTTATATTATAAAATTTCTTTAATGAGAAAGAAAAAAAAATTTAAAAAAATAACATGATGGGACGGCTCATGCTGGTACTGCAATAATCATCAAAAAACATACAGCACTATGAACTTCCTAAATATAAATTTAATCATATTCAAGCAAAAAGTGTCGTGATAGCTGACTGGAATGGACCCTTAACTATTTCAGCTATATATTGCCCTCCTAAACACAATATTAACAAATTTCAATTTATTGATTATTTTAAAACTCTGGGAAATAGATTTATTGCCGGTGGAGATTATAATTCTAAACATTCGTTCTGGGGCTCTAGGCTGATCACTCAAAAAGGAAGGCAGCTACTACTAGCCATGCAAGAATTCAACTTGAATTATCTGTCTACTGGACAACCTACATACTGGCCTTCTGATCTTAATAATACACCGGATCTTTTGGATTTTTGCGTCTCGAAAGGTATCTCACCAAAACTATTTACTGTGAAAACAAGCCTCAAGCTGTCTTCAGATCATACGCCTATCATTATCTCTGCCTCATCCAAAGTAGTAATAACTCAAAATGAACAACGGTTACATACAAGGAAAACTAACTGGGATAATTATAGAAAGGAAATTGAAATGAAAACTTCTCTAAATATAAGACTGAAAAACCCCCAAGATATCAATGAAGCTATAAAAAACCTAAATATAACCATGATTGAAGCAGCAATGTCATCAACTCCGACGCAAGGAAACATCCGAAAATATGTTATTTCTCCACCTGAAATAAAATCCGAAATCTTGGAAAAAAGAAACCTTAGGAAATATTGGCAACAAACTAGATCCCCTGAAATCAAAGCCAGGTTAAACCGTGCAATCAAAGAACTTAAATTTTTGTTAAATAAAAGCAGAGAAAGTTCGTTGAAGAATTACCTTGAAAGACTAACATATACCGATCTTAATGACTACTCACTGTGGAAAGCAACAAGAAAACTGAAACGGCCACAACAAATTATACCTCCACTAAGGAAATCAAATGGTAATTGGGCCAGAAGCGATGGTGAGAAAGCAGAGCTTTTTGCATCACATTTACAAAAAGTTTTTGTACCGTATCCACCAGTAATTTCAACCGACGAAAACAACAAGATTGAAAACTACCTTGAAGTGCCTTATCAAATGGATTTACCGATAAAGAAAGTCCGGATAAAGGAAGTACAAGAAATTATAAAAAACTCTGTGTCAGACAAGAAGGCTCCTGGGTATGATGGTATCACAGGCAAAATGGTAAAGGAACTAGTGGTATTGCAGTATAAAATTCTTAACCCACATTTTTAATGCTATATTAAGAACTAGCTACTTCCCAGACATCTGGAAAACTGCTCATATCATAATGTTAGCTAAACCGGGGAAAGAGCCAAATGAGACTAGTTCATATAGACCAATAAGTCTTCTGCCAGTAATATCAAAATTAATCGAAAAACTAATAGCCAAAAGATTGATTAAAATAAATAATGAACGAGATATCGTACCAGCTCATCAGTTTGGCTTTCGTCACAATCGCGGAACAATTGAGCAAATACATAGAGTAGTGAACCATATAAATAATTCACTTGACAAAAAAAAATACTGTTCTGCAGCTTTTCTGGACATTTCGCAAGCCTTCGACAAAGTTTGGCACAAAGGTCTCCTTTACAAGCTTAAAAAACTACTTCCTCACCACTACCAGCAACTTTTGTCAACTTATTTATCAAATAGGAGGTTCTTCGTTAAATACAACGGGGAACAATCGTCACTAAAAGAAATTAAATCTGGGGTTCCTCAGGGCAGTGTCCTTGGCCCACTACTTTACCTGATATTTACAGCAGACCTCCCAACATCGCCGAAGGTACTCACTGCTACCTTTGCTGACGACACAGCGGTCTTAGTGTCTCATACTAATCCGAGATTAGCTTCAGAAGTTCTTCAGAACTACTTATTGGATATACAAAACTGGCTGAAAAAGTGGAGAATAAAGGCCAATGAATCGAAATCCCTTCATATCACCTTTACTAATCGCAAGGGAAATTGCCCCGCTGTTCACCTTAACGACATGGAATTGACTCACCAAGACTCGGTTAAGTACTTAGGTATGCACTTGGATAGACGCCTCACTTGGAAAAGTCACATCATCAGCAAAAATAAACAACTACGATTAAAATTCAACCAATTAATTTGACTAATAGGTCGTTTCTCCAATTTATCCCTAGAATGTAAAGTTGCAGTGTACAAAGCTATCATCAGGCCAATCTGGAGCTACGGATTGGAACTATGAGGAACAACTAGTAACTACAACATCGAAATAATAGAACGCTTCCAGTCCAAAGTATTAAGGTCTATAGTCAACGCGCCTTGGTATGTCCGAAATGACACAATTAGATCAGATTTAAATATCCCATCTGTTAAAAAATTAATTAAAAAGAAAGCTGAAAAATACTATGTTCGACTGGAAAACCATCCAAATTTACTTGCTCCTCAACTCATCAATAATGAACGAATAAGCGAGCAGATTAAGACGCTTCAGACCGCTGGATTTATCTACTAGATTCACTTTACCTGAGACTCCATAAATATAAATTTGAATATTAAGTCAAGAATCAATGAATTTTTGACTTAGAGTACATGTCAGTTACATCAAGTCAAATTTTAATTCCAACATTATACTCAATATCTTTTATATTTTATGTAGATAGTTGTATAGAATAAAGACAAAAAAAAAAAAAAAAAATAACAAAATTTGTTTGATAGAACGAGGTTATTTGAAAACGAAACCAAGAAATAAAAGTGTATGCATATATATTAGAAGTGGACAACCAAATTCTTAGATTTACTTGTACAATATAAAAGAATAAATATTAAGATTAAAATTTTTTTTATTCATAGATTTTAAATTTAATAGGACAGTTCTAATACTATTCAAAAAAAAAAAATATTTTACAAAAAAATCGAACAAAAATTGAAATACATACCTATACTTTTTGTTTAATTTTAATATAAGTAAGGAAAATTATTAATAAGTTTTAATACTAAATGTTCAATGATTCTTTATTCTTATTAATTTTATTTTTAAGAATATTACTTTTATTCATGCAGTATTTTCTTTTATTATAATAATTATTTTGTAAATTGAACAATAAAAAGAAAAACTAAAAATATAATTAATTATCCTTGGTAAATTTAGAATAAATATGAAAATCATTTAAAAATGAATTAATAATTACAAACAATCAGGATTATCTTATTTATTTTACTAATGTGCACATACATATTAAAAATGAACATGGCCAATACCAATCATAAAAAGTTGAATATTTAAAATATAATATGGAATATTTTACAAAATTAATCTATTAATTAAAAAATAATTATAATTATATATTTTCTAAATATATAATTATTGTTTTAATTGATTTTTTTTTCTTATTATTAATTATGTATAAATACTTACTTGTTACGATTAAAACAGTACATTTCCATTAAATTACAAATAAGTTTATAAACTTTTTTTTCAAATTCATCAACAACAAAATAAATCATTTTACTTATAAAATTTATTATAGGTACCGTAATTCTTATTGGATTTACAATTTATTAATTTGTAAAATAATGAAATAAACGGAATTTAATTAAACAAAAAAATATATATAAACATGTGTAGATAATTTCATTTTTATTTCTTACAGGAGTGGTAAGCACGGGTATAAACAGAGCTCGGTTAAGCGATGATGGCTCGGGTATAGGTGTGGGGAGGCGGGAACCTTCTGTCCACCCCTTCTAGTATTAAGAAATTTTTTTTGTAGCGGTAGGCGGTCTCTAAAAAAATTTTTTTTTCCTTCGTGTTCCTTTCGACATGCAGTAATTTTAAAATCCGCGCGGTAAAATTTGAACCCCCCTCGACTGAAGCACACCAGTTCCAGGCATGCCCCGCGCGAGGGTTCCCTACCTCTCGGAAACCCGACATCAGTTTCATTACAATATATGATATGTGAATAATGAACGTTTAATTAAAGGATTAAGCAATAAAAAATGTGTTAATATTTTATGAGGTACTTAATTAGTTGTTTAAAAATATTTAAAAAAATATAAGTATACATGTTTTTCTGCAATTCGATTTGGGTTTTTTTAAAACGTATTTTTTTAAAAACGTATCTTTTGTATTGTCTTTCGAGATTTTCTCCTATAATATATATAGTTGTTCTTGGTATTTTATGTTTTTATTTTTAAAAGCCACTTCTAAGTTACAATATTATCATGGATCAAATAACGAAACAACAAGACAGTATCATTTTCCTTATAATTCTGGTGGCACAGATAAAACATTTTTAACCAATTTAATTCCGGTTTTACCAAAGCTACCACCGGCCGTTAAGATTTACGCATGCTTAAAGCATTTATCTTTGTGGAGATATGTGCGAAAGATGGCTTTGAAACAAAACATGAGAGTACACCTGAGGGAATGAGTATTCAAATTTTATCTAATAAATTACTTGAAATCGGAGAAGGTAGATGAGCAGTCGAGTCATCTGGCAAGATAGAATTGCCATCTAAGTTTTGTAATCTGGTATCGTTTGTCACAGATTTAATAGATGCAGCTTATCCCACGGTTTACCAAAACTATGATATCTTAAACTGACTGGGAGAGACGACTTCTTGAGCTTATATGATCCGGCTGGCCTACCACCACATCGTCTTTTACTTAAAGTGGGATCATCGATTAATTTACTACGTAACCTCAACCCGCCAAAATTTTACACCGGCACCAGGCTTTGTGTTAAGAAGATGTTGGAAATGTAATTGAAGCGATCATTTTACCAGGAAAGGGACAAGATGTAATAGTTTTTATTCCATGAATACCACTGATTCATCATTCCGACGATCATAGCTTACAAAATTGTTTGAATTGGAAGGAAAAATAACTGAATGAAATGTAGTCCGTTACATTTTTTGTTTTCATGTATCACCAGTTTTCCCTAGGTTTTTTATTTTTTAACTTAAAAATTTCATTAGTTAACCAAGATGGGTTTGAATTGGAATTTTTAATTTTAATGAATGGAATATAGAGTCGAAGAGTGCTTCCAAAATTACTTTGTAAAAAGTGATAAGGTTCTTCAATGGAAGTTATTATGTTGATAGCAATCCTCCACGTCACGGAAACTATTAATTATTTCCTGCGCTTAGTTAAGTACGGCGCTACAAGTTTTTAATACATAACAATGTTTTTCGATTATTTATTTATCAAATTTCTGGCTTATCATTAAATGTGGAAAACTACTAGTATTGTTTGGAATTTCGCCTTCTTAGATAGCGTATTTCCATTTTATTTCAGTTACTGCCAGATTAGACTCTCAATTATTTTATTCCAATGACAAAGGGTACTGGACCAGGTCGAACAACCCAACTTTTTTAAAATCGAAAAAATGAAATTATTAAATTTTTATTTAAAAAAGAAATATGTCGTAAGGATCTAACGAAGTTATACTTCAATAAGTCCGAGGTTATACAGACAAAGAGAGAAGAAGTAAAGCAAATCAACTCATAAAAAACGGAAACAGAAATAGCGCTATCCCTATAGAACCTTGCAAAAAGACACACAAAAATCGGGAAGGGAATAAATTATGTTGAACATGAAAAGATTCTGGTGTGAAAGGACGTGGAAAAAACAAAAAGGGTTATATTACTGAATAGAACCGCCTCTATACAGGTATTTGTACAGGAAATCCTCTACTAAGGGTACATTCTGTAATTATTAAGTGTAAGTATTAAGTGGAAACAATTACTCATGTACTAGGCATTTGTTCAACGAACAGAACAAGAAAAACAAGAACCCCGGAAGGTTGCTACTGTTAAAACATCAAAGAAGTAAGACTTTAGAAAGGGAGAGAAATGTTTCAGTTCATCAAAGTTGTTAGCTGCCCTGATTACGGAATCAGATAATGAATTATTCAGATCGCTGAAAGGAAGTAAATTTAACAATTCCATCCTGATATTAATTTTTTATTTATAGAACTTTTAATTATTTTAAAGTTTTTAACTTAATTCATATTTCGTCTTTCTTTTTACCTTTTGAAAATTCTCAGCTAAAATGTACGCCGTTTTACTTAAGGATTCACAAACTAAAAATAAATGTATTACAAAAGGACATGTTAAAAAACATTGTTAATTATAAAAGTAAATTTTAATTTCTTTATTTTGATACTTACGTATATACCAGAGCGCTCCTAACATAACTGTTAAATTATCAAGAATACAATATGGTATAACCTATATATAAATGTAAATGCATGTAAAAGAGAAACAAAAATATTTTAATTAAAATTTATTTTAGGTCAGGAGTAAAAATAACAACCCCCATTAAAAAAATAATTTAATTATATACAAAATGTATAAGTTAAAGTTAAATAGAATCTTGTATTGTAAAACGTCGAAAATTTTAATTTTAATTTTACTAAATATGCTTATTTTACAGATATGTGTATTTCGTCTACTCACTGCAGACATCTTTAGTGTTTTGCACTCGACAGTCGAATGAGAAAAGAAATCTAAAATCTTCTTATTCATTTTTACTGGAAATATAGCAATTTAATTTTTTCACAGCTGGTTAGTTTATTTTCCAATGAAATAGCATAGCCAGACCGTTGCAAAACGTTAGGGTTATTATTCGTAATTTATACTATATATATCTTATATATAATACACAAGATGAACGACGTGGTTAGTAAAAAAGCAAAAATAATTGAATAGTAAATTACTGAATACTTAAAATAAAACATTTGAAATAGTTATACCAGTTGTACCAAATAGTGACGGTTATTTCCAAGTTGAGGGACATCTATACTTTAAAATAAATTTCAATATTATTTAAACTTATAAGATAAAGTACAAAAAAGGAAAACACAAACAAAAATTGAAAACAAAACAGAGAAACAAATATTCATACTCTTCAAAAATGATATAATCAAAGTTAGTTCATTTGCTTCTGCTTTTTAAACAAAATATATACAATAAAACCAAAGAATATCCATTAATAAGAAGGTTCACTGGAAGTCAAGATATTTTTACTATCGCATTTATAAAACAAAACCCATTAGTTAAAGAAGCAAAGAACTATTGTAAATATTTTCTTATGTAATAAGTTGTGGGAAAGGAAGAGTGCGATATAAATCATTTAAAAAACAACTTAATTTTTGCAATGTAATTTTAAATAGTCCATGGGTGATTTTTGTTTATTTATTTAACCCACTAAAGATTTTTCATGTGTACGGTCGTCTGAAATTTTGTGTTCGAAATTTTTTAAAAATAAACGTATTAAATTTATTACGGTATGGGAATAATGAAATTTTGAGTGATTGATTTTTTACAGGTACAGATACATAACATAATATTGGTTTCAAAAATATATGTTATTTCTTAAACATCATATTATTTTCTTTTATTGTCTAAGGGAAAGGAAATATTTTTTTTTTATTTCAAATAGATTATAATTCATCTATTTTCAATATACAAATTTTTTCAGGTATTGAAACAGGTAGTTAAAAAGAATACCAAGCGTTTTTTTTTATGAATGACTCGATGTATTTTTATTTCCTTAAATATTAAATTTTGCCATTTTAAAATCAATGAAATAATTCACAATGATTATAAGTTATATAATGCGTTTTGGTAATTTTATAAATAGGTTAAAATTTGAACATTAATAATATGAATATTTCAAATTTGAATAAATAATTTTTTTATTGCTGTGTATTTAATAACAGATAAAATTTTCTAAGTGTAACACATCTACAAATTTTGATTACTAAGAATAAATACAACAATATTTCTTTGATAGAAAAAAAAATCGTTCGATCATTTTTTTCCCACTTTGTGTTTTGAATTTTTATCTCTCTCTCACAAATAAATATCTTATTACTATCTATTTCTTACAACTTTGGAAATCAACTGGAAAAATGGTAACCAACACATTGACAAATTATAATGTGATTCCAGTGAACCTTCTTATTAATAGATATTCTTTGGTGAAACCATGATACAACTATAACAAGATATGGCATTGCGCATATGAACTAATTTCATTCTAAAGGGTTTTCCAATAGGTACGATATGATTTTGAAGTGACGTTTCGACCATTTGTAATATGTCATGATCTGTCATTTTTTTTTCATTGAATTCAGTAATGTTTACAATTTTACCATAAACGTCGTGAATTTGCTGATTTTACCTTGGAACAACTTGCAAACGAAAACGATTTTTTTAAGAAAATCATCTTCTCCGATGAGGCTCACTTTCATCTGAGTGGTGCGGCAAATAAACAAAACTGTCGATTCTGGTGCGAAGAAAATCCACAAATTATTCATGAAAAACCATTGCATTCACGTAAATTGACATTTTGGTGTGGTTTTTGGTCTGGTGGAATTTTTGGTCCGTACTTCTGTCGAAATGAATCTGGTAACACCGTTACTGCCAATGGAGAGCGGTATAGATCGATGATAACCAACTTTTTATGGTCGAAATTGGAAGAAGTTGATCTTTATAACATTTGGTTTCAACAAGGAGTGGCTACGTGCCACACAGCAAGTGCAACAATTGAATTATTGCGAGAAAAGTTTGGAGATTCGATTATTTCAAGAAATCGTGATATTGAATGGCCTCCAAGAAGTTGTGATTTAACACCATCACATAATTTCTTGTGGGGTTATTTGAAGTTATTGGTCTTTAGCAATAAACCAGACTCTCTTCAAGTTTCACAAGTCAATATTGAACGTGCTATTCATGACATACGACTGAATTTAGGGAAAAAAGTGCTCGAAAATTGGGTTCATCGAATTCGTTCCTGTAGAAGAAGTCGTGGCGGTCATTTGAATGACGTTTTATTGAGAACTTAATTATGTCGATTGTACTTCACATTAAATAAGAAACATTTGAATTTCCTTATCAGTCTTATTGGAAAACCCTATATTTGTCTTTGACGTCACAATATACTTTAAAACAAAATTGTCTTTTGTCAGTTTTGTTCTCTTTCCTTTTATTAGAAAAAACAAATAAAGTGAAAGTATTATTAAAAGTTATATTTAAATTTGTGATAAGAAATTGTTTAAAATTAAAAAACCTGGTAGTTAAATTATTTGTTAATTTATTCATTTTTGTTAAATAGTTGTAAGTAAGCATTGTTTAATTAAATTATCTGTTGATTATTGAAAAAAAATTAATGCATAATGAGATCTAGATTGTACAGCGAATTTTCCTAAAATTATTAATTTTTTAATATGACTTGTTTTTAAAATACATCAGAGTAAGTCATACAATCATATATTTTTTTTCTTTTATAATTTTTAACTGGGATAGAGTACACGATAAATTTTAATATTGTTCTTCCCTCAATTTATAATTGTATAACTAAAATGTAAAAATGAAATAAAAAAATTAGTATTTGTTTTTCTATACAAGTAACAATAATAACCTAAAATGATATAAAGGTTAGGTTAGATTGCTTGTTTATAAATCTCAATACTAAAAAAACAATTTTAATTTGTTATAAAGCTTTAAAATTGAAGTTTTGTTATGCCAAAAAACAATTTCCCTAGTAGTTTTTTTAATGATCTGAGATTTATATAGATCCGGATCATTAAAAAAACACAGGTAACCATTGAGGAAATATAGTATAGGGAAACTACACAGAGCAAAAAAAATGTTTTCAATATTTCCTAAATTTCACTTTATCGTAGAATCCCAGAGAAAAAATATATTTCATAGGCCAAAATACCCCAGATCGTGAATTATAATATCTCTTAAAAATTATAATCTTTCTCTTGAGTTTGTATATCGCAAATTTATGAATGTTTTATTAATTTTAATGTTTTCTTAGAGGAAATTTTTAAGAAATGGTTAGTTTGATTGTTATTAACAGACTTTAACCGGTACATTATTTTTGTCCCAATACACTCTACTACAGGCCTTAAAAATTTTCTCTAAGAAAACATTGGGGCTTATGATTGAAAACGAAAACGTTCAATCGTTTTCCGAATATCAGTGACGTTTGTCATTTGGTATGACAGAAAACGAAAACGGAAAACGTTAACTTCGAAAATAATTTTTCATATGATTGAAAACGATCGGAAAACGTTTGTAGTGCAAAAATCAAACGTTCAGTTGTGTTGAACGTTTGTATGGAAAAAGTTTATAAACATAAACAAAATGCAAGTAGTTTTTTTATATAACTAATTTAGGTGTTTATATTTGTATTTTTGTAAATAAAAAATTAGAATATAAACTTAGAAATTATTTTATTTATATTTATTTGTAAAATAAAACATTTAATTTGTATGTATTTATTTGTAATACATATAAAATACAAAAAAAAAGTGAAATTTTAACCTGTAATGCATTTAAAAAAAATTATTTTCTATATAAAAGAAGAATTGTTTGTTTCTTTTTTTTTAGTTTTTAAATTTTTTTTTCTTTATTTTTCTATATCTAACTATTTTTTTCAATTTATAATTTATGACACTACACTCTACTCTACACTATTCTTTTTTGTTTTGTTGTTTTATTAAAATTTATGTAATTGTTTGTAAAATTTTAATTTTAGTTAATTGTTTATTAAATTTTAATTCAATTTTTAATTATAATTTTGTTTTATAAACTGTTTGTATAAGCTGCGAAGGAGTATAAATAAAAAAATAAATCAAAATAAACAGAAACACAACAACAAAAATTTAAACATATGTTTTTGACAACTGTCAGTTGAGTTTCGAAAATTTTCGAAAATGTTTTTATTCACACGTCTTCAATCATATCAAAATGTGAAGAAGGTGATAGTGATGATAGTTTCGTTTCGTTTTCCGTTTCGTTTTCAATCATAAGCCCCATTAAAATTCATAATTTTTTACATCAATAACTACAAACATAAATACCCATTAATTTTTTTTAATAGAAAATTGATTTTGAAAAAGATTTTTAATCTTTTTTCTCTTAGTAAAAGCTCATAAAAGAGCGTAAGAATTTGTAAAAATAAGCTACAGCGAGGCACAAAAAAATGTTGTTAGTAAGATTTTGAGAAGAATTTCAATTTAAATTTACAATATGAATTTTTATAAAACTCATATAAGTATATAATAAATTTATAAATTGCTAAAAATAAAATAATAGATTACAAATAATTTATGAATTCTTAATACATTATGTTAGTGTATAATTATATACCTTATCATAACATGCTTACAAAAAAAATGTAAATCAATTACATTTGAATATAATACAAATATAAACTTATTATATCTTATACTAGAAGAAACACCCCGGGTACATACCCGGCCGAGCAAAAGAAAGGAATTTTTCTGTGAAACTACACAAAAAAATGATTTTGAATACAATTATACATTTGACACGTTGAAAGTATCTGACAACAATATATAGAATAGTAATATTAATATCAAACCACAAAACAATAAAAATGTTCAAAATTTTAAGTTAATATTAATTTTAAAATAAAATAAAAAAAATATCAAATAGCATTAAACCTTATTTTGTAAGATAGATTTTTGTAACATCCGCGGTCTATCAACGAATTTCCATTCCGTCGAAGCCATCTACGGCTTCAAAATCCAGCAATTCTAGCACTAAGTGAAACACAAGTTGTGAATAATGATATTAATTTTAATATCAATAATTATTCGCTTGTGCCACTTTTTATACCCCATAGAGGGATTGCTTTGTATATACGAAATGATGTAGCTTATAAGACACAATTTTGAGTGTTCCAACCCAATTTATCAATATAATTGGATGAAAATACACGTCGATAAGCGCATCATTCACTTCTGTTTTATTTACAGATCGCCTCAAGCGAACCAGCTAGAAACTGATATGCTTATAGAAAGTCTATCCAATCAGATAAACTCAATTCTGGAAACCCGAATCTGAGATTGTTTTGGCGGGAGACTTTAATATTCATAACAGGGACTGGCTTCACTTTTCTAGTCACAACAGTCCCGAAGGCAACCAAGTTGAACTTTTTTGCAACTTTTTCAATCTTTCTCAACTTTTCAAAAGCCCTACGAGGATACCAGACCGACGCGACCAGAGCGGACATCTCCTGGATTTATTCCTAACTACCCATCCAGAGAAATATTCAATCTCTGTTAACTCTCCGCTAGGTGGTTCCGACCACTGTCTTGTAAGCACAAGCTTCGAAGTAGGCACAACAACCAGTTCTTCTAATTCTCCCAAAAGACTAGTTTGGCATTATCACCAAGCTGACTGGGAAGGCTTCAACAACTTTTTAAATGCATCGAACTGGTCGTTGTGTTTCCAATATAAAAATGTCGACTTTGCTGCAGTGGTGATTACCAAAAGGATTCTATTAGGAATGAAAACCTTCATTCCAAATAGCCTTAAAAGTATAAAACGAAATCCCTCAGGCTGGTTTGATGACCTCTGCAGCAAAGCTCTGAAATCCAAAGAAGAAGCTTATGAAAAATACAAGAATAATAAAACTGTCAACACATATGAGAGTTATAAAGTAGTTAGGAATAAATGTAAAAAAAATTATCAATCAGCAAAAATTCCTGCACAACCAAAGGTTGAGACGAGAAATCTTTAATCTCCCTAACAACAGCAGGTCCTTCTGGACGTTTGCTAAAAGCGTTGGGCAAAATTTTTGCAAATCTTCATTTCCACCTATGATTGATAATAGTACAATTATATCAGATTTTGTTGAAAAAGCTAACCTTTTTGCAAAATTATTTGCAGCCAATTATCTGCGCAACTTATTCTATTTGTCCTTTTCTTCAGGAACTTACCCGTCCTATTGGAAAGTTGCCCAAGTTTATCCTATTCCTAAAAAAGGTGACAAAAGCAATCCTTCGAACTATAGGCCCATAGCTATTACTTCCATTATTTCCAAAACGATGGAAATCTTAATCAATCAAAAGTTGAAGAAATATCTTGATAGTAGAGGTATAATTCATGATAGTCAATACGGCTTTCAAGCTCAGCGTTCCACCGGTGATCTCATGACATGCCTCTGCGAAAAGCTTAACACCAGTCTTCATCAATCTGGTGAAGCTGCTGTTGTAGCTCTGGATATATCTAAGGCTTTTGATCGAGTCTGACATTCTGCTCTTATAGCAAAATGCAATGCTGTAGGCTTCGGTCCAACCTTTTCTAAATGGATTGAAAGCTTTCTCTTAAATCGATCTATCATAGTTTCAGTTGACGGTAGTTTTTCCGACCAACTTCAAATCAATGCTGGTGTTCCACAAGGCTCCGTCCTTTCACCCACCCTATTTCTCATTTTCATTTATGACCTTCTCAAATTAACTTTCAATCCAATCCATAGTTTTGCTGATGACAGCACTCTAGTAGCATCATATGATTTTCTTAAAACAAATAATGCTACAGCTTCAGCAGTCAACTCCAAAAGAACAATGATGGCTGGTGCACTCAATCACGACCTAGCCAAAATTGTCGACTGGGGTAGAGCAAACAGAGTCTTAACACTTCAAAAACTCAAAGCTGTCTTGTTAGTAACAAGCTAACAACATTCGAACCAATTCTCCGGCTTCAAAATGAAGTTATTCAGCGACTCAAAGACTTGAACATTCTCGGGATGCGAGTGAATCAAAATATGCACTGGAATGAGCATATTTTCGATATTGCGAAAAGCGCCGCCAAATGTTTGGGCTTTTTAAGTCGCTAAACTGCTTTAAATTTTTTGGACAAAGTTCAAAACCGCGCCATTCGTCTTATAGGCGACATAAACGTGACCTCATCCCTTATACCACTTTGTCATCGTCGTATTGTTGGAGCACTTTCTCTATTTTATAGATATCTACTTGGTGTTGGCACTTGTTCCGAGGAACTAAAGTCACTTCTTCCTCCTCTCAAGCAATTCTGTCGCACAATACGAGAGGCATCAAGTGCACACCCTTTCACAGTGGAAATTCCGAGATGGTTTAAGTCCGGCTATGGAAATTATTTTATAGTAAGAACATCTCGATTGTGGAATCGCGTCCCAATCGAAGCATTCCCAATGAGAGAAGGATTTTTTATTTATGATTTACAGAGATTTAAGACGAATATTAACAACATTGTTCGCTCTTTCCCACAAAACTTTTCTTCTTCCTTTTTCTTTCCTTTCCTTTAACTATCCTTTCCTTTAACTATCCTTTCCTTTTTCAAATGGTCAACGGTACGCAAGTGCTAAAAGGTTCAAAACCTAAGTTTTGGCTATAATATAAAAAAAAAAAAAAAAAAAAAATATAAAATTTGTTTTTATTATTTTTTATTTCTCGAGGGAAGGTGAAAGCCTCGACAAATACTAAGTAGATTGCGCACGTAGGTACTTAGCTATGTCGAACTCTAACCCACTAAAACCACCGAAACCCTTTACCATAACTGATTTTATCAACCCATTAATTGATTGTTCGCGTTAATTAGGAAAACTGGGTGTGTTGGAATGTTTTTAAAATATAGTTTCCGATAATTTTATTAAATCATTAATCTTACCTATGGGTTAGTACCGTTTCCTAATTATTATGAGTGAGTTTTAAAATTCATCATATTGTTAACCTCCTGGTATTCAACATTGTCAGTTACAGTCAGTAGTTGTCAGATGTTTTCCCCTGTCTTGGTCCTGCTAGAATTTTAATTTTTAGAGCAGTTGATTGTGAGCTGACCATGAGTGAAGGTAGGTTGAGGGAGATAAATTCCGACTCTTTGAAATGTTTGATCTTGCGATTTATTGATTGATATTGCATATGCAAGACTTACTAGAAATTGATGTCTAATAAATTCTTATAAAATAATTTTCGTTCGAAAAACAATTTTTTTTTTTAATTTTATAAAAATTAACTTAAAACTTTAAGCAATTTTTATTTTCTTATGGTTTGCTATTAATATTATTATTCTATACATTGTTTTTCAAATACTTTAAACATGTCAAATGTTCAAAGTTTTCTTAACTTGACTATTCAGGTCCTCAAATTAAAAAAGATATACCTACAAAATTTTTGCACAAAAAAATTCGGAACAAAACAGATCAATTTAGAACTATTTTAAACCATCTACTCAACAACGATCAGAGCACTTTTGGGCAAAAAAGTTAAATTAACGTAAACTACTGAACACAACAATTTTTTTTACTCTAGATCGTTCTAGATCGTTCTTAAACAGTTTATTAAATAAACCTAATATTTTACTGAAATATTAACAATTTAGCGAATATATTTTATTTTTTTATTGAGGTACTTCAAAATTTTAGTTTTCTATTTGACGACAGATGAATTTTTATGTAGATATTAATAAATATTAGCGCTCGTCACGCATTTCGTATCTTCGTATTTAGTAAATTTACGAATGTCAATTTTGCATGAAGAGTAAATTTGTAAATTTTGTATTTTTCATTTCGTAAATTCGTAATAACAGCTGATATCTGATGTCTGTTTAAATTTGATTTCCAATTTTAATTATGGTTGTGTTGCTATTAGAATTTAATTATTTTTAATTGGTAATTTTTTGTGCTTTAAATATAACTATTTTCAATTTGTAATTTCTTTTATATGGAACAATACAAATTAAGACGCGTAAGATGCGTAACAAAAATATGGTCCTTCACGGAAGAATCCATGCTTCTAGAAAACATCTCAAAAGTAAATACAAATATTTATATACGAAATGAAAATTAAATAGCTCAGAGGCTTCTTATTTTTCTTTCGTAAACTTATGATTTCGCATTTTATCATCCGTTCGTTTATAAAGCTTTGTATGAAAGAGTAGCAAAGTTTTTTGGTTTTTAGTATGAAGTGTAGCAAACTAGCGATATAAATGAACCAAAATAATACGAATCGTAAATTTACGAAATTGCGTGACGGATACTATTATATTTTTGTTTATAAAAAAACTAATTGTCACAAAATAATTGCAAAGACCGCTAATATATAAAGATACACAAAATTAGTTTGATCGTATAAAGATTAGAGTTGAGATGGGACATTTTTACGATCTTACTATTTCATATTGAAACATAAACAAGCACACACCATTAAAGAAACAAGAATTAAAAAAAAAAAAAACGCATGCAGAAAATATATTATATGCAAACCAATGCCATTAACAAAATATAGTATATACTCTTCTAAGCAATATAATATATATGATGTGCAAATTATAAATACATATGTACATTGGCTGTACGCAGTATACAACTGGTATTGATATATATATAGTTATATGTATATCTAATTAGAATTTTATTTTTCTGTATTTCAATTCTCCTTGCTAAAGTTTCCTTTTTATTTCCTTTTGGTTGAATTGGAAAAAAAAGTGTGAATTGTTGAATGTAGATATAGGTACATATAAAATAAATGTGCTAATTTCACAAAATATACTGTCTTGATAAATCGCCAACATTTTCAATAGAATATAAATTTCTTATAATGGTTATTATCTTATTGTTTTGATAAATCTGATGTTTTGATATAGTACCTCGATTTTTGGGTATATATTTAATTTACTATAAAAAATTTATTAATATATTACAGATCAAATTTTGTAATTTGTATTACAAATTTATATTATTAATTATTATAAATTACTATTTATTTCATAAAAGCAGATAGCAACTAATAAAATAATATTAATAAATAGTACCTACTACAATTTAAAACATTACTATTATTAAAATCATTCAGTCAAAATAACCTTAAATTTACTTATTCATTTATTCAATTTATGCAACTCTGATTAACGTCAACACAATTCTTTAGCATTATAGGATTTCTTTTTTATGATTTGGAATTATTCTGAGGATATGCACATTTTTGTTTTTTATTTTGTTTTTACATTGTTGCATAATTTAATTATTTGTTTATTTATTGGTAAATCCTCTTCATATGTAACATTTAGAAAGATCTTTTGTAGTTGTTATCTTTACTAATTGTTATTAATTTATTATAAAGACTTCAAAGAGTTCAAAACTGTCAACTGTGAATACATTCCATGTATGTATAAGAGTAATAAGTATACATAATTTATCTGCTTAGATTTATTTTAAACTAAACGGTTTCGTATTTTGTTGAAATAATTGAGAATAATAATTAAAAATTAATTTTGTTTTAATAAAAAAATATTGGTTTTTGTTATTAATTATATTATATTATAAAAATTATTATAATAATACACAATAATATAAAAAATATGTTTTTAATTAAAAAAAAAAAAATTTGAATTAATAGAGAATCGAACTCATAAAAATTTGTGATATTAAAACTTATATTAATAATATTATCCTACTAATTAGCTTTTTTTTCCTACTAAAAGTGCAAAAAACCAAATGCGATAATAAAAAAAATAAGGAGTTTAACTCAAAAGAGAATCGATAAAAAAAATTGAATGGCAAAAAACAACGAAGCACACGAAAAACCACGAAAAGTGTGCCTCCAAAATGGTGCTCTTGTGTATTATAATATAGAAAAATAAAAATTGATTTTGATAGCCACAGCCTGAATCATTGCCGATGGCTCTAATGAAAAAAAAAATGAAGCACACGAAAAACCACGAAATGTGTGTCTTCAAAATCATGCTCTTGTATATTATAATATAGATATACTATTTTTGTTTTGGGTCCGAGGACATAGATACCGTACATGTTTCCTTCTTCCCAACCGTATCATCAAATAGAGGATTGTATAGTTTATGAAATTGTTACCTGAAATAAATCCGAAAGAAATAAAGCCAAATGACATTTTCTTACTTTATTTTATATTGGTAATATATGCCAATAAGCCTCACAAATGGGGATTTAAGATTTTTTCTTTATGTGATACTAATGGTTTTTGTCATTCTTTTGAAATTTATTCCGGAGCTGGTGATATTGTTGTACCAGAAGATGCACCTGACTTAGAAGCTGCTTCCAATGTTGTGGTACGTTTAGCCAACAATATTTCACACTGGCAGAATTATGTATTATATTTCGATAATTTCTACACTTCCTAGGGCCTTCTTGTGTATTTACGGAGTAGTGGAATTTATTCTTTGGGTACATTACGCGCAAACCGTATTCCAAACTGTAAGTTATCTTCAGATGAGTATTTGAAAAAAAAAAACAAAACTCCTCGTTGGTATTCTGAAGAGTTTGTTGGAAGGGCTTTTGGAATCGACAGTTCAACTGTATTATGGAATGATACTAAAGGAGTACGCTTGGCATCTACTTATGCAGGAATTGAACCATTTCGCAGTCGCTATGCGCAACCTGTGAAAAAATCTAAACGTTGGAATCAAACATCAAAAGTCTACGAAGAAGTTGATTGTTCAAACGTTATAAAAGAATATAACCGCCACATGGGCGAGGTTGATTTGATGGATAGTTTACTTGGGATATGATCAAATCGCTCATTGGTGTGTTTTTCGAGACCGAAGTGAAAAACGAAAGTGCCGGAATGGTAACTGCAAATCAGAAACTCAATCACACTGTCATACCGTTATTTTGTAATGCCTCTATGATGTCAGTCCATCTTGTCGAATTAAAGGCATTTTTGACATCCAAGGTAACAAGTAGAACTATTTTCCTCGAGTGATGTCTTTCCATTCGTGTGGCTTCCGCAGTTTATGTTACCTTGATAGCGTCAACGGTCGACCTTACCTTTCTGACCCCTAACTGTGTGTTCGCTAAACCACCAGCTATATGAATTGCTGCTTGCAGTCTTGTTTTTATTAACCTTCGATGAGTTTTCCGGCTGTATCTAATATACATAGTGGTCTGTATGACGATGCTGCTTTTTTTACTCCTTCACCTTTGTCAATTAAAACCAGTCTTACCTCTTTCCACGATTTGCTGAATACTTCTTCTTTCAGGCAGCAATTATACATATTCAGCATCATTTGTGGATTATGCGAAGCTACTAATTTGATGACTTCATGATGGGGCTTTCTTGTTTTTCATAGATTTAACTGCATCTTCTAGTTCCATTTGTGTAAAAATTGGGGCTTCTCCCGGTTCTTCGAGCCTCCGCAATACATTTCTTCTAGGGTGTATAGGGCAAAGTGTGTTTAAAATGTTTTCCATAACGTCCGCTTCTAGCTGGTTCTTCTGATTCTTCTGATGCTGGTGCTCTGCTTCTTTTCATTACAATTTTGTATCCAAGTCCCCAGGGATCATTGTTTATTTCTTCACACAAGCTTTTCTAGTTTTTCATTTTGCTCTTCTTTATTATAATTCGGAGCGTTTTTCTCGCTATTCTATATTCTTCTAGTGCGCTTGTTTCTGCTGCTACATTTCTCTGTCGCTGTGCTATGCGGCGAAGACGCAAATATTTTCTTCTCAGTACCGCTATTTCTTCTGTCAACCAATATACTGGGCATCTGTTTTCCTAACTTCTTAGACATTGATTCTTCATAAGCTCTTGTGATGGTGCCCATAGTTACTTTCACCACTGCTTCTTCTCGTTCTCTGCCTGTTTCGTTCTCAGGCCCTTGAATTACTCATTCTAGGTTTCTCCTTATTACACTGGCCATTTTATCTTTACCAAGCTTATTGATGTTCCATGTACCTTCTCCCTGGTTGTTGCGATTTCTTTCTCTCCTTCTCGTGCATATTTCGAATTGTATATACTGATGATCGCTGCCAGTATAATCCTCTAGAACCATCCAGTTTTCTATACTGTTAGTAAGTTCTTCTGTTGCTAGGGATATATCGGGTATAGTTTCGGTATACCCGGGTCTCCTGAATGTGCTGGTATTTCCTGAGTTTAACACAATTAAATTTTGTCTTGCTACCATTTCCAAAATTTGCCTTCCCCTGTTATCTGTAACTGGTAATCCCCATTCCACTGCTTTAGCATTGAAGTCTCTGCCGACTACTACATTTCCTCCTAGTTCTATTATCTTATCTTCTAATTGCTCCATTTTCTGTCGATATTCGTGTGCTGTTTGATTTGGAGATGGGTAACAGCTTATTATTGTTGCTTTGCCGTTTGTGATCCATACAAACCCATTTCCGGCTCCATAGCTGTTAATTTGTATTTTCCCTTGATTTACTACCCAGATGGCTGGTGTGCTTGTGACATCCGAGAACCAATTCTGATAATCCTCATTTTTGTACTGCTCGCTGATAATTACTACATCGATATTCTTTTCTCGGACGAGCTCTAAAAGTATATCATCGGCCGTTCTGCTCCTATGCAAATTACCTTGTAAGAGCTTAATTATCTTTGTGTCTTTTACTCTCCTCAAGTGCAGTTCGAAACACTCACAAACCGGATCCTGATACGTGCTCGAGATTTTCTGCTTTTGTTTCCGCACACAAAAAACACCTTGTCTTTTGTTTACAGTTTTCGACAGTATGTCCTTTTTGTCCGCACTTGTAGCAGCAGTCTCTACGATCTTCATATTTGCATTGTCTCCTTAAGTGGCCGTAGATAAGGCATTTGTAGCATAGCTTAACTTCTGTTCTCTCCCTAATTCTGCATCTGATCCATCCAATTTTTATTTTCGATGTTACCAGTAATTTTTTAGCATCGCTTTCTTCCATAACTACAACCGCCGCTATCTGTTCCTTGCCATTTGGTGCTGTCAAATGTATTTTGCATTCGACAGCTTCAGTTAGCTCCTTATTTATAGCCTTTTGAACTTCCTCAACGGTTGTTACACGATCCAAGTCTTTAATCTCTATCGAAGTCTTTGATGTGACATTCCTTACACTAGCAGAAGTCCCTAGAGCTTCCTGTAACTCCTTGGTAAATTTACCTTTTTCCTTCAGCCCTTTCACCATTTCCAGCAGCACATCCCCATTTATAGTTCTGCGGATTCCTCTGATCTCTATCTCTGTTTTTTCAGGGTTTACCCTACCTTTCATTTCCTTTAGAATTTCAGCGTAAATCTTCCCCGTGGTGGGTTTTATCAGTATTGCTTCTGATCGGGGCCTTGCACTCTTCTGCTTTTCCGAATGTGGCATCTTATTTCTTCTTTTCCGTGTTCTTTGGCCACTCGTTGCTTCTTTTTTTCCTGGCACATCTACCTTACCTTCATTCAATCTGGCTTGTCGCTGCGCTGAAATTCTATTTTCCACAAGTATCCAATTACTTTCTTCTGCTTCTCTTCCTTTCTTGTTGCCGGAGGGGTGTCGGTTTGACCATGCTCATCTGCATAGATCTCTCTGCCTCGTTTCTTTCCCTTTGCGGGTGTTAATGCTACATTTTGCTCTACTATGCTGGAGATTTCCCTGGTATTTTTCGGTTGTTAATTCCTTTGGGTGTGGTGAACAGTTTCATACTGCATTTGGCACACATTGGGTTGCTAACCGGGTCATTTGGCACATATTTATTTTTTAGAAATAAGCGATCCCCCCAGAATCCGTGGGATCGGCCTCCTTCCGTGGGGTCGGATGGCTTCTCTAGCATAACTAGATTACCACCTGGGCTATTTATATTTATTGTTTTATTCATTGCATATTAATAAAAACTGAGTCTTTATGGAGTTACTCATCTCCGTTTTAAATTCCGGACGCTCTTAACATGGCGTACAGACGCCGACCAAGTCGCTGCTCGCTACGAGTACAGACGCGCTTGGATATTCAAATATTTCGCGCTTGTACGAGTAATACACGCCCGTCCTGCACCAACTTGTCATATTTAGTTAGAGCGCCAAATATTCGCTTTTACCCTATCTCGTTAGCCATACTAAGTATGTTACCAGGAGGTTCCCGGCAGATAACTATGTTACCTACCTTCGAGGAGGTGAGATTAGGATCTGCTGGCAGAGCTGATAATTACAGTAGGCGTTTCCCAGTTTTTTTCAAGACGTCCGTTGGTAGAACGTTTGTCTGAGACCATATATTTTGGTCTGAGACCATAGTCTCCCATCTTGGGGAACACTTTACTTCGGGCTGGGTCCAATGCCATCGCCTTAAAGGCTGCAGCCTAGCCGAAGTCTGTAGACCTAGACACCTCTGTGAATTAAGCGAAGCTTTAGTGGTTAAAAAGTATAATTCAAATAATAAAACTCAGCATAAAAATGTTCATAAAAAGAAACCTTGAAAATGTTTTATTTGCTAGCAAAGTAGACAAGGAAGCAAAATTGTCCTCGAAATGAAATAAATGAAAATTTTCAAAGTAACAGTGATGCACTTGTAAGTCAAGCCTTTATATCTTCAACACAATGCAAAAATAATTGGTTTTTGGACTCTGGAGCCCGTGATCACATGACAAATAGAAAAGTCTACTTCTCAAATTATAAAGTGTTTCAAAGTCCAGTTGCAGTCCGCGTGGGAAATGGTCATATCATCTTTGCATATGGTCAGGGTGACATAAATATTTTCAATAACAAAATTTGGGTAAAAAAATATTTCTCAAATGTTCTTTTTGTACCAGAAAACAAAATGAATTAATTTCCTTTGAATTGTGCTCTGGATAAAGGTAAAATTATCTTCAGAAAATATTAAATGCGAAATAAAAAAGGACAAAGAAATTTTAGCTGTTGGTGTACGCGAAGGTAAGGTATTTAAAATGTTGTTTAAAATAGTTAAAAATGAAAATTGTGACGTATCATCAAATTTATCAATAAAAATTAAACAAACAAAATCACTCAAAAAGTAGCATGAACGCTTAGATGTATGACGGGTCATCAAAACATTACATAATATATCAAAAGTTTTTAATTAAAATTAATATCAAGTTTAATGATTCAGACGATTTTTTTTGTGAAGCTTGTGTTATAGGTAAACACCATAGGTCCCCATTTGAAAGTAACAAAACTAAATCAACGAAGGGGATGAATTTGTACATTCAGATGTTTGTAGACCTATGCAAGAAACTTCTTTTGGAGGAGCAAAGTATTTCATTGCATAAAAGAAAAAGTTGAAGTAGGAAATTTAATAGAACAATTTTTAAATGAAGTGAAAATAGACACGAAACAATACTGTAAAAGTTCTTAGGTCAGACAATGGTACAGAATATGTTAACACATATGTTAGGCAAATTTTACAAAGACATGGTATTCAACACCAAACTCAAATAGGGTATACTCCAGAGCAAAACGGTAAGGCTGAAAGAGAAATGAGGACAATTATGGAATCGGCTAGGACAATGATACATGCTAAAAACTTTAGTTTAAAATTTTGGGCAGAAGCAGTTAACACAGCCGTGTATGTGTTGCATCGCTCTGGTTCAAGTCCAGTAGAAGGCAAGACACCGTTTGAATTATGGTTCAACAAGGAACCGACAATTCAAAATTTTAAAATTTTTGGATATGAAGTTTATATACACATTCTAAAAGAAAAGCACCGGAAGTTGAATAAAAAGGCAATCAAAGGAAATTTTGTGGGATACGGTGAAAATACAAAAGGATGTTTGGATACCCGAAACAAGGAAAGTTGAATTATCGCGTGATGTTGTTTTCAAGGAGATGAATGATGGTACAAATAGTTCAAATGTTGTGTAAATTAATGAAAAAGATTTACAATCATCTGCTGAAAAAGAAAATGAGAGTTCAATGAATGATGTTTACTTCGGGCATAATATGAAATCATCAAATTTGGTAAGACAAAATAATATTAAAGAAAATTATGTTGAAGTTAATAAAAGTAATGGAAATTTAATTGAAAAAAACAATTATGTAAATTTTTTTTGAAGATAATAGTGAAAATTTAATTGAAATGAAAGATTGTTGAGACATGGATCAACATGGCAATCAAGCTGGTAAATATTTAGTGTAAGACTTTTGTGATGAAAATGTAGAAACATAGTTTATTTAAAAAATAAGAAAAAAGAGGAAACATAGTTGTGTTTCTAACTACAGCATTGTATCGGAAAGTCTTGCTTTTCTGGCTTATTGTGTTGAGCCAAATAATTTCGATGAAGTTGTTGTGTCATCTAATGCATTAGATAGGTGCAAAAGACTAGTTGTACGAGGTTTTACACAAGAATTTGGAATTGATCACACTGAAACGGTTAGTAAGTGTTGTAAAATTTACATCGAATTTTAGCCGGTAATAAGAATTTTAAAATAATGCAGTTTGATGTGAAAACAGCTTTTTTGTATGGTGATTTAGATGAGGATATCTTCATAAAACAACCAGTAGGATATGATGATGGAACTGAGTCTGCCATCTTCAAAAAAGTCTTTATGGTTTAAAGCAAGCTTCGAGGTGCTGGAACATAAAATTTACGAAATTTCTAAAAACGTTTAATTTAACAGTACAGGCATATTACTTGAATGTAAAAATTAAAAAAAATATATTTTGATTTAAATTAGGTGTTTGTTATAATAATTGAACCAGATGTTTTTGTAAGTTTCTTAAGTAATTAATTTTGAAATTTGATGTAAAATTAAGCTTTTAGATAAATTTATGTTGAAGGTAATTTAAAAAAAAAACAATGGAAACTGTTAATATTTAAAAAAAAAATATTAATTTAGATTTTTGAAGTACATATTGAATTTAAAAAAAAGGAACAAAATAAATGTGATTGATAAAAGTGGAAGTGTTGAAATTAGTTTATCACATTTGTGTACAATATTTGGTTCATGTCTTTTGATGTTTAGACGTAACGTATAAGAATAATTACATTGTATATGTTAGTTATAAGATTTGAATGTAAGCTGTACTTGAATTATTTCTTTTTTAGTCTTTCTTACTAATAAAACTTGTGAACTGAACGGACGTGGTTCTCAATATTTCCTCAGTACAGTATAAGCACAAATCAATAATATACAAATTAATCATGCAAAACAAATAAACGTTTCTATCAGAAAATGCGGTTGGATTATTGGACCTCATTCCATTCCGCTAAAGTATGAAATTTACAAGCAATTCGCCAAAAGATATTTAAATTTTTCATAAAACATTGAAGATTTTCAACCGCTCATTACAAATTATTTATATTTTAACCGTTTCAATTCCTACTATAATTTGCTACATTGCAAATGTATGTAACAAAGAATAAAAATAAAATTAACACAATAAAAATATACCATTGAGTAAATATTTAATATATCATATATATATATATATATATATTTATAAGTATTATAATATTTACTCAATGACAATACTAATGGAATGGTAGTATTTTTACTGAAGCAAATCAAATATGAATGTGTTCCATGTGAAAAAAATAAAACACAATTTAAGAATTTATATATACCTATATACCAATTCTTAATTTGCGGTAAAAGCCACTGACGAAGTCTGCAATTATGCAGTCTGTATGATAAACATATTTAGTAAATTAAAAGGAAAATATTTGATTATTTTCAACAATTATAAAAATTTTACTTTAACGGTAAAGAATAAGTTTTTCTAAAAAGTTATATTTTATTGTTAAGTCATTTAATTACCTGAACTATATCAAAGTCCGACATTGCCAAGTGAGTAATCACAACTGATATTGAAGAAAATATTGGTAGTAAAATTGTTATTATTAAAGATTTTTTATGAATATTCAATGGGATTGTTCGACCTGTTATTTGAAAATAAAGTATTTCGAAGTCACTCCATTCATTTAAAACTCCTGAAATTAATTTGTATTGGTAGTTTTTAAAATGGCTGAATAAATGCGAAATAAAAAAGGACAAAGAAATTTTAGCTGTTGGTGTACGCGAAGGTAAGGTATTTAAAATGTTGTTTAAAATAGTTAAAAATGAAAATTGTGACGTATCATCAAATTTATCAATAAAAATTAAACAAACAAAATCACTCAAAAAGTAGCATGAACGCTTAGATGTATGACGGGTCATCAAAACATAACATAATATATCAAAAGTTTTTAAATAAAATTAATATCAAGTTTAATGATTCAGACGATTTTTTTTGTGAAGCTTGTGTTATAGGTAAACACCATAGGTCCCCATTTGAAAGTAACAAAACTAAATCAACGAAGGGGATGAATTTGTACATTCAGATGTTTGTAGACCTATGCAAGAAACTTCTTTTGGAGGAGCAAAGTATTTCATTGCATAAAAACAAAAGTTGAAGTAGGAAATTTAATAGAACAATTTTTAAATGAAGTAAAAATAGACACGAACAATACTGTAAAAGTTCTTAGGTCAGACAATAGTACAGAATATGTTAACACATATGTTAGGCAAATTTCACAAAGACATCGTGTTCAACACCAAACTCAAATAGGGTATACTCCAGAGGAAAACGGTAAGGCTGAAAGAGAAATGAGGACAATTATGGAATCGGCTAGGACAATGATACATGCTAAAAACTTTAGTTTAAAATTTTGGGCAGAAGCAGTTAACACAGCCGTGTATGTGTTGGATCGCTCTGGTTTAAGTCCAGTGGAAGGCAAGACACCGTTTGAATTATGGTTCAACAAGGAACCGACAATTCAAAATTTTAAAATTTTTGGATATGAAGTTTATATACACATTCTAAAAGAAAAGCACCGGAAGTTGAATAAAAAGGCAATCAAAGGAAATTTTGTGGGATACGGTGAAAATACAAAAGGATGTTTGGATACCCGAAACAAGGAAAGTTGAATTATCGCGTGATGTTGTTTTCAAGGAGATGAATGATGATACAAATAGTTCAAATGTTGTGTAAATTAATGAAAAAGATTTACAATCATCTGCTGAAAAAGAAAATGAGAGTTCAAATGATGTTTACTTCGGGCATAATATGAAATCATCAAATTTGGTAAGACAAAATAATATTAAAGAAAATTATGTTGAAGTTAATAAAAGTAATGGAAATTTAATTGAAAAAAACAATTATGTAAATTTTTTTTGAAGATAATAGTGAAAATTTAATTGAAATGAAAGATTGTGGAGACATGGATCAACATGGCAATCAAGCTGGTAAATATTTAGTGGAAGACTTTTGTAGAAACATAGTTTATTTATAAAATAAAAAAAAGAGGAAACATAGTTGTGTTTCTAACTACAGCATTGTATCGGAAAGTTTTGCTTTTCTGGCTTATTGTGTTGAGCCAAATAATTTCGATGAAGCTGTTGTGTCATTTAATGCATTAGATAGGTTGAAAACCAGACTAGTTGTACGAGGTTTTACACAAGAATTTGGAATTGATCACACTGAAACGGTTAGTAAGTGTTGTAAAATTTACATCGAATTTTAGCTATTGCCGGTAATAAGAATTTTAAAATAATGCAGTTTGATGTGAAAACAGCTTTTTTGTATGGTGATTTAGATGAGGATATCTTCATAAAACAACCAGTAGGATATGATGATGGAACTGAGTCTGCCATCTTCAAAAAAGTCTTTATGGTTTAAAGCAAGCTTCGAGGTGCTGGAACATAAAATTTACGAAATTTCTAAAAACGTTTAATTTAACAGTACAGGCATATTACTTGAATGTAAAAATTAAAAAAAATATATTTTGATTTAAATTAGGTGTTTGTTATAATAATTGAACCAGATGTTTTTGTAAGTTTCTTAAGTAATTAATTTTGAAATTTGATGTAAAATTAAGCTCTTAGATAAATTTATGTTGAAGGTAATTTAAAAAAAAAACAATGGAAACTGTTAATATTTAAAAAAAAAATATTAATTTAGATTTTTGAAGTACATATTGAATTTAAAAAAAAGGAACAAAATAAATGTGATTGATAAAAGTGGAAGTGTTGAAATTAGTTTATCACATTTGTGTACAATATTTGGTTCATGTCTTTTGATGTTTAGACGTAACGTATAAGAATAATTACATTGTATATGTTAGTTATAAGATTTGAATGTAAGCTGTACTTGAATTATTTCTTTTTTAGTCTTTCTTACTAATAAAACTTGTGAACTGAACGGACGTGGTTCTCAATATTTCCTCAGTACAGTATAAGCACAAATCAATAATATACAAATTAATCATGCAGAACAAATAAACGTTTCTATCAGAAAATGCGGTTGGATTATTGGACCTCATTCCATTCCGCTAAAGTATGAAATTTACAAGCAATTCGCCAAAAGATATTTAAATTTTTCATAAAACATTGAAGATTTTCAACCGCTCATTACAAATTATTTATATTTTACCCGTTTCAATTCCTACTATAATTTGCTACATTGCAAATGTATGTAACAAAGAATAAAAATAAAATTAACACAATAAAAATATACCATTGAGTAAATATATCATATATATATATATATATATATATTTATAAGTATTATAATATTTACTCAATGACAATACTAATGGAATGGTAGTATTTTTACTGAAGCAAATCAAATATGAATGTGTTCCATGTGAAAAAAATAAAACACAATTTAAGAATTTATATATACCTATATACCTATTCTTAATTTGCGGTAAAAGCCACTGACGAAGTCTGCAATTATGCAGTCTGTATGATAAACATATTTAGTAAATTAAAAGGAAAATATTTGATTATTTTCAACAATTATAAAAATTTTACTTTAACGGTAAAGAATAAGTTTTTCTAAAAAGTTATATTTTATTGTTAAGTCATTTAATTACCTGAACTATATCAAAGTCCGACATTGCCAAGTGAGTAATCACAACTGATATTGAAGAAAATATTGGTAGTAAAATTGTTATTATTAAAGATTTTTTATGAATATTCAATGGGATTGTTCGACCTGTTATTTGAAAATAAAGTATTTCGAAGTCACTCCATTCATTTAAAACACCTGAAATTAATTTGTATTGGTAGTTTTTAAAATGGCTGAATAAATGAATAACAGTAATAAACCTATAGGATTCTTATGAGACGACAGGATCAATTATGATGATGACTGACAATAACAATAATAAAAAGTAATAATTAACTTTGTTTTCGTACATATTTAAGAATTGACATAGATATCACAGTTTTGTGATTTTAATTGAAATCATTAAACGGAACAATCTGAGCGAAAAATTTACTGCAAGACACATAACACAACCACGAAAATGTAAAACTATACTTTATGCAAACTCTATGTAGGTATATATGGGTGAAAAAATATCTTAATACAACTAAAAGATCATTTTGTATGAATGAGATCAGCTAAAATATATCTTTTCAGAGGGTACATTTAAGAAATTAAATTACTTTTTCACATCCTTTGTGGGCCCACATACCGGGCTGTTCAGAGCATGCGTATCAGCTTTTTAAGAGGGGCAGGAGCCGATATTTTAAAATTTCAAGGAAATCGTATGCAAAGAAAACGAAATTTTTTATAAATTTGTTCTAAAAATTTAAAAAATCTATACATTATGATCTTTAAAAGGTCTTTAAAGGTCTTTCCATACATTTTTTAAACGTCAAAAGAACGAGGTCTTTCAAAGATCACCTAAAGACCACGTTCTTTTTAAAGGTTGTAGCAAAGATTTTTTATGATATCGACGGTTTTTTCGAGAGTCGAAGTTTTTTGAAAGAAAGAAATAAATTTTTTACCGAAATGATGGAAAATAACAACAAAAATTTAATTAAATGTTTTCTAACATTTGCAAGGAATCGTATTTTGAAATATTTCTTTTTTTTTTAATTGAATTGTTTTAAAATTTTATGTTGAAATGAAATGTTATTTATTTTTTTATTAAATTTAGTCATTCAAAATTTTTATTTTGTGTTGAAATGAATTTTTGAAATATTTATGTAAAATAAAAAAAAAATGCTTACCAAAATAAGATTTTTTTTGGTTAATAAATTCACCCATATTCTTGAAGACTTTTCATACGAATACAATCACTGACGCTTTGTTATTCTGCAAGACGTTGAAACGATACATGATGACTTTCAAACGCTTCGTGTGGGGTATTTCGTCAAAAAATAGTCAAGCGATAGGGTTGAAGTTTAAGGCGTTCGTAGTAATTAAGTTTGTTTTAATTTTTTTTTATAGGTTTTTAAGTTATTTTTAATATAAAAATTGGATAGACTAGAAATATACCTATACCTACTGTATAAACAAAAATATGTTTGAATTGTAGTGAATTGAATGTGCTTTTATTTTTTATTTTAGCTATATAACTTTTATTTATGTTTACATTTATTTTGTAGATGTAGCACAAAACAATTTTTTTTAATTAAAACTTATTCAAGTCCTTTCTTATTACTTTAATTTTGGCAAAACATTTGTTATTTTGAAAAATACACATAAAACTACAAAACAAACTTAAAATTTAGTTGTAAAAATAATTTTTTTTTTCCTAAAAGTAACAAATTCTACCAACATAACGAATTGTTTCACAAGTCTTCCAGAATTACAAAATTTATTCAGACGTGAAAGGACTTATTTTTTCATCCTGTCGGTGATGAGTCTTCAAGAATATGGCTGATTATTTTAGTCGACACGACATGAACTTTCACAATTTACCCACTTAAAAATTTCTTTGCAGTGTGAACGCTATTTTAAAGACCTCGTAAAGATATTTGTGTGGTCTTTAGTGTAATGTGAATAGCATATAATATAAAAAATAAAATATGAGTTATAAAATAATGTAAAAAATTGCTCTAAATGAATTAGAATAAGGCCTTCTTGTTTCTTTTGTAATTGTTTTATAAATTTTTTTTCTCAATCTAGTTAATTTATTTTAATATAAGATGTTAAGTACAAATTAATATAAAAAAGGTTGTTAATGAATTAGAATAAGGCCTTCTTGTTTATTTTGTTATTGCGTTTAAAAAAAAAAGAAGAATAGAACTATTTCTTTTTTAAATTAAATGTGGTGTCGCGAAATTAAATTTTGATTTGATTTTCAACTAAAATCGAAATATTTCAATTGTCGTTGTCCCGTATATCAATTTTTGTGATTTTTTTCAACTTTTTTTGATTTTGAAATTCAACTACATTTTTTTAGTTGAATTTTGAATTTCGTTTTGATTTGTTGTGATTTGTTGTGATAAATTTATTGTAATAATTGATAATTTATAAATGAGAAGTTGAATTTCAAAAGACATTATTTCCACTTTCGACCGAAATAGTTTTTTTGATGCAATTTGATGTAAAATCCTGAATTACATTAAATTTTCAGTTTACTTCTTGTCTAAATAGCTACATTATTTAAAAAAAAAAAATAGAAAAATAGAAAATAACAAAATATTTGATTGCATAAATATTTCTTAGTCCAAAAACAAATTCAACGAATATATAGCTACTTATATATATTATGTATTTATTTTACATAATATATATAGCTATAGCGCCTATTATTACTAAACGAAACAGTAATTATATTATTGAAATTAATTTTTAAAAGACACAAAACACATAATAGACTTGCATATAATTAAAAATAAAAACAAAAAAAAAATAAAATTTTGGACAGACAAATTCAAACTAGAAACGAGCTAAAAAGTAAATATTATATTGATATAACCATGATGTCAATAATAAAAATAACCCACAAATTGAAAAGTATAACAAAAAATGATAATTTTTTACCTAATAGAAATTTATAAATTGTCCAGTTTGAAAAATGTATTACATTCGAAATTGTCTCTGCTTACGATATTGGCAGGTAAATATACATTTTTTCAGTTTTAAGTTAGTTAAAAAAATATTCAAACCTAAAAAATCGTCCCTTTAAAATTTTTTTCAATGGGCTATAGGACACTTAAATTTTCACAAGGGGATATTATAATTCATGTATTTTCTACTCATAAATTTTTCAGGTATTGAAACACGTAGTTAAAAGGAATACCCAGCTGCTTTTTTATGAATGACTCGATGCCTTTTTAGTTTCTGAACAATTACATTGTGCATTTTAATAATCAATGAACTAATAATACATATCTAAATTATAATTGACAAGCATTTAAGGACCTGCGCAGTAGACACTTTTTCATTTTATTTCGCTTCTCTTTAATGAACTCCCAATATATAAGGTTTTCCAATAGGGATAATATGATTTTGAAGTGACGTTTCGGCCATTTGTAATATGTCATGATCTGTCACTTTTTTTTCATTGAATACAGTAATGTTTACAATTTCAATACAAATCTTGTGAATTTGCTGATTTTGCTTTGGAACAACTCGAAAATGATACGAATTTGTTTAAGAAAATCATCTTTTCCGGTCAGGCTCACTTTCATCTGAGTGGTGCGGCAAATAAACAAAACTGTCGATTCTGGTGCGAAGAAAATCCACAAATTATTCATGAAAAACCTTTACATTTACCTAAATTGACAGTTTGGTGTGGTTTTTGGTCTGGTGGAATCATCGGTTCGTACTTCTTTCGAAATGAAGCTAGTAATACCGTAACTTTCAATGCAGAGCGGTATAGATAGATGATTACCAACTTTTGATGGCCGAAATTGGAAGAAATTGATCTTGACAACATTTGGTTCCAACAAGACGGGGCTACGTGGCACAGAGCAAGTGCAACAATTGAATTATTGCGAGAAAAGTTTGGAGATTCGATTATTTCAAGAAATTGTGATATTGAATGGCCTCCAAGAAGTTGTGATTTAACACCATGAGACTATTTCTTGTGGGGTTATTTGAAGTTATTAGTCTTTAGCAACAAACCAGACTCTCTTCAAGCTTTACAAATCAATATTGAACGTGCTATTCATGAAGGACGACTGGATTTAGTGGAAAAAGTGCTCCAAAATTGGGTTCATCGAATTCGTTCCTGCAGAAGAAATTGTGGAGGCCATTTGAATGACGTTTTATTCAGAACTTAATTGTATCGATTGTAACTTCACATTAAATAAAAAGTATTTGAATTTCCTTAACAATTAGTGTGTTTTTTTTTAAAAGAATCATATCACTCCTATTGGAAAATCCTATATAGATATTGTATATAAAACAATAATGCGCACGCAGTTGAAAATTTTTTTACTCATATGGTTTTATTATTCAGCAAATACATTATGCATATGCAAAATAAAAAATCAAAACAAACAAAATTTTTTTGTTTAAACTTAATAAAAGTACTAAAATTGTTAATCATTTTTGTTTGGTTTTTCCTCTAAAAACATAATTAAATTTTTGATACATATTATTATTTCATTCCTATTTATTATAGTTATTACATTTCTTTAAATTAATCCATAAGTGTTTACTTCACTCTTATTTTTTCTTTTTTTTTACTCACTTTAACAAGCTTCAGAAAGGCAAGAAAAATTAGTTTGGAAGTTCAGAACATCTCTTCAATTACTGAAAGCCTAGAAATTAAAGCACTGAAAGAGATCTTGCGTCAATTTTTGCAATAATTAATTTAAATAAAAATAAGTTTTAACTAAATTACTATTTATAAAGAAAAACTTTATATAATTAAACATATTGTGAAATTATTATTAAATTATTAAACTATTAAAATAATAAATCTTTTTTTTTTTCCACACAACCTAATTCAAAAAATATAAACTAAAATTAAAATCACTTTTATAAAATAAAATAAAAACAAATTTAAAATTATTCCTAATAGTGGTGTAAATAAACTTAAATTTGTGCTTCAAACTTAATTTTCTTTTTAATTTTAACTTTTTTTTCTTTATAATAAACATTTATAATATGTCAGCCATTAAAGTGCACTGCATTTCATGCAAAAAAAATATCACCGCTAAAAACAAGGGTCTTGTATGTATTACATACAAGTCTGCTTTTCATAGTAAATGTAACTTACCGCTGTTATAAAAAATGGATGTTTGCGGAAATGTTCAAATTGCTACTCACCAAATGAATCAGTAATAATGGGGCTGGATTCTGAAGAAATTATTATTAGGAAAAAAACTGAATTACAAGTTCACCAAACTCAAGACCAACGATCGTCATTTGAAGTAACTATTTGTTCATTGGAGTCAGTCTTGGAGCCTACTTAAAAATTTTGGGTAATGTTGTGGTTGAAATTCAAAAATCTCAGCAATTTGTTTCAAATCAAATGGAGGATATAATTCATGCACATAAAAATTTAATAAAAGGAAAATAATATTTTGAAAACTCAGTTGCTCAATTACGAGAAATTAGAAGAAAAATTATTATATATTTTGGAGGCAAAAATGGACGAATCTATTCAAATAAATAATAAAAATAATATTGTTGTCACCGGTTTACCATACAGTAAAACTGTTTCCATACAGTAAAACTGTTTCTGGAAATAGCTGAGAAAATTCAGTCTGACATCACAGAATATTATATCTTAAAAATTACACCAGTAACATCCTTTAATTTCAATAAACAATAGCAATGTATTGTATATTTTAAATCGGAAGAGACAAAAAACAAAAGTTTGGAAAAGAAAAAAAAACACCATATTTTCACATCACAATTGAGTATACCCAACATAAGTCACCAAGAAATTTTCTTTCAACAACATCTTTCATCACTCCAGAAGAAATTATACTACGAAGAAAAAAATCAAATTTGAAAAAAAATTTCAGTTTCCCTCGGTTAAAGACGAAACTATTTTACTACGTGAAAATGCAGAAACCAGAAAGTATATAAAATTACTAATTTTAATCACATTAACCTTATTAAGAAAACTTTCAATATTTCCTAAAAGAACTATTTTATTTCTATTATTTTGTTTTCAATTTTCACTCAAATATGTGCCATATTCACTGATTTATGTTTTGTTATTATTATTAACTGGAAGTATTTATGTATGCATGTGTGTATTATTATATTTGCCTTAATTAACTTGCCTTGGACTTTATATGTTTGTTTCAATTTGCTTCAATTCAACAAAATACCCATTTCAATAACCATTAACCAAAGTATATCCATAAAAAGAGTATGAACTCATGTATGTATTCATTTGTTTACACACAAATTCATATGCAAATTTGATAAACATTGTCGGAAATTGACGAAAATAAGAATTTTACGTGTAAGAAAAAGAAAAAATATAGTAAACAAAAGAGAGTAACAAAAAAAGTTGGCTGAAATTAAATGAATAAAGTTTATAATTTTGAAAAAAATTTTCGACAAAAATTTCGTTGAAATATTTAACAATATTATTTTCTAAATTGTATCAACTATGTATAAGATTTTATATTATTGTAATGTAATTATAATTTAATATTTTTAATAGGTATATACGAAAATAATAATGTTTAAAACGAAAATATTAAAATAATAAAAGATCAGAATTAATCCTCGTATAAGAGAACAAACTAAATTAGAACTAACATTTTTTGCCACCCTGCCTCATATAAATAATGGGAGGAAACGTAAACAAATCCAAAGAAGAATAATGAGAACGCAAAATTATTTTACAGTATAAAGCAAAAGGCAAACATCTTTTTTGTTCCTTTTCTCTCTCATAATAAATTTGGTATACGATAAGTAAATGTAAATTTTTACCTCTTTTAACTAATAACATTTTGCTCGGTTTGATATTTCTTAAAAAATAGGTTGTCGTAAAATGGGAGTGCGTATTCTTGTTAATATAGATTGTAGATATTCTTTGCATTCAACTAAGGTGAAATTTACATATGTGTGTGTACTAATAATGGAATATGGATATTTGATAAAGTTAAAATTTGATTTCTCTTTAAATTCACTATATTTATTGACATTTCTATGGTGTAAAGAAGCAAAAAAAAACAAAAAAGGAATACAAAATAAATGTGTGCAATACAAATCATTATCATTATATTTCAATCATTTTCTATTATTATTCAATTTCAATTATTTTCAATCATCATTTTCATTATATTTTTTTTGTGTTTTTAATTTGCTTTCTTTTATTATTTCTCATTCTCTCACTAAATATATGTAAATGGAAGTACATGTGTCATATGGGGCTTGCATTTGTTACATACATAATCATATGGCTTAGTTTAATTGAAAATAAAATGCAAACACTATTTATGGAAGAAAACGAAATTTGAACCTATCAGTTATCCATCTTTCAGTTCAAATATACATATTTTTATAAAATTTGTTACAGTAATATAAAATATAATTACACATTTGAAGTATGAGCAATAATAACCAAATTGCGTTAGAGTGAATTTTAGTGCCATTTGATTATATGTGTTGTTCTTTGAAAATATATTATTTTTCATTAAAAAAATATTTTCACTAAAAAGTCGAAAATAAAATAAGGAAAAAAAATTTTTTTTTTTAGAAATATTTGCCTTTAATTTAAGCGTACTAAAACTACAAAAATAAACTTTAGAATCGCAGCTTGATATAATGTTTTCATAGCAAGTTATGATTGTAATTACGGAAACAGCAAATTAGCCGAACTTTTTACCAAATCTCTTAATCTCATCTCAAGACTTCCTAGAATTTCGGCTAATTTGCTTTTTCCGTAATTACAATCATAACTTGCTATGAAAACATTATATCAAGCTGCGATTCTAAAGTTTATTTTTGTAGTTTTAGTACGCTTAAATTGAAGGCAAATATTTCTAAAAAAAAAAATTTTTTTTCCTTATTTTTTTTTAAATTACTTTAATAGATCAGAAAAAACATATTTTTATTTAATGAACGATTGCACATTTTCAAAAACACTTCATATTATATATTATTCTTATATTATTATATATATATATCACATATATTATTTTCAATATTCTTTTTTTACATTATATTATTAAATTTAAGTTTAAGAGAACTTAAAACTATTATGAAAATAAAAAAATCAAACATTTTTGCTACAGTACAAAATAATTTTATTAATTTAAATAATTACTAGAAAATTATTTTTTTTAATTATCTTAATTTGATTTTACTGAAATTTAAAAACTCGATTATAAATATTGCAAACCGCACGTATTCCCTTAAACTAAAAGCTTTTATTTACTCTGCTATTATCAAATCATTTAATTATCTATTCTCTTATTATAAAATTTTTGTTATCAAAATCAAAAATATTTACCGTAAATTTACAAATAAGTACAATTAACTGTCAAACTAATATCAATGTAGAATATTCTACAGAGTGGATGAAAATTAAATTATAACAATAATATAAATATTATTTATTTAAATACCAAATTCTTCGAAACAAATTATATGAATTAGAAGGTTTAATTAAGTCATATGAATGTGATATCCATATAGTAGTTCTTTCAGAAATCTGACTAACCAAGAAGAAAATAAACATTTTAATTTACCAGGTTATACTTCTTACTTCTGTAACAGAAGAACGTCTTATGGCGGCGTAGCTATTTATATAAAAAATTCAATCACCAGTAATTTCATATTTGAAGAAGAATATTTTCTTTCAAATATATTAGTAATTAAATTAATAAAGTACATTATAAATATTATTGCATTCTATTGATCTGATCACATAAATTTAGAAAATTTTATCAATAAAGTTGATGGAATCACATCAAAATACAAGCATTCATTTATACTAGGTGACTTTAATCTAAACTTGCCTGATAAAAATAATAAACATGTACAAAACTACTCTAATATTCTAATGAGTAATGGATATTTGATTTATAACAAAATATCACCAGAATACGCTAGTAGATTACCTTCAAAAACTGTAATTGATCACTTCATTACAGATATAATTAAATTTCAATATTACTTTCACGTTCTTGATACTACGCTATCTGACCACCAACAGTTTGTAATTAGTGTTACCCTAACTCCTACTAAAGAGTCAACTCAAAAAACAATTACAGTCTTAAACTACGACGAGTTATCTAGAAATAATTTCTGGAATAACCTAAACTCATACCAAACTCTAGATAGTTTTGTTATTGAATTAAGTGGTCTAATACGCCAATATACAAAAAATATTCCATCCAATAGTTTTAAAAGAAAAAATGATTGGATGACCCCTGATATAAAAGGAAATATCCTAATGATGAAAATATCAAGACCCTTTATAACAGATATAAGAATAAAGTAAAAACCTTAATCATCGAAGCTAAATCTAAATACTGCTCTGATCTATTATCCAAAGAGCCAGGAAATCGTAAGAATTTATGGAATGTAAATCAAAAAATGATTTTTAACAAAGACTTTACAAATACAGACAATCAAACAGAGTTTACCACTGTACTTCAACCTAGGTACATGTGAATTAAAAGTGCGGTGTAATAAATAAACGTTTAAATAAGCAAATAATGATTAATGAACAGATATAAACTAAAATCAGAGTGCATAAAAAGAAATAAAAATAATAAAAATTTAAATTATAAAAACAATTTAAAAATAGTGTCAATAATAAAATTTACTTTAGAATAATAATTAAATCAAATAATACATAAATTAAAAATAGCCAAAACAAACTTTTTTTCTTTTTTCTCTCCTTTATTCAAAATGTTGTTAACTGTTCGTCTTAGTTGACAATAATAAAATCATGATTCAATTCATATTAAAATAATTTTTTTTTTTTTTCTTCTACAAAATTCTCTCATTATGCACTATAATATTTTCTTCTTTTTTGTTTTGTTAGTTTCAGTTGCATTCATTGCAGGGGTGGTATAATTAAGTGGTACGTGGGCCAAAAAGTTTAATTTATATATTTTTTTTTTATATATATATATATATATATTTTTTTTTTCGGTACTTTTTGTTAAGTTTAATTTATTTTCGTTTTCTCTTGTAAATTGTTCGTTATTATGTTTAAGATAGATTTTTGTAACATTCGCGGTCTATCAACAATTTTCCATTCCGTCGAAAGCCATCTACGGCTCCAAAATCCAGCAATTTTAGCACTAAGTGAAACACAAGTTGTGAATAATGATATTAACTTTAATATCAATAATTATTCGCTTGTGCCACTTTTTATACCCCATAGAGGGATTGCTTTGTATATACGAAATGATGTAGCTTATAAGACTCTTCAAAATTTTGAGTGCTCCAATCCAATTTATCAATATAATTGGATGAAAATACCCGCCGATAAGCACATCATTCACTTCTGTTTTATTTACAGATCGCCTCAAGCGAATTAGCTAGAAACTGATATGCTTATAGAAAGACTATCCAACCAGATAAACTCAATTCTGGAAACCAATCCCGAGTATGAGATTATTCTGGCGGGAGACCTCAATATTCATAACAGAGACTGGCTTAATTATTCTAGTCACAACAGTCCCGAAGGCAAACAAATTGAACTTTTTCCAATTTTTTCAACCTTTCTTAACTTGTCAAACGCCCTACGAGGATACCAGACCGATGCGACCAGAACGGACACCTCCTGGATTTATTCCTAACTACCCATCCAGAGAAATATTCAATCTCTGTTATCTCTCCGCTAGGTGGTTCCGACAACTGTCTTGTAAGCACAAGCTTCAAAGTAGGCACAACAACCAGTTCTTCTAAGTCTCCCAAAAGACTAGTTTGGCATTATCACCAAGCTGACTGGGAAGGCTTCAACAACTTTTTAAATGCATCGAACTGGTCGTTGTGTTTCCAATATAAAAATGTCGACTTTGCTGCAGAGGTGATTACCAAGAGGATTCTATTAGGAATGAAAACTTTCATTCCAAATAGCCTTAGAAGTATAAAACGAAATCCCTCAGGTTGGTTCAACGACCTCTGCAGCAAAGCTCTGAAATCCAAAGAAGAAGCTTACAAAAAATAGAAGAACAATAAAACAGTCAATACGTATAAGAGTTATAAAGTGGTTAGGAATACATGTAAAAAAATTATCAATCAGCAAAAATTCCTGCATAACCAAAGATTGAGACGAGAAATCTTTGATCTGCCCAACAACAGCAGGTCTTTCTGGACATCTGCTAAAAATGTTGGGCAAAATTTTTGCAAATCTTCGTTTCCACCTATGATTGATAATAATAGTACTATTATAACAGATTCTGTTGGAAAGGCTAATCTCTTCGCAAAATTATTTGCAGCTAATTCCACACTCCCTCCTACAGCCCAAAATCCTTCATCAATCCCTGTTCTAAATTATTCCTTCGGAAGGATCTACTTTAGAACAAGAGCTGTAGCAAAAGTCTTGAAGAATCTCGATATAAAGAAATCTACCGGTCCTGATGGTATACCTGCAATTGTGCTGCGACACATTGCCTTCGCTATTTCTAACCCTCTGTGCAACTTATTCCATTTGTCCTTTTCTTCAGGAACTTACCCGTCCTATTGAAAAGTTGCCCAAGTTTATCCTCTTCCTAAAAAAGGTGACAAAAGCAATCCTTCAAACTATAGGCCCATAGCTATTACTTCCATTATTTCAAAAACGATGGAAATCTTAATTAATCATAAGTTGAAGAAATATCTTGACAGTAGAGGTATAATTCATGATAGCTAACACCGCTTTCGAGCCCAATGTTCCACCGGTTATCTCATGACATGCCTCTGCGAGAAGCTCAACACCAGCCTGCATCAATCTGGTGAAGCTACTGTTGTAGCTCTGGATATATCTAAGGCTTTTGATCGAGTTTGGCATTCTGCTGTTATAGCAAAATGCAACGCTATAGGCCTTGGTTCAACCTTTTCTAAATGGATTGAAAGTTTTCTTTTAAATCGATCTAACATAGTTTAAGTTGACGGTTCTTTTTCCGACCAACTTCAAATCAATGCTGGTGTTCCACAAGGCTCTGTCCTTTCCCCCACCCTATTTCTCAATTTCATTAATGACCTTCTCAAATTAACTTTCAATCCAATCCATAGTTTTGCTGATGACAGCACTCTAGTAGCATAATATGATTTTCTAAAAGTAACCAATGCTACAGCTTCCACAGTCACCTCCAAAAGAACAATGATGGCGGGCGCGCTCAATCACGACCTTGGCAAAATTGTCAACTGGAGTAAAGCTAACAGAGTCGAGTTTAACACTTCAAAAACTCAAAACTGTCTTGTTAGTAACAAGCCAACAACATTCGAACCAATTCTCCAGCTTCAAAATGAAGGTATCCAGCGACTCAAAGATCTGAACATTCTCGGAATGTGAGTGAATCAAAATATGCACTGGAATGAACATATTTTCGATATTGCGAAAAGCGCCGCAAAATGTTTAGGCTTTTTGAGCCGCTGCAAAACTTATTTTTCATCTCGAGACCTTTTAAAAATCTATAAAGCATATATACGACCCAAGCTCGAGTATAACTCACATTTATGGGCAGGTGTGACAAAGTTCAAAACCGCGCCCTTCGTCTTATATCCCTTATCCCACTTGTCATCCATTATACCACTTGATCATCGTCGTATCGTTGGAGCACTTACTCTATTTTATAGATATCTGCTTGGTGTTGGCACTTGTTCCGAGGAATTAAAATCACTTCTTCCTCCTCTTAAGCAATTCCATCGCACAACACGAGAGGCATCAAGTGCACACCCTTTCACAGTGGAAATTCCGAGATGGTTTAAGTCCGGCTATGGAAATTCTTTTGTAGTAAGAACATCCCGATTGTGGAACCGCGTCCCAATCGAAGCATTCCCAATGAGAGAAGGATTTTTTATTTATGACTTACAGAGGTTTAAGACGAATATTAACAACATTGTTCGCTCTTTCCCACAAAACTTTTCTTCTTCCTTTTTCTTTCCTTTCCTCTAACTATCCTTTCCTTTTTCAAATAGTCAACTGTACGCAAGTACTTAAAGGTTCAAAACCTAAGTTTTGGCTATAATATAAAAAAAAAAATAAATAAAATCCATTAATTTCAATAACAAATCTCTTAACGAACCGCAAAAGATTTCAAATTTGATGATTGAATATTTCACCACAGTTACCGATAATCTAAACCTTCCTTCAAATAATAGTAGAATAATATCAGAAAAGTTTCAGAAATTTCTCGCGAAACACCTTCTCAAATTTTCATTTATCTCCTACAAATTCAGATGAGATCACTCTGGCAATTAACTCATTAAAATCCTCAGCTGCTACGGGATATGACGGAATTTCAACGAAATTTGTAAAAAAATTTAAAGAAACAAACTTGCTCCTATCTTATATAAATTTATAAACATATCTTTCAAGAAAAATACACTGGTTGTGTTTTATTGATCTAAGAAAGGCCTTTGACTGTGTAGATCCTAAGGTGTTATTAAGTAAGCTTTCCACCCTTAACTTTAATAGTAGCCAAAAAATGTTTTCCGCATCTTACTTAACCAACAGAATGCAATGTGATCGTAATGGGAGAAATAAGTGCGATTGGATGAAAAAAAGGTGTTCCTCAAGGCTCCATTTTAGGACCTGATTTATTTAAAATTTATATAGACGATTTAGCACGCCTTCCACTACTCGGACCTACTCAGCTTTATGCTGATGATGCTGTCATAAAATATGCCGAGAGTAGTGACAACCACCCTTCTTCTGCAATATCCAATGACTTAAAAGTTATTGACAAATGGCTAATAAATAATAGACTACTAATGAATGTCGATAAAACCAAAATCTTGCTTTTTGACAATAAAAAATTTATCAATACCACATTCATGTACAATAATACATATATTGAAGTAGTTAAAAGTTACAAATATCTTGGGTTGATACTAGATGAAAAATTAAGATGGCATGTGCATATTAACTACATTGTCAAAAAAATAACACCAGTTGTTTTCTTATTAAAACGATTGAAAAGATTTTTCAATTCTAATATACTATACATCATTTATTCGTCATCTATTATTTCAAATGTAATCTACGTTAATCCTATTTGGAACAGAGCTCCACAAACCTATTTGAACAAAATTGATCTTCTTATCAAAAAAGCCATTAAAATCATACATAATTACCCTACATTGCACCCCACTCATATGCTCTATTCTGGAAAATATATCAGTTTCAATAAAATATGTAAGCAAGAACTATACATGGTTGCATTCAAGATAATAAATAACAAAATAAAGCATAATTTCATTTTAAATAGGAATATTGACATACACAATTACAATACACGCAACAAAACTAATTTTTATTTAACATTCTTTAAAACTGAAAAGCAAAGAAATAATTGCGTATATAACTTGTCTTAAAATCTATAACGAGTTACCAAATGAAATCAACTTTTTTTTTTCGTTGCCCTTGTGACGACTTTATCATTAGGATTTATTAATTATTTGATTATTATAATAATGTAAATCAAATTATAAAATCATTTTTTCTATAAAATATTTTTTTCTTTTTTTTGTTTCTGTGCTTTCTTATTAATAAAAGGTTAATAAACGTTTTTCAGGTAAAGTCATATAAAATTTTAGTATCCTCTTCAAGCAACGAGCCGAGATCCCATTGTAGCAGAGGAAAGAAGGTACACGATGACAAGATGGCAAGAACACTGGAGTAATGATCAGCACGGGCGATGGACGGCTAGATTAATCCAACAAGTAGAAGTCTGGTTTAACCGACACCATGGAGAAGTAAATTTTTACATCACTCAGTTCCTATCAGGCCACGGAGAAAAATGGAATGCAATAGCTAAATACATAGAACTCATACTACGCAGGAAGAAACAGGTCAAATATTTAGAGGACCTAGGAGAAGAATCATAAAAGAAAATTATAAAATGGAACAAGCACGGCCCAACTTGAAGTTATGCGAAAGCGATTCCAGTTTGGTTTCACCGTGGGAAGAGGAGATAGTGTATTTGGTGAGTAAACGGAACAAGATCATTGGAGTCTCACATACCCTTGAAGTGCGGACCCTTCAAGATACCTATAAAAGGTTTTCACCACCGACCTACGAAATAAAACAAAAAAAAAAAATTATTATTATTATTGTTATTATCATTATTATTATTATTATTATTATTATTATTAAGAAGGCGTTTTCAGCAAAAGATGGAAGGTAGCTCGACTTGTCTTAATCGATAAAAGGGAAAGGCGGCAGAGTCTCACCGTCCTCGTTCAGACCACTGTGTATGCTGGACACGGCTGGAAAGCTCCTCGAAAGGCTATTGAAACCCAGAATAGAAGAGGCGATACGAACGACCGGTGATCTGTCAGATATGCAATTCGGATTCAGACAAGGAAGATCAACAATAGATGCAATACGAATAGTAATGGAAAAGGTAGAAGCGGCGGAAGCAAGGAACCATTTCTCAAGAAGAATAGTTGTCTTTGTTACCTTGGACGTAAAAAACGCCTTCAACTCGGCAAGATGGGGAGACATGATTGATGCCCTGGAAAAAAATTTCAGCATTCCAGCATATCTGCTCAGGATGGTAAAAGACTACCTGAGAGAATGCAGCCTTCAGTATGAAACCAAGATCGGCAGTGTAACCAAAAGCGTAACATCAGGCGCAGCACAAGGATCGATCCTAGGACCGGACCTGTGGAATATATTATACAATAGCTTGCTGGAGGCAGAAATGCCAGATGATATAACTCTAGTAGGGTTTGCAGACGACCTAGGTGCAATAATATCAGCTCGGACCATGGAAGATGCGCAAATCAGGTTGAATCAAGTCATGAGAAGAGTGAGTAGCTGGATGAACAGACACGGCTTAGAGCTTGCGGAAGCAAAAACCATAATTGTGCTACTCACAAAGAAGAGTATGAGAACCATTGTGCCAATGGAAGTGGGGCCTGTGGTCATTCAAACTAAGGAAGCCTCTAGGTATCTTGGTGTCATGTTAGATACCAAACTAAATTTTTGGCAAGAAAAGACAGAAAAGAAGTGTCAGGAGACACGAGGAGACAAAGCCTAGAAAAATGGCAAGAACAATAGAATGGGGAACACAGAGGGCACTGGACCGCAAGACTGATACCACAACTAGCGATTTGGGTTAACCGGAGGCACGGCGAAGTGAACTTCTTTACCACGCAAATGCTCTCGGGGCATGGATACTTTCGAGCTTATTTATTCAGAATGAATAAAGTAAACAGTCCGCGATGTCGCCACTGCGACGCAGCGGAAGATACGGTCGAGCACGCTTTTTTCGAGTGCGACGTCGCAGCGTAGGAAAGAAGCGCTCTAACTCGAATGGTAGGAGATGTTACGCCGGATAATATAACCACCATAATGATAGACACGAAAGAAAATTGGAACGCCGTGTCAGTCTACGTCGAGGCGGTATTACGAAAGAAGAAGAGACTAGGGTACTTAGAAGATTCGGAATAGATCTTCTAATTTAGGAAATAGACCTCAGTGTAGTCGGGTTTCTGCTTTTGAGTCTGGCATTGTCTGCTTCGGGCCGGTGGCATACAGGCTTACTGATGCCGCAGTTCTATTTTTGTTAAATTAACAACAAATTAAACTCTGCAACACTAGTTACTGCTGATGTGGTCGGCGTGTGTACTCTTTTTCTGTTATTTTTGTTATTAATGAAAGTAGAGAGTAACTCGCCAAATAGTCGGGCCTACGCAAAACGATTTTGGGAGTCAAGTAGCTCTTTGTAGAATAGCTGTAGAACAGAAATAACCTAGTCCAGCGTTTTGAGGCAGCTTGACATGTTGGAAGCTACTTCAAGGCAGCACCTCTAGGGATTATATAGCTCTGTATAGAATACTTTTTGTTTGTAAATGGGAAATAACCTAGCTATAATAGAAAAGGATTAGAAATTTAATATTGATTTTATTAATAATATTAGAAGAAGGACAGTAGAATTTATTTTTCAGTCTGCCGCTGTCGATAGACATATGCAGAGAAGAGCGAATGGGATAATTCACACGGAAACACCGTAGCCAGCACTTTTTCACCAGTTTGAAGAAATGCTAACGCGGTTCCAAACTGTGATAAATATCGTGGGTTAAGGGTTCAGATGGTGGGGGTTTTTAGCTGGTCGGTTGGTTCCTTTTTTGCAGTGCGTCTTAGTGTGATGCAAAAAGAAACACCGTAGCCAGCACTTTTTCACCAGTTTGAAGAAATGCTAACGCGGTTCCAAACTGGGATAAATATCGTGGGTTAAGGGTACAGATGGTGGGGGTTTTTAGCCGGTCCGTTGGTTCCTTTTTTGCAGTGCGTCTTAGTGTAATGCAAAACGAAACCGACCAACCCGGCACTCGGTTGTCTGTTAAGCAGAATTTCCCCGCGACACCATCTATAACCGTAAAAAAAAAAAAAAAAAAACTAGGAAAATTATTATTATTATTATTATTATTCCCCCACATCGTAGTGACCTTGACGTGGTGTGGGGGCCTAGGTTGCAGTGATTCATCAGGCTGTGCTGGCGGGAGTATGTTCTACTGGTAGGGTCACCCAATCCAGATTGGCTGATGATGAGCAGCGTACAAACTACTACCGACCCCCTAATCCAGTGGTGTCATGCGACCCGTGTACCAGTGGACTAGTTGGTAGCAAGGGGGTAAAATACTTAGCTACCGATTACGGCGCCTCCCTGATACCAGGTCACATCAGGGAGTATTATTGACCTTACCACAGTAACGGGCCTCTGCTGTGGCGGACCTTACATTGCCACGATACTCGTGGGAACAAAATGGAGATAAATAAAAACAAAAACATGAAGAAAGTAGGAGATAGAAGAGTGGAAGAAAAAGCAGGGATGGGCATGGCCCCATTCATGAGGGGTGGGAAGACGCATGGAGGTTAAGAACGGACTGCTAAAGCTCCAAGAGGCGGTAGAAGTGATATTTCACTGCAAGAGTGAAAAAAATAAAAAGCTCATCCTTGAAGCTAGAAAGCAGTCCCAAAGCCCCAGACAAATACCGCCAACGGACAAGAAGAGAGGAAGGGAGCTAGAGGGGTCTCCTATAAGCTGTACAGAAACCCCACCACCCAGAAAAAGAAAAACTGTTGAAAACCGAGGCGAAGGCGAATGGATAGTCGTCCAAAACAACAAAAATAAAACCTTTAACCGACCGCCAGGTGAAGGAGATACTTCTAGACAGTGCCACCTCCCAAGGCAAAAAGGGGCAACGAACAGCCAAAGTGCTGGGAAAAAAGAAAACGGCGAAGGAAAGAGAAGGAGAAGAAGAAGGAGTAGGCAGTTTAAAAGGCCGCGACCAGAGGGTATTATAATTAAGCCCGCCGAAGGCAAAACATATGCTGAGATTCTGAGGGAAATACGGGAGCGGGTAAGCCTAGACGCTTCCAAAGCCGACATAAAGGGAATCCGGAAGACACAAAACGGAGCAGTTCTGCTGGAATTAAACAATAAGGCAGAACGATAGGAGGAAATCAAGGAGGAACTCCGAAAGAGTTTGGGGAAAATGGCAGACGTTAAAGAACTAACGGCCAAAACAACATTAGAGATACGGGACTTGGATAGTCTCACTACAAACGAAGAGGTGCAAGCAGCACTTAATAGAGACTTGGGAGAAGAAGTCCAATGTAGGTTCAGCCTAACTAAACCGAACAAGAGAGTGCAAATGCTGGCCATTATAGAAATGGAGGAAAGAGACACCAGGGAAGTCCTGAAGACAGCAAAGATCAGAATAGGGCTAATTAGATGTAGAATACGGGAAAGAACACCAGTAGTGCGCTGTTATTGGTGAATGAACTTTGGACACTTCAGAAGAGACTGCAAAGCGCCTAACCGAGAGGATACGTGCTATAAATGTGGACAGAAAGGTCACAAGATTAAAAGCTGCACGCAAGCTGCGAAATGCATCCTGTGTACGGAAATTAAGGCAAAGGCAACGAGCCATGTCTCAGGTACGAAAAACTGCAGTCCATTTCGGAGAGCTCTTGAGGAAGTCAGACAAAATAGAAAAAATAGAAGATGATAAAAGTCCTTCAAGGAAATATGCATAGAAGTCGAGTAGCAGATGATCTCTTAACACCGATCACGCTTGAAAAAGAAATTGATGCTCTAATAATCAGCGAGCAGTACATCCACCGGAGCAGAAACAACTGGTTCTCAGATGTCACCGACAGGGCGGCAATCTGGATCCCAAACCCTGGAAAAATACACGCATTGGAACATGGGGCCGGAAATGGCTTCGTTTGGGTTAAGAGTAGCCAGTACACCATCATAAGCTGCTACTTAACACCAAACCAAACGGCGCAGGAATACCAGGAGATGATCGAGAATATAGAGGACGCAGTATCGGAACAAGAGGGGCAGAAAATTATTGGTTTGAAAAAGCTTTGCGGAGATGTAAACAGTGACCCGTGGGGGCTTGGACACAAGATAGTCATGAAGAAGTTGAAAATAGCTACAGCAACAAATTCAATCGAAGAGAGCTCGATTGGAAAATATAGTAGATATTTTATTCCCAGCGCACCCGATAAGAAACTGGAGTGATGTCATGGTTTCACCAGAGGAAGTACCAGCTTTCACGCAGGAAGAACTTGTGGAAGCAACAAAAGCTATGAAGAATAAGAAAGCTCCAGGCCCTGACGGGATTCCAGCGGAAGTCATCAAAGCCGTGGTGGAAACTTGCCAGTAAATGATGCTGAATATGTACAACACATGTCTAAAAGAAGGCGTTTTCAGCAAAAGATGGAAGGTAGCTCGACTTGTCTTAATCGACAAAGGGAAAGGCGGCACCGTCCTCGTTCAGACCACTATGTATGCTGGACACGGCTGGAAAGCTCCTCGAAAGGCTATTGAAACCCAGAATAGAAGAGGCGATACGAACGACCGGTGGTCTGTCAGATATGCAATTCGGATTCAGACAAGGAAGATCAACAATAGATGCAATACGAATAGTAATGGAAAAGGTAGAAGCGGCGGAAGCAAGGAACCATTTCTCAAGAAGAATAGTTGTCTTTGTTACCTGTGAAAAACGGCTTCAACTCGGCAAGATGGGAAGACATGATTGACGCCCTGGAAAAAAATTTCAGCATTCCAGCATATCTGCTCAGGATGGTAAAAGACTACCTGAAAGAACGCAGCCTTCAGTATGAAACCAAGATCGGCAGTGTAACCAAAAGCGTAACATCCGGCGCAGCACAAGGATCGATCCTAGGACCGGACCTGTGGAATATATTTTACAATAGCTTGCTGGAGGCAGAAATGCCAGATGATATAACTCTAGTAGGCTTTGCAGACGACCTAGGTGCAATAATATCAGCTCGGACCATGGAAGATGCGCAAATCAGGTTGAATCAAGTCATGAGAAGAGTGAGTAGCTGGATGAACAGACACGGCTTAGAGCTTGCGGAAGCAAAAACCGAAATTGCTACTCACAAAAAAGAGGATGAGAACCATTGTGCCAATGGAAGTGGGGCCTGTGGTCATTCAAGCTAAGGAAGCTTCGAGGTATCTTGGTGTCATGTTGGATACCAAACTAAATTTTTGGAGGCATATCAAAAAAGCAACAGACAAGGCGGCCGTGATAGCCAAGTATTTGAGCAGATTAATGGCGAACATCGGTGGACCTTCACCGTGCAAAAGGAGGCTGTTAATGTCCACGACACATTCACTGCTCCTGTACGATGCGGAAATTTGGGCAGATGCCCTAAATAGAGAGTATTGCCGGAAGCCCATGGAAGCGGTACAACGAAGAGGGGCTCTGCGGGTAGCGTGCTCCTACCGGACGGTCTCATACCCAGCGGTAAATCTTATTGCAGGCGTGATACCGATAACATTGTTAGCCCGAGAGAGGAAGCTGAATAGGGCTGCGGGAAGAGACAGAAAAGAAGTGTTAGAAGACGCGAGGAGACAAAGCCTAGAAAAATGGCAAGAACAATGGAATGGGGAACACAGAGGACGCTGGACCGCAAGATTGATACCACAACTAGCGGTTTGGGTTAACCGGAGGCACGGCGAAGTGAACTTCTATACCACACAAATGCTCTCAGGGCATGGATACTTTCGTGCTTATTTATTCAGAATGAATAAAGTAAACAGTCCGCGATGTCGCCACGGTCGAGCACACTTTTTTCGAGTGCGACGGAAAGAAGCGCTCTAACTCGAATGGTAGGGGATGTTACGCCGGATAATATAACCACCAAAATGATAGACACGGAAGAAAATTGGAACGCCGTGTCAGTCTACGTCGAGGCGGTATTACGTAAGAAGAAGAGACTGGGCTACTTAGAAGATTCGGAATAGATCTTCTAAGTAAGGAAATAGACCTCAGTGTAGTCGGGTTTATGCTTTTGAGTCTGGCGTAGTCTGCTTGGCGCCGGTGGCATACAGGCTTACTGGTGCCGCAGTTTTGTTTTTGTTAAATTAACAACAAATTTAACTCTGCGACACTAGTTACTGCTGATGCTGTCGGTGTGTGGTAGATCTCGGTAGACTTATGAGCGAAATTATATAAAACGTATCGCTGTTTTGTTATGTAGCACAGTAGTACTGTTTTTTTGTTATTTTTGTTACATATGGAAGTAGATAGTAACTAGCTAAATAGTCGGGCCTACGCAAAACGATTTTGGGAGTCAAGTAGCTATTTGTAGAATAGATGTAGAATAGAAATAACCTAGTCGAGTATCTTGAGGCAGCTCGACATGCTGGAAGCTGCTTCAAGACAGCACCTCTAGGGACTATGTAGCTCTGTATAGAATAGAATAGCTTTTAGTTTTCTAGTTATTTGTAGAATAGATGTAAACAGAAATAACCTAGTCCAGCGTTTTGAGGCAGCTTGACATGTTGGAAGCTACTTCAAGACAGCACCTCTAGGGATTATATAGCTCTGTTTAGAATAGTTTTTGTTTGTAAATGGGAAATAACCTAGCCATAATGGAAAAGGATTAGAAAATTAATATTCTTTTTAGTAATAATATTAGAAGAGGGGCAGTAGAATTTATTTTCCAGTCTGCCGCTGTCGTTAGACATATGCAGTGAAGAGCGAACGGGATAATTCACACGGAAACACCGAAGCCAGCACTTTTTCGCCGCCAGTTTGAAGAAATGCTAACGCGGTTCCAAACTGGGATATACATCGTGGGTCAAGGGAACAGATGGTGGGGGTTTTTAGCCGGTCGGTTGGTTCCTTTTTTGCAGTGGTTTTAGTGTAATGCAAAAAGAAACCGTCCAACCCGGCACTCGGTAGTATTATTATCATTTTATTATTATTTTATTATTATTATTATTATTATTATCATTATTATTATTATTATTATTATTATTATTATTATTATTATTATTATTATTATTATTATTATTATTATTATTATTATTATTATTATTATTATTATTATTATTATTATCATCATTATTATTATTATTATTATTATTATTAATATTCCGCAAATGGTGTCATGGCGCTGGCTCGATTGATGGCCAACATGTCTCGGAGCCAGCTGTCCTGGTTATCGCTGGCGTCATTCCAATTGCACTACTTGCAAGGGAGCGTCAGGCGATATACCGGAGAAAGGCCGAAGAAAATAGAGAGTCAGTGCAGCAGGAAGAGCGGAATCGCACGCTTCGGCAATGGCAGGAGAACTGGGAACTGGAGGAACGAGGGACATGGACGAGGCGGTTCATCGGGGAGGTTACCCCATGGGTAGAACGTCGACATGGAGAGGTAGATTACTACTTCACTCATCTGCTGAGTGGACATGGATACTTTGGGGCCTATCTGCACAAGATGGGGAAGGCACGTTCAGCGGAGTGCATATATTGCCCCATGCACGATGATGCTGAGCACACTTTTTTCATCTGTGAAAGGTGGGCTCGAGAGCCTATGCAGCTAAGGGAAGTTGTAATGCGGTTCTCTCCGGACACAGTGGTGGGCCACATTTTACAGGGTAGGGGAGCGTGGGACAGTTTGTCAATCTTTGCGCAGAAAATACTGCGGAAAGAGAAGATGGACCTAGACACCACAGAGGTCCAACCTACAGACTTTGGCTAGGCAGCAGCCTTCAAGGCGAAGGTATTGGACCTAGCCCGAAGTAATGTGACAAACGGTTCCAGGCTAGTGTCCGTGGAGAGCGGGAGGTTTTTTAGTCGGTATGCCCAATATGGGAGACTCCGACATTGTTGGACGCACGTGCGCCCTTCATCCATAAAGGATTTTCCCTTCTAAAAAAAAAAAAAAAAAAAATTATTATTAATATTATTATTATTATTATTTTTATTATTATTATTATTATTAATATTATTATTATTATTATTATTATTATTATTATTATTATTATTATTATTATTATTATTATTATTATTATTATTATTATTCCCCCACATGGTAGTGACCTTGACGTGGTGTGGGGGCCTAGGTTGCAGTGATTCATCAGGCTATGCTGGCGGGAGTATGTTCTCCTGGTAGGGTCACCCAATCCAGATTGGCTGATGATGAGCAGCTTACAAACTACTACCGACCCTCTAATCCAGTGGTGTCATGCGACCCGTGCCCAGTGGACTAGTTGGTAGCAAGGGGGTAAAACACTTAGCTACCGATAACGGAGCCTCCCTGATACCAGGTCACCTCAGGGAGTATTATTGACCTTACCACAGTAACGGGCCTCTGCTGTGGCGGACCTTACATTGCCGCGATACTCGTGGGAACAAAATGGAGATAAACAAAAACAAAAACATTAAGAAAGTAGTAGATAGAAGAGTGGAAGAAAGAACAGAGATGGGCATGGCCCCATTCATGAGGAGTGGGAAGACGCCTAGATCTCCCCCGGCATCCCTGGGGTTGCACGGTCCTGTACAGGCACAGGAGAAACTAGGAACACCGGTGAATACAGAGGAGATCCAAACCACCGATCTCATGCTGGAAACGCCAATGAGCAACTTGCATAAACAAGTAGAGGAAAAAGCAAGCAGCCACAAAAAAGACCCTGAAAGAGAGGAAGAAACACAGCTCCTACTGATTCAGGAGCTTACAAAAACGATGATGGCGGCAGTCACAAAACAAAAAAACGTTAGCATGGAGGTTAAGAACGGACTGCTAAAGCTCCAAGAGGCGGTAGAAGTGATAATTCACTGCAAGAGTGAAAAGAATAAAAACCTCACCCTTGAAGCTAGAAAGCAGGCCCAAAGCCCCAGACAAATACCGCTAACTGACAAGAAGAGAGGAAGGGAGCTAGACGGGTCTCCTATTAGCTGTACAGAAACCCCACCACCCAGAAAAAGGAAAACTGTTGAAAACCGAGGCGAAGGCGAATGGATAGTCGTCCAAAACAACAAAAATAAAGCCTTTAACCGACCGCCAGGTGAAGGAGATACTTCTAGACAGCGACGCCTCCCAAGGGAAAAAGGGGCAACGGACAGCCAAAGTGCTGGGAAAAAAGAAAACGCCGAAGGAAAGAGAAGGAGAAGGAGAAGAAGAAGGAGTAGGCAGTTTAAAAGGCCGCGACCAGAGGCCATTATAATTAAGCCCGCCGAAGGCAAAACATATGCTGAGATTCTGAGGGAAATACGGGAGCGAGTAAACCCAGACGTCTCCAAAGCCGACATAAAGCGAATCCGGAAGACACAAAACGGAGCGGTTCTGCTGGAATTAAACAATAAGGCAGAAGGAAAGGAGGAAATCAAGGAGGAACTCCGAAAGAGTTTGGGGAAAATGGCAGACGTTAAAGAACTAACGGCCAAAACAACATTGGAGATACGGGACTTAGATAGTCTCACTACAAGCGAAGAGGTGCAAGCAGCACTTAATAGAGACTTCGGAAAGGAAGTCCAATGTAGTTTCAGCCTAACTAAACCGAACAAGAGAGAGCAAATGCTGGCCATTATAGAAATGGAGGAAAAAGACGCCAGGGAACTCCTGAAGACAGCAAAGATCAGAATAGGGCTAATCAGATGTAGAATACGGGAAAGAACACCAGTAGTGCGCTGTTATAGGTGCATGAACTTTGGACACTTCAGAAGAGACTGCAAAGCGCCTAACCGAGAGGATACGTGCTATAATTAGGGACAGAAAGGTCACAAGATTAAAAGCTGCACGCAAGCTGCGAAATGCATCCTGTGTACGGAAATTAAGGCAAAGGCAACGAGCCATGTCTCAGGTACGAAAGACTGCAGTGCATTTCGGAAAGCTCTTGCGGAAGTTAGAAAAAATAGAAAAAATAGAAGATGATAAAAGTCCTTCAAGGAAATATGCATAGAAGTCGAGTAGCAGATGATGTCTTAACACAGATCACGCTTGAAAAAGAAATTGATGCTCTAATAATCAGCGAGCAGTACGTCCACCGGAGTAGAAACAACTGGTTCTCAGATGTCACCGACACGGCGGCAATCTGGATCCCAAACCCCTGGGAAAATACACGCATTGGAACATGGGGCCGGAAATGGCTTCATCTGGGTTAAGAGTAGCCAGTTCACCATCATAAGCTGCTACTTAACACCAAACCAAACGGCGCAGGAATATCAGGAGATGATCGAGAATCTAGAGGACGCAGTATCGGAACAAGAGGGGCAGAAAATTATTGGTGGCGATTTTAATGCAAAAGCAGTGGAATGGGGAATGCCCACAACGAACAGCAGAGGATCGCAGATTTTAGACATGGCAGCCAGACAAGGGCTGATAATCATAAACTCCGGAAGCACAACAACGTTTCGGCGACCAGGGTACGCAGAAACAATACCGGACATCTCCCTGGCTACACAGAATATAGCGGGATTTATTACTGATTGGGTAGTTATGGAGGACTACACAGGGAGCGATCATCAGTACATTACATTCAATATAAATATTAAAGAAGAATTGATATCCGAGAGCACAACGGAAAGTTCTAGATATAACGTGAATAAACTCGATACTAGAAGATTGAGTGAATCACTTAGATATAGCCTAGGTGACACAATGCAGGCAGGTGTAGGGCTAGAAGGTAGGATAAAAGCTGAGGCAGTGGTAGAGCAGACAATGAGTGCACTCATACTAGCCTGCGAGGAATCAATGCCACGAAAGAGGAAATTTACAAACAGAAAACCGGTATACTGGTGGAATGAAGAAATAGCGGAGCTACGAAGAAGGTGTCAGCATCTTCGAAGAATTGCACAGCGATCACGGAACAGAGCGGATGCAACGGAAAAAATGGCAGCATATAAAATAAGCCGTAAAGCACTCAGGACAACCATAAAATTGAGCAAAAAGGTTGAATGGAAAAAGCTTTGCGAAGATGTAAACAGTGACCCATGGGGGCTTGGATACAAGATAGTCATGAAGAAGTTGAAAATAGCTACAGCAACAAATTCAATCGAAGAGAGCTCGATGGAAAATATAGTAGATATTTTATTCCCAGCGCACCCGATAAGGAACTGGAGTGATGTGATGGTTTCACCAGAGGAAGTACCACCTTTCACGCAGGAAGAACTTGTGGAAGCAACAAAAGCTATGAAGAATAAGAAAGCTCCAGGCCCTGACGGGATTCCAGCGGAAGTCATTAAAGCCGTGGTGGAAACTTGCCCGCAAATGATGCTGAATATGTACAACACATGTCTAAAAGAAGGCGTTTTCAGCAAAAGATGGAAGGTAGCTCGACTTGTCTTAATCGACAAAGGGAAAGGCGGCAGAGTCTCACCGTCCTCGTACAGACCACTGTGTATGCTGGACACGGCTGGAAAGCTCCTCGAAAGGCTATTGAAACCCAGAATAGAAGAGGCGATACGAACGACCGGTGGTCTGTCAGATATGCAATTCGGATTCAGACAAGGAAGATCAACAATAGATGCAATACGAATAGTAATGAAAAAGGTAGAAGCGGCGGAAGCAAGGAACCATTTCTCAAGAAGAATAGTTGTCTTTGTTACCTTGGACGTGAAAAACGCCTTCAACTCGGCAAGATGGGAAGACATGATTGATGCCCTGGAAAAAAAGTTCAGCATTCCAGCATATCTGCTCAGGATGGTAAAAGACTACCTGAGAGAACGCAGCCTTCAGTATGAAACAAAGATCGACAGTATAACCAAAAGCGTAACATCCGGCACAGCACAAGGATCGATCCTAGGACCGGACCTGTGGAATATATTATATAATAGCTTGCTGGAGGCAGAAATGCCAGATGATATAACTCTAGTAGGCTTTGCAGACGACCTAGGTGCAATAATATCAGCTCGGACCATGGAAGATGCGCAAATCAGGTTGAATCAAGTCATGAGAAGAGTGAGTAGCTGGATGAACAGACACGGCTTAGAGCTTGCGGAAGCAAAAACCGAAATTGTGCTACTCACAAAAAAGAGGATGAGAACCATTGTGCCAATGGAAGTGGGGCCTGTGGTTATTCAAACTAAGGAAGCTTCCAGGTATCTTGGTGTCATGTTGGATACCAAACTAAATTTTTGGAGGCATATCAAAAAAGCAACAGACAAGGCGGCCGTGATAACGAAGAATTTGAGCAGATTAATGGCGAACATCGGTGGACCTTCACCGTGCAAAAGGAGGCTGTTAATGTCCACGACACATTCAGTGCTCCTGTACGGTGCGGAGATTTGGGCAGATGCCCTAAATAGAGAGTATTGCCGGAAGCCCATGGAAGCGGTACAACGAAGAGGGGCTCTGCGGGTAGCGTGCTCCTACCGGACGGTCTCATACCCAGCTGTAAATGTTATTGCAGGCGTGATACCGATAACATTGTTAGCCCGAGAGAGGAAGCAGATATATAATAGGGCTGCGGGAAGAGACAGAAAAGAAGTGTCAGGAGACGCGAGGAGACAAAGCCTAGAAAAATGGCAAGAACAATGGAATGGGGAACACAGAGGACGCTGGACCGCAAGATTGATACCACAACTAGCGGTTTGGGTTAACCGGAGGCACGGCGAAGTGAACTTCTATACCACGCAAATGCTCTCGGGGCACGGATACTTTCGAGCTTATTTATTCAGAGTGAATAAAGTAAACAGCCCGCGATGTCGCCACGCGGACAGCGGAAGACACAGCGGAAGATACGGTCGAGCACACTTTTTTCGAGTGCGACGTCGCAGCACTAGAAGCGCTCTAACTCGAATGGTAGGGGATGTTACGCCGGATAATATAACCACCATAATGATAGACACGGAAGAAAATTGGAACGCCGTGTCAGTCTACGTCGAGACGGTATTACGAAAGAAGAAGAGACTGGGGTACTTAGAAGATTCGGAATAGACCTCAGTGTAGTCGGGTTTCTGCTTTTGAGTCTGGCGTGGTCTGCTTGGGGCCGGTGGCATACAGGCTTACTGGTGCCGCAGTTCTGTTTTTGTTAAATTAACAACAAATTTAACTCGGCGACACTAGTTACTGCTGATGCTGTCGGCGTGTGGTAGATCTCGGTAGACTTATGAGCGAAATTGGATAAAACGTATCGCTGTTTTGTTATGTAGCACAGTAGTACTGTTTTTTTTTTTTGTTATTTTTGTTAAATATGGAAGTAGATTTAACTAAGTAGACTTTAATAAGTCGCCAAATAGTCGGGCCTACGCAAAACGATTTTGGGAGTCAAGTAGCTATTTGTAGAATAGATGTAGAACAGAAATAACCTAGTCCAGCATCTTGAGGCAGCTTGACATGTTGGAAGCTACTTCAAGACAGCACCTCTAGGGATTATGTAGCTCTGTATAGAATAGTTTTTAGTTTTCTAGTTATTTGTAGAATAGATGTAAACAGAAATAACCTAGTCCAGCGTCTTGAGGCAGCTTGACATGTTGGAAGCTACTTCAAGACAGCACCTCTAGGGATTGTATAGCTCTGTTTAGAATAGTTTTTGTTTGTAAATGGGAAATAACCTAGCTATAATAGAAAAGGATTAGAAAATTAATATTGTTTTTAGTAATAATATTAGAAGAAGGACAGAAGAATTTATTTTTCAGTCTGCCGCTGTCGATAGACATATGCAGAGAAGAGCGAACGGGATGATTCACACGGAAACACCGAAGCCAGCACTTTTTCGTCAGTTTGAAGAAATGCTAACGCGGTTCCAAACTGGGATAAACATCGTGGGTCAAGGGAACAGATGGTGGGGGTTTTTAGCCGGTCGGTTGGTTCCTTTTTTGCAGTGCGTCTTAGTGTAATGCAAAAAGAAACCGACCAACCCGGCACTCGGTAGTCTGTTAAGCAGATTTTCCCCGCGACACCATCTATAAACGTAAAAAAGCATTATTATTATTATTATTATTATTATTATTATTATTATTATTATTATTATTATTATTATTATTATTATTATTATTATTATTATTATTATTATTATTATTATTATTATTATTATTATTATTATTATTATTATTATTATTATTATTATTATTATTATTATTATTATTATTATTATTATTATTATTATTATTATTATTATTATTATTATTATTATTATTATTATTATTATTATTATTATTATTATTATTATTATTATTATTATTATTATTATTATTATTATTATTATTATTATTATTATTATTATTATTATTATTATTATTATTATTATTATTATTATTATTATTATTATTATTATTATTATTATTATTATTATTATTATTATTATTATTATTATTATTATTATTATTATTATTATTATTATTATTATTATTATTATTATTATTATTATTATTATTATTATTATTATTATTATTATTATTATTATTATTATTATTATTATTATTATTATTATTATTATTATTATTATTATTATTATTATTATTATTATTATTATTATTATTATTATTATTATTATTATTATTATTATTATTATTATTATTATTATTATTATTATTATTATTATTATTATTATTATTATTATTATTATTATTATTATTATTATTATTATTATTATTATTATTATTATTATTATTATTATTATTATTATTATTATTATTATTATTATTATTATTATTATTATTATTATTATTATTATTATTATTATTATTATTATTATTATTATTATTATTATTATTATTATTATTATTATTATTATTATTATTATTATTATTATTATTATTATTATTATTATTATTATTATTATTATTATTATTATTATTATTATTATTATTATTATTATTATTATTATTATTATTATTATTATTATTATTATTATTATTATTATTATTATTATTATTATTATTATTATTATTATTATTATTATTATTATTATTATTATTATTATTATTATTATTATTATTATTATTATTATTATTATTATTATTATTATTATTATTATTATTATTATTATTATTATTATTATTATTATTATTATTATTATTATTATTATTATTATTATTATTATTATTATTATTATTATTATTATTATTATTATTATTATTATTATTATTATTATTATTATTATTATTATTATTATTATTATTATTATTATTATTATTATTATTATTATTATTATTATTATTATTATTATTATTATTATTATTATTATTATTATTATTATTATTATTATTATTATTATTATTATTATTATTATTATTATTATTATTATTATTATTATTATTATTATTATTATTATTATTATTATTATTATTATTATTATTATTATTATTATTATTATTATTATTATTATTATTATTATTATTATTATTATTATTATTATTATTATTATTATTATTATTATTATTATTATTATTATTATTATTATTATTATTATTATTATTATTATTATTATTATTATTATTATTATTATTATTATTATTATTATTATTATTATTATTATTATTATTATTATTATTATTATTTTTATTATTATTATTATTATTATTATTTATTATTATTATTATTATTATTATTATTATTATTATTATTATTATTATTATTATTATTATTGTTATTATTATTATTATTATTATTATTATTCTTATTATTATTATTATTATTATTATTCCGCAAAACACTCAGGAAAACCATAAAATTGAGCAAAAAGGTTGAATGGAAAAAGCTTTGCGAAGATGTAAACAGTGACCCGTGGGGGCTTGGATAGTCATGAAAAAGTTGAAAATATCTACAGCAACAAATTCAATCGAAGAGAGCTCGATGGAAAATATAGTAGATATTTTATTCCCAGCGCACCCGATAAGAAACTGGAGTGATGTGATGGTTTCACCAGAGGAAGTACCAGCTTTCATGCAGGAAGAACTTGTGGAAGCAACAAAAGCTATGAAGAATAAGAAAGCTCCAGGCCCTGACGGGATTCCAGCGGAAGTCATCAGAGCCGTGGTGGAAACTTGCCCGCAAATGATGCTGAATATGTACAACACATGTCTAAAAGAAGGCGTTTTCAGCAAAAGATGGAGGTAGCTCGACTTGTCTTAATCGACAAAGGGAAAGGCGGCAGAGTCTCACCGTCCTCGTTCAGACCACTGTGTATGCTGGACACGGCTGGAAAGCTCCTCGAAAGGCTATTGAAACCCAGAATAGAAGAGGCGATACGAACGACCGGTGGTCTGTCAGATATGCAATTCGGATTCAGACAAGGAAGATCAACAATAGATGCAATACGAATAGTAATGGAAAAGGTAGAAGCGGCGGAAGCAAGGAACCATTTCTCAAGAAGAATAGTTGTCTTTGTTACCTTGGACAGGAAATACCAGCACATTCAGGAGATCCGGGTACACCGAAACTATATCCGATATATCCCTAGCAACAGAAGAACTTGCTAACAATATAGAAAACTGGATGGTTCTAGAGGATTATACTGGCAGCGATCATCAGTATATACAATTCGAAATATGCACGAGAAGGAGAGAAAGAAATCGCAACAACCAGGAAGAAGGTACATGGAACGTCAATAAGCTTGATAAAGAAAAAATGGCCGGTGTAATAAGGAGAAATCTAGAAAGAGTAATGCAAGTGCCACAGAACGAAACAGGCAGAGAACGAGCAGAAGCAGTGGTGAAAGTTACTATGGACACCATCGCAAGAGCTTGTCAAGAATCAATGCCCAAGAAGTTAGGAAAAAGAAACAGATGCCCTGTACATTGGTGGACAGAAGAAATAGCGGAATTGAGAAGAAAATGTTTGCGTCTCCGCCGCATAGCACAGCGACAGAGAAATGGAGCAGCAGAAACAAGCAAACTAGAGGAATATAGAATAGCGAGAAAAACGCTCCGAATTATAATAAAGAAGAGTAAAATGAAAAGCTGGAAAAGTTTGTGTGAAGAAGTAAACAATGATCCCTGGGGACTTGGATACAAAATTGTAATGAAAAGAATCAGAGCACCAGCATCAGAAAATCAGCTAGAAGCGGACGTTATGGAAAATATTGTAAACACACTTTTCCCTACACACCCTAGAAGAAATGTATTGCAGAGGCACGAAGAACCACGAGAAGCCCCAATTTTTACACAAATAGAACTAGAAGATGCAGTAAAATCTATGAAAAACAAGAAAGCCCCCGGACCTGATAGAATACCAGCAGAGGTCATCAAATTAGTAGCTTCGAATAATCCACAACTGATGCTGAATATGTATAATTGCTGCCTAAAAGAAGGAGTATTCAGCAAAAGGTGGTAAGAAGCAAGACTGGTTTTAATTGACAAAGGTAAAGGAGTAAGAGGAGCAGCATCGTCATACAGGCCACTATGTATGTTAGATACGGCCGGAAAACTTTTCGAAAGGTTAAAAAAAACAAGACTGCAAGCAGCAATTCATACAGCTGGTGGATTAGCGAACACACAGCTCGGGTTCAGAAAGGGAAGGTCGACCGTTGACGCTATCAAGGTGGTAACAGAAACTGCGGAAGCCACACGAATGGAAACACATCACTCGAGGAAAATAGTTCTACTTGTTACCTTGGATGTCAAAAATGCCTTTAATTCGGCAAGATGGACTGACATCATAGACGCATTACAAAATAAGTTTACTATACCTACGTACCTTCTGAAAGTTCTAATAGATTACTTAAGCGAGCGAAGATTGATATACAACACGGTAGATGGAAAGAGGATAAAGGATCTTACAGCAGGAGTAGCACAAGGATCAATACTAGGACCAGAACTATGGAATGTTCTGTACAACAGTCTATTATGTATGGAAATGCCTGAAAATATACAGCTAGTAGGTTATGCTGATGATATAGCAGCTATTATAACGGCACGGGATATAGCAGAATCACAGATTAGGCTGAATCAAGTTATGAGAACAGTGTATAGTTGGATGAGGGAACATAGATTAGAATTAGCAACGGCAAAAACAGAAATCGTTATGTTAACTAAGAAAAGAATACCAACTATAATTCCAATGCAAGTAGGTCCAGAAACAATAATGGCCAAAGAATCAGCAAATTACTTAGGAGTTACTATTGATACAAGGCTAACATTTTGGCAACAAATCCAAAAAGTAGCAGATAAAGCAGCAGAAGCTACAATCAAGCTAAGCAAACTTATGGCAAACATTGGAGGACCCAAACCAGAAAAAAGACGAATCATTATGAAAACCGCAGAATCAATCCTTCTATACGGAGCTGAAATCTGGGCACATGCGATGGACAAGAGGTATTGTAAAAAACGCATAGCAGCGGTGCAACGAAAAGGGGCTCTCCGAGTCGCGTGCTCCTATCGAACAGTTTCACATTCGGCCATGGTAATCGCGGGCGTGATTTCGATTGATTTGCTAGCGCAAGAACGAAGAAATATATATATAAGGGATCAAGCAACGAGCCGAGATGTCATTGTAGCAGAGGAAAGAAGGTACACGATGACAAGATGGCAAGAACACTGGAGTAATGATCAGCACGGGCGATGGACGGCTAGATTAATCCCACAAGTAGAAGTCTGGTTTAACCGACACCATGGAGAAGTAAATTTTTACATCACTCAGTTCCTATCAGGCCACGGATATTTTCGATCCTACCTCTACAAGATGGGCAAAGTAAACAATCCAGGATGCAGTCACTGCAGCGCAACACATGACACAGCGCATCACACTTTTTTCGAATGTGATTTAGCAGAAACAGAAAGAGAATCTTTAATAGTAGCAGTAGGAGAATTAACATCAGAAAATATAATTTCTGTAATGCTTGAAAACCAAGAAAAATGGAATGCAATAGCTAAATACATAGAATTAATACTACGCAGGAAGAAAGAGCTCAGATATTTAGAGGACCTAGAAGAAGAATCATAAAAGAAAATTAAAAAAAAGGAACAAGCACGGCCCAACTTGAAGTAATGCGAAAGCGGTTCCGGGTTGGTTTCACCGTGGGAAAAGGAGGTGGTGTATTTGGTGAGTAGACCGAACAAGATCATGGGAGTCTCACATACCCTTGAAGTGCGGACCCTTCAAGATACCTATAAAAGGTTTTCACCACCGACCTACGAAAAAAAAAAAAAAAAAAAAAAAAAATTATTATTATTATTATTATTATTATTATTATTATTATTATTATTATTATTATTATTATTATTATTATTATTATTATTATTATTATTATTATTATTATTATTATTATTATTATTATTATTATTATTATTATTATTATTATTATTATTATTATTATTATTATTATTATTATTATTATTATTATTATTATTATTATTATTATTATTATTATTATTATTATTATTATTATTATTATTATTATTATTATTATTATTATTATTATTATTATTATTATTATTATTATTATTATTATTATTATTATTATTATTATTATTATTATTATTATTATTATTATTATTATTATTATTATTATTATTATTATTATTATTATTATTATTATTATTATTATTATTATTATTATTATTATTATTATTATTATTATTATTATTATTATTATTATTATTATTATTATTATTATTTTTATTATTATTATTATTATTTATTATTATTATTATTATTATTATTATTATTATTATTATTATTATTATTGTTATTATTATTATTATTATTATTATTATTCTTATTATTATTATTATTATTATTATTCCGCAAAACACTCAGGAAAACCATAAAATTGAGCAAAAAGGTTGAATGGAAAAAGCTTTGCGAAGATGTAAACAGTGACCCGTGGGGGCTTGGATAGTCATGAAAAAGTTGAAAATATCTACAGCAACAAATTCAATCGAAGAGAGCTCGATGGAAAATATAGTAGATATTTTATTCCCAGCGCACCCGATAAGAAACTGGAGTGATGTGATGGTTTCACCAGAGGAAGTACCAGCTTTCATGCAGGAAGAACTTGTGGAAGCAACAAAAGCTATGAAGAATAAGAAAGCTCCAGGCCCTGACGGGATTCCAGCGGAAGTCATCAGAGCCGTGGTGGAAACTTGCCCGCAAATGATGCTGAATATGTACAACACATGTCTAAAAGAAGGCGTTTTCAGCAAAAGATGGAGGTAGCTCGACTTGTCTTAATCGACAAAGGGAAAGGCGGCAGAGTCTCACCGTCCTCGTTCAGACCACTGTGTATGCTGGACACGGCTGGAAAGCTCCTCGAAAGGCTATTGAAACCCAGAATAGAAGAGGCGATACGAACGACCGGTGGTCTGTCAGATATGCAATTCGGATTCAGACAAGGAAGATCAACAATAGATGCAATACGAATAGTAATGGAAAAGGTAGAAGCGGCGGAAGCAAGGAACCATTTCTCAAGAAGAATAGTTGTCTTTGTTACCTTGGACAGGAAATACCAGCACATTCAGGAGATCCGGGTACACCGAAACTATATCCGATATATCCCTAGCAACAGAAGAACTTGCTAACAATATAGAAAACTGGATGGTTCTAGAGGATTATACTGGCAGCGATCATCAGTATATACAATTCGAAATATGCACGAGAAGGAGAGAAAGAAATCGCAACAACCAGGAAGAAGGTACATGGAACGTCAATAAGCTTGATAAAGAAAAAATGGCCGGTGTAATAAGGAGAAATCTAGAAAGAGTAATGCAAGTGCCACAGAACGAAACAGGCAGAGAACGAGCAGAAGCAGTGGTGAAAGTTACTATGGACACCATCGCAAGAGCTTGTCAAGAATCAATGCCCAAGAAGTTAGGAAAAAGAAACAGATGCCCTGTACATTGGTGGACAGAAGAAATAGCGGAATTGAGAAGAAAATGTTTGCGTCTCCGCCGCATAGCACAGCGACAGAGAAATGGAGCAGCAGAAACAAGCAAACTAGAGGAATATAGAATAGCGAGAAAAACGCTCCGAATTATAATAAAGAAGAGTAAAATGAAAAGCTGGAAAAGTTTGTGTGAAGAAGTAAACAATGATCCCTGGGGACTTGGATACAAAATTGTAATGAAAAGAATCAGAGCACCAGCATCAGAAAATCAGCTAGAAGCGGACGTTATGGAAAATATTGTAAACACACTTTTCCCTACACACCCTAGAAGAAATGTATTGCAGAGGCACGAAGAACCACGAGAAGCCCCAATTTTTACACAAATAGAACTAGAAGATGCAGTAAAATCTATGAAAAACAAGAAAGCCCCCGGACCTGATAGAATACCAGCAGAGGTCATCAAATTAGTAGCTTCGAATAATCCACAACTGATGCTGAATATGTATAATTGCTGCCTAAAAGAAGGAGTATTCAGCAAAAGGTGGTAAGAAGCAAGACTGGTTTTAATTGACAAAGGTAAAGGAGTAAGAGGAGCAGCATCGTCATACAGGCCACTATGTATGTTAGATACGGCCGGAAAACTTTTCGAAAGGTTAAAAAAAACAAGACTGCAAGCAGCAATTCATACAGCTGGTGGATTAGCGAACACACAGTTCGGGTTCAGAAAGGGAAGGTCGACCGTTGACGCTATCAAGGTGGTAACAGAAACTGCGGAAGCCACACGAATGGAAACACATCACTCGAGGAAAATAGTTCTACTTGTTACCTTGGATGTCAAAAATGCCTTTAATTCGGCAAGATGGACTGACATCATAGACGCATTACAAAATAAGTTTACTATACCTACGTACCTTCTGAAAGTTCTAATAGATTACTTAAGCGAGCGAAGATTGATATACAACACGGTAGATGGAAAGAGGATAAAGGATCTTACAGCAGGAGTAGCACAAGGATCAATACTAGGACCAGAACTATGGAATGTTCTGTACAACAGTCTATTATGTATGGAAATGCCTGAAAATATACAGCTAGTAGGTTATGCTGATGATATAGCAGCTATTATAACGGCACGGGATATAGCAGAATCACAGATTAGGCTGAATCAAGTTATGAGAACAGTGTATAGTTGGATGAGGGAACATAGATTAGAATTAGCAACGGCAAAAACAGAAATCGTTATGTTAACTAAGAAAAGAATACCAACTATAATTCCAATGCAAGTAGGTCCAGAAACAATAATGGCCAAAGAATCAGCAAATTACTTAGGAGTTACTATTGATACAAGGCTAACATTTTGGCAACAAATCCAAAAAGTAGCAGATAAAGCAGCAGAAGCTACAATCAAGCTAAGCAAACTTATGGCAAACATTGGAGGACCCAAACCAGAAAAAAGACGAATCATTATGAAAACCGCAGAATCAATCCTTCTATACGGAGCTGAAATCTGGGCACATGCGATGGACAAGAGGTATTGTAAAAAACGCATAGCAGCGGTGCAACGAAAAGGGGCTCTCCGAGTCGCGTGCTCCTATCGAACAGTTTCACATTCGGCGGTCATGGTAATCGCGGGCGTGATTTCGATTGATTTGCTAGCGCAAGAACGAAGAAATATATATATAAGGGATCAAGCAACGAGCCGAGATGTCATTGTAGCAGAGGAAAGAGAAAGAAGGTACACGATGACAAGATGGCAAGAACACTGGAGTAATGATCAGCACGGGCGATGGACGGCTAGATTAATCCCACAAGTAGAAGTCTGGTTTAACCGACACCATGGAGAAGTAAATTTTTACATCACTCAGTTCCTATCAGGCCACGGATATTTTCGATCCTACCTCTACAAGATGGGCAAAGTAAACAATCCAGGATGCAGTCACTGCAGCGCAACACATGACACAGCGCATCACACTTTTTTCGAATGTGATTTAGCAGAAACAGAAAGAGAATCTTTAATAGTAGCAGTAGGAGAATTAACATCAGAAAATATAATTTCTGTAATGCTTGAAAACCAAGAAAAATGGAATGCAATAGCTAAATACATAGAATTAATACTACGCAGGAAGAAAGAGCTCAGATATTTAGAGGACCTAGAAGAAGAATCATAAAAGAAAATTAAAAAAAAGGAACAAGCACGGCCCAACTTGAAGTAATGCGAAAGCGGTTCCGGGTTGGTTTCACCGTGGGAAAAGGAGGTGGTGTATTTGGTGAGTAGACCGAACAAGATCATGGGAGTCTCACATACCCTTGAAGTGCGGACCCTTCAAGATACCTATAAAAGGTTTTCACCACCGACCTACGAAAAAAAAAAAAAAAAAAAAAAAAATTATTATTATTATTATTATTATTATTATTATTATTATTATTATTATTATTATTATTATTATTATTATTATTATTATTATTATTATTATTATTATTATTATTATTATTATTATTATTATTATTATTATTATTATTATTATTATTATTATTATTATTATTATTATTATTATTATTATTATTATTATTATTATTATTATTATTATTATTATTATTATTATTATTGTTATTATTATTATTATTATTATTATTATTATTATTATTATTATTATTATTATTATTATTATTATTATTATTATTATTATTATTATTATTATTATTATTATTATTATTATTATTATTATTATTATTATTATTATTATTATTATTATTATTATTATTATTATTATTATTATTATTATTATTATTATTATTATTATTATTATTATTATTATTATTATTATTATTATTATTATTATTATTATTATTATTATTATTATTATTATTATTATTATTATTATTATTATTATTATTATTATTATTATTATTATTATTATTATTATTATTATTATTATTATTATTATTATTATTATTATTATTATTATTATTATTATTATTATTATTATTATTATTATTATTATTATTATTATTATTATTATTATTATTATTATTATTATTATTATTATTATTATTATTATTATTATTATTATTATTATTATTATTATTATTATTATTATTATTATTATTATTATTATTATTATTATTATTATTATTATTATTATTATTATTATTATTATTATTATTATTATTATTATTATTATTATTATTATTATTATTATTATTATTATTATTATTATTATTATTATTATTATTATTATTATTATTATTATTATTATTATTATTATTATTATTATTATTATTATTATTATTATTATTATTATTATTATTATTATTATTATTATTATTATTATTATTATTATTATTATTATTATTATTATTATTATTATTATTATTATTATTATTATTATTATTATTATTATTATTATTATTATTATTATTATTATTATTATTATTATTATTATTATTATTATTATTATTATTATTATTATTATTATTATTATTATTATTATTATTATTATTATTATTATTATTATTATTATTATTATTATTATTATTATTATTATTATTATTATTATTATTATTATTATTATTATTATTATTATTATTATTATTATTATTATTATTATTATTATTATTATTATTATTATTATTATTATTATTATTATTATTATTATTATTATTATTATTATTATTATTATTATTATTATTATTATTATTATTATTATTATTATTATTATTATTATTATTATTATTATTAATTTCAGCGCAGCGACAACCCAGATCGAACGAAGGTAAAGTACTGCCAGGAAAAAAAGAAGCAGCGAGTAGCCAAAGAACACGGAAGAGAAGAAGTAAGATGCCACACTCGGAAAAGCAGAAGAGTACAAAGCCCCGATCAGAAGCAATACTGATAAAACCCACCACAGGGAAGACTTACGCTGAAATCCTAAAGGAAATAAAAGGAAGGGTAAACCCTGAAAAAACAGAGATCGAAATCAGAGGAATCCGCAGAACTCAAAATGGGGATGTGCTGCTGGAAATGGGGAAAGGCCCGAAAGAAAAAGGTAAATTCACCAAGGAGTTACAGGAAGCTCTAGGGACTTCGGCTAGTGTAAGGAATCTCACATCAAAGACTGCGATAGAGATTAAAGACCTGGATTGTGTAACAACCATTGAGGAAGTTCAAAAGGCTATAAATAACGAATTAACGGAAGTTGTCGAATGCAAAATACATTTGACAGCACCAAATGGCAGGGAACAGATAACTGCGGTTGTAGTTATGGAAGAAAGCGATGCCAAAAAATTACTGGTAACATCGAAAATAAAAATTGGATGGATCAGATGCAGAATTAGGGAGAGAACAGAAGTTAAGCGATGCTACAAATGCCTTAACTTCGGCCACTTAAGGAGGCAATGCAAATATGAAGATCGTAGAGACTGCTGCTACAAGTGCGGACAAAAAGGACACACAGTCAAAAACTGTAAACAAAAGGCAAGGTGCTTTTTGTGTGCAGAAATAAAAGCAGAAAGTCTGGAGCACGTGTCAGGATCCCGTTTGTGTAGAGTGTTTCGAACTGCACTTGAGGAGAGTAAAAAGCATAAAAATAATTAAGCTCTTACAAGGTAATTTGCACAGGAGCAAAACGGCCGATGATCTACTTTTACAGCTCGTCCGAGAAAAGAATATCGACGTAGTAATTATTAGCGAGCAGTACAAAAATAAAGATTATCAGAATTGGTTCTCGGATGTCACAAGTACAGCAGCCATCTGGGTAGTAAATCAAGGGAAAATATAAATTAACAGCCATGGAGCCGGAAATGGGTTTGTATGGATCACAAACGGCAAAGAAACAATAATAAGCTGTTACCTAACTCCAAATCAAACGGCACAGGAATATCGACAGAAAATGGAGCAATTAGAAGATAAGATAATAGAACTAGGAGGAAATGTAGTAGTCGCCGGTGACTTCAATGCTAAAGCAGTGGAGTGGGGATTGCCAGTTACAGATAACAGGGGAAGGCAAATTTTGGAAATGGTAGCAAGACAAAATTTAATTGTGTTAAACTCAGGAAATACCAGCACATTCAGGAGACCCGGGTACACCGAAACTATACCCGATATATCCCTAGCAACAGAAGAACTTGCTAACAACATAGAAAACTGGATGGTTCTAGAGGATTATACTGGCAGCGATCATCAGTATATACAATTCGAAATATGCACGAGAAGGAGAGAAAGAAATCGCAACAACCAGCGAGAAGGTACATGGAACGTCAATAAGCTGGATAAAGAAAAAATGGCCGGTGTAATAAGGAGAAATCTAGAAAGAGTAATGCAAGTGCCACAGAACGAAACAGGCAGAGAACGAGCAGAAGCAGTGGTGAAAGTTACTATGGACACCATCGCAAGAGCTTGTGAAGAATCAATGCCCAAGAAGTTTGGAAATAGAAACAGATGCCCTGTATACTGGTGGACAGAAGAAATAGCGGAATTGAGAAGAAAATGTTTGCGTCTCCGCATAGCACAGCGACAGAGAAATGGAGCAGCAGAAACAAGCAAACTAGAGGAATATAGAATAGCGAGAAAAACGCTCCGAATTATAATAAAGAAGAGTAAAATGAAAAACTGGAAAAGTTTGTGTGAAGAAGTAAACAATGATCCCTGGGGACTTGGATACAAAATTGTAATGAAAAGAATCAGAGCACCAGCATCAGAAAATCAGCTAGAAGCGGACGTTATGGAAAATATTGTAAACACACTTTTCCCTACACACCCTAGAAGAAATGTATTGCAGAGGCACGAAGAACCAGGAGAAGCCCCAATTTTTACACAAATAGAACTAGAAGATGCAGTAAAATGTATGAAAAACAAGAAAGCCCCCGGACCTGATAGAATACCAGCAGAGGTCATCAAATTAGTAGCTTCGAATAATCCACAAATGATGCTGAATATGTATAATTGCTGCCTAAAAGAAGGAGTATTCAGCAAAAGGTGGAAAGAAGCAAGACTGGTTTTAATTGACAAAGCTAAAGGAGTAAGAGGAGCAGCATCGTCATACAGGCCACTATGTATGTTAGATACGGCCGGGAAACTCTTCGAAAGGTTAATAAAAACAAGACTGCAAGCAGCAATTCATACAGCTGGTGGATTAGCGAACACACAGTTCGGGTTCAGAAAGGGAAGGTCGACCGTTGACGCTATCAAGGTGGTAACAGAAACTGCGGAAGCCACACGAATGGAAACACATCACTCGAGGAAAATAGTTCTACTTGTTACCTTGGATGTCAAAAATGCCTTTAATTCGGCAAGATGGACTGACATCATAGACGCATTACAAAATAAGTTTACTATACCTACGTACCTTCTGAAAGTTCTAATAGATTACTTAAGCGAGCGAAGATTGATATACAACACGGTAGATGGAAAGAGGATAAAGGATCTTACGGCAGGAGTAGCACAAGGATCAATACTAGGACCAGAACTATGGAATGTTCTGTACAACAGTCTATTATGTATTTAAATGCCTGAAAATATACAGCTAGTAGGTTATGCTGATGATATAGCAGCTATTATAACGGCACGGGATATAGCAGAATCACAGATTAGGCTGAATCAAGTTATGAGAAGAGTGTATAGTTGGATGAGGGAACATAGATTAGAATTAGCAACGGCAAAAACAGAAATCGTTATGTTAACTAAGAAAAGAATACCAACTATAATTCCAATGCAAGTAGGTCCAGAAACAATAATGACCAAATAATCAGCAAATTACTTAGGAGTTACTATTGATACAAGGCTAACATTTTGGCAACAAATCCAAAAAGTAGCAGATAAAGCAGCAGAAGCTACAATCAAACTAAGCAAACTTATGGCAAACATTGGAGGACCCAAACCAGAAAAAAGACGAATCATTATGAAAACCGCAGAATCAATCCTTCTATACGGAGCTGAAATCTGGGCACATGCGATGGACAAGAGGTATTGTAAAAAACGCATAGCAGCGGTGCAACGAAGAGGGGCTCTCCGAGTCGCGTGCTCCTATCGAACAGTTTCACATTCGGCGGTCATGGTAACCGCGGGCGTGATTCCGATTAATTTGCTAGCGCAAGAACGAAGAAATATATATATAAGGGATCTAGCAACGAGCCGAGATGTCATTGTAGCAGAGGAAAGAAGGTACACGATGACAAGATGGCAAGAACACTGGAGTAATGATCAGCACGGGCGATGGACGGCTAGATTAATCCCACAAGTAGAAGTCTGGTTTAACCGACACCATGGAGAAGTAAATTTTTACATCACTCAGTTCCTATCAGGCCACGGATATTTTCGATCCTACCTCTAGAAGATGGGCAAAGTAAACAATCCAGGATGCAGTCACTGCAGCGCAACACATGACACAGCGCATCACACTTTTTTCGAATGTGATTTAGCAGAAACAGAAAGAGAATCTTTAATAGTAGCAGTAGGAGAATTAACATCAGAAAATATAATTTCTGTAATGCTTGAAAACCAAGAAAAATGGAATGCAATAGCTAAATACATAGAATTAATACTACGCAGGAAGAAAGAGCTCAGATATTTAGAGGACCTAGAAGAAGAATCATAAAAGAAAATTAAAAAAAAAGGAACAAGCACGGCCCAACTTGAAGTAATGCGAAAGCGGTTCCGGGTTGGTTTCACCGTGGGAAAAGGAGGTGGTGTATTTGGTGAGTAGACCGAACAAGATCATGGGAGTCTCACATACCCTTGAAGTGCGGACCCTTCAAGATACCTATAAAAGGTTTTCACCACCGACCTACGAAAAAAAAAAAAAAAAAAAAAAAAAATTATTATTATTATTATTATTATTATTATTATTATTATTATTATTATTATTATTATTATTATTATTATTATTATTATTATTATTATTATTATTATTATTATTATTATTATTATTATTATTATTATTATTATTATTATTATTATTATTATTATTATTATTATTATTATTATTATTATTATTATTATTATTATTATTATTATTATTATTATTATTATTATTATTATTATTATTATTATTATTATTATTATTATTATTATTATTATTATTATTATTATTATTATTATTATTATTATTATTATTATTATTATTATTATTATTATTATTATTATTATTATTATTATTATTGGTGCGGAAATAAAGGCAATCCGGCAAACACGGGATGGCAAGGTTCTTCTTGAAATCACCGGCCAGAAAAGCTTGGGAAGTTTCACAAAGGCCCTAGAAGATGCAGTGGGCACTCTAGGTAGCGTGAAGAGCATCGTACAGATGAGGTCCGTAGCAGTGAACGATTTGGACTGCCTTACTGAGCGGACTGAAGTGGAGCAGGCACTGAGGAGGGATCTCGGAGATGTCGCAGTAATGAGGGTTGGTCTTACAGCGCCAAATTCGAGGTCACAACTGACAGCCATCGTTGAACTTCCTGAGCAAGCTGCCGAAAAGCTGCTGAAGCAGGGAAGGCTCAAAGTAGGATGGGTTTCTTGCAGGGTTACGTCACGGACCGATGTCAAACGCTGCTACAGGTGTCTAAATTACGGTCACGTGGCTGGTTCTTGCAGGGGACCTGACCGAAGCAAAGCCTGCTACCGCTGCGGAAAGGAGGGTCATGTTGCTAAGGCCTGTAAAGAAAAGGCACACTGCATACTCTGTGCCGAAGCGGGTGTGCAACAGGAAAGTCTAGGCCACACTCTAGGCACAGGGTTATGCAAGGTGTTCAGAGACGCTCTGAGAAAGGCCAAAGAGACTGGAAAATGATCAGCGTCCTCCAGGCAAACTTAAATCGTAGCCGAGTGGCAGATGACCTCCTGCATCAGCTTGCTCGGGAGAAGAGTTCCGACATACTGCTCATTAGTGAGCAGTATATGGACAGAACCACTTCTTGGTTCTCGGACGAGCTTGGTACGGCGGCCATTTGGATACCTGATGCAGCGAAAATCCCGGTACGAGAGCATGGGCGCGGGCGTGGGTTCGTCTGGGTTAAATACGCGGATATCACATTTATAAGCGTCTATCTGACACCCAACGAAGTCATAGCGGATTTCCGAGCGAAATTGGCGAACCTTGAGGATACGGTTTTGAACACGACGGGTCGCGTAGTGATTGGTGGCGATTTCAACGCTAAGGCAACCGAGTGGGGAATGCCCTACCCTGACTCAAGGGGAAGCGAGGTGTTAGGGTTGGCATCCAGAACCGGTTTACTTGTGCTGAATGTCGGCTCGACATCTACTTTTCGTCGACCGGGGTATTCAGAAACCATTCCCGACGTATCCTTTGCCTGTGAGCGCTTGGCCGCTTTGGTCGAAGGCTGGCATGTGATCGAGGACTACACGGGCAGTGACCATCAGTACATTGTATTCGTGGTCCGTGAGAGGCGGCAACTCCAAAGAACAATAAATAGCAGACCACAGCGCTGGAACATGGGGAGAATTGACGAAGCGGTATTTGCAGCGATCATCCGGGGAGGTGTCCAAATGCAGGTCGAGGGGCAGCCTGCAACCCCTCACCAGGCAGGGCCGTTGGTGGATGCCACTCTACGTCAAATCACCCTAGCCTGCGACCGCTCAATGCCTCGGAGGCGAATTCCTCATGGAAAACAGCCAATGTACTGGTGGACAGCCGAGATAGCTGACCTCCGGAGAGATTGTCTCCGACTGCGGAGAAAGGCTCAGAGAGCTAGAACGGAGGAGGAGGTTAGGATCAGGTCCT